>JALPQD010000480.1:0-665000 GCA_023101885.1 Typhlomys cinereus | reverse complement strand
CACACACATACACACGCACAACTGAATAAATAAAAAAAAGAAAGAAAGAAACCCAGCCTGAGGCTCATGAACCAGCTAACTGGTGCACTCTGACCTCCAATATGCACCGTGGCACACAAGTGCTTGATCTTATGCATGAGTGCATATGCATGTACGTGCACACATACATACAACATTTTTTAAATCTTATTTACGATCACTCAGCTAATAAACAGAAAGATGGATCTACTCTTGAACAGGTCCACGTGTCCCCCGAAGTCTGGGATCTGTCCCTTGTAGGACCATGCCTAACATCATGACACTCAGAAATACGTGTAAGCATGTGGACGGGCATGGTGGGCATTCTACAGGAGTGGAACATTCTCAGAAGTAGAAGGGGAAAGCAAAATGCAATGAAAGGAGACACCACCAGAATTCACCAACATGTGGGGTTCTTTTCTCTGTCATCCAGCACCCTCTTAATCGGAGGCAGTCTAGCCTGTGAAATGTGATCCCAAGGTGACATATACCATCTTGGTGACAGAAGCACTCAGGAGCCTCTAAGCTCCTTTGCGCTCTCTTTCCCTGCAAGCAGTCGTTGAAGTAGTCCTAGTGAAGACGCGTGGAGGCTAATCCCCTAGGCCTGCAGTGAAATTTACACGAGCAGGAGTAGAGTGGGACCCATAATTCCTGTCTTGAACACTCACTAGCTGGGCAGACTTAGCCTCTCCAAGCTGCGACTTCATCTGTCGCATAAATGACAGTAACACTAATTCTTTTTTTTAATTTTATTATTATTATTATTATTATTTATTTATTCAATTGTGCGTGTATGCGTGTGTGCGTGTATGTGTGTGTGCATGTATGTGTGTGTGTGTAGAACCACGGACGAATTCAGGAACCACCATGGACCGCCTTCACCTCGTCCTGGTTTATTCTGCCTGGGGATTCACAGGCTCCACCCTACCAGAACCAGAAGCGCAAGCCGCCCCAGCTTCCACCTGGCATCTATACTGGGGTCTAGGATCCAAACTCAGGACCTTCCGCCTGCAAGGCAGAGGCTTAACCCCCGAGCCACCTCTCCAGCCCCCAGTAACACTAATTCTACATGTTTTGGTTACAAATTTCTAAATGAAGTTATGTGGGGGGGACGGGGAACCTGGCTCAAAATAAGTCCTTGGGGAGTACAGCTCTCCTGCTAGTGAAAGAAGCAGGAATCACCAACAGGAATGATGTGCCCCTTTCTCTCTGAGTGCTGCGACCCTGCAAGGGTTAACCCAAGACACACAAATGCCCTCGGGCACATGGACGCCCCCACACATACGCACACACACAGCCTTGCACGCTGCCCTTTGATCCCACTCTCCCGGCAGGCACAGAGAGAGCTCTGCCTGCCGCACCGCACCGCCCTAATTGCATTTTCTTCCTCAAGAGCGTCTGGCGCACAGCACCTGGGATCCAGGACTACGTGACGGCGAGGCCGTCGCCGCAGCCGGCTGGCAATGTACAATTCCATCAGCTCTCTGACCTGTGGCTCACATCAGGCTCAGGGTGCCCCTCCCCACTGTTGCTCCCACCCCAGAAACAGAGCCTGGAGCTCTGAAGATAATCAGCTTCTTAAAGACTCTTAGGACCTGGGGCTGGGAGGGAAGAGACCAGGGATTTCCCCCTTATCCCAGGAGGCAGAGCTCACAACCACAACTGTGGTTGAAAACAGAGTTGCCCGGCAACTTGGGGGCCAGCTCCTTGTACCTTTTGAAAACCAGTTGCTCAGCTGTTAAGACCTAACCTGGTAGCAGTCACATCATCTGATGACGTTGGTGTAACTGAAGCACTCAATCATCAATGCCATCAAGCCTGGGCATTCGAGGCGGCGATAAACAGAATGATTTATTCTTGAGCTGGGCAAACATTTATTGAGTGCCTAACATGTGTCAAGTTCCGTTCCTGCTCAGAAAATACAGGTGAATGAACCACTTACACTTACATCAAGGCTCTGACCACATATGGTTTATATTCTGGAGGAGGCAAGAGAAAGAAGCGTGTGAACTTTACTAGTTATTTTTCTCACTGCTGTGACACAATATCTGATAAAAAAAAAAATAACCTAGGAAAGTCGCATTTCTGGGAACGCTTGGCAGCGGGAACCCAAGATGACTGATATCCACGGGCAGGCAACAGAGAGACATGAATACTAGTGCTTGGCTCACTTTCTCTTTCTTCCCCATTTTATTCCACCCCAGCCCCCCCAGCCACACCTAGAATCAACCTCTCTAGAATCCCCTGAGAGATTCCAAATCCCACCAAGTTGACCCTCAAGATTAACCATCAACCAAACCAGTTATTAACAGACAAGCTTAGCGCAGGGTAAGTGCTCTGAGCTGAGGGACATGACATGAGACAATGAGATTAAATAACGGAGGAAAATGGGAGCCCTGCTTCAGCCAGGCTGAAGACCTGGAGCTCTTGAAGCAGAATGTCTGGCAATCTGTGGCAGCTGGACGATCCAGTGCTACAGACAGAGGATACGTGTGCAAAAGTCTGGGGTAGACTTCCCTGTCATGATTTGGAGCAGTGTCAAGGGATGCTACATAAGCAATTGCTATCACCATCTAGATTCCTGGGTCAACAGAGAATTTTAATGTCCTTGGGTTCTGACATCCAGAGAATAAGAATCTACCAGCACCAAACGCTCCACTAAGGTGACTTCACATCATTCCATTCCTTCTGCATGAACCCTGCAGTAAGCTAAAGGTCAATCAGAGGAAATTGCCTTCCAGGCTTATGAACCAATTCTAAGGTCTAGAAAACAGGAAGTGGTCAGTAAATATTCATTGGCAGAAGTAGCAAGACAAATAGCATTTGATAAGCACTCCTTCAGCTCTTCCACCCCATTATTATATTAATTTATTTATTATTTACCTCACACCTCTTGTATTAGGTAGTATGATTTTCCTTGTTTTACAGAAAGGGAAACGAGCACAGAGGCTTCAAGTAACTCTCCGAAGATGACACAGCTAAGAAGGGGCAGAGGCAGAATTCAAACCCTTGATGATAGTTCCTGTTACTTTTATGCTGCTGATGTGAATCTGTGACCAAGTTATGGGAACAGAAGATTTATTCCAACTTATATTTCTCAGTTAACAGCTCATTAGCTTGGCAGGACAGCTCATACCAACACCAGGAGTCAGGGGAACTGGCCCTCTTATCCCCAGGAACAACTGAGAAAAGGGTAAACTCTCTCTTGCCAGTCTGCCACAACCGAATCAGCTCTCTCCATCTTATTTAGCTGCCCACCTACCATAGTTGGGTCTTCCCACACTAACTAGATTTAAAAAGAACAAAAAACCCTCATAGACTTGTTTAGGATTTGCCTTAATTAAATCACTCCTCCAGTGTACTTAAGATGTAAATTAAGATGGAGATGTGCAGGGTTATGGTGGACTCTAAATCAATCACTACAATCCTTCTGAGAAGAGACAGAGTGAGGTATGATGATACATACATCTATCATCCCAGTACTTGAGAGCCAGAGGCCAGAGGGTAAGGAGTTCATAGGTGCCGTACAGCGAGACCATCCGGAACTGTAAGATAAGGGGAGAGAGACAAAGAGACAGACAGAGAGGCAGAGATCTTCATGTGACTGCAGAGGCAAAGCTGCTCCTACAATCCAAGAATACCAGGGATCTCAGACGACCAAGGGAAGCTGGAAGGGACAAGGAAGAGTTCTACCTCCAAACACACACACACCCCCAGAGCTTTCAGAGAGCTGCCCTCTAACTTCTCAACTTCAGACTTTTTTGCTCTTAGAACATACATACACACACACACGCACACACGCGAGCGTGCACGCATGCACGCACGCACGTGTTTTGCAGCTGATAAAGAAAAGGCCAGAATACCAGGCAATGAAGCACCAAGCCACAGCCTGGGCAGCTCTGGGATGTGTGCAAAGCGCAGCCATGATTCAGCAGGCTGAAGGTGCCGTGGGAAGGGACTGTGGCTGGAGAGAGCCGTGTGGATCAGGGAGACTGGACAATACTTCATCTTAGCTGAGGACTCTGAATGTTATCCTCACAGTGATGAGAAGTCACTGAAGGGCTTTTCGACAGGACAATCTAGATCAGAGCCGCATTTTGAGCAGAGCAATGGACTGTAGCGTGGAAGATGGATTAGGGAGAGAGTCAGAGGGGAGCCAGGAGACGGATCAGGAGCCTGCCGGAGTGCTCCAAGTCACACTTGGGGACTTTTCCTCCTCGAGGCAGCTCTGGACATGTAATTAAAGGCAGCAGGGAGCAATCCAGCCTTAAAGGCGGGATGTGCTGATTCCTATGAGCCCAGTTGCTCACGGACCCCTGAAAATACCAAAGGCAAGACTGATTCTCCAACCTTTCCCTAGGATCTATCAGAGAGTCTGACATAACCCGGACCATCTCGCTCTGTGTCCAGAAGGCTGGGGGCAGCACAGTGATGTCCTCAGATCCCCCCTGTCCTGATGACATTCATCTTGAGCAGTATCCCATCCACTTCCGACCCCCACTCGGCTTTCAGGAAAGAGGCCGTGGTCCTGCAGAGAGCCAAACAGCCTCAGCCGCAGCCGTGAGTCATCTCAGCAGGGTCTGGCTGTGTTCCCCAGGGGGCAAAGGGAGTCAGGCGGAAGTGTGTCCTGACTAGACAGGAGACCAAGCAGGGACTGGGGCTGCCAGCCGTGGCAAATGCGCCGAGGCGGATGGATGCCTGCGTCCACCCACCGGCTTCACAGGGAGGAGAATCATCAGGACTCACTCACTGCTGAAAGACTGAGTGGCTGACAGACTGGGCTGGAGACAAGAAGCCAGGGTCACTGGTCAGGGCAGGAACGGAAGGCGACAGGGAACAGCAGGATAGAGGTTGGTACTAAAGATGCCTCTGTGCTGGGCCCAGACCCCAGACCGGGAGTTCTGTTTAAGCCCTTGACATCACCATTGTGTCTGCTGGACTACTTTATAGCACTCAGTGCTTTTTATCTGCCCAGCAGTGATCAAAGCAACCCAGGTTGTGATTTGCCTTCATACAGCTCATAGGTGGTCATTTTTTAAAAGTTTGTAAGAAATCAAAATAGTTCATGGAAACCTTCCCTAGTCTGGAACACCTGAAACATGAGCCGGGGATGTGGCTTAGTGGGTAGAGTGATTGCTAAGCACACACAAAGCCCTGGGTTCTATCCCCAGTACCACATGTACCAAGCATGGTGGTACACACCTGTAATCCCAGCGCTCAGGAAGTGGAGGCAGGAAGATCGGAGTTCAAAACCATCTTCCACTGTACAATGTGTTAGAGGCCAGCCTAGCACACATGAG
Organism: Typhlomys cinereus; assembly: GCA_023101885.1. Classification (NCBI taxonomy): domain Eukaryota; kingdom Metazoa; phylum Chordata; class Mammalia; order Rodentia; family Platacanthomyidae; genus Typhlomys; species Typhlomys cinereus. The sequence goes on along the minus strand of JALPQD010000480.1, from coordinate 659,682 downwards.
ACCTATGCAGAGAAAAGGAAAAAGAAGATGGAGGAGGAAGAGGAAAGTAGAGGAGAAGAGGAGGAGGAGAGAGGGAGAAGGAAAATAAAAAGAAAAAGGAGAAAGAGGAGGGGGAGGTGGGAAATAGAAAGGGAAAGAGGACACATAGATATGTTCAATAAATATGTGCCAGGTGAATAAATAAGTGAATGCACAAATGAACCATGAATTGTGGAATTCATAAAATTTCATTATTACACCATAAATACAATACTGTCATCAGCTCACTCCAGCCAAATGACCTGTGTGATCGTCTCAACTGTCAACTCAACACAAGCAAAGAAACACCTGGAGAAAAGCCCCTGGACCAGTCTGTGGGGAGTTGTGATACACCCACAGTGGGTGGGATTATTCTCTGGGAAAGGGATTCAGCATTGTAAAAAAGAAAAGGAGCAGCTGAATACTAGCAAGCATGCATGTGTTTCATTCTGTCACTGTGAGCTGCACCAACACAGACTGCGTTGGTAGAGAAAGTTGTGACACAGCAAAACTGCTCACCTGATAGGAGCCAGGAAGCAAACAGAAAAACAGGAAATGGTCCAGGAATGTTCATTGCTCTCTACTGTTGACTGAAGGTCATATCCCAGTTCTTCTGTGACTTCTCTGCCAAGATGAACTATAACCTAGAACTATGCACTGAAATCAACCTATTCCCCATGAAGTTGTTTTATTCGGAATATTTTTTTTTATTATGACAACCGGTGCTAGCAAATCCCTGCGTTGCAATTTAAATCAAGTGACTTGAAATTCAATGCCTGGGTTTTTCAATTATAACAAAAGAGCTGAGTATGCTAAACTGAGAAGCCCCTCCCCCTTCCTGGGGAGGCTGCAGCAGCTAGTGTTCTGGGTCTGCATTAGTCAGCTTTTTGATGCTGAGACCAAAATACCGGAGGTAAATACTATAAATGTTTCTCTTGGCTCACGGCTTCAGAATCTGTCACTGTAGGTTACAGTGAGGCAGATCATCAAGGTGAAATGTGACAGCGCAAAACTGCTCACCTCACAGTAGCCAGAAAGCAAACAGAAAGACAGGGGAAAGTCCAGGAAAAGATATATCCTTCAAAAGCATGCGTCTTCTCACAGTTTGCCTGGATGTTACTGATAAATTCATGAGCAAACACCTTAAAGGGGAACTTATTCTGGTTTAGGGTTGTCCAGTCACATGCTTAATCCAACTTGGCTGGAGAGCTCATTCCAACACCAGGAGCCAAGGTAGGGACAATTCTTATGTGCCAGACAGGCATGTCTGGCCAAGTATACCAAAGGATACCAACTTCCTTAACCAACTCCCTCTATTTTATCCACCTGCCTGGGCTTGGTCCCACTCACCGTGGGCTTGGCCCTCCCCATCAATTAGACAATCTTCCGCAAGCTTCCTTGCTCAGGGCTTAACTCTACTAATTCTTTACAAATATATCTAGAGCTCAAACCTTCAACTGTCGAGTTGATATCGTCCCTAACTATGACCTACTTCCAGTGACCTACTTCCTCCAACTAGGCCCCACCTCCTCCAGTTTCTGCCATATCCCAGTTGCCCTATCCCACTATGAATTCATGGGGATGGTAATGAAGTTTGAGGCCTCATACTCCTCCTACCTCTGCACCAGAGTTTTTGGGGGATGCTCTATTCTTAAATGACCAGTGGCTGAAAAGCATCTTTTTTAAATTCATGTTTCCAGGCCCTGCTCCCTTAATATTCAGATTCTAGAGGACACAGTGGAGCTCAGAAGCCTGAGTAAGAGAAAAGAAGAGAAATGAGGTAGCTGCTGGTGATGAAGAACTTAGGAAGAGGAGCAGGGAAGGGCTTGGGGTTTGAAATGTGGCCAATGACTTAGATCAGCAACATGTAGCCAGTACTGGTGCAGAGTCTGTAGCTCTCGGCTCAGCCTGGTGAGCAAATTCATATGAAGATGTGATTCAGGCCAGAGCTCCAAGATAGATTAACATCTCTATGACCAACATTTCAAAATGATATTGAGAGATGTGAAGAAATCTTAACTACTACCGAAACGGATGAAGAAGGACTGGAGAGATAGCTCAGGAGTTAAGACTCTATCTGAAAAGCAGAAGGTCCTAAGTTCAAATCCCGGGTCCCACGTAAAAACACCAGGCAGAAATGATAGCCTGAACTTTCAGCCCTTGCAGGCAGAGCCTTGAAAAATCCCAGAGTGAAGCAAAAAGAAAGTAGAAGCAATCCAGGATGATTCCCAAAGTCACCCTTGGTCTTCCACAGAGACACGAGCTTAGCTAAGAGGGAAACTTCCAAGTTCAGGGAGACAGCTTGTCTCAAGGGGTTAAGGCAGAGATTGATAAAGCAGGGTAGCCCCTTCATTGAGAGTTGGCTGAAATAATTCACGATATATATATAATAAGAGATTTCGTACAACTGTCTCTTAGAATGTACAAGACATTTGAGGATACCTGTAACAGAGCCTGGTTTTGATAAATGACCCCAGGATTATCCTACCTTGGGATAAGTTGACTTGTAAGTAACTTACAATATCTCAAACTAAAAAGCATTCATATTTTTCTTTAACCATCCACTAAAAAGATCATAAAGGTATTGGTTTTCAGGAGTTAGTTTGTCTCATTTTCCTTACCTATAGTATCCGTTGTTATTAAAATTAAATTTGATATTTCTTTTAAAAAGACTTTGGATAGCAAGAGAAGGAAGGAATAATAGCTAGCCCTCTTCATTCATAGGGCACTAAATCCAGACCAATATCCACAAATGCTTCAGTATTGAATATAACTTACATCTACCTCCTTGTATACTTTAAATCATCTACAGATGTTTTCAATGTTCATTACAATGCAAATTCTATGTAAATTGTTGTTTAAACTATATTGTTTAGGGGTTTTAAAAAATCTATACTTATTCTATACTGATGCAATTGTCTTGCAAATATTTTCCATCTGCTGATTCAGAGAGGCTGCAGTATGCATTTCTGGTGTGCTGTATAAGCAATGTCAGTTCTCTTTCTCATCTCCCTACCATTTAATTCAGTAAATGGTTCATGTTTTCTAGATACCTGGGCCAAGTAGCCTCCGTAGGGCTGAATATGGCTCCCAGAGAAGACCTGCCGCATTTGGTGGCAGAAGTAATGGCTGTGAGGAGGAGATTTCTTAATGCTTTGGAGGAAGCCCATGCAGAGCTAGAGAGTCAGCGAGGGAGGATTTGCTTCCTGTTGGGAGCACAACTGTTCCACATGCAGAAACCCAAGCCGTGCCAGGCCAGAACAACATATCTGTATGACACACCGAGGGCAATACAGATGCAGAAGACAGACGTCTGATAAGGTACAAAACTCTGCTCAGTGATGACCTCGGTAGGAGAAAGGAATAAATCCATCATCATGAGCCACACCCCAGGTCCAAACATTGTTTTTCTCTTAAATTGTCTGAAAACTTAAATCACCGATAGATTTTTTTTTAAGTGTCACTCTGTCAACAGAATCGTCTTCATTATGGTTAAGAATCTCTTCCTTCTAGGATACCTAAAGAGGAGAAAGAAAATGGAAACTGGAAAAGAAAGAGAAATCTGGGGTTCCACGGAGGAGCCCACACAGCAAAGGGAAAACCCACAAGGAGTTGGCACACAGAAAGCACAGGGAGAGGCAGACCGCTAGGATCAGGGAAGGACACCGACCACGAGGTCACACAGTCCTGTCTTCTGACACTGACCAACGCTCAGGAAGCCCTGGGCTGTTGTCTCAGCTAAGATCTAAAGCAGGCCCACAAGGAGATCTATAGATAGTGATGTAGACACACACGTGGCTATCACTATTGTCTTAGTCTGTTTGAGGTGCTATAACAAAATGTCACAACCTGTATGGATGGCTAGTAATCAATAGAAATTTCTCATCTCTCCAAAGCTAAGAAGTCTGAGTCAAGATGACAGCAAGTTCATTGCTGGTGAAAGTTCAATGATGAAGATTCTTCTTGGTTCATAGAGAGTCACTCCTATTGTGTCCTCACATGATGGAATGTGAAAGCAGGTCTTCAGAATGACACAGGTTTCTTTATTAATGTGCTAATCCCACCACAAGGGGACCACCCATGGGGCCTCACCTAAACCTAATCACTCACGGAAGGCCACATCTCCACATGCACATTGGGCAACTTGGAATCTTAAGGGAGATTGATGTAAGAGGATTTCAATTTTGTCCCTGGTAAAGTTTCTTTTAAGTTCCAAGGCCCACTTTTTAATTGGGCCATTTGTCTCATTGGTGTTTAGTTTTTTAAGTTCTTTGTGAACCCTGTATAATACAGCTCTATCAGACATGTGGTTAGTGAAGACTTTCTCCTTTCGGTGGGTTGCCTTTGTGCTGGAGTTACAATCTCTTTATCTGAACAGAAGCTCTTTAATTTCATAAGATCCCATCTGTTGAGTGTTGGTTGTAGTGACTGTGCTATTGGCTACGGTGGTTCCGATCTTGACATGTGGCTCCCATGTAGGACAAGGTGCCCAGCAAACCATGCTTTGGCTCTTGAAGTTTCCGCCTAGAAGCGCTGCACATCACGGTGCTCACGTTTCATTGGGCCAACACAAGCCGTACAGTCATGCTGCACTTCAAAGAGAGGCCTTGAGGGCGCATCTCTCTCTGGTTCAGAGGTTCAGCAAAGGAACAGACTTGCCAAAGGTCACACAAGGTAGAGGAGAACCCTCACTTGAACTCAGCTCTGTTTGCCTCCATGTCCTGTGGTCTTCATAAGCATCCACTTCTTTGAGATCAGAGACTTGTGGCTTCCCCTGAGAAGACTGCCTTATCTTTAGTCTGTTAGCATTCTCTACCTTAGAGGCCCAACAGTTAGATTTGGCCTCCAGAACTAATTGTAGTTGCACGGTGTTAAAACACTCTTAGAGATAGATTTTGCAAACATTTAAAAGGAGAGGTTTGTAAAATATACAAAAATCCCTCATCTTCTATGTGGTTTTGCTTCGAGCATCCACTATAGTGGACTCCATTTGCTCATTGCATCTAGAGCCACAGGCTGTGTGTTGTTGGCTTTTTGTCACTGTGACCAATAAAAATACGCAGAGACAATTTTCGGGAGGAAGGATTTTATTTTGGCTCAGGGTTTCACCCCCAGCTCACTGTTTCACGTGTTCCCATGTGCTTGGCTAGAACATCATGGTAGTGGGAGCATACGGCAGAGGCAGAGGAGAGCTATCGTCTGCTTGGAATACTAGGCAGCAGAGAACAAGACAGGGTGATAGACAGCCTCCAAGGGTCTGCAGCCAGTGACCTTCCCCCTCCAGGTAGATCCTGTCTTCTAAAGCTTCCAGAATCTCCCCAAACAGTACCACCAGCTGGACACCAGGCATTCAAAGCATGAGCTTGTAGGAGACGGTTCAGATTCAAACTCTATGGTAGGCCTAGTGGTGCCCCCTCTTTGAATGGTGTTTCCCTTCACTCTCAGCCCAGTGATCGATTCTGACTCTTGATGGCTGGTTAATCTTGATGGTCAACTCAGAAGAATTAGATTCAACATGAAGACAAACCCCTGGGCACGTGGGCGACACCATTCCATGGGTGGGATCCCGGACTGAATTAAAAGGAAAAGCTAGAGTGGCCGCTCCTTCCCAGAGAGCGCCACACTCAGGAAGAGGAAAGGCTCAGGGAGCAGCAGGCTCAGCAGAAGCGACACTCCCAGGCGACAGAGTCAAGAATCGGGTCATAAGATACGAAGGAAGCATAGGAGCCTCCACCAAGGAAAGATCTCGCGCCACCTAAAAATAAAGCACAATGAAAGTTCTTTGGAAGGGCTGGGGCTTGAACCCAGAGCCTGGTAGATGCTAGACATGCGCTCTGCCACAGAAATACATCTTTAGCTTCTTGTGGAATTTTTATTACATGAGAAGAATGAGTCTCCATTTTTCAGGCCTCCACAGATGGAGACAATATCTGATCCTCTTCTCACAGGGCAATTGTGAAGCTCAGAGCCCACAGGTCATCCAACAAGACAGACAAGTCATGAGTGAGAAAGTTCTGCTGAGCTCCAAAGAGGGTCACCCGTGAAGAATTCCAGTGGCAGAGGCTCCCCTCCAAATGACCAGAGCTGAGAACTATAACCAAGCAAGCCCCCATGCTTGAACAGATTTGAAGGGAGACAGAGGGCCATGCAGCTCCTATTAAGAACTTTCCAGGCTGTGAAGACAACTGGACAACACTCTGCAGCCCAGGCCTTGTGAGCGGGATTGAGGGGGAATGGTAGGGAGGTGGCCCATGAGACTCCCCAGGCAGGAGGGGGTAGGGACTCAAGGGGAGACATGGTCTGACTTACAAGAATCGCTTGGGGCAAAAGGCAACCCACAGAATGGGGGAAAATCTTCCCTAACCACATATCTGATAGAGCTCTATTATCTAGAGTGCACAAAGAACTTAGAAAAATGTCTAACAAATATCTTAAAAAATGCTCCACATCCTTAGCCATCAGGGAAATGCAAATCAAAACCTCCCTGAGATATCATCTCACCCCAGTCAGGATGGCAAAAATCTGCAATACAAACAACAACAAATGCTGGAGGGGATGTGGAGAGAAGGGAACTCTCCTACATTGCTGGTGGAAATGCAGGCTTATACAACCATTCTGGTGAGCCATCTGGAGAGTCTTAAAAAGGTTAAAGATCGAAATGCCATATGACCCTGCTATTCCACTTTTGAGAATAATCCCTTACACAGCAAAAATTCACCTCAATAGCACAAGCATGATCATGTTCATAGCAGCACTATTTACAATAGCAAAGTCATAGAATCAACCCAAATGCCCAATAGTTGACAAGTGGATGAGGAAAATGTGGTACATTTATACAATGGAATACTACTCAGCCATCAAAAATGATGAATTAATGAAATTTGCTGGGAAATGGATGGAATTAGAAAACATTATATTGAGTGAAGTATCCCAGACACAGAAAATTAAGCGCCATATGTACTCCCTAATAGGTGGATCCTAGTACCAAACCCACTTAGAGACACTCAAAGACAAATCTCTGTAATATCTACAGTAATTGCAAAGATTATGAAAAGGAGGGAAGGGGAAGGAGGGCCCTGCCAGAAACAAGGAGGGAGGGGATCATGCTACAGCAGAGAAAATAAGCCACCATTAAGGATTGCAAGTAATGAGACATCTGGTTAAGCTCACAGACTTTCCTTCCTGGTCACTTGCAACTGAGGGGGTTTGATCTCACCAGACAGGGAGGGCATAGAGTCTGGCAGATAGAAGGTAACCATCCTGCAAATGGGAGACTGAGTCTCCCTCACCACAGTCTCCTACTCTTATTCCACCTACCTTTGAATCTACTCTTACAGTAAGAACTCTATTTTAACTGCTTTTTATCTCTGGCTAGGAGGTGACATCCAATACCTATCAGAATGGAGCCAAGGGCGGTGCAGGAACAGCAAAACCGGAAGAAAAAAAACATAATTCAGAACATCAGAGACCCTACATTAATCACCAGGAACCAGGCCCGCCTAATCTCTCCCCATCCCAAAGCTCAAAGAAATTTGCAGAAGAGGGGGTGGTAGGATTGTAAGAGCCTAAAGATAGGAAGGAGCAACGATATCCAAGATACTCCACATAAGTTAGGGCCGAAGTAATCATAATAGGACTTACTTTGCACGACCTGCACAATAACCAACTTATCATTGACCCCCCCAAAAGTCTAGCATGGATCACAGGCACTAGGATCCTTAGAGGCAAGAGATTAACAGCCACAATAGTGTTCCTTTACTAAAGGGGAACACAAAAAAGAGCTCTAGGCAATGCTACTGAGCCCTTACACCTCATCAGAAAGGAGGACCCAGAGGGAAGTTTGACATGCACACTAAAGGATGCTCCAGGAATAGGGGTGGGGGGGCACTGGAAGAAAGGGAGGGGGGATGAAGGAGAAAAGGGGGAAAGGAGCAAGAGGATCCAGGGAGGGGTGAAGGAAGGGAAAGAACTGGGGTACCTATCAAGTTTGTATGAGTGGGGAAAAAAAGATACAATCCATTGAAGGAATTTTTTTTTTTATTTCAGGTAAAATACTCTTAGAAACACCTGTCAAAGATTTCATTTAAATCAGTACTTAAAGAAAGAACTAAGCTGGGTATCAAAGAAAAAACATATCCAGGCAGTCAGGATTCCTGAGGTAAGTTTGTTAAACAGATGCAAAACCCAAGGCTGGTCAATAGCCCCAATCCAATAATCAACTGCATCCTACCAGAGGAACCGGCTTGTATTTCTATGGACAAGAGTCATTTGTATTATTACCAGTTTTCTACAACTTAAAGGGCTGTAAATTCACAAGTGAGAGAGTCAAGGCACAGTAAATTGTTCAAGGTCACACAGACTAGAGTTCAAACCTGGTCGCCCACCTCCAGGCTTATGTTTTGCTTTGCTGTACCACCTTGCAGTGAAAGGGGTGGGGGTTATATTCCATTGAAGTCATTTTAAATTCCTGGCTAATGTTTGGTAAGTGATAAAAAGTATGCCCATTGGATTGGGCACACACACATGTCACACAGACTTAAAGTGCTTATTTCTCAAGCTTGAGGACCGGAGTTCTGTCCCCACCACCCATGTGAATAAAAAAGTCGGTCCCAGATTCAGAAGGCAGAGACAGGTAGAGCCTTGGAGCTCACTGACAAGCCAGTGCAGCCAACTCTGTGACTCCCAGACCAAATGAGAAACAATATCCAAGATCGGCCTCTGTCCTACATGTAGACACAGACACAAACAGAGATTGCACATGTAAACCCACACCAGCACATACATATACACACAGAGACATGTGCATCCCCATGCACTTGTGCACCCACACAAGCATGTACACACACACACAAGCATGTGCATCACCCCACATATGTGCATTCACATGAATGTATACACACACATGTGTTCACACAAGGCAAGTGCATCCCCACACACATGTGCATTCACACATGCGTACACATGCACCAACACACTCTAGGTTTCATAATTGGCTGCGATTCTCTGCGGCTACATCCTTTACCCAGGCCTCGTTTCCTGCTGGAGGCAGAATGCTTCTGCCATGGTTTGGATACATGTCCCTCAAAGTTCCTGGTTTGATAAACGTGGTTATCCCTTGCCAGGGGGCTACTAAAAAGCTCTAGAAGGTAAGGCCCCCTGGATGGAAAGTTAATAGTTGAGCTGCCTTTGACGGGGATATGGGGACCGTGCTGCCCTCTTCCCTCCTGTTTTGCTCCTGGATGTCATGAGCTTTCTCTACACACACTCCTCGGAGCTGAAGCAACAAGGTAGAGCGCTCAGGCTGACTCAGCCTTTCTTCCTTCTAACTTGCTTCTCTCAGGTACTTTTAATCACAGTGATGGGAAGGTGATTTCTCCCCATGATGTCATCTCCACCTGACTTCTCCCCTCCCCTTTGCCAACACGTGGTCTTTATAGTTAATCTAAATTCCAGGAGACGCTAGAAGGGGGTTTGGAGTCTAAGCGATGGAAAGGGATGAGAGAGAGAGAGAGAGAGAGCACAGTGGGCAGAACCTCCCATGAGTCCCAGGAAGCTCACAGCATTGCTGTTAAAGGGTTCACAGTGCACTTGCCTTCCCCATGGCCACGATATCTCTTCAGCGGAAAATACGCCACACTTTTAATGAACTGTTTACATGTGGGTTATCAGGAGAGTTCAGGGAACAGCAGTCCCCCTTCTCCTGAATTAAGCAGCAAATCTATACCCACTACTTTATGGAACTGAGGTGAAAATTCTGTGAAGGCTAACAGAGTTACCCCTATATTCATGGGTTCTATGTCCAGGGATTCCACCCATACCAATTGAGGCTATTCCACCAGGATGCAGCTACACTGAACACTTACTGACCTTTTTTTTCTTGTCATTATCCCCAAACTAGACCAGTTAACAACTGTTTGCACAGCTCTGGCATTGTCTAGTTATTAAAAGTCCTCTGGAGGTGGGTTAAGATATACTCTTAAGGGGAGAGTGTACACCAGCTACATGCAAATCCATTTCAACAAGAGACTTTCACATCCTAGCAGTGTTGAGAAGGGGTCCCCAAACCAGAATTCTCCCCTGCCAATCCCTAACCCCTCACAGGTGCAGAAGGATGATTACATGTCAGCAGCTGACCCAGAGGTAACATTAAGAAAAGAAGACATGGGGCTGGAGAAGTGGCTCAGGGGTTAAGCCTCTGCCTTGCAGGCAGAAGGTCCTGAGTTCGGATCCTAGACCCCACGTATAGATTGCCAGGCAGAAGTGGAGGCGGCCTGCGTTTCTGGTCCCGGTAGAGTGGAGCCTGTGAATCCCGGGGACAAAGTAAACAAGGAGGAGGTGGAGGCGTCCATGGTGGTTCCCAAATTCACCCGTGGTTCTACACACACACACACACACACACACACACACACACACACACACGCACACGCACACGCACATGCACAATTGAATAAATAAAAAAAAGAAAAGAATACATGAAAAGAGACATACAACGAGACAGAGGCAGACGGAGGACACAGAAGAGTAGGAAAAGCACTGAGGAGGTTCCTATGCAGAAACAGGAAAAAATTTCCAGAAGGCCTGAACCCTGAGATTCCATGAGAGTAGAACCAGATTAACAGATCCCTGGATCCCACCAACCCAAAGACTAAGAAGATCATCAGACAATGTCTGGGGCCTCTAGAAGAGATCCCCCAAACACCTACATAGAAGCCAGGCACAGTAGCATGTGCTTATAATTCCAGCTCTGGAGAGGAGCAGTCAGAAAGCTTCCTGGGGCTCATTGGCCAGTCAGACTAACAGAAGCAGTAAACCCCCATTCTCAATGAGAAACTGTATCAAAGAAAGCAAAATGGACAATTCCTGAGAAATGCCACTCAAGATTGACCTCTGACCCCCCATATCACACCCATATACACATACCTGCATATACACATGTGCCCATGCAACACCTGAATACACACGAGAGTTGACCAAATAGAAAGAAAGTCTGGCTCCTTCAAAAGCCAACAACCCCACACTTAAGAGACAGAATGGAAGAAATAACGATCATCAAAGATCCGCTTCTGCCTTTTATGTTTTGAACCACATGGAAATGTTGCCAAATATTAAATACATATTTTTAAAAACCCATCAGGTTCATTAAAGAGAAAAGAAAGATTTTCAAGCATAAATACACTTCCTTCTTTGCAAACACTTGGAAAAGTCTGCTTTCTTTCCTTGAAAAAAAAAAATGAAGGCTATTGTTTGTGTCTTGGCTAGGGCGAGTTGAGAATCTTCTGGCCCTTTCCCAGGCCAGACTAAGGGCTGTGGTATTCAGTCACTCCAAAGAAACACTCTAAGGCCTTGGAGACTTTCAGTGCCACTAGCTCTAACATAAATGGTGTGATCAGAACCCAACCCACTCAACCTTGGGGGACTCTCCTCCTACTACTTGACTTCTCTGGGGTTATAAAAAGATCGTCACATTCAAAATCCAAAACGACCTCCCCCAGGAGCCTATTTTCTTTCTTCCTTCCTTTGAGGAGGTGATAGGAGTGTGTTTGTTGGCAATCAAGTGTGGAAGGAGAAAGCTAGGCCTCCCTTCCTCTAGAAGCTAGCACTGGGATTTCCAAGCCCTTGCTAATGATTCCTTACAAGTGAATTGACCACTGCTGACATTGAGCTGACGGTTTGTTGGCCCACCTTTGTTAAGGAGTGTGTTCAGGGGGCACCTTGATACAAGGTGATGTTTAGGGGACCAAAAACAGCTGCCTCTCCAAAGCCAGTACCAGACATGACTCTGGGGTCCCCAGCATAAAAGCCTCTCGTGAACCAGGTTTAGCCTGACCCAAAACTTCTTCCCAAAGAAGATGCCACCTCTTCTTGCAAGGGTCACTGTGTCTGCAGCTCCGCTGTGAGAAAACCATGGTTCCAAAGCAGCTTCTGAATGCAAAGAAAAACCCAAACTCTAGAATTGCCAGGCTCACAAGAAGTTCTGAATCCTCCCCGCCAGTTTCTTCTGCCTGGAATCGTTCTGTGGTCCGCAAAGCTCTCTTACTACCTGGCCGTGCACATGTTGATCCTTCTGCCACCAATGTCTTTCCTTTGTTTATAATAAATTTTTGTAGTTTTTCCTAGTTTTACAAGCATATTGAGTACTTATCCCTGCCTCCCTCCTTCACTTCCCCCTCCCCTCCCTCCATCAATCCATCCTACTCCCTCCCACCCTTCTGCCTGGCTCCTTCTATGGGCTTCAGGGTTCCCTCTGACTTGTCTACTCTTGTGGGGGTTCAGGCCTCTGTGTCATACCTGGCCCCTCCTCGAGCCACTCCACTGATAGGGACATTCCCTTTCACTCATCCAGCCCTGGTCCCCAAGGTTTCCACTGCATATAATTATCTCTCCTGAGTTCCTCACTAGTCTATGGGAACCTGTTGGTATGTCAGTCATTATGCAGGTCTGGTAAGGACAAGTCTCACCACAGTGAGTTCCTGGATGCAGCAGCCCTGTCTTGAGTGGAATGTCTTGTCAGCCATGGACCTTCCCATCTTACCAACCCCTCTTCCACAGGGTTCTCTGAGCCTTAGGATGGGGAGAGATTAGATTGGCCCAATCCTGGGTGAGCATTGCAAGTCACTGGTAATCTGCATTAATTTTTTGATTTAATTATTATAAAGAAAAATGTAAGGGCTGGAGAGGTGGCTCAGCGGTTAAGCCTCCGCCTTGCAGGCGGAAGCTCCTGAGTTCGGATCCCAGATCCCACGTATAGACGCCAGGCGGAAGCGGGGGCGGCCTGCGCTTCTGGCCCTGGTAGGGCGGAGCCTGTGAATCCCGGGGCAGAAGGAGGTGGAGGTGTCCATGGTGGTTCCCGAATTCGTCCGTGGTTCTACACACACACACACACACACAGACGCGCGCGCACATACACACACATATGCACACAGTTGAATAAATAATAATAATAAAAAAAATTAAAAAAAAAAAAAAAAAAAAAAAAAAAAAAAAAGAAAAATTTAAAAAGGAGTAGACGTCACAAGATTGTATAAGAAACAAAATTCCCAAATCTTAAACAGAAATCAGCATCACAGTGCATTTTACAACACATAAAGACAGACATTCAAAAGGACCCCACTCTATCCAAAAACTCAACAAAATCCACAGTTCCCATCTATGAGGATCACACCATCACATACATCTTCCAACACAGTAGGAAGAACTTAGCACCCAACTATGCACAATATCACTCTCCATCAAATCTTTGGCCATCTCAGCTACAATCATTCCAACACACCTGACCCCACCTCTAAATCCCATACCACAGAATTTGAAGCTGACCCAAGACTCTCAGGTCCATAAGTAGTTTTAATAAACTTCACATACACAGCAAGCTCCATGATCACAATGGAATCCTGAGCCAAATACTCCAGACAAGAGTTTAATGCTAGTGTCCACATACAAGAGAGAACATGTGGCATTGATCTTACTGCGTCACCCAACATTGTATTTTCTAGATCCATCCATTTGACAACAAATTCTACAATCTCATCCTTCCTGAGAGCTGAATAGTATTACATTATGTACCGCAGTTTCATTTTCCAGTCAATGTCTTCCCTTTTATGCACATATGTATATACGGTTGGATGGGTGCACAGGTTGTGCTAGTTAATCCTGGGTGTCAACTCGACACACCTGGCATTAACTAAGATCAGCTGAGACCACCTGAAGAAATTATCCAGATCAACACAATTACAATACAAAGAACAGTCCTAGATCTGATCAGAAACTCCCTAGATCTCATTGGTACCTCCCAGTAGTGGACCAGATAAAAGGAACCACAGAACAGAAGACTGGGAAGAAGAGAGACTCTAGGGATCCAGCCTTCAGCCATGTGGATGGAAGTGACTTAGCCTGCCAGCTTCAGCTACCAGCCATATCTCCTCTACCATGAAAGACTGTATCTCCCCTCCAGAACTCTAAGGTGAATAAATCTCCCTTTCTCCCTTAAGTTGATTGGCTTTGAATGCTCTCTCATAGCAATAGTTAAGAGTAACCATTACACATGTGTATGCAATTATGTGTGCATGTGTGTGGACTAGAAGTGTCAATCTCTGGAATGCCTCTACCTCCTTTGAGACAGCATCTCTCATTGACCTGAAGTTCATCAATTCTACTAGACTGGACTGAGCAGCGAATCCAGTACTGAGATTATAAACATGTGCCACACATGCAGCATTTTTTTCCATGGGTTCGTGGAATCAAACTCATGCTTGCAAGTACTTACTGGCTGCGTCATCTTTTCAGCCCTGAAAGTGGCTTTCTATGAAAGGAGATGGTTCAAAAAAATGATAGCATGCTCTTACAACAGAATATTACACAGATGTTAGAAATGAAGCTGGGAACTGGAGAGATGGTTCTCCGGGTAAGAGTATTTGCCCTGTAAGCATAAGGACCTGAATTCAGATCCCCAGTATCCATATAAAAACCAACATGACTGCATGTGCCTATGGTCCCAAGAACTGAGGAGCAGAGACCCGTGAATCCTGAGAGCTTGCTGATCCATCGGTCTAACTGAAAGATCAAGCTTTAGGTAAGAGTTTCAGTAAGAGATCCTGTCTCAAGCAATTAAAGCAGATAATGATAGAGGAAGACAACCAATGTGCTCCCCTGGCACCCACATGCACACATTCAGGAGCATGCACTGAGATGTAACTCATACCCTGTCCCAAATGCCTCACCGTCTACTGAGGTCTATTACTCACACATCTCATAGCTGTCACAAGCTATGGTCACATGATGTGGTTTGGGACACAGGACCCCAACGCACTGCAAAGCAGAAGAAGTGAGAAAGTCATGTTTATCTTCCCCTTTCCCTGACAGCAGATCATAAGAGAATTCTCTGAGTGTCTCCTGAAGTGCACCGTGAGACCTTCATTCCAATGGCCCACCACACAATCAAGGAGGAAGAATGTCCTCATCACTGAAAACACAAGAAGCCAGAGTAGAATCTGAGCAAACGGACACTTAGCACCCCTCGTTCACTGCCATCCCATCACCCCCTGTGGTCCAAACTTACTTTTTCATTAAGTGCCCACTTTTCAACAAACCCAAGCATAAAAATGCACAGGTTTCTGGGCTGGAGAGGTGGCTCAGGGGTTAAGCCTCTGCCTTGCAAGCAGAAGGTCCTGAGTTCGGATCCTAGACGCCACGTATAGACGCCAGGCGGAAGCGGGGGCAGCCTGCGTTTCTAGTCCTGGTAGGGCAGACCCTGTGAATCCCAGGGCAGAGTAAGCAAGGAGGAGGCGGTCCATAGTGGTTCCCGAATTGGTCCGTGGTTCTACACATACATACACAAATACACGCACACACACACATACACATGCACAATTGAATAAATAATAAAAAAATTTAAAAATGCACAGGTTTCTCCATTTGAATCTGTGTCCAAAGGTTTCCACGTCACGTGAAAATATATATTAAATAGATTTGTGTGCTTTTGTCTTGCTAATCTGTCTTCAGTGATTGCAACCTCAGCCATGAACCTGGCAAAGGGAACAGAAAAGGAATAACTTCCTCCTTGTTCCTGCTTTACTTATCCATGAGTTGTTAAAGTTGTTCAAAATCTAGAGACAAGGACGAATGTATCATGCATGCAAAGGTCATGAGGGTGGGAGTCACTTAGTCACGGGTGAGTTAGAATCCGCCATTATTCACTTTTGCTGCAGTGCAGTTCTTCACACCCCTATCCTGGCAAACTTTTGTTTCACTGCTCAGCCCAAGAGGCGTTAATCCCTTCGATCCCAGAACAGAGCACCTACAGCCAGTGCGCAATCATCAGCTGGTCTCGTGAGAGTCTGTTATGTCATAGTTGCTCCAAAGCTTAACGAAAATCATGCCAAACATTTGATCAGCAAACATTCATTATTTCAGAAAGCCAGGTATGTGGACAGGGTTACATGCATGGTCCTGGCTCAAGGCCTTGCTTGCAATGGCTGCCGAGCTATCAACTACAGCTGCTCCCGAAGGACTAGGAGATCCATTTCCAAGTTCTTGGCTACTGGCAGGAGCCTTTAGCACATCCCCATGTGGGTCTCCTGGAGAGCTTCTCACCATGCGAATTCCCCAGAGACGATGAGCTAGAAAAGAGAAAGCGGGTGCATCTGAGACCAAAGAAGCAACACTGGGGAACTAATGAGTCCTCCTGAAGAGCTCAAGTATTCAAGGCTTTGTCCCCGGCTTGTGCCGCTATTCTGGGAGGTTCTGGAAACTTCAAAAGTCGGTCACTGGGGATATATGTCTTGTCCCACATCTTGACCCACTGACTCTCTCTCTCTCTGCCTCCTGTCCATGAGGCAAGTGGCCTTTGCCATGTGCTGCCTGATTGACTCCAGGCTCAGAGTCAATGAAGCTAAGGACTGAAACTATAAGCTGAAGTAAACCTTTCCTCCTTTTAAGTTGTCAGCATCACCATAAGATATGGTGATGAAAAGTCTGATGGTGGTACCTGTCAATGATTGAGAACTGAGCCTTCAAACACACCTAAGAAGAATTATCTAATTAATGTGAGCCTCTGAGCAACTCTATAGAGATCTAATCAATGTGGGAAGACCCGGTCCACAGCGATAGGACCATTCTCTGGACAGGTAGATAAAATAGAGAGGCAACTGGTTGGCTTTGGCAGACTGGCAAGCTAGAAAGTATGCCCTCCTCTCAGTCCTCTGATGGATAGGGTGTGACCAGGTACCCTTGGTTCGTGCTGGTAACTCTCCTGCCACAATAGTCTATAACCTAATGCTGTGAGCATACAGCTATCAAGGGCAATCGACTGAACTGTATGCCAAAATAAAATCCTTCTCTCTTAAAAAAAACCCCCTTGTTCACCTAAATTTGTTTGGGTCATGTTTCTGTCACAGCAGCTGAAGAGTAACTAAGACACTGACAGAAACAGACAATACATCTAGCAGGCACTGAAGGGAAGGGACTTAAGCGCAACGTCTTGAAGAAAAGAACATGAAAGTACTGGTGGACGTACTTGTAAGGTCACATTGGCAAAGACTCCCTCCTCCTCCCACTGCACCAGCTCCTTCCTCACTATGAGCGCAAGAGAATAACTCTGCTAATTGCTGAAATGTTTTGAGTCCAGGCATCCTGCTACCAGGAACCGCTCACTGCCTGGCTTGCATCTAATCCTCACAGCAGTATTATTAAATAGGCACCACATTTAACTTGGACAGTTAAATGACTTAGTCAATATCAAATAGCTAATAAGTACAGAATCAGGATTTGAACCCAGATGGAACTGTAGAGGACATGCTGTCTACCACCACTCCACACTGCCTCCCACTGGCCGGTAAAAGGAAGTCCATTTGGCCCCGCAGGCGGGTGAGATTTCCTCAAGCCAAATCATTCCACCAGGGGAAAGACATTTTTTAAATCGGAGTTCAAGAAGGTCCAAATCAGAAGAATCTAAGAGAAGGGAGGGGAAAGTTAACAATATACACAACACCCTCAAGGTTAGAGCCAAACAAATAAGAGAAATGCAAGTGCATCCTCAATGCATGCAAATCTATGCAGATATATACAAATATATGTAAGTGTCTGGGCCGAGCTATATAAAAGACCATGCTTTGAAAAGCAGAGAGAGAAGTCAGCTTTTCAGAAGGCAATTCCCCCAGCCGCACTTGACCTTCTTTGGCAGAAGGGTCACCACTAACAAAAAGGAAACGTTTCTAGATTGAAGACAGTTTTTAAAAAAATGTCCTACCAGGGCAAGCAGGAGCTCAGATACCTGACAGCAGATAGGCCGAGCTTCCCTGGCTCTTGATAAGTTGCCAGAGTCAATACATTAAACTAAATCAGGAAAGAGAAATCCTGCTTGCAAACAAGTACCCATGTGCTTGCTCCAAAGGTAAATCGGGGAAAGCCATACTGGAAACCAAGCTTTCCAGCACATTCCTTCCCAGGTCTGGGTGTGCTTTAGACTCACCCAGGGTAAATTTAAAGTGCACATAACTGTGCCCCCGAGGCACCTTTAGTCAGTGTTGGAGAGTGGAAACCTTGTGTGTGTGTGTATGTGTGTGTGTGTGTCTGTCTGTCTGTCTGTCTGCGTCTGTGTGTTTTCATAGGTCAGTAGATGGACATGAAGCAGGAAACGAGTACGTGTGTGCACGTGCATGTGGAGGCCAGAGGACACCCACCAGCTCCATTATCCAGACATTTTCTACCTTCCCTTTTGGGTCCTGATTGAGTCAGGACTCCCCAAGCAGGCTAGGTAGGTGGGTCAGCAAACTCGGGTGCACCTGTCTGTCGCAGCTCTCCAGCCCCAAGATGACAAGCACACGCTGCCATGCCTGACTTTTCTGCACGTGTTCTCAGGAATTGCAGTTGGATGCTCACACTTGCATAGAAAATGCTTTGCCGACTGAGCCACACCCTCCCAGACCAGAGGTCTGTAGTTTTAAAACAGACCATACGTGATTATCAGGAAGCTCATGTGTCACTTTTTGAGAAAAAATATATGAGGCACGATATCAGATAGACCTGCATCTGAGTCTCAGCATGGCATTTCCTTGCTGTGTAGCTTTGGGTGGTCAACAAACCTTCATCTCACAGAGTGGGGATAAAGATAAAATTGGATGATTCACTTGAAGGATTTGGTCCAATGCCTGATGTCCAGAAAGCTCAGAAAATATTTGGTGCTCCAACAATCATTCCCTAATGAAAGGGAGGAGTCGGGTTTTCCCTCATCCACTACCCAGAATGTCTCTTAAAATACAGATTTGCTGAGCTGACAAGACAGCGCAGTAGTTAAGGCACTACTTGCAAACCTGATGACCTGAACAATCCCCAGAAGCCAACATGGTGGAAGGAGGGAACTGACTTCTGAAAGGTGTCCTTTGACCTCCACCTCTGTACCATAATTACATATGAACACCTTATCTCTGCCTCACTCTCTAAAATAAATAAATAACAATATTTTAAATATATTATATATTTATATATATAAAGCAAGTCAGGATGATTCCTGATGTCACCCTAGGGTTTCCACAGGTACACATACCCACACAGCAGATGATAGATACATACATACATACATACATACATACATACATACATACATAGATGTGGACTGCTAATGGATGAATAAGCATTTACCTTTCCTTCTGCCTCTCCCTGACTCCACCCCTGCCCCAGGAGACAATGAATGGACCTGACCGTAGTCTGACAAGAGTATGTGCTTCATGGATCCAGTGATCCTTTCTGAATGAAGTTCAGATGTTTCTACTTCCCTTTCCTTCACCGTGCCTTCCTTATTCTCTGTCTCTTTTTCTCTTCTCTTCTTCCCTGTCCTCCCAGAGACTCTTCTTCTTTTCTTTCCTATCCTTCAAGAGACTCAAATAGCCAGGGGGTTAAGCCAGTAGTGCCAAGCCAAGCCCTTCAATGCAGATTCACCACCAATGGACCCGTTTACATCACTGCCTCAATCCTGGGTCTATTAATTTCTGAACCCAGAGAGCAAAGGGGTAACCCTGCGCCTAGTGACCCACCACCAAATGTGGGCTTCAGGGTGCCTGTCTTCATCCAGGATGGGTAAATTTCCTCAAGGTTTACCATCTAAGCTTGGCAGTTTCCCGCCGAGGCCAATTATTCAGTCCCGCTAGCCATGACGACCGTACTCACACACTCATTTCACGGCTGTCAGGCCTGCCTTTCGCAGCATCCTGTATTTGCTTGAATTATGACTTTTTCTTCATCAATTCTTAATCAAGTGGGTTTCTGTGTGCAGAATCAACAAATGGAGAATAGCATCATAAACGCTTCTTCGGAAAGAGAGGCCCTGAGCTCAGCCCATTAACAATTAATAATTGGGTTTTGAAGACACTTTCAAAAGCACGTCACACATGTTTACAAACAACAGCCCTGCACCGCCAGCTCCCTTGGAAACCCAGCAGAAGCAGCTGTGTTTGGTGGGCTGCATGCCCAAGGCTCTGAGTAGTCCCTCGTTTACATTCATTATAATAGCCCAACTCCACCACAGCCTCACTGGCAGTGGAAAAGATGTTGGTTCGGGGAGAAGTTTAGACGATGTCCAAAGTCACACAGCTGGAAGAGATGCTGTGGTCAGTTCCCTCAGCCCTGGTGTTAGTGTGAGCTCTCCTGCAAAGCTGGACGAGGAACTGTAACCAGTCTATTGTAAGAGAATAAACCCCTTGTTTCCTTAAGCCGTTTGATGGATTTCAACTTAGACCTGCAGCAGGATTCCAACTTAGATCTAACCACCAAAGTTCCTGTAATGGTTCATCTTGACATCAGCTTAATGGAGTTAAGAATCACTTAGAAGATTAGTAAGGGTGTGTCCTTGAGGACATATCCAGAAGGGATTATATCGTGAGGGCTCTGAAATAATCAACAGATTAACCTAATAACGGGATCAACATTTCAGTAAACTGTTGAGAAGTGTTGGAACTGCGGGAGGTGGGACCTACTTTGAGATGGGGGGTCGTATGCTTCTGGCAGTCATAGTTCATGCTAATTGTCAACCCAACAACTAACAGCAGATCTTTGGGCTCGCCTAAGAGGGTGTCATAGTTGGGCACAGGTGTCAACTTGAAAGTTGAGGGTTTGAGCTCTGGGCACATTTGTAGAGAATTAGTGGTTGAGTTGGGGCCAGAGCAAACCTGCAGGAGATTGTCCAGCTGAGGGGGAAGGCCCAGCTCATGGTGGGTGGGACTAGGCCCTGGAATAAATCACAGAGAGCTGGTTGAGGGAGTCAGCATCCTTGTGTACACTTGGCCAGACATGCTGGTCTGGCAGGTAAGGATCATTCCTCTCTCAGCTGCTATGTACAGATGGTGTGGCCAGTTTCCTCAGCCCTGGAGTTGGTGTGAGCTTTCCTGCAAAGTGGGACGAGGAACTGTAACCAGTCTATCATGAGAGAATAGCCATTTGATGATGATTTATCAGCAACCATGCAGAGAACCTCAACAGAGAATTTCCCTAGATTAAGGTTGACCTCTAGAGAGGGATTGTCTTCACTCCATAACTGACTGTGAAGACCCAGCCCGTTGTATGTGTTGGACCTTTCCCAGGACAGGTGGTCCATACAAAGATGGAGAGCATGAGTGTGCATGCATCCATCTATCCTGTTGCTTTCTGCTCTGGACAGTGGAAGTGACTAAACCAGTTCCTTCAGGCTCCTGTTGCCGTCACTTCCTTCCCATGATAGACTGTCACCTGGAATTGTGAGTTAATTAAACCCTTTCTCCTTCAAATTACTTGGGTCGGGTGTTTTGGTACAACAGTGTGTGATGAGAGAGTAGAATGGTGGCTCTGTCTTCTCCTGGCCCCTTCTCTTTATCGTTCCTTTCCTGTCCATCCTGAGGCCAGCTGTTCTGCCATATCCTTCCCACCAAGATGGGACTAAAACTTCTGAAAAGTATGAGGAAGGTAAATCTTTCCTCCCATAACTTGTTTCTTTCAGGTGTTTTTTCCAGCAGTGATACTTCTGACTAACGCAGTTCCTTCTCACTTGGCTCCATCTTGCCTCTTCCACCTCTTTAGTCACATTCACCTCATACTTGTAGACATCTCTTTGATGCCTAAACTCATGAACTAATCCCAGTGCCAAAATTCTGGCCCTTCTTACTAGTTATGTGATCTTGCATATAGTCCATTACAGTGGGAATTAACAGAAGACATGACTGGGGGCAGAGAAGCAGGAGGCTGGTGGCTCAAGACACTAAGTCATCATGGAAGCAGAGAGAACAAGAGCAAACTAGAGAGAGCAGGACTAATTACCTGACCATAAACACTGGGGTAAAAATTCTTACCCTGATAACCCTGCAGTAATTAATTAGTTTGGCAATTATGAGGTAGCTGTGAGCATTAAAGCAATACTCATTAGAAGGGCTTTGGAATATATGAAATATACAAATATTATTTGAGGTTATTATAAAAAAAGATACTAGTTTGTAGTAGTCAGATTTCCCAGTGGTCCTTATTTCATGGTATTCAATCTCTCTACATAACTCTCCCTCTTTGAGTATACCCAGGATATTCCACCTGTTTCCAATCAACAAATCACAACTCAAGTGGTGGTATGCCAATTCCATGTTCTGTTACTGTTATGGTTACTGCATAGTTAATCTTAGGTATCACCTTGAGACACCTGGCATTAACTAAGATCAGCTGAGACTACCTGAAGAGATTATCTGGATAATACAAATATCAGCCATACATCCGATTGGAACCTCCCTAGATCTCATTGGAACCTCCCAGTAATGGACCAAATAAAAGAACAGAACAGAAGACTGAGAAGAGAAGAGAGACTCTCCAGGAATCCAGCCTTCAGCCACGTGGATGGGGGTGACTTGGCTTCAGCCACCAGTCATGTCACCTCTACCATGAAAGACTATATCTCCCCTCTGGAACCCTAAGGCAAATAAATTTCCTTTTCTCCCTTAAGTTATTTGACTTTGGGTGATCTCACAGCAATAGGAAGAGTAACCGTTACAGTTACACTTCCTGCTATTGTGGTGAGACAATGCTCAGATGCAACCTAAGGGAGAAAGGGAGATTTATTTGGCTTATGGTTCCAGGGAGGAGATAGTCCATTACAGTGGGAATTGATTAGCAGAAGGCATGACTGGGGGCAGAGAAGCAGGAGGCTGGTGGCTCAAGACACTAAGTCATCATGGAAGTAGAGAGAACAAGAGCAAACTAGAGAGAGCAGGACTAAACTACCAAGCCTCGGTCCTGGCTCCTGTGGCATGCCTTCGTTCAATAAGCTCCATCTCCTCAAGTTGCCAGACATTAACATCAGCTAAAAATGCAAACTCGTGAGCCTTTAGGGGACAACTCCTAATCGAGTCATGATAGTAACAAAAGATTATGACTCCTGTCTTGGTAGTAGAGTCTGTTGCCTTCTCTCTTGTACACTTGACAAGGCAAGCTACCTACCATATGGCAGAGCATGGCAATAGGCCAGAGGACCTAAAACCATAACTATGAGAAATGGCCTCATGAGTTAGAAAGCAGAGTGTCACCCAAGAGAACTTGAGATGACCAAAGAGCAAGTCAATGACCTAAAGGGTCACAAGACCCTGCCAAACCTGTAATACAGCAAATGTGTCCTCTTCTCGGTCACAAAGTCTTGAAGTGACCAATGAAATCAGCAATAACAAATATGGCATGCAAACATTTATTGGTTCAAATACTCACTGAGCCTCAGCCACATGCCAAGCAAGTTATAGGACCAAAGCACAAAATAACCAGGACATGGTCTGGATCCTCGGGAGATTCATTCTAGTGCAGGTTCCAACATGCATCTAAACAAGTGGAAGCTCTGTAGCAATGCATTTATAATGGTATAGAGCATGGCAACTTAATTCATCAAAGTGAAAATCCTACGTCAAAAATATCTGCTTCAGGGCTGGAGAGATGACTCAGGGGTTAAGACTCTGTCTTGCAAGCAGAAGGTCTGAGTTTGGATCACAGATCCCATGTAAAAAACGTCAGGTGGAAAGAGCAGCAATCTGCACTTCCAACCCTGGTGGGTGGAGCCTAGGAAATCCCAGAGCAAAGCAAAAAGGAGATAGAAGCAATTGAAGATGATTCCCAAAGTCACCCTTGGTCCTCAGGGACACACAGTGCTCTCCGATGCACACACACACACACACACACACACGCACAGCTAAGTCCTGTGACCATTTGGGTCATTGGTTTGCTCTTTGGTCCTATCAAGCTCACATCCAATATCCATGTCTACACACACACACACACACACACACACACACACACAGAGCTAAGTCCTGTGACCATTTGGGTCATTGGTTTGCTCTTTGGTCCTATCAAGCTCACATCCAATATCCATGTCTATTTAAGAGTAATCAAAGAGAAAAGCCCATCAATGGGAGAATGACAGAAGAAAAAGAAAACTAAAGCACCATTATATCTGAAGTTCACAGAGTCCATTGAAGTATTTAGCAGTCATTAAAAGTAATGAAGTAAGTCTGCATCTATTGACATGGGAAAAACTCCAATATGTACTAGCTGGCTAAGATTTGTTTTGTTTGGAGGAAAAGTATGATCAAAAAGAACTATTCAACATACCTCTCTCTCTCTCTTTCTCTCTCTCTCTCTCTCTCTCTCTCTCTCTCTCTCTCTCTCTCTCTCTCTTTCTCTCATACACACACAGCACTCATCTTCCATGGACACAGAAACAGGCAGAGTGCATTATGCTAATGGCTGAGAGCAGACCTTGAACCCAGGCTTACAGGGGTCAACTTTCAGTTGTGATACTTACTGTTTGTATGACCTTCAACATTTCTGGAGTACTAAAAGCCTCAGTTTCTTCATCTGTAAATTGGGGGAGGGTGGATCTATAATGGCACTGTGCATCATTGAGTTACTGCAAGAATTAAGCAAACATATAAGGCTGATGCATAAAAACGTTCTCGATTAAGCGAGTGTTATTGATGCTAATGCAATGGTTAGCATTATTCCTATCACTATTATTGGCTTGGAAAGATATACACCAACATAAAAATTATGGTTATTTTGATTAAGGTACTGAAATAAAAATACCTGAAATTTACATTTCTATTGGGCAAATATTTCAGGTATTGCTTAACTAATAACCGAAATCAATG
Organism: Typhlomys cinereus; assembly: GCA_023101885.1. Lineage (NCBI taxonomy): Eukaryota > Metazoa > Chordata > Mammalia > Rodentia > Platacanthomyidae > Typhlomys > Typhlomys cinereus. The sequence continues at coordinate 635,038 of JALPQD010000480.1, read as the reverse complement.
AATCAGTATTCAAATAGGTACCACAAGGAGTCCATGGGCCCTAGTGTCCCAAGGAAATAAGCAGAAAGGACTCTGTTCCCACAGAAGATGAGGAGGGATTCAATACAGGATCTACCCAGCAGTAACCTCCCACTGACAGTTTCTCAACACCTGAGTTTTCTCCTTCATCACTTTTGTGTGGTCTTTCCCAGAGCTCCCTGCAGACCGCCGAGGATCCTCCAAAGAATCTGGGAAAATGGCTCCTCTCCAGAAGTCCAGGGGATGTCTGTGCTGTCTGCCAGCCCGATGTGGCTGCTCCTTTCATGCACAGCTCTCTGAGCCGCCCACTAATGAACCCACAGCAAGGACACTTCTTCCCATCCAAGTCTGTGCTGCTGAGGGCAACCCAGGTCTTGTGAAGGGTTGGCTGGTATTGGTGATGGATGACCACGCTCCCTCCAGCCTCTGCCCTGGTCTGCCAGGTGCAGGGTAATCAGTGGACACAGACATAGTGCGGGAGTCCACCGAGAGACCACTGAACCGAGGCAACAGACTTCCACCCCCACCTTTCTTGGGGATTGAACCACAATTGGGGATCTCATTAACTCTTAGACATAACTAACTGAGCTAAATGCTCAGACTGGATGAGCAATAAATTCACCCAAAGGAAGCAATTAACCAAGCCAATAAAAGTAGGAGGGAGTGGAGATGTATCATTTATCAACGGCCCTGTCACCTGTCTCTTCCCTCTCATTTAAATTCCCTAGTGGCCTTTATAATCATCTGTTAACATCATTACTTGATAGTCTCTTTATAGCTTTGCTGTCGATGTCCATTTTTTTGGATGAGGAAAACTGGAGCCAAAGAGGTTCTGTGGTTTTCTCAATAGTATGCACTGAAAAAGGTTTCAAACTCGGTCCTCATTGCAGGATGATGTTCATTTTATAGAAAAGGAGAGTGAGGCTTAAGAAATTAGGTGGGTTTCCCAGGAAGGGACTCGTGGCTGATGTGATAATTAGTCTCCATGGTCAGCTTGAATTGCCTATGGAAAGAGTTTTGGGGCATCTCTGTGAGGGATTGTCTCAGTCAGGTTAATTGAGGCAGGAAGACCTGCCCTCTATGGATGGCACCATTTCCTGAGCTTAGGGTCCTGGATAGGAGACAGCAAGCTGAGAACATGCATGCAAGCTCTCTGTTTTCCTATTGTGGGTGTCATGTGACCAGCTTCTGCTTCGTGTTCCTTGACTACCCGCTATGATGGACAGTATCTTGATGATGTAAGTACCAGAGTAAACCCTTTTTCTCTTAAGCTGATTTTGTCGAGTCCTTTGTCACAGCAACAACATAAGAAACTAAAACAGCTGGGTAGAGGTGTGGTCATTATTTCTAAACCCAAAGGCATAATTCTTTCCTCCGATTTGTTGCCCAGAGACAGACAAAGCATCTCACCCTGCCTGTCACCCACCCGCTAGAGAAGACATTCTCTCATCCTCTTCATAGTGTCTCATGAAAATTAGTCCAGGAAGCAGAGCTTGAGTCTGGTACCTTAGACCACTTTGTCCATTCAGTAGGAGTGCAAAAGCTGGAAGATGGGGAGAAGTGATGTCAAACAGTAGCCTCCGTTTGTATCAGAGCTGCCGTACCAAGAACTCACTGGAACAGTGTCTAGTTCCACCAGATTTCCACGATAACTGGTCTATGAACATTTTTGCATGGATGAGGGAGGAGGCCGTGAGACACAAGGCTATCCTAGAGACTATGGTCTGGACAGGAGAGAAACGGAGCCTCTTTCATGGTTTACCTATCAATGGGTCATTCCCACCCTTGAGGGTACCCAGGAACCAACTAGGACAAGCATCCTAGATGGGACTCAGTGATCACACATACAGAGAGACATGAGAGAGGGAGAACATGTGAAGTGAGCCTTAGGTTGTGGGTAATGAAAACACACAAATTCATCATCGATATAATTAAAAATAATTTTAAGATGTGAAAACCACTTTTTAAAAAAGAATGAAAATTAACCAAGGCTTCACCAAAGCAGAATCAAGCAAGGGTGTATGTAGAAGACTGCTTCTACTCCTTGAAGCAAATACTTCCTCCAGAATATTGGTCGCGTGAATCTTAAACACACGCCCCAGAATTCTCAAGCACACAGAACGCTAAAACTTGTAACCACGGCTCAGGCACATCTGGTGCCTGGTACATCTTGGTCCGTGAAGGACAAGACAGCTCTTAAAAGCACATTGCTTTATATTAGGGAACATAATTTTTAAATCCATCATCATTTTACATTTATGAAGTTCATTATCGTCCCCTGCACTAGAGAGCTAAGGCTGCCAGCGCCTGGTTTTGATTGAACCAGCTATTTTGCCTCCCCTACACCCACCTAGGGTTCTGAGAAAGATCCAGTAGGGACCTTTAACCACCTGGGTTCGAATCCCAGCTTCCCCGAGTTGTGAGTGTGGTTGGTTTCTTCAACTGCCTCCTAGGCAGGTGATACAGATTTAAGTGCAATACCTGTGATGACTAATCACCATGGTCAATTTCACTTAATTGAGACTCACCTGGGACATGTCTCTGGGCCGTGTCAGTAAGGGGGCTTCCAGAAAGGTTTAACTGAAGAGGGGAGACCTACCCTGAGTGTGGGTGGTGTCACACCCATGGCTGGAGTTCTGGACTGAATAAAAGGAAAAAAGTGGACCGAGTACCAGCATGCATCTCTCTCTCTCTCTCTCTCTCTCTCTCTCTCTCTCTCTCTCTCTCTCTCTCTCTCCTTCCTGTTTGTCAACACTACATGGCCACTTGCCCCCTGCTCCTTTATCACAGCTGCTCTACTGCGGGGCTTTCTTGTTCGATGGATGGCAACCACTCTGAGCCCAAAGCAAATTCCCTTTCCTCTAAGTGACTTCTTGTCAGGTACGTTGTCATAGTAACGAGGGACCTCACTAATAGAGAGGGGTTTGGTATTCAGGAAATTCTCAGTGAACACTAGTTTATAGACGTTAAAATGCTGATTCCTGGCTTTTCTTGACCTCCCCGTGGCAATGCTTAGTTACATCTAGGTGGCAGCCAACAATATTAGATGGCGAATGAATTGGCACCTGGCGCCCAGGGCTCAGTCACCTGACCTCCCTCACAAGCGTGTTTCTGTCACCCTGCAAACCTTGACGTTGGTGGCTTTGTACCATCAAAGGTCCCTTCCCAGAAAGCATGGTCCAAGTCCACAGAGCCCCAGCCTTGGACTTGCCCTGGGATTCATGTTTACATTCTCACTAGTGAACCTGGGGGGCTTCCAAGCCCCCCAAGACAAACTCCTGCTCTTGTACCCAACTTTATCCCTCACTGATATCCCCTTCCAGTTCAAGCTGGGTCCTGGCAATGGTCAGCAGCAGCTACTTGCCGCTCTGAGGAGCCCTGAGCAATAGTTCCAAGCGTCCATCCAGGAGGGCTGGAGTGCTTATCCTCTGGATAAGCCGCCCCGTCCCTTCGAGTTTCAGCCGAAATGTTACCTTCCCTAGAATGCCTCCTTGACTTGCAGAGGCTGAAGAGCTGCTGCACTCTGCTACTGAATAACAGCTTCCTCCAGACTGAAGCGGCTTCCAGTGGAGGAGAGGACAGAGGGAAGGAGGGAGGGAAGGAGGGAGAGGAGGAGAGGAAAGGGAGAAGGGAGGAGGGAGGAGGGGAGGAAGAGGAGAGGAAGGAAAGGGGAGGAGGGGAAAGGAGGAGGGAGAGGAGGAGGGAGGAGATAAGAGGGAAGGAAAGGAGAGGGAAGGAGGAGAGGGAAGAGGTGGAGAGGGAGGGGAGGAGAGAGATAAGGAGGAAAGGGAAGATGGAGGGGGAGGAGGACGGGGAGAAGACAGACCCAGAAGATTCAGGAAGCTCTGAAAGCTTACGAGGCTCAGAAAGTCAGAAGATTCACAAGGCCCCTCCCCAAGGTTATCCATGCAGTAACGGTTGCTAGGTGTCTCTTCTAGGCAGCTGCCTAAACATTATACAGGGAGCTCCCAGAATGCAGCGCTCAAGAATCTTGGGTATGCTTTGGAGGTCATGCAGCTGCCTTTAAGTAATCACCCATGTACCTGTAAGTGACCCCTCACATGTGCTCATGTGAGTGTGTGTGCATGTGTGTGTGCGTGCGTGTGTGCGTGCGTGTGTGCGTGTGTGTGTGTGTGTGTGTATGAGAGAGAGAGAGAGAGAGAGACAGAGAGAGAGAGAGAGAAAGAGAATTCTCTAGTTTACTAGGCTAGATTTGGCGGAACCATTTCTTCATTAATGTCCTGTGTGGGTGACAACACAACAGCTCATGTCTCTCCAGGAGCGTGTACATTCCCGGGTCCTCTAACTTCTTGCCCTCCTGCAGCCTGCCACGGTGACTTTCCTCTGCCCGACTAATGTGCGTCCCTATGTGGCCAAGGAGACTCAGGACCTACAGTCAGTGTCTTCTCCACTGTGGACTCCCCAGTATCACATACACACACACACACACACACATACACACACACACACACACACGCCCAGAATAGTCAGTACAGAGTGAAGAGCAGATGTTTGTGAAATGACAGGCAAAAAATGTGGGAATTCTGCTGAGGTTCAAAAATAGCAACTAGGATTCTGTTTGCAAAAGGAGAGAGCAGAAAAAGTACACAGTAATTGTATGTATCTTCCATTCAAAGTGTCAACCAGGCCTGACCATGCTTAGCTTCCAAGCTCAGGCATGTTCAGGGTAATATGACCGGAGAGCAAATGTATTTATCTCTGAGACCCAGCGTGGCATTCCAACACATGCATATACTATGCAATAATCACTTCAAGGGCTTTTGTATCCAATACTTCAAACGTTTATTATTCCTTTGTGTTGGGAACACCAGAAATCTTCTCTGCAAGCTGTTTGAAAGTATGTAGCTTATTGCAAAATAATAAGCATTTATTGAGCATTTACTAAGCATCAGCCTCACACCATGAACTACGCATGATAAGAGCTTTTATGAGCTGAGCATGAGAACTATGTCTTACTCTTCAAGTTAAATATTCATTAACCATTATCCTATGTGGTCTTTACCAAGGATTCAGGGTACCCTGGATGAGTAAGTTGGGTCCCTGTCCTTTTTTAACCTATGGAATCAGTAAATGAACTCATCTGTATGCATCTTTCTCGCATGTTTATAGTTACTGAGCACCTACTCTGTGCTCTAGATATGAGTCTAGAATGATGAATGAATGAAGGCTTGGTCCTCGGTCTTTGGGAGGTTACAGCCCAGCTGCAGAAAAGGATATGAAATAATAATCACACCGATAAATATTTAACTCCAAATTGGGATAAATGCCACGAAGAAAAGAACATGATGCTGAAAGAGAGAATAACAAAGGTCATTTGGGTTGTGGGGGGGAGGGGTTGCTGGTCAGGGAAGCACTCTGAAGGAACACTGGCTGCCCCAAAATTAAGACCTCAAAAGGCAAAGGCAGTTTGGCAGAGGCAAGGTTAGGAGAAGCATCTGGAAGGCTTTGGCCGTTCTCCGCCTGAACTTGAGATGAGTGAAACTTAGAAACACCCCATAGACTGACCACACAATGACAGAAGATACCTTCACAGACACGGGAAGGATATTCCCAGGGTAGCACAGTGATGCCCCTGTCTACAATTCTGTTGCGATAAGAAACCAGAGCACACCTGAAGAAGGGACCTGAACCACTAACAAAGTGGCTTGATTGAATGCTGTGTGTTTGGTATTCAGCCTTTATCTCCCCTTCTCCCCAGCTTGCATGGTGTGGGGTATTCTACACCCCCGCCCCACAGCTGCTGGGTCGAATGTCCCTCTGTCACCTGTCTCCCCCAGGGAAGCTGTCCTCTTGCTCTCCCTAAGCCCTCATACTTATATGTACTTATTACTTATTACTGCAGGTTAATGAGCTGCCAGCAGAAGTCATGGACAGATACAAAATTCATAGGTGTTGAAGTTGATTGTTCCTAAGCCTGCTGCTGTGTCTGAACTGCTTGTCCTGGTGGCTGGGACTACTCTGCACCATCCTGTTACAGTTTTGCTCATGGGAAGCCCATGTATTCATCCTCTGCGTGGATAGTACCACCCCTACCACCCCTAACTCTGCTGGAGTTTTCAATTTGCAAACACTGTGGTGCATAGGAACGTATTAGTCATTTGTCTGATTGGACATGAAATACAAGCAACTTAAGGAAAGAAGTCTTGTTCTGGCTCACAGTTGAAGGGTATGGTGGCAGAAGCAGGAGGCGGCTGGTCACATGTCACATGGGGCTCATAGTCAGGAAGTAGAGAAGGTACTATTGTATTTGAATAGCTTTTCTTTTTATTGTTTTGTTTAATTTTAGCATGTATTTGCTTTTTTTTCTCTCAGACAAGGTCTCAGTATGAAGCTCAGGTTGACCAGGAATCCACAGACTGTCCTTATTCTCACATCAATCTTCCCATCTCCACTTCCCTATCATGACCTATCTTTGCTGAAAATGAAGCACAGAGCCCTATGCATGACACGCAAGCCTCTACCCACTGAGCTACATGCCCAGTTCCCCAGAGCAATTCTTTTGTTGTTGTTGTCAGTCTTTTTTTTAACTTTTTAAAAAAATTATTATTATTATTATTTTTCCACTCATACAAACTTAATAGGTACCCCAGTCCCCTCCCTCCCGACACCCCTCCCTGGACCCCCTTACTCCCTCCCCTCTTTTCTCCTTCCTTTCCCCCCCTCCCCTTCTCCCAGTGCCCCCCCCCCAGTTCCTGGAGCATCCTTTACTGTGCATGTCAAACTTCCCTCTGGGTCCTCCTCTCTGATGAGGTGTAAGGACTCAGTGGCATTGCCTAGAGCTCTTTCTTGTATTCCCCTTTAGTATAGGAACACTATTGTTACTGTTAATCTCTTGCCTCTAAGGATCCTATGCCTGTGATCCATTCCAGACTTTGGGCAGGGGGTCATTGTATGTCGGTCATTGTGCAGGTCATGCAAAGTCCTATTATGGTTACTTTGGCCCTAACTTGTGTGGAGTATCTTGCATATCGTTGGTCCGCCCCATCTTTAGGCTCAGTACAATCTTTTTTTTTTCATATTAACCTAAGGTTTATTATAATAATATTCATTTTCAATTACATTTATTAGCATTTATGGATTATACATTATGACCAAGAAATATTCTAACACTTTAGCTATGATAACTGATTCTTTTTTTTAACATTTTTTATTATTATTTCCGCTCATACAAACTTAATAGGTACACCGGTTCCTTCCCTTCCTCCTCCTCCCCCCAAACCCCTTGCTCCCCCTCCCCTCACCCCATCCCCCAGTGCCTCACGCCCCAATTCCCAGAGTCCTTTAATATGCATGCCTGACTCTCCTCTGGGCCCTCCTCTCTGATGACGTATAAGGACCCAGTGGCATTTCCCTGAACCCTTTCCCGTGTTCCCCTTAAGCATAGGAACACTACTGTGGCTGCCAATCCCTTGCCTCCAAGGATCTTGGGAGGCTCGAACAATCTTACCGCCCCCTCTTCCGCAAATTTTCCTGAGCTTTGGGATGGGGAGAGATTAGGCTGGCCTGGTTTCAGGTGATTAATGTAGGATCTCTGATGTTCTAAATTATGGTTTGGTTTTTTTTTCAGTTATGTTGTTCCTGCACTGCCCTTGGCTCCATCCTGATGGGTATTGGATGTCACCTCCTAGCCAGAGATAAAAGGTTGTTAACATAGAGACTTACTATAAGAATAGATTCAAAGGTAGATGGAATAAGAGTAGGAGACCACGGTGAGGGGGAGTCAGTCTCCCATTAGCAGGATGGTTATCATCTATCTGCCAGACTCTATGCCCTCCTTGTCTGGTGAGATCAAACCCCCTCAGTTGCAAGTGACCAGGAAGGAAAGTCTGTGAGCTTAACCAGATGTCTTACTACTTACTCGCAGTACTTGATGGTGACCTATTTTCTCTGTTGTAACATGATCCCCTCTCTCTTTTTTCTGGGGGGGGGCTCCTTCCCTTTCCCTCCTATTTATAATCTTTGCAATTACTGTAGGTATTACAGAGATTTATCTTTGAGTATGTCACTAAGTGGGTTTGGTACTAGGATCCACCTATTAGGGAGTACATACGGCGCTTAATTTTCTGTGTCTGGGATACTTCACTCAATATAATGTTTTCTAATTCCATCCATTTCCCAGCAAATTTCATTAATTCATCATTTTTGATGGCTGAGTAGTATTCCATTGTATAAATGTACCACATTTTCCTCATCCACTTGTCAACTGTTGGGCATTTGGGTTGATTCCATGACTTTGAGATTGTAAACAGTGCTGCTATGAACATGATTATGCTTGTGCTATTGAGGTGAATTTTTGCTGTATAGAGAATTATTCTCAAAAGTGGAATAGCAGGGTCATATGGCATTTCGATCTTTAACCTTTTTAAGAATCGCCAGATGACTCATCCAGAATGGTTGTATAAGCCTGCATTTCCACCAGCAATGTAGGAGAGTTCCCTTCTCTCCACATCCCCTCCAGCATTTGTTGTTGTTTGTATTGTGGATTTTTGCCATCCTGACTGGGGTGAGATGATATCTCAGGGAGGTTTTGATTTGCATTTCCCTGATGGCTAAGGATGTGGAGCATTTTTTAAGATATTTGTTAGACATTTTTTTAAGTTCTTTGTGCACTCTGGATAATAGAGCTCTATCAGATATGTAGTTAGGGAAGATTTTCCCCCATTCTGTGGGTTGCCTTTTTGCCCCAAGCGATTCTTTTAAGTCAGACCACATCTCCCCTTGAGTCCCTCCCCCCTCCTGCCTGGGGAGTCTCATGGGCCACCTCCCTACCACTCCCCCTCAATCCCGCTCACAAGGCCTGGGCTGCAGAGTGTTGTCCAGTTGTCTTCACAGCCTGGAAAGTTCTTAATAGGAGCTGCATGGCCCTCTGTCTCCCTTCAAATCTGTTCAAGCACGGGGCTTGCTTGGTTATAGTTCTCAGCTCTGGTCATTTGGAGGGGAGCCTCTGCCACTGGAATTCTTCACGGGTGACCCTCTTTGGAGCTCAGCAGAACTTTCTCGCTCATGACTTGTCTGTCTTGTTGGATGACCTGTGGGCTCTGAGCTTCACAATTGCCCTGTGAGAAGAAGATCAGATATTGTCTCCATCTGTGCAGGCCTGAAAAATGGAGACTTATTCTTCTCATGTAATAAAAATTCCACAAGAAGCTAAAGATGTAGTTCTGTGGCAGAGCGCATGTCTAGCATCTACCAGGCTCTGGGTTCAAGCCCCAGCCCTTCCAAAGAACTTTCATTGTGCTTTATTTTTAGGATGGCGCGAGATCCTTCCTTGGTGGAGGCTCCTGTGCTTCCTTCGTATCTTACGACCCGATTCTTGACTCTGTCGCCTGGGAGTGTCGCTTCTGCTGAGCCTGCTGCTTCTGAGCCTTTCCTCTCCCTGAGTGTGGCGCTCTCTGGGGAGGAGCGGCCACTCTAGCTTTTCCTTTTAATTCAGTCCGGGATCCCACCCATGGAATGGTGTCGCCCACGTGCCCAGGGGTTTGTCTTCATGTTGAATCTAATTCTTCTGAGTTGACCATCAAGATTAACCAGCCATCAAGAGTCAGAATCGATCACTGGGCTGAGAGTGAAGGGAAACACCATTCAAAGAGGGGGCACCACTAGGCCTACCATAGAGTTTGAATCTGAACCGTCTCCTACAAGCTCATGCTTTGAATGCCTGGTGTCCAGCTGGTGGTACTGTTTGGGGAGGTTCTGGAAGCTTTAGAAGACAGGATCTACCTGGAGGGGGAAGATCACTGGCTGCAGACCCTTGGAGGCTGTCTATCACCCTGTCTTGTTCTCTGCTACCTAGTATTCCAAGCAGACGATAGCTCTCCTCTGCCTCTGCCGTATGCTCCCACTACCATGATGTTCCAGCCAAGCACATGGGAACACGTGAAACAGTGAGCTGGGGGTGAAACCCTGAGCCAAAATAAAATCCTTCCTCCCGAAAATTGTCTCTGCGTATTTTTATTGGTCACAGTGACAAAAAGCCAACAACACACAGCCTGTGGCTCTAGATGCAATGAGCAAATGGAGTCCACTATAGTGGATGCTCGAAGCAAAAACACATAGAAGACGAGGGATTTTTATATATTTTACAAACCTCTCCTTTTAAATGTTTGCAAAATCTATCTCTAAGAGTGTTTTAACACCGTGCAACTACAATTAGTTCTGGAGGCCAAATCTAACTGTTGGGCCTCTAAGGTAGAGAATGCTAACAGACTAAAGATAAGGCAGTCTTCTCAGGGGAAGCCACAAGTCTCTGATCTCAAAGAAGTGGATGCTTATGAAGACCACAGGACATGGAGGCAAACAGAGCTGAGTTCAATTGAGGGTTCTCCTCTACCTTGTGTGACCTTTGGCAAGTCTGTTCCTTTGCTGAACCTCTGAACCAGAGAGAGATGCGCCCTCAAGGCCTCTCTTTGAAGTGCAGCATGACTGTACGGCTTGTGTTGGCCCAATGAAACGTGAGCACCGTGATGTGCAGCGCTTCTAGGCGGAAACTTCAAGAGCCAAAGCATGGTTTGCTGGACACCTTGTCCTACATGGGAGCCACACGTCAAGATCGGAACCACCGTAGCCACATGTGAAGGTCAGAGTCACCATCGCCCCCAGTTCTTTGATAAGAAAAAAACAGATTCCCCTGAAAACCATCAACAGGGTTGAAAGCGCCTTCTAGGTGAACCATACAGCAGCCAGAGTTTTTGTTACTCAACAAATCCTGACTGGTAAACATCTCATAAGTTTTAATAAGAGTTAAATCAATTGATGCCTGTATTTCACAGTCAGTTTTACACTACTATAGCTTAATACCTAAGGTATTCAGAGCAGAGATGTATTTTGTTTTTTGTTTTGTTTTAGTTTTGGAAGCCTCAATGCCAAGGGGTAAGGGCCTTCTTATTTCTTCTTGCTTTTTTGTATTTTTTATTTTTATGACTCTTTTCGTGTATCACACATGAATATAGTGAACTTCTAGTATTTTCACACCTTAATCCACAATTCCATCCTCACTTCTTTTCCCATTACAGCTCCTCTTCTGCCCTGCCAGACTCCCTCCTATTTTCAAGTCTTTTCACATTTGTGACCCACTTGGTTTCATCTGGCCTGTCTTTATTGACATGCGTGCTTGGTAGAGCATGAATGTTAAATCAGTGAATATACCACTGAAGAAAACATCTTGCATTTCCTCCCATTGGCGTTCACCTTCATCGGTCTCTCAGAGAGGTATGACATCTCTTGACGTCTTCCCCCTGCTATGATGAAACGTTGCTAGGACAATCCCCGTGCAGGTCTTGTGGGGATCTACATAGCTGCAGTGAATTTAAAAGTGCACCAGTCTTTGTCACACCTGGCTGCACCCCTGCCTCCTTCAGGCTCTTACAATCTTATGGTGGGAGTGAGGGGTCCTGTTCAGGGTCGAGCAGTCCATAGTCACTTACTTTCTTCATTTTGTCCAGTTGTGATTTTCTTTGGTAACCACCCTCCATTGCTTTACTATTGTATTACTTGCCTATCTTATTTTGTCTTATTCTTTATTTTATTTTAAGACAGGATATGATAGTGTTACTTAGGCTGGTTGGGAACTTACTCTATACCCCAGGCTAGCCTTAACTCTGTGATCTGAAGTCATCCTTGTGAATGTCGGGATTGCAGATGTGTACCAACACATCTGACTTGTAAGGACCTTCTTTTTGCATCTTCCCTTGTCAGAAGACACAAGGGCAAGATGCCTTGTGCATACTAAAAGACACGGTCTACCGAACTTATTTTAAGACAAACCCATTCTTGCCATGACAATGACATCAATCCACCCACATGGGCAGCCCAAGAAGGCTCCTCAATACCTCTTAAAGGTACTATTTCTCGTGTTCTATTGAATTCTGTTTCTAACTCGTGCTTTTGAGTCAATACATTCAGACCCTAGCAAGGTGAGAAACTTAGAACCATGACTAGGACATTGTAAGTTCTGATGTTAAACAGATTTGTTATAAAGTTAAATAATTACATTGTCTCAGTGACAATCACAAAAATTTGTTGACCAGGTTCATATACAAAGGTAGCCCTGTGTGGGGCAAGCGGGGGTGGGAGGATGCAGGGGGGGTGGGGAGGGGATTCATGTGACAGACAGAAAAGTGGGGGACTGCTGACAGAAATGAGCCACAACTTTAAAACTTTTGCTAAAACATCCATTAAATCCCACATACCATGGCTCAGAGCAAGTCCCATAACCAAACTCAAACTCGACAAGACGGGCTTTAATACTTTTATAAGAAGTCCACTATATCCAAGCCCATGTTGGGAAGATACCTCAGAGGCAAGGCAATGAACAGGAATGTATAATTCTTTTATGGGAGCACAAATAATTGAACATCATAAAGCCCAAAACAGTCCTAAGCAAAAATGAGCCATTACATTTTCCACACCTGGCAGAAGGAGCCAATAAGGAAAGGCCTTGTCTCTTGGGTATAGGATGATCACCTTCCCCCTTCGTTGGCACCTTGGAGATCAGAACAGAAGACAACGGTCAAAACAACTAGCTGCACCTCTCCTCTGTAATTCGTGCATGGCGGTGCACATCTGTGATCCCAGCACCTGGGAGGCTAAGGTGTTGGGATCTGGAATTGAAAGCCAACATGTGCTCTCTGATACAGCCCAGTCGATAACAGAATAGTAAATTCCGTAGTACCGCGGGCAGCACAGGAAACTAGCTTATGGTAGATGACTCACCCAGCAAGCACAGGCCCTTAGTTTGGGAAGGGGAGAAAGAAGAAGAAGAGGAAGAGAAAGAGAAGAGGAAAAAGGATGGAAGAAAGAAAGAAGAAGGAAAAAATAGAGGATAGGAGTGACCCCGAGTCTCCACAAAAAACTTTCTCCCCACAGTTAGGACTAAGATCCAGCACTCAAGTGCAGTGCTAGGTCAACCCTTGCAAGGATCGTCTTCCAGAGGGAATGGAAAGAATCCCAACACCAGGGGCTTGGTATTCTCAAGACATCAGCACGGTGCCCACAAAACGTGTCCTGTCTCCCCGCATCTTAGCAGATGACCAGGAGCAGCTCGATGAGCAAAGGGGAGCCCAGATCGCTGGCCAGGGGCTGCTGTGAGACACTCTGGGGCTTCACGGCCAGAGGAGCAAGGCAGAGACAGGTCCTGGGTCCCCCAAGCCCAGCGTTCTGCAGCAGCGTTGAGTTGTCAACAGCAGAACTGTGATGAAGGCAAGACTCCACTGGTCTCCAGAGACGACCGTTGGGCCATGTTAGATCCAGCATGAGGAAAACCACCATTGTGCCAAATGAACACAAATGGAGGAATGATCCGTCTGCAGAACACGCAGGGAAACCTCGGGTGTTCAGAAGGCTGCTTCTCGCGCTGCAGGCTTAAGGAAGAGAGCATGTTGCAAAAGCTGGTAAGGTGACAAAATTTAACCAATTCTGAACCTGGAAAAAAAAAAAAGGTAGTTTCATGCGGTTCAGCCTGATGTGTGCCAGGCATTGTGCCAAGCAGTTCGCACGCGATCGTCTCATTTAGCACGAGTGGCCTAGCTCTCCCAAGTAGCGTTCTGTTATTCTCTCCACTTTACTGAGCAGAAGACCAAGGCCACATTCTAAGTTATTTGCCCGAATTCATATCATTGATTGCCCGTCTGAGAAATAACTCGGGGTCTAAGAATAACTCAGAATCCAGAAGCCAAACCCTTAATCACTAGGTCTTAGATAGGCAGCGTGAGGTCCAAAAGCAGGAGTGGCAGCATCTCAAGGGAGTTAAAACGCAAATTCTCGGAGGCTGACGGGGGAGCTCAGTTGCAGGGCACTTGTTCACCACGGGCACAACCTTAGTGTCACGGTGTGCGTGCGAGCTGATCCCCATAGGCTCATGTGCTTGAATCCTTAGTTGGCGCTAATGTTCGAGAAGGTCGGCAGTTTAGGAGGTGGAGCCTCGCTGGAGGGAGGCATGTCGCAGGAGGCAGGCTTCGAGATTGGTCAGCCCCGCCCTGCTTCCCCTAGAAGTTTTCTCTCTCGGCCTTCAGGATAATGGATGTGACCTAGCCGCCCGCCACACCTTTCCTGCCATAAGTAACTGTACCTTCCCTCTGGAACCACAAGCTGACTAAATCTCCCTTTCTCCCCTTAAGCTGGTTGAGTGTGGTCCTGCAACAACAGAGGAGAGTAACCGTAATGCTTGGGTTCCATGTCCAGTACCAAAACGGATGGATGGACGAATGAATGAATGAATGAATGCCAGAGCCTCATTGCATACCCATGTACATAGAAGAATCATTCACTATGTTTTATAAGGCAGGGCTCTCTAGAGAACCAACACAATGAACATATATAAAGAGGGTTTATTAGATTGGCTTATAAGAGAATGTCGAGGGGGCCGGAGAGATGGCTCAGAGGTTAAGCCTCTGACTCTCTGACTCACAAGCAGAAGGTCCTGAGTTTGGATCGTGGATCCCTAGTAAAAGCAACAGGTGGAAATGGCAGAATCCTGCACTTCTGGTCCTGGAAGGCAGACCAGGGAAACTCCAGAGCAAAGCAAATAGGAGGTAGAAGCAATCCAGGATGATTCCCGGAGTCACCCTTGGACCTCCTGAGGCACACACAGTGCCCTCTGATACACACAGACACACACATATAGACACACACACTTTTAAAAAAGAAAAAGATAAGGTTGTTAAGGTTCTCCAACCACGGCTGTCCGTAGGTACTCTGTTGACAAGGCTGAAAGCCTCATTAGTTCTAGTCTGATGCTGAAGGCTCAGAGGATCCTGCGGAGTCACTGGTCTTCAGGCCACATTGGCAGGCTGAAGAAACTGGGTTCTGATGTCAGCAAAGTATGGCAGTGCCACAGTAGCCAACAGAGAAGGCGAACGTGCCAAGACAAGAAATCAAATAGGCAAAATCAAGTTTTCCTTTAGGGCTTCGTTTTCCTAGGCTGCCACTAGAGAATGCAGCCCGTCTTTAGGGTGGGCTTCTCCATCTCAACTAATTTAAGCCAGATAACCCCTTACAGGCATGGCCAATGGCTGGTCTATTAACTGATTCCAGGTCCCCTCAAGTTAACCACCAAGATTGACTATCACAGATAGAAAAAGCAAGACACTCATCAATAAATAGAATGTGGTGTGTGTGTGTGTGTGTGTGTGTGTGTGTGTGTGTGTGTGTGTGTTTAATTCCATTTGTTGAAAGGAAAGCAATCCTATCACATGCCTCAGTATAAATGAAACTTAAAGACATGCTGAGTGAAATCAGCTAGTTACTAAAAGACTTATGCATGGCACCTAGAACAAATTCACAGAGATGGAGGGACAAATGGAGATTGCATAGAGCTGGGAGGAAAGGGGACTGGGTAGTTACTTACTGAATAGAGAGTTTTAGTTTTGCAAGGAGGGCTCTAGCTTTGGAACATGACTACACTTCGTGCTACAAACTCCACGTAAAATGGTCAGCTAGGTGTGGGTGGCACACTCTTGTAGTCCCAGCACAGGGAAGGCAGAGGCAGGAGGATAGCAAAATTGGAGCAAGCCTGGATTGTGTAATTAGGACATTTATATCTCAAAAAAAAAGCTCAGTAGTAGAATGATTGCCGTGATATATATATTTGAAGGTTGAGCTCTGGGCATATCTGTGGAGAGTTAGTAGTTAAGGCAAAGCCATAAGCAAGCCTGCAGGAGACTGATTGATGTGGGAAGATCCAGCCCATGTGGAGGGTCCATTCCCTGAACAGGTGGATAAGATGGGAGAATCTGGTTGAGTAAGTTGGCATTCTTCAGATTTGTTGTTTGACCTTCTCTCAGCAATCCTTGTGGATTTGGTATGGCCAGTTCCCTCAACTTTTGGTGTTGGTATGAGCTCTCCTGCCAAACTAGACTAAGAACTGTTAGCCAAGAATCATAAGAAAGAATAACACCCCTTGTTCCCTCTTTGGTTGTAAATTCATCAGCAAGGTGTAGCAAATTGAAACATTTGCCACATGCACAAGGCTCTGGATTTGAACCACAACAGCATGATCACAACCCACCCCCTTTAAAAAAAAAAAAATGTGAAACTTTAATGGCAAGTTTAGCTTTTCCTAAGATACATAATGTCACCATAATAAAAAAAAAAAAAACAAAACAGTGATTTAAAAACAAGTCTCTTTAACATATGAAAGTTTGAGACTCTCCTACTGGAATATTCTGCCTCCCCAAACAAAGAGGTATTGGGGGGACAGCTGCATATAGGGGGAAGTAAAAGGGGAGATAAACTTAGAAACCCCAGAAGAGGGGTTCTGAACACAGCTTGGCCTTCCAAGTGCATTCCAGTCGCCAGACTAATGGATTCTGTCTCGAAGCAGGCAAGGAAAAAGGGGGACACTCCATGAAGGGGCCTTGGTATGTGAGTCAGAGTTAAGATAACACCATGTTTAGCCTGACTATTTGGAGCCCCAAGCCACCAACATGAAGTCACCATGGTGCCTCTGAGCTCTGGACGGATGTGCAGGGAGCTGCTCCGGCACTGGAGCCAGCATGCAGGCGCTGGTCCAAACGGCTTTTGGAGCAGCTGCTCTATTTGGGGAACTAATGACACTCTAGGAAAAATCTGCGGAGAGATGCCGAGTGCTTGTTTGCAGAGCTGATCCAATCCTGGCCAATTTAGACAGCAATGCAAAAAAAAAAAAAAGTCTATCATTTCTCAGTTCAATTTTGTGGCTCCGTCTTACATTTTAGAAGAACAACGATTAACCGCTCCACAAAGGCTGGGGGGACTGAAGCTCCCTCAAGATGCTGGGCATTCCAAAAAAAGAGTAATTGTGTGGACCCCTCAGACTTACTCTGCACCAGGCGAACCCCTTTGTACCTCCTGCTTGTTCCTTCTAAGTCTTTGGCTATGCACCTCTTTCTGTAGCCTGTGCATTTCAATTTGCAGCAGTTTGTTGCTCTAAAAGCTAAATGCCCCGATGAGCAAAGATATCTTCTTCAACTTCCTCATAACAGAGCTTCCATTCCCTACCTGGCCACAGTAAACCTGATTCCATTCAACTGAGGATGAACTTGGACCATTCCAGAAGATCTCAGCACAGTCAAGCTCTCATTGGTTATTTCCTTCTGTTCCTTTGATCCGCCTCTAGTGTCATCTCATTTCAGAGAGACTCAGGATGACAGGCAGAGTGGGAATGTGTGCCCCAAAAGTTCACGTGTGCCTAAGTTAATGGGTTTGGAGGCGGGGATTGGGGGAGGGTATTCAGCAAGATGAGGTCATCAAAGTTGGAGCTGTTGTGGCAACCTTAGGAAACAAGGCGAGTTTGCAAATAAGCAGAGGCCAGACCTGCCTCCTTGCGCTGCGGCCTCAAGATGCCCGCCATCATGTACCATGCAGCGGGAAGCACTCACAGGGTGTGCAGGCCACACCCTTGGGCCTCCAGCTTCCAGAGCCATGAGCTAATAGCTTATAAACAGTGTCAGAGACAGAGAACAGATAAACGCATGAAGGAGCTATCCGACCCTTGGTCAGCCTTTCGGTGTCCACTGAGACATGAGAAGCATATCGTCTTATCTTCACCATCCCTGTTCTTTGTTCATATCACAGAGGCCTTTTTAAAATACTTTATTATTCATGAGAAAGAGAAATTGTGCCACGATCCTTGTGTGGAGGTCAGAGGACAGGTTTCACGAGCCCGTTCTCTCCTTCCGCCATGTGGGTTTGAACTCTGGTCTCCAGATTTGCGTACAGGTGCCTTTACTATCTGAGTCATGTCACTGACCCCACAGGAACTTCTTAATGCTTTCTCGCCTCCATGTTCCAAGACCAAATGTTCCAACAGAGGTAAGTGGAAGCTCATGTCCTTTAGCCGGTCAAGCATTCAAAGTCGCAGTGTCTCTTCTCCCCAGCTCTGTGGTTGGAGATGACCATGTGCTCGCGGTCAAGGGCGGGGAGGAATATCAAGGTTGCATTTTAGAAAGAGATGTGGGGGGAAGGAGAGTCGTCACCTTCTTCCTTGAGAAAGCTGGCCTGGCACAAGTACGGGCTAGAAAGGGCTGCTGGGAAGTGTGGCTCATAGTACAGGGTCTGCGTAGGATAAGCAAAGCCCAGGTTCTTTCCCTGGCTCCACGAAAGAATAGAAAGCACAAAGGGAAGAGGAGGAAGAACAGGAGGAAGAAGAGAAGAAGAGAAGAAGGAAGAAGAGGAAGAGAAAAAGGAGGAAGAGGGGAATGAAAAAGAAGAGGAAGAAGAGAAGATGAAGTAGCTTCCAAAATGGGACATAATTGTGAAACCAGGTGTGATAGTGGGGGGTCTGTGATTCCAATGCCTAAAAGCTGAAATAGGAAAATAAAGTTCACAGCTACCTAGGTTACATAACAAAACGGTCTCAAAAAAAAAAATAAATAAAGCAGGGGCTAGAGAGATGGTTTAGGGGTTAAGATTCTGTCTCACAAGCAGAAGGTCCTGAGTTTGGATCTCAGGTTTCACATAAAAACACCAGGTGGAAATGGTGGCAGCCAGGACTTCTGGCCCTAGTGGAAGGAGCCTGGGAAATCACAGAGCGAAGCAAGAAAGAGGTAGAAGCAATCCAGGATGATTCCAGAAGTAGCTCTTGGTTCTCCACAGGGACATGCAGTGTCCTCTGACAAGAAAGAGAGAAAGAGACAAAAGAAAGAAAGAAGAAAGAAAGAAAGAAAGAAAGAAAGAAAGAAAGAAGAAGAAAGAAAGAAAGAAAGAAAGAAAGAAAGAAAGAAAGAAAGAAGAAAGAAAGAAGAGAGAAAGAAGAGAGAAAGAGAGAGAGAAAAGAAAGAGAGGGAGGGAGGGAGAGAGGAGAGAAAAAAGAAAAGAGAGAGAGGAGAGAGAAGGGGGAGAGGGAGAGAGAAAGAAAAGAGAAGAAGAGGGAGAGAGGAGAGAAGAGAGAGGAGGAAAAGAAAGAAGAAAGAAAGAAAGAAAAGAAGAAAGAAAGAGAAAGAAGAAGAAGAAAGAAAAGAAAGAAAGAAAGAAAGAGGGAGAAGAGAGGAGGGGAGAAAAGAGGGAGGGAGAGGGAGGGAGGGAGAGCGAAAGGAAAGAAAGAAAGAAGAGAAAGAAAGAAAGAAAGAAAGAAAGAAAGAAAGAAAGAAAGAAAGAAAGAAAGAAAGAAAGAAAGAAAGAAAGAAAGACAACAAAAAAAACTACTCTTCCTTGGGTTGCCAGAGGAACGAGGCTGGCATGAAGCCCAGGTATGTGAAGCATGTAAGGGACCCATGTCTCGGTTGTCAAGCCTCGTACAGAAGCCCCCGCCCAGCCTGGCTCCCACTGGTGGGTTCCAGGGGCCGGTGTGGTCTGAGCAGGTGTGTTGGGAGACAGGTCCACATGCCCGCATCACATGTCCTGGGAGAGGAGAACATCGTCACCTGGTGTGGGCACTGAGTCCTTTGCAGAGGAGAGGAAATTCACAAACATCTGTCTCCAGCTGAAGACCAGGAAGCATTAAGAAGCCCCAGGACCTCATGCTGTGCGGAAGACCATGCAGCCCACTGAGGATTCTCACTCCCAGAAAAGAGCCCTTGTCCCTGACCACAGGCCTGACAACGTCCCGCCAACAGCAGCACCAAGCTGCCAGCTGCGTGGACGGATGCACTATCCTGAAAAGGGTACTCCCTGTCACCCTGGGCTCCAATCCGCTAAACCCCTGGAGCAGAGAAGAGCCGCCTCCTCCCAACCCTGCCCAAATCAGAGAGCAGAGAGCAAAATAACCAAGTATTGTTTCAGCCCGGAGCGTGTCATTTGGGGTTTTCTGTTTGCGTACGTGTCTATGGTATGTGTCTATACGCCAGGTCCCGAAGGCGTGTGGTTACATATGCGTACATATGCGTGTGCGTACAGACACATGTGGGGCCAGAGGATGATGCTGGGGTCTTCCTCCGTCACTTTCCACTGTATTTACTGAACCCGGAGTCCACTGACCCAGCTAACGTAGCCAGCTTGCCCCTGGGAATCTTCTCTCTCTGCCTCCCGAACTCTGGCATGACAGACAACAAGCTACCATGCACCTACCCCACCTTTATCCTCTGAACTGTCTCCCCAGTCTAGTGGGGAGAGGGACGGTTTGTTACTGAGCAATAAATAACCGATCCAGTACTTATCAGCACCTGTTTCTCTCTTCCCGGCGAGATGTTATGACTTCTAAAGGGCTAAAACTGCCTGTTCATCCACCCTTTCCAATGTTTTTATTATGTCATAAACTTTACGCCCCCAGCTCGTCAGGACTTTGGCTTTTGAAACCATTTTAACGAGAAACTGGCTCGCGTGAAGCAAAAACCTCGGCTTTCAACGTTATCGCCAGGTGCCAGGTCTCTCGAAAATGCTTGTTTTGAAGTTCAAAAGCTGAGCACTGTCTTTTGATTTCTTTCTTCTGCACATGCTGGCTGCAACAGCCCTCTCCCCACGGTGATGCAGCAGCCTAGGATGGCGTAGAAGGCATGTGCAGCGGCAGCTGGGTACGCTGGGTCAGGATTGCCCTGCTAATCTTACCAAAGCTGATGCCATTCTCCAGTGTGCAAGATCACCTCGTCCCTTTATTACCTTAGCGCCAAATTCAGGTCAACTCTGAGTCCCCGTGTCACATCGCTGGTGGGAAAATAGACTTCAGTCATGACCAGAACGCCCTCCCTGAGCACAGCTCTACCCCTGAGAAAAGTCACAAGGAACCACTGATGTCTTAGTCAACCCACTCTCTTCTGAGCAGCACTTGACAATTTGGGGCCCACGCAGTCTCTCCGGGGATGTAGTTTTCCAAAGCCAGTGAGCCAAGACGGGCTGCTGGTAAAGGAGCTCAATAGTGCGGATTAACGTCGTGGTCCATGCAGTTTCTGCTGCACCTGCTCCATTCTGTCTTTGCATTTCAAGGAGCCACCAGCAAATTCACAAAACAATGATCATGACTGTGTTACAATAAAACTTTATTGACACAGACAGACAGCGGGCCCATAGAGTGCACTGCTTCTAGGCCCAAGCTGGCACCAAGCTGTGATTCTCCGATTCTCCCTTAGGGAAGGGCCTCAAAGTCTTTGCCAAGGCTGGAACTTTGGCTCTCAGGATTCAGGATCTAAAATTATTTTGTGTATCTGCAAGTTGCTGCTGCTGAGCATAGTGGGGGTACCAAGCAGCCAAGTGACCTCCTGACCTTCAGCCTTCCCCAGACTTAGGATCATTACCTCTGACTAACCTTGATCTCCAATGGTCTCCCTTGCCTTCTTCTTCCTCCTCCTCTTTTCTTTCCCTTCTCTTCCTTCAATATTTTGGTGAATTTAAGCATCTTCCACTAGACAGAGAGAACAGCCAACTTTAAGCAGACTCTCTTTTTAATCTGTAAATACTTCAGCAGTCAGGACAGGCAAGGCCTAACAGTAGTCACCTTGACACAGAAGAGGGTCATGCAGATTTACATAACACAACATTATCCTGCAGATAGCAATTCTGCTTACAACCTGTCCTAGACTCTCCCCTACTGTGAGAAGACAGGGCAGAGACCAGCTCTTAACACCACAGTGTCCTTCAGCAGCGAGGGGCCTGCCTGTCCCCTTGTAAGTACCCTGTGGATGTTTCTTGAATTAAAGAAAGTGCATCCTACAGGACTCTCTGGTGGGATTGTTCTCAATAGCTTGTTCAGCTTAACTGGAGCCCCTCTCATTTGGGTATTTTTTACAATGGTGGGAAACCATTCGTCAATAACTCATAAACTAAATGAATAAACGACAATCTATGTGTGGACACTTTTTCTGGGGAGACTCCACACAACCATCTTTTCACCCCAGACAAGCCAGCAGGTTTGTTGGGGTTACTTAGGGGGGTAAAGACAAGTCAAAGGCAGTTACATTACAGAAAGTCTCCCCCCAGCATGGGTGAGACTTGGGGAAGCTGCACCTCCAAAGCTCTCTGCTGCATGAATTCTAGAAGAATCTCCTCCAGATTTCTGGACTGTTCAGAGTCTCCTCTGGCTCCTTCTCCTTATTCCTTCTCTTCTTCCTCCTCCCTGATCTTTTCATTGCTGATTCATTGCCACATTTTCATTAAAGAGTAGTATCTCTGTTGAAAAGAAAAATAAAGGAGAGCAGGCTGCCCACTTACAACAGTAACAGCCCCCATTTTTTCAAATCTACCAGACATTGTGCTAAATGTATATTATTGTTATGATCGCATTTTAGTCTCTTAGGCTCCGATGTGTTAAGTAACTTGCCAAGGTCACTGGTAAGTAGCTGAACTTACAAGGTAGCTGGTAAATAACAGAACCTAGAAAAGCAATTCAAATGTGTTTGGGTTTAACCTCTTTTCTTCTGCTTTATTGTCCTAAAACTCATAACAACTGGCGATGCCAGATGCTGTCTTCACGTGGCCCCTCCTCTCTGGAGACTTCCCTTCGGTCCGCCAGGAGCATGACCATTGGATGCTTACTAGATTCAAGGCCAGCTGTGGGTTCCCATAACTCTCCACCCTCAGGATGCTCGAGGGGTAGATGAGATCATGAACATGCAAGGATAAATGTCCCGTCACGTGGAAGAACTCAGACTTCCTTCAGGGTCGGAGGTGTTGAGACAGCTTCTCAGAGGAGACTAACCTCGAGAAAGGGAGTTCTGAGGAGAGTATAAAGACACAAAGGTGATGACATCCGGGCCACACACGGCTCCCAGCAGCTCTTGGTGCCGTAGCATAGAGGAGGGACGAGCAGGAATGAGCATAAACTGCAAGCTCATTTCAGAGTTATCTGTCATTATGTCTCACCCAGAACTCCCTGCTTCCTGTGAGAACTGATCGCCACCTAGTTCTCCCTAAGACTTGCATAAGATGGGCTGGGAAGGGGGTCAGCCCTTGAAGTGCTTGCTGCAAAAGGACCAATCAAGCATGATACGTACATGCACACATGCATACACACACACTCACACACACCTGCAAATGCGTGCATACTGACATGCATGCAAGCAAACACAAACTACTCATACACATGAAAAAGATTTCCATAAAAGCTGCCAAGTTCCTTGACCTCAAGCCACAATTGATTGATTGGTTCTGAGATGGGCACCTGATCAAGGGGTAGGGGCAATGAAAATCTAAGACTTTTTTTTTTCAGGCAACAGAGAGCAAGAGGTAGTAGCCTCCATCTGCTCAATATGACCATGTTTGGCCTAAGTCAGTCCCAGGGGCTGCCATGCTTCCTGCCACACAGAACAAACCCATCCATCAAGAGAGAACATTTAGGAAACAAGAAGCCAGCAGTCATGTTTCCGGTGTGGTATTAGCTCTGGTTGCCTCAAACCTTCTTGCACTGAGAATTCCATCTGCCAGCAAATTTTATATGGGCCTGGTCTACTTGAGTTTCTATGACTTGCACCCAAAACATAGGCTCTTGGCTCCTAGTTTCCAAACGGTGAATAGGTACCAACTCTAGCTTCTTCTTGACTTGACTCCATCCTGAAATATCTGCTGAACATTGTAACAGGTTGATACACCTGTCAACTTGACAGGTGAGAACAGAGCCTTGAAGCATACCTATGAAGAATTAATTGTTAAGGTAAGCCCTGCTTGAGCCTATGGGGGATTATCTAGCTAATGTGAGAAGACCCAGCCCACAGTGGATGGGACCATGCCCGAGAGAGGTGATAAGATGGAGAGAGCTGGCTCAGTATTTTGGCAGTGAGAAAGTACAGTTCTCTCTTTGATGTTTTCTATGGACGTGATCTGAACCAGCTCCCTGGACTGCTGATGTTGGCATGACCTCTCCTGCCACATGCATGAACTATATAACCAGAAACTGTAAGCAAGAACATAACCCTTGTTATCCTTAAGTTATTTGGATCGTATATTCATTTAGAAACAGGAAGATGAAATTAATACAAACACATGTGAGATTGTAAGATATGATTTGGGTGAGAAGACTGTGATTTGTTCCAATCCCTAAATTTAGATCTTAATACCAGTAGCCTGAGAAGGACTTGGAAAGGTAGGTGAGGTTCTCAAATTTTACAACATGAAATCTTTATGACAGGGTTGTCAATCAAACATGAAATGAGGATGTCAGTTGATATTAGTAGAAAAATAATGTGTGCCTCCCCCAAGAGAGATGAATGTTTTTGTTTTCCCTAAGGAAAATAAGCAATACTTCCAGTAGAACTAAATTTATGTTAAGTATATCAAATGGAATACAAAACTTGGAGGGTCGGGGATGTAGGTGAGTCGGCATAAGGTCTTGGGTTTGATCCCCAGCACAGTGCATATTGGACAAGGTAACATAGTCCTGTAATCCCAGCATGCGGGAGGGGAGGCAGGATGATCAGAAGGCCAAGGTCATCCTTGGCTACACAGTGAGTTAGAGGCCAGCCTGAGAGAGAGAGAGAGAGAGAGAGAGAGAGAGAGAGAGAGACAGAGAGAGACACAGAGAGACACAGAGAGACACAGAGAGACAGAGAGAGAGAGAAGGAAGGAAAGGAAGGAAGGAAGGAAGGAAGGAAGGAAGGAAGGAAGGAAGGAACGAAGGAAGGAAGGAAGGAAGGAAGGAAGGAAGGAAGGAACGAAGGAAGGAAGGAAGGAACGAAGGGTTTTCTGATTCATAACTTCATAACTTCTCCTCACTCAATGATCTGGAGTCCCATTCTGTTTTTATAGTGGTGGGAATTGAACACAGGGCCTTCATATGGTAAGCAAGTGCTCTATCACTGAGCTATATCCCCAGCTGAATTTTGGTCCCTTTTAATTTAATTAATGTGTGTTATACATACAGCATATGCATTAGCGTGTACACACATGTGTGTCACGGGGCATGTGTGGAAGTCAGAGGACAACTGTCAGGATTTAGTTCTTTCCTTTCACCATGGATTCCTGGGATGTAATTCATGTTACCAGGCTTGCATAGAAAGAAAATTCCACTGTTAGTGGGTGGAACCTGGCAGCAATTATCTTTGCATAACTAGGACCTTCTTTATTTTGATTCACAGTCCCAGGGTCTAGGATTTTTTTAAAAAGCAATAATCAGATGAAGCATGGTAAGAATATCTTAGTCTCCATCTCCTGAGACAGAGGATGAATTCCACTGGTATAAAAGGAATCTAGAATAAACAGCTCCCTGTTTGGCTGGAAGACTCAAACCCTTCCAGCCAAATCACTCCTTCTATGACCAAAGCCAACAAAAGGAAGGAAGATTTTTCTAAGACACCCACTTTGGAATTTAGTGCTGCTATTACTCAGACAACCCCAAATAGAAAAATCAGACAGCCCCTAAAGCTGCTACAAGAGGTGGGGGGAGCATTTTTTTCTATAATTACCTTCTTCTAGAGCAAGGGTTAGCGATAATGTTCTGTAAAGGATGAGGTAATAAATACTTTGCAAGCAGCAGGCTGTCTACCATACCTCTTCAGTCCAGCATGGCTGCAAATGCAGCCACAGGTGACATGTGAACATTATGGGTCTGCTGTGTGTCAATAAAACTTTATCAACAAATACAAGTGGTGGCCTGGATTTGATGCTGGGGAGAGTCACTGTTTGTAAATAGCTATACGGGGGCATTTTTAGGGAAGAAGGATGCATTTGCCCACCTCCCCCCTGCTTACAGGGATAGCACCTCACAGCCTATGTTTCCCAAACTCCTAAATCAGTCATTATCCTGTTGATAGGATGCTGAAGAACAGGAGGAAGTCATGCTGGGACATCATCTCCTCCTGCAGCCCAGACTTATCAGGTTTCTCTAGCAGTACCTTTGTGTTCTCTGAGGTCCCAATCCCCCATCAGGAAAACTTGTCAACTGTCAAACCTACCACCGCAGCCTCTTCTCAGCTCAGCCTGGTGACTATCCTCCTGAGTTGTTTGATTTCACAGACCCCTAGCTCTTTCGTTTCATGTGACCAATCCCTGTGTATCTAAAAATCCCTCAATCTCAAAAGCTAGGAGGAGGTTTTGTTTTCTTTTATTTCCCCTCTCTTGGCTCCCGACTGGTCCAGGAGACAATGATTGCCTCTTTGCTCTCCAAAAGCAAACAGTGTTGAGAAACACCGTTGGCCGGGCCTGAGCAGGTTTTAAAGATGATGGCCTTTCCTGGTCCTGCTGGAAGAAATAATGAGTTTAGCAGAAAAAGCACTTTGAAAAAAGCTTTGAGAGTGAACCTTTCAGCAGTACTCGACCTGAGCTGATGGGTGGAGTGTGCATGGAAACCAGTTATGGTGTGTGCATGGGTGGGGTATGCAAGAAAAGCAGACATGGTATGTGTGTGCATGGTGCATGCATGGAAAGCAGACATGGTATATGCATGGATGGTATGTGCATGGAATGCAGACATGGTGTGTGCATGGATGGGGCATCATGGAAAGTAGACATACTATGTGCATGAATGGAATGTGCACAGGAAGCAGATGGTGTGAGCATACAACGAAGGTGGTCTTATCAAAAGCAGATAGCATGTGCATGGAAAGCAGACAGAGTCTGATGTGCACCTAGAAAGTAGGTGACCCGAGGTGGATGGTGTGTGGATGAAAATCAGGCAGCATATGCATTAAAGCAGGTAGCATGTGCACAGAAAGCAAATGGTGTATTCATGGAAAGCAGATGGTATGGTGATGGAAATCAGCTCTTCCTCTGGGCTGACATGGAAGGGAGAGATGAAGAACTGGGGAAGCTGGAGGAAGGGACGATGAGGGCACCCTTCCCTCCATATGTGACTGTGGGGACACGCACACAACCAGGTTGGTCCTGTGCAAAAGCTATTAGCTGGTAATGCTACTTATTGTGTAGTATCATCGGTAAGATGATAAACATAGAATTCTAAGTGCATGGGTGGTTCCCAGAGTTGCTTATTAAACTTACCTCTTCCTGGACCCATCGCGGCCTTGTTGATGCTGAGTTGAAGCTGAGAAGCAGCCAGGCAACCACACTAACCATGTAAGTCAAACTGTCCTCACTTGGTACATGGGAAAACTAAATCGCAAAGAGACCAATGTGCTTGGAAGGGCCACACAGCTGGAAATGGCAGAATTTGATTCAAATCCAGGTCTGTCTGTCTCCAAAGCACAGAATGCTCCAAAGCACAGTTTAGCAGCAACCTACGATGAACCATATTCCTTCAGGAGTCTTTATCCTCACAGTAACCCATGAGGTAAGAATTGTAACTCTGGGGCTGGTGAGAAAGTTCAGTGGGTAAGCTGCCTGGTTGCAAATCTGGTGACCTGAGTTCAGTCCCCAGAAGTCCACATGGTACCACAGCTAGTGTTTCCCCTCCACCGGGCTTTCCCCTCCGTGATGGACTATACCCTCAAGTCATGTCAAGTATCGTTTCACAGAAACAATCTCTCTCTATCTCTATCTCTCTCTCTCTCTCTCTCTCTCTCTCATAAAATATTCCTGAACACTAACCCCACCCTCCACATCTCATGCACAATGCTAAGTATCTCTTAGGTTGCAACTCAAAGGAAATGAAACATACAACTAACCAAAGATTTCCTGCGAATACATCTAGCCACATTATTCCTAAGTATAAAACAAGCTAAATTCATCAAGCGGTAACTAAGCAAACTGGGTCTTGAAGAAGCGTCTCATGGGGCAAAGGGTTTATTTTGGCTCACAGTGTCGTGGTACAGTCTGTCATGGCAGAGAAGAAAGACACAGTAGCAGGAGTTTAAGGCAACTCATCACAGTGCACCCACAGTCAGCAAGCACAGAGTGAGACACATTCCTGCTCAGCTCACAGCCCAAGGCCGAAGCCCAGGGTCAGTCTTCCCATCCCAGTTAACCAGATCAAGATAATCTCCCGTCGCATGGCCACTAGGTCCTACCAAGTTGGCAAGCAACACAAACTATCATGGGATCTTTTTTTTTATTTCTGATCATGCAAACTTAACAGGTACACCGGTCCCCTCCCTTCGCTCCCCCCTCCCTCCCCATCCCCCAGTGCCTCCCCCCCCCATTTCCAGAACATCCTTTAATGTGCATGCCAAATTCTCCTCTGGGTCCTCCTTTCTGATGAGGTGCAAGGACCCAGCAGCATTTTTCAGAACCCTTTCTTGTGTTCCCCTTAAACATAGGAACACTACCGTGGCTGTCAATCCCTAGCCTCCAAGGATCCTAGTGCCTTTAGTCCATGCTAGACTTTGTGGGGTCAATAATGTATTGGACATTGTGCAGGGAATGCAAAGTCCTATTGTGATTGCTTTGGCCCTAACTTGTGTGGAGTATCACACAAGCAAGACACTCGTGGAAGGGATCTCCAAAAGACATTTAAGACTCCATAGCGGGGACCACCAGGAAACACGACAGAGGCTGTCAGCTACAGAAACAAGACAACAAGCAAGAAAAAATAAGTAAGCTACAGCGAGCACAAAATATGAGCTATGGGAGGGAATAGAGAGAGAAGTAGAACATGGAGACATGGTTTATCCCTTCCAGTGCTGGGGATGGAACCCAGGGCCTTGTGCACCCCAGACAAGCACTTCATTACCGAGCTCCATCTCAATGGTTGGGATCTTTTTTTTTTTTATTCCGCCCTACCAAGACCAGAAACGCAGGCCGCCCCCGCTTCTGCCCAGCGTCTATACGTGGGGTCTAGGATCCGAACTCAGGACCTTCCGCCTGCAAGGCAGAGCCTTAACCCCTGAGCCACCTCTCCAGCCCCTATGGCTGGGATCTTAAGGTGAGTGGTAAGTACATTTCCTGCTGAGAATGCAGCATGTCTGCAGGGAGTGGAGGGGGGAAATGTCGTGAGCCTGGCTGAGAGGCTACAACTGAGCAAACAGAGGAAGCAGCAGATGCAAAGGCCCTGGGTTAGGGGGAGAGTTGGAGTGGTAAAGACAGGCGGGATTGGAGGAGGGAAGAGTGAGAAAATGCAGTGGGAAGTCAGATCCCGCAGGCTGTGAGCCATGCGGACTCTACCATCTTCACTCTGGCTGACATAGAGGCCAGCAGGTGCGGGATGAAGCACCCATCACGGGATGCCCTGAATTTTCCCGCTGCGCTCCGTCTCCTCTCCTGCCAGAAAGGAAGACAGGAAAGACTGGCCAAGATCCAGACAACCAGCTGGGACCGGGCAGACAGAAGTGTGTGCAGGACAACTGTGCTTCCAGAGGTTGCCTTGGTTGCCTTGGCAACAGGGGCTTCCAAAAACCTCCCCAGAGAATCCCCGGGCAGCAGCCGGCCTGGCTCGTTTCTTGTAACCCAGAAGCATGAGGACATAAAAAAATCAATTTATTGGCACAAATGGTCCTTCAGTCTCCTGCTCCTATTCTGCTTAAAACTACATTCAGTACAGCACTCACGGGGTCTCAGCGTGGAATAGGCTTGTGAACATCCCCTTGGGAGTATGAGTGGAGCCTCTTGCAAAGGGGACTTGTGTGGTGTGACCCTCACTGTGTGAAACAAAGAGTCACAGCTAGGTGGTCAGTTCTGGGGTTCTGAAGTCTTCTGACCTTAGTCACCCTTTGTCCTTGACCCCCCTTCATCAACTTGATTCCAAAGAAAATCCTCTCCCTGAAAAACTTTTCAGTTTCTTAATTTAAATTACTTGAAATTGCAATGGATTTTTGGTGTCTCTCCCCATGTTCCCCTACCTTGTCCCCCTCTTCCCACTGGGAATCCTCTTCTTCCCAGCAGGCTTTCCTCCTGCCCCAAAGTCTCTCATTGCGGGGGTCCCACTGAGTCCAATATAAGCTGCCTGTTCTTGCTTGTGCCAGGGTACCTGTGGCAGCATAGGCAGCGTTTCAGTGGGGTACCACTGATGCCTGAGAGACCCCTTCTCCTGGCCAACTTTGACCATCTATGAGCACCCTGAGAGAGGATGGGCCGCTGGAGTCCCTCCCGCATTCGTTGTACCCTGATGCTGGGCCTGATCTTGCACAGACTCATGCAGGTGAGCTTAGTCGCAGTGCATTCTTGATGGTGTTGTTCTGATGTCCAATGGATGACTCAGCACCCTATATTTAAACACAGTATTTAGGGTATCCAAAGGACTAACTGTGCTGGAAAGGGGACTTGACTTCACCAGTGGTTAGGGAGACACAGCTTGAAGAGCTAAGCCACACTGTCCCTAGGGAGCCAACACCTGTTTCCTTTCGCTCCCCTCTGTTTGCTTTGCAGCACCTGTAACCTGGCCGCAGTCACCAGCTCACCTTCTGTGAGAGTCAAAAATGACCAGCAGAGCCACCTAGAGCCACCCACGTGGCAGGCTGTGCTCTGATCGGCCTCGCCATGAAAGTGGGGCTCCTTGGCCTCTCGCAGGGACTGAATCTGCCACCTTCACCCACCCCCATCCCTACCCCCCAAAGACCAGCAAAGGACACAGAGAAATAACCCCTTCTGTGGGCCTCCACATCTGGACTCCATGACAAAAACCAAAGTGAGATGACAAATAAAAATCCTTGGAAGTCGCCCGACAGTCTGCCCACTGGTGGGCTATCTGTACCTACGGTGGATGCCCAGGCACTTGGATCTCCCATGCAGGAGGGGCGCAGGAAGGACACTGGTTGGAAAGGAGAACATGTGGAGTGGGATAGGATGGGAATAGAGGTGGGTAGTAAAGGACACATAAATGCATTGGTCTATGAATGGAAGCATAAAAATTAAAATTAAAATTAAAAATGAACCTTGGAAGGTAATCGATGGTCGAATGCTGAGCTGGGTGTGGTGGCTCATGACACAGTCCCAGCCCTTATAAGGCTGAAGCAGGAAGGTTGCTATAAGCTGAAACCTGTCTGGACTACACAGTGAATTCCAGACCGGTCTGGAGTACAGAGTTAGAGATTGTCTCTAACATTAATGCATAAAAGTCACACAGAGAAGATAAGATGCACCAGAGGAGGTGAGGGTTCAGCCAAATCACATGCTGGTGACTCCTCCCAAGGTCTTTGAGAGCCCCCATCACCCTTGACCATGGGAGGCTGTGAACATGAGGTTCTGCTTCCTGATCTCCAAGAGCAACACCGGCTACAGACAATGAATCTTCCAGGACAGAAGCTCATAACTGCAAAGACAGAAAGTGCCACAGAAATGTGAAGAAGGTCATTTCCTTGAGCTGTGGAAAGTGAGGCGAGCGAGGCGGGCCATCCATCCAGTCTCCGCAGCCTGACAGCATTCCACCTGGCTGGGAGGCTCGGCAGGGAGATAAAGAGATAGAACCTTGGGGAGATGGCTGCACATTCATGAAGACCTGAGTTCAATTCCCTGGAACCCACACAAACAATGTAGCTCTGAACACCTGTAATGGAGAAGGGACGGATACTGGCGCTTGCTGGTGCCTGCTCGACTCCATGTCCCAGGAGAAGCCCTGTCTCAAGGGAGTAACCAGGACAGTGATGGAGTGGGACACCTGACGTTGTCTTCTGGCCTTGAACACTGTGCATACAACACGCGTACACACACACACTCACCAGATATAAATGCAATAGATGATTGATTGATAGATAGATGATTGATAGATAATAATGATGATAATGATGATGAAGATGGATAATGATAGATGACAGACAAATAGATCATGAAGATGACAGACAGACAAACGGATGATAGAGAGATAGATAATTCCAAAATCTAAAAGAGGAGAAGCGAGAGGAAGAGAAGGAGAAAAACTGATGAGATATGCGTTTTTTGGAAAGCAAATAGCCGAATATTTTGCAGGTTTTTGAAGACCTGCACCTGTGTCAAAAAGAAAGTCAAGTCCTGTGCAGGATGAATAGCATTAATTCACACTCAGGCAAGGCACAGTAAACACAGAAAAGTTCATGAAAGCAAACAGAAGGAAATCAAAGCCCACGCATGCACATGCACGCATTATGAGACCCCACCTCTCCCAGGAAAAGCAAGGCAATATGTAGAGACGAGAAGATTCAGGAATTTAGAAACCTAGGTGTTCTCTCTCTCTCTCTCTCTCTCTCTCTCTCTCTCTCTCTCTCTCTCTCTCTCTCTCTCCTCTCTCTCTCTGGCTCTTGCTCTTGCTCTCCTATCTTACACACTTATTTCATCCCTGCTACACTTGATCTCTTTCCAGCACACATTGTACATCATCCATCTCAGAAGGGAGCTGCTGCTCCGGCCCCACATTCCACTCCCTCAGAATCCCAACATAGGATTCTGATCGGTCCAGCTGAAGGTGATGTGTCCATTCTTGGGCCAATGAACTACGGTTAGAAGGAAGGGATTTACCCCAGAACCGCAAAGCCATGGTGAGATGGGGCCGAATAAGAGTAGCTTCACAAGGCAGGAAACACGGCAGGAACTGGAGAAAAGAAGGCATTTCCTGAGTGCAGGGCAGCGAAGCAGCAGACTGAGCCTTTGTCTTTTCTGGTCCTCTGAGAAAGGACACTGTTCTATTCCTGAGGCCACCGGAAGTCCATTCCCTCCTTCCTCCATCCAGGATGAAGATGAATCGTTTGAATTCTAGAGCAGGTGGCCTGAGATCGGATCTCACCTCTGACACTTCCTAGCTGTGGAACCTGGGACAAAGTTATTTAACTCTCTGTACCATAGTTTCCTTGACCCTTGTAACAGTCAGCCTGCATGGTTGCTGATAAACCACCATCAGATGGCTTAAGGGAACAAGGAGTTTATTTTCTCTTATGATTCCCGGTTACAGTTGTTTGTCCATCTTACCAGGAGAGCTCATACCAGCACCAGGACTGAGGGAACTGGCCACACCATCACCACATAATGGCTGAGAGAGGGACAATCCTTACTTGCCAGACCAACATGTCTGGCCAAGTGTACAGGAGGATGCCAACTTTCTTAACCCTCTGGACCTTATCTGTCACCTGAGATGATCCCCTGCCTCCTATAGCAGTATTGGAGATGAATGGATCTAAGGACATTGGTGCTGGGTGGACTCCCAGTCCCAGACCCTTCAATCTTGTCTGTATTCTTCTGAGTCAGGAATACCAGCTTTAATAAAGTAGGTGGTGAAAGGGGACAAGGATAAAAAAGCTAGATGAAGGAGTCCCCCAACAGCAGGGGTTATGTCCATTCTTTCTCTTGGTGCTCTGGACAAGAACAGACCCTCATTGCTCTTGACTTATCTGGCAGACAAAGAGATGGAGACCTGAAAGGATTAGAAAAAGTCTAAGTCACAGAGGTGGTCTGTGTGGGTGCTACCGATTCCCACGGGAGCACTCCACCTCACCCTTGAGGATGAGGACCCTCAAGCCCAGGTTGAGTGTGTGTGTGTGTGTGTGTGTGTGTGTGTGTGTGTGTGTAAAGGAGAACGGGGAAAGAAGCAGAGAGACATGGAGGCTTAGAGCTGAAGAGAGATTGTCACTCCCTGTAAGTATCAAACAGAGGCAGCTTAGGGCTCAAGTAACTTGCCCAGCCTGACTCAGCCAAATTGAATTCCATTTAGATCCTGCCTTCTCCTGCCCTGAACCACAGAAAAACTTCAACTCAACAAATCCTTCACAAAGTGTCTCTTCACAAAGCCAAAGTTAAGTCACACCTGACTGTTATATGCAGTCATTTGGGATCCCCTTAATTCTTCCTATTTGTTCCTCTTGCCATACATGCTTACACATGCGCGCGCACACACACACACACACACACACACACACACACACACACACACACACTACCATGCATGAGGCCACACGTCTGCAGGTTCACAGCCCCTCAGATCCTTCTGGGTGATCCACACAGTGCCCCTGGCTGTCTGTCTCTTGCTGGCCTCTATCTATAGCTTCCCCTGGAGGTTGGAAAACTTTCCGCCAACCTCTCCCAAGAGCTTGCCATCCCTGAATTCTGCCTCCTTCTCCTCTCATACGGCATTCTGAAAAAAAACCTGGGTGGATGGCTCGGGGGGGGGGGTTAAAGTTTGTTTTCCTCCCAAGCAAAAGAACCTGAGTTCAGATCCCAAGTAAAAATTCAAGGCAGAAATAGTGGCAGTCTGAAATCCCAGCCCTGGAAGGCTGAGCCTGAGAAACTCCAGAACAAAACAAGAAGAAGAGGTAGAACAATCCAGAAGGATTCCTGATCACCCTTATCCCTTTATTGGCACACACACCCAAGCGTCTTCTTGAACATACACCCAACATACATGTACACACGTGTGTGTGCACACATAGATACATACGAAACAAAAACCCTATTCTCTCTTCCTCTGCTCCTTACAATAGACAACATTGACCCAATTCAATCCCCAAAGCTGGACTGGGAATGTAGTTCAGCTGGTAGAATGCTTGTCTACCACATGTGAAGCCCTAGGTTCAACTCACAGCGTCAAACAAATCAGATGGGATGGTCCACACCTGTAATCCCAGCACTCAGGAGAAGGAGCGGAACTTTAAAGTCATCCTTGACAACAA
Organism: Typhlomys cinereus; assembly: GCA_023101885.1. Taxonomy (NCBI): domain Eukaryota; kingdom Metazoa; phylum Chordata; class Mammalia; order Rodentia; family Platacanthomyidae; genus Typhlomys; species Typhlomys cinereus. Next base: position 600,770 of record JALPQD010000480.1, on the reverse strand, counting down.
AGGAAGTTCAAGGATAGCCTGGAATTCATGAGATCCTGTCTAAAAAGAGTATAATTGATCTTGAGAGATGGCTCAGGGGTTTAAGTCTTTGTCTCACAAACAAAAGGATCTGAGTTTGAATCCCCAGATCCCACGTAAAATGTCAGGCAGATATAGGGGCAGCCTGCAATTCTGGCCCTGGAAGGCAGAGTCTAACAAACCCAGAGCAAAGCAATAAGAAAGCAGAGTAATCCAGGATGGTTCCCAATGTTATATGCACACACACCCAAAGCACACACACAAAATAATTAATAATAATAATAATAATAATAATAATAAAAGGGGGGTCCAACCAAGTTCAAATGCAGCAATATACCAAAGGGGTCTCCATGGTTCAGCATTAGTCACCAAGACTTAGCTAACCCCTATCAGACCCTGCCCCAAGCACCTCACATACGTTAGCCCTGAGTGCAGGTGTTACTGTGTCCAGTTATTACATTCATCTTCCCTCACACATTTAAAACAAGGCCACAGCGTAGATAATTATGTGTGAGCGCAAGTGACAGAGTTGGAGACTTGAACCCAAGCAATGTGACTCCCAGGATCTCCGCCCCACCACGTCCTGCTGTGGAGTGCCATCATCCGCTCACCCACCTTGCTAGGCTGGACGCAGGGTCCGAGGCCAGCTGAAACATTTTTAAATATCAATATTTAAATGAAAACACCATAGAGCGTTCTAAGCTCATCCTGACAACTCTCTCCCATCGTCCACAATTGAGGAGAGCTCTGGGTTCTACAGTTATCTCCCCTTTAGGTCACCTTCCTCCAGCATCCAACCGCAACAATGCCGCTTCTTTGAACAACTTGAAACATGCAAAGTTGGGCCGGTTGGGCCTGTTTTGTTGGGGGGACAGATCAGCCAGACTTGCCTGTTTTGATTACCACTGAGGTTAAGTGAACAAGATGTAGTTCCACGACACTGTGTAGATGAGCTGAGTTAACCACAATCAACCGTGTGACACGCCCATCCCCACCTCAAGCCTCTCTGTATGTCAAGCTCCACTCCGTGTTAGTCACAGCTGAACAAGTGCATCTGATCCTTCCAACAGCCCTACGATGTTGACACTGCTTGTCATCTTTATCTTATAGGCGGGTAAACTGAGGCATGGGGTTCGAGGCAGATGCTCAATATCACTCCAGACGCCTCCGCTCCAGGTTCTGTGGCCTCAAGTACCCAGTCAAGCACTTGTCCAAGGACCCCCCAAAGTGAAGGAGCGAGGAGGTATACTACTCCCCTACCTTCATCCACATGCTCCCAACTTTTTCCGAGATCCAACTGCTTCCAAAGAGCCTGTGGGTCTCTAGACAGAAACGGTCTCATCGAATCTTCTCTGAAAGCTAATTCAGCCATTTACTCCGAATTTCTAGTGGATGCTGTCGTCTCTCAGATTTCAAAGAAGATGAATGCATGGGTTAAATTGGATTAAAAAATTTAATTGAATAAGACAGAACCAGACAGCTTGATGGAAGACTTTGATCCGATAAAGGGAGAGGAGAGAGGCAGGCTCCCCGGGCTGGGGTGTGATGTGGAGCTGTCTGGACCTCGTCTGGCCTCTCCTCATCTGCACAAAAACCAGTTATGCCAATTATGGGTGAGGTGGCCCTGGGGCAGTGTAGGGAACACGGATCTGAGGCATCTTCCAGATCGCTGTGTCCCAAACGGGCCAACAGCCCATCCATCTCTGTTCATCCATGACCAAAGATCATTGGTGAGCCCCCAAGAGTCAAGAGTCATATGCTAGACCTTGTAAGACCCCTATACACTGCCAAAGCAGAAAACCTACCAAAATGCCTTAAAGAGTAAAGTAGTAGAGGCTGAGAGGTGGTTCAATCAGTAAATACTTGTCCCAGTAAGTGAAGACTTGAATTCAATCTCATGACCCATCTCAAAAAAAAAAAAAAAAAAAGCCAGACATGGCTATATGTACTTATAATTCTAATGCTGGGAAGGGAGAGACAGGCAGATCCCTTGGGCTTCCATCTCATCTCACCCCTGCTAAAATCTCCCCTCCCGTTCACTTCCATGGCCCCCTGCATGGGTAATCCATCAGGATCTATCCAGGACATCTGCACTGGCAAGACATCCAGACACCCACGGGGGTATGAGTGGCCCACTAGTAGGTTAACCACAGAGTAGAGAAGCTCCCCCTCTCCTACCCAGCAGTAGAGTCCCAAACAGTTTCTCAGGGTGGTGCCATATCTCCGGGGATCCTCCCTCTCCATGGTGAAATGTTCATAGACCACAAAGTTTCTTTCTCTGCAGCAGGTAGCAGTTAACGCAGAGAATCACGACTGGCCAAAGCCCTGTGAATAAGCGACTAGTGAGAGCACTCAACCATAAATGTATCACGTCCTCCAAGGCTCGAGGAACATCACAGGAGAGGGTGTGGAAAGAGTGAAAGTGTCAAGGGATGGGGAGGAGTGCTATGATGCACTGTCTTCTGGATCCAGCATGGCCACTGCAATTTATGAATGCACGGCAATTGTGACCACTTCACAAGACATGAGCGCTCACACACATACACACACACACAAAGACGTGAATGTAATAGAAGGGATCGTAAAATGCTTGTACAGGGAAGTGAGATACTGAGATTTTCTTCCAGCAAGCCGTTCGTTGTGCCAGCACAGATCAGAGAATTCTCATCCAAAGACTGAACTCCAGGTGTGCATGACCTTGTCTTATGTACCTTTGGTTAGCAGCTACTCTTTTAAGTTTTGGTTCTTTTGTCTCCCATATGTGGGAATTCCAAAAGTTGTGATAAGGGGACACATGCACACTATGTCATGTGGACTAGACACTGACTTTGCCACACAGCTTATGTATGTCATGTGACCTTTTTTATTGTTGATCTGAACACAACAAACAGGAGTAAGAAGAGAATACAAGAGGGCAACAAGGTGTTAATGTGATTATAATTCATTGTATACATGCATGGACTTGTCAAAAAGGAAAAAAAGGAGTGGGAAAAAAGGTTTTGGTGACTTCATGGGAAATCATGATGAGAAAACAACAGATTAAAGTCACCAACCTTGGACAGCACGTGGTCCTCTCACATGGCAAGTGTGGCCAGAGTTGAACAGACATCTTCCAGTCTGACCCAGCTCATTCCATACATTGTCAGTCGTTGTCAATGCGGCTTGCTGCAATCTCCAACATATCCAAATGTTTGAAGTCTCCAAAGTAATTCTCTCTCCCTAGACTCTCTCTCTACCTTCCTCCATTTCTCCATCTTTAAGCAGAGTCATGACCAAAAGAAGCAACCAAGAAGTTTCTGATAAAGTAGGGACTCAACGTACGACCTAGAAATTCCACTCCCAGGCTTTTATCCAATAAAACCAAATATAAGTGCCACAGAAGAATGGAAATAAGGTTCAGAGCAGCACTATTCACAATAGCCAACAAGGGAATCAGCTCAATAGCCCATCAGAGGAGAAAGGATGAACAAATGGTAGCACATCTGTTCAATGGAATATAGCTCAATAAAAGCAAACAAACCTCAAGTCTTTGCAAAAATATGAGTGAAACTTGAAATATTAATAGTGATGAGATCACAGAAACATAAATAATGTGGAAGTTCTCTTGAAATATGAAGCAAAGACATGGTGATAGAAATAGGACTGGTTTTGTTTCAATGGAAAGGGCCACAAGAGAGCTTTCTGGATTGATACAAAACTTCTGTTTCCTCATCTAGAAGATAAAAACATGACTGTGTACATTTGTCAAAACATGTAAGTGGATTCTTGAGATTTACACATTCCATGATGTATAAACTATACTTAAAGAAAAATATTACCACTCATTAGAAAAAAAAAAAGAAACTGTGTGGCACTAGGCTACATGTGAGTGCAGGAATTTGATTCCAATTCTAACGTAAGAGATCACAGAAAAGGAAACAGGTCAGACTACAAAAATAAAAATATGTGTCACTATGACAAGGACACATTCTTAGCAACCCAATTCCCTTTGCAACTCTCTTTATCTCTTTGCTATCTCTGGCTAAAAAGGAACGAAAAACAATATTCACTTTACTAGTCTCTCTTGCAGCTACAAATGTCCACAGAGCCAAGTACTGTTATGAGTACATAGATGTCTATAGAGCATGATTCTGAGAGAAATTATTCTGAGAGAAATGATTCTGAGAGAATGCTTGCATGTCTGGTTACACAAAAAAAAATACATGAATTAATAAACGACACAGCTGTCACTAATGTGGTCCTTCCTGGTCCCTCCTTCTTGCATCTGAAAACAAACAAGCTGTCTAGAGCAAGGACTGTCATCCTTTGATAATAAGGCAGCAAGTATCTAGAAAAAGTCGAGGGAACACAGTGGTACTAGCTCTGCAACTGTTGAGGTGCTGGCCCAAGGTCAATAGCTGCCTACCTTCAAAATTACTTATGTGAGGGAAACAGCCTTTAACATGAGTCAAGCGATAAGTTTCCTGTGGCGAGAAGCATCTCTAACTGTCCATTACCAATCCAGGCAGTGTATGACGTCATCTTTGTGAAATGACAAATATCTGTTGGACACACCATAGGCTCAATGTGTGTAAGTTCCCTCCTCCAACTCATCCGCCCACCTCTACAGGGAATCTGGACCACTCAACAGAAAAACAGTGTCATGGATGAGATAAGATTTTCCCCATTAATTAGGGTAAAGGAGGCAATCCCCAGATACAGCAGCTTCTCTTCATGTTGCTGATAAATACACGACCAAACAACTTAGGGGAATAAAGGCTTTTGTTCTTATGATTTGGCTCCACTTCATAGTCCAGCTTGGAAGGAGAGTTCATCAGATGCCTGTGATAGATGCCACAAGGAACAAGAGCTCAGAACTGAAAGTAAAACAGCATAGACCAACAGTTGGCGAAACTGAAGGCGCCTCTGTGAGGTACCAGCCTCTTTTTATTTAACTAAAAGCAGGAAGCATGATTAAAAAAATAGAAAAAGACTCCCCCGGGGCAGTAAGTCTTGTGTATCATCAAGGTCCCCATCTAGTCTTTAACTCCATTGCAGATCTCAATATGTATCCTGTACTATTGCCCTGTGTGTGGGACCTATTTTCCTCTGAGTTTGCTCAGGAGGAAGATTTATCTTGTCTGCAAGATATTTGTGTTCATGAGTTCGCTCGCTGAACAGATTCCAAGAATACATTCCAAGGAACTGCAAGTCCGGCTCCAGCCGGTCAGAGGCAAGCTGATTCTTACTTCCCAACATCAGGATGGGAGGAAACTGGCCACAACATATTCACAGGAATCACTGGAAGAGGGGCAAACCTCCTCACTTGCCAGTCTGCAACTCTGCTAAAGTATAACAAAGTTTTGAGCCAGCTCTTTCTCCATAATATCTACCATCCAAGGAATGGTCCCGTGAACTATGGGCTGGGCCTTCCCACATCAATTAGATCGCTTCCCACACCCGTGCTTAGGGCTTGCTGTAACTACCAGGATGTGCATCCAAGACTTCAGCCTTCAATTGTCTTAGCATCTATAGCTAACTGTCCCCACCAGGTTACAATGATTCAATGATAGTGTGAGATTTTCTCCACACAACTGTTCTGCTCAAGCACAGCATCCGTAACCTACTTAATTATACAAGGATCACATAAATCATGACTATGTACAAGGTAAGCTAGGCTGAGCTATGATATTCAGTAGTTTAGGTTTATTAAATGCATGTTAATATATATATTCTATTTCGTTTGTATTGGTTCATCGGGATGTAACTATCATAAATCAAAAAGTTTATGTACTGACAAGTAGAATAACCAAAATAATGGTTCCTGACAGTGTTCTAATTCATGGATCCTATGAATACATTATGTTTCAAGGTGAGAGAGAACTAAGGTACAACCGAAATCGAGATCTCTAATCAGCTGACCTTGAATTGGTCAAGTATCCTGAATTATCTGGGTGGAGGATGTGGTGTGTTCACCATGTAAATGTGAAGATGGTGTAGAAAAGTGAGTTTAGTTGGATGAAACCTCAAAGAGCCATGGCTGACTTTAGAAGAAAAAGCCACAAGCCAAAAAGCACATGGCTTCTCACAGGTGGGGAAGATAAGGCACTGATTCTGTCCTAGATCTTCCCCTTACCCCTGCAAGAAGCACAGTACTGCAACGTCTTCTTTTGAACTCAGAGGGACTTGCACGTTTCCAAACCCCAGCAATGCCAGAGTGTATACATTTGCGTTTTCTTATAGCACCAAGTTTGTACATCGGTCATGGGGCACAAGTTGAGTGAACTGGAGACGGAACTAAACACACACTAAACACCTCTTGTTCCAGCAGGATTTTAAAAAGATAAAAAAAATCTCACCCAGAAACCAAAAGATCTAAGTCTTGGCTGGGCTATTTGTCACATGGATGTGTGCCTTACTGGTCAGACCTTTCATCATTGACAGATGCCTGAGAAAATCAACTTAAAGAAGGAAAGCTTCATTTCAGCTCATGGCCAGTTGGCTCCATCACTGTGGACCTGTGGTGAGGTATAGCATCATGGCAGAGTGGACACTGTTGGGACAGAACTGCTGGGCTCAACTCATGGCATTCGGGGTGGAGGGAGACAGAACAGAAGCAGAGTAAAGGCACACCCTACCAGAACACTTTGGGGACCTACTTCCCCCCAACCAGGCCCCACTTTCTCAGAGCATCACCTCCCAGTGATAGCATATCATGAGCCTGTCTAGGGACTGCTCCCTTGATGATGTCAGAGCCCTGAGCATCCCAAGCCCCCAACACATGAATCTTCTGGTGACATCCCAGATTCCATAACTATCATAGTTACTTAGATACAGGTATTTACTTAACAGTTGAGAGTTTAAGCTCTGGCCACATTTGAAAAAAATCAGTGGTTGAAACTTGCAGAAAATTAGTGACTGTGGACTCCTTGGCCCTTATCAGGATATTTAAGTCATATCTACCCCCCACCACCCTAAGGTTCAGAGAACATTGCAGAAGAGGGAGATGGTAAGATTGTAAGAGCTTGAAGTGGGACAATGGTGGCCAGACACTATCTCTTGGACATGACGAGAAGTGTCTGGGAACTGTCTTATCGACATCTCACTAGAAATGGGAAAGATCTTAAGAATCTCCATACTTCCCATGTCTCTGAGTCCCAGGCACTGGGATTACAAGTCTGAACCTCTGTCCCCAGCTTTTTATGTGGGTGCTAGGCATCCAAACTGATCTCCTGGCACATATCCCTTCTTCTAACATTTTTTCACAAGCCTTTTCCCACCATTACCTTACATGATCATATAACTCTTTCTGCCCAATGAAATCTCTGTTTGCACCTGTTGGCCTAGTAGAAACAACAACACATCCCAATGTGGATGATAAATTATAAATTTATGGATGATAAATTAATCAGCAAATGGTTGAAAAAGTGGTATTAGCAGAGAATACATACGGAAGAAGAAATCACCAGCCCTGTTGTAGCACATGCCAGTGCTTCTGGGTCACAAAACACAAACATGCCTGGGGGGGGTTCCTGCCCACACTTACCTCTCGGTCTCACCAACCACATCAGCCTCCTTAGCCCAAGGATGAGCTCAGAACAAGCAGAGATGTGGATCTATAAAACCTCACTCACGTCCTGCTCCGGCCTCAAACCAAACTGCCCACTCCATCCTCCCTGGGCAGAATTCGTTGCTCTTAAAAGCATCACGTGAGATCAAGTCAAGGTCGATGTCATAAAAGTTCCACACACCCCGCCCCCAGATCTTTTTCTAACCTTGAGACCTAGATGAAAGCCAGAAATCTTTGACTTCTAATGATTTCACAAGCTGAACTTTTTCTCCCAGGATTTCTATGGCATCGTGCCTTTCAGTGGTCAGAAAACAAACTGTGTGTGTGTCCAACTCCTTGGGAGTCCATGAAAAAACAACCTCGCAGGAGAGGTTTGATAAACGTAGCCCGGGGCTGCCTAGTGAGGACTGGTCACCCCATAATGTGAATTAGACTCTGGAGTGTGGCTCAGCTATCTCCTGTTGCAAGAGACATAGGACAACATCCTTACAGTCAGTTGACAGCCAGTAACCAAGCATATGGATAGATGATCCTATCTCTAGACTTCAAGTCTTCTGGCAAAGAACCTACATGCAGGACCAGCCGTCTGAAAGCCTGGCCTAGGAAAACTGGGACAGATGATAAGATAGTAGTAGTAGTATTCAGATTGTTATGTTCTGGGGTCACTTAGTATGCTTAGTATGCATGAGTTGATAACTATGGCATAAAAAGTCTGAGTCATGTCACCTCATGTCACATGGGGATGTACAATTAGACAGGAGACAGGGACTGGTACTATTGGAGGTATGTGGGCCAATCACTGAACACAGAAGTTCCAGCCAGTAGATAAAGTGATACACTGTGAAAGAGGGAGACAGAGATCTCCCCAAGAAAACAATGTCCAGTCCAGCCACCTCTGTGGTCATCTTCCACCCTTGTCTTCCCCCATACCTCCACTTCTTAGAAATGATGATATCTCCGGACAATGCCAAAACTGTAATGTTAACCTGTTACTACTAAAGACATTTGTACTGATGGATCATGAAGAGCTTTGCCAGAACTTCTGATACAAAGGCCAGTTCCCATTGAAGCAGGAACTCTCTGTCCTCAAAACCCTTAAATTTCCTAGGCACCTTTCAATGACCATGTTATTTTTCTCCTGACTTTTCAATCCAAGAATTACTCTCAGGTAGGTGCATGAGCAAACCTGAACTTATGCCACCAAACCATTTAATCTATGCCCCTGAGACTGGGTCTAGACCCAATCCATGCTCCCCCTGAGACACTTAGAACAGCAATCCTCAGCCTTGGATGCATGTTACAGTTATCCAGGGATTTGAGACAAGACACAGATGCTCAGACCCCCACCTCGAGTCCTATTAGATACTCAAGAATCAAGGCCTGAAGGTATATGTTTCTCAACCTTGCCCAGAAGATTCTAAATTGAAAGTCAAAGATAAGACCTCACATACATCCATGGTGTGAAGAGAAGTTTGGTTTTCAATCAGTTCCACTCTCCAAAGGACATTGAGGTCACTGAGCTCTAGGGCACCATGATTCCTCCCCATCCACACCAACAATTCATTCTACCTTCGTGTGTGTGTGTGTGTGTGTGTGTGTGTGTGTGTGTGTGTGTGTGTGTGTAAAAGGACACTTGAGTATGTGTGCCTGTGGAGGCCCAATGGTGAAATTGGAAATCACTTTGGATTGTTCTACCTCCTTATTGCTCTGCTCTGGGGTTTCCAAGGCTGAGTCTTCCAGGGTCAGAATTGCAGGCTGCTGCCATTTCCACCAGCACTTTTACATGTGATATGGGGTTTGAACTCAGATCCGTTTCCTTGGGAGGCACAGGCTTTAAACTCTGAGCCATTTCTCCAGCTTCCATTCTACCTTCTAAGCACACAGTCCACGCACAACCAGCCTCACAACCACAGCCCAGAACAAACTACCTTCACATCTTCACGATGACCCCCACCTCTCCCTCACCTGTTCCCCACCTCCCTTTCCTGCCTTCTTGCAAGATTTGTCTATTCGGCAAACTGAGTGATCCTTTACAGACTTCAATCAGACAATGCCGTTCCCTGGTTTAAAGATCATGATGGTTCATCGGTCCCAGCACTTGGGACCTTGAAATTTCCAAATCAGCCTGGGCTACATAGCTAGACCCTGATCTCTCTCTCTCTCTCTCTCTCTCTCATATAAATATATACATACACACATGTGCATACGTGTGTGTGTGTGTGTGTGTGTGTGTGTGTGTGTGTGTGTGTGTGTGTCTTCCAGGACTTAAAATTCCCTAAAACCTTCATTATTCAATCACTCTCAAAGGTCATCAATTCACTTTATCCAGCTGTCTCAACCTGCTTTCCCCCAGTAGAAGTTTCTAAAAGGAAATGTTCTGGCTCTTCACCGCCCAATAAGGCACTTCCTGATGTACCTATCGGGCACTTTAAATGCAGAGAGTGCAAGTGAGGAGCAGAGGGGTTTTCTCTTGTGGTACTTGGACCCAACTGTTAGATAAACACTCTGCCGCTAAAGTATCCCAGGCCTCTTTTGACTTTTCATTTTGAGACAGGGCCTTGCTAAGGGGCTCAGGCTGCTCTTGAACTTGCCATGTGGCCCAGAGAGACCTTAAACCTCTCAATCCTCCCGCTTCAGCCTCCCGAGTAACAGGGATCAATTACAAGCCTATGACAGGTCCACCTCTAGATTTTTTTATTATTATTATTTAGTCAACCGTGCGCATGTACGTGTGTATGTGCGTGCGTGTGTGTGTGTCTGTGTATGTGTAGAACCACGGACGAATTCGCGAACCACCATGGACGCCTCCACCTCCTTCTGCCCCGGGATTCACAGGCTCCGCCCTACCAGGACCACAAGCGCAGGCCGCCCCCGCTTCCGCCTGGTGTCTATACGTGGGATCTGGGATCCGAACTCAGGACCTTCCGCCTGCAAGGCAGAGGCTTAACCGCTGAGCCACCTCTCCAGCCCCCCACCTCTAGATTTTTAATGTCAGGCAACTTTAATTTTTAACTTGAAAAAGCCACCTTAGGCTAGCAGAAGTACCTAGAATCCAAGTACGTCAACTTCTTTACTTCCTTGGGGTTTTAGAATAAGACTTGGAACTGAGCATGAGCTAATTGTCTGGTTTCAAACTCTGTCCTCTGCCTGGTTTTGGAATAGACCCTGCTGGCTCCTCTTTGCCAGAGATGCAAGGTTTGGCGCAGTCCCTAGAGGGCGCTGCGAGGGCAAGAGGCTGCTCTTGCTGTATCCAAGGCTGGTTTCTTACCCCCAGATGCTGAGGTCGCCAGCAGGGAATTTCACCAGGCCCCACCCCTCAAAAAGGCTTCCTGGGGAACCACAGCATCAACCCCTAAGACTGCTTTTGGCTCAACAGCCTCAGCTTGCAGAACTTCAGAGAACTCTGCGGTATGAACCAAACACCAAGTCCAAGTTAAATGGCCTCCTGCTAAGCATGCCCACAGGTGTACATGTCGCATAACAGCTCTAGGACACAGCACTGATGCATTAACATCTCGTAGTTGGTGTGGGTGGGCACTCCACAATTAAGAGAAAGAAACTCTCTGAGCCTTTAATCACGTGAGACCTTTTTTATTATTATGTATTCAATTATGCGTGTGTGTGTGTGTGTGTGTGTGTGTGTGTGTGTGTGTGTATGAATCACGTGAGATCTTTAAGACCAAGTTTGAAAGTCAACGCCTGGGAGAAGGATTAGATGGGCCTTGTTGTGTGAAAACAAAGGGGTGGTATGATGTGGAGTAGGGGTGGTCCTCCTTTATCAGCCAACCACCATAAGCCACAGAACTCTGCGGAAGTGGATTTTACCCCGGAATCTGTGCAGGAGTGCTCCATCGAGTGAGCCCCCTGATTTCCGTCTCATCCTGCCCTCAGCAAAGGATGCTGCGCTACAGAACAGTGAGCCAAAAATAGGGTCTGGGGAAAGGGAGCAAGTGGTTAAAGCCTTTGCCTCACAAGCAGAAGGGCCTGAGTTCAGATCCCCAGATCCCACAAGAAAATGCTGGCTGGATCTGGCAGCATTCCAGCCCAAGAAAGCAGAGCCTGGGAAACCCCGAAGCAAAGCAGTAAAGGAGGTAGAGCTATCCAGGATGGTTCTCTATGTCACCCTTGGGCTTCCACAGGCACACATGCGCAGGTGTACTCTAGTACACACACACACACACACACGCGCGCGCGCGCACACACACACACACGCGCACACACACACACACACACGTAGAAACCTCTCCCCTAACTGAGGATTGAACCCAGGGCCTCGGGCATGCTAGGCAAGCACTTTGCCTCTGAGCCATCTTTACCAGTCTTTTTTTTTTTTTTTTGAGTCAAGGTCTCACCCCCTTGCACTAGGCCAGCCTGAAGCTCACTCATTTTGTTGTTTAGGCTGAACCTGAACGTGTGATCCCTTTGCCTGAGCGTCAGCACTATTATGGTGACCTGCAGACACCACCCGACCCAGCTTGCGGCTTCTCTTCTCACTCTTTCTCTTCCCTGACATAAAAGGCACATCACATGAAGCTTCCTCGCTAAGCATGAAGCTCGGTGCCAATGAATGCATTCACACTGTAGGGTAGCCACCACCAGCACACACCTCCAAGGTCCTGTGCTGGGGTCCCATACCCACTAAATGACTCCCCATGTGCCTCTACAACTATTCTTCTCTTTCTCTGAAAGCACTTGTCCTTTGTGTGTGGCTTAATTTTGCTTAATACAATGTTGATAATGTAAATATAGTTTGCAACATATCTTGACTTCTGCTCTGTAGGGCTGAACAGCCTTACATCATCACCAGTCCTATTACTAAGTGGGTTATCTGCCTGCTCCAATCCCTGCTTTCCATTCCTTGGAGTGTATATCCACAAGCCGAATAGCTGCTTCCTATGGGATTCTAATTTTGATATTTTGAGGAATTGCTTCACTGTCTTTCCTCACAGCTGATGGTTGCAAGTCTTGCATTTGTGCTAATTTTTTATGCAACAACAAATAACAATTATATGTGGGGATGCTCAGCCCTAGAGCAGGACAGAGTGATTACTTCTTGCCTCTGCTGCTCCTGGATTAGTCAGACTTCTCTTTACTCCTCGCCTACCTAATTCTTCATAATGTCTTCCCTGTTCAAATTACCAATATGACTTATGTCTCCTGAGTGGTCCCTAAACTGAGAGAATATTTAATAAGCATTGTGTTCTACATGAAAATTAATTTAGGAGAGCGGTGCAGGCGGCCTGGATACTCAGCCAGCTGATTCAGCAGCTTCCACTCACCGCTGTACTACGCAGCCCTGTTCAATAGCTCGGGCTTGGTTCAGGGGAGGTTCAGCCTCAAACTCCCAATCCTGCTGTTCAGCCTCCCGGGTTCTAAGATATAAGCCCCTCTCTGCTTGTAGCGGTCAGTAAAGGTGTCAGCTACACCACTGAGAAGTAAGCCTTCAGGCACACCTGTGGGGTTATTTGGGTAAAGCAAGCTACCAAGCAAACCTAATTGACATGGGAAGACCCAGCCCATGGTGGGTGGGATTAGGCCCTGGAGAGGTGAATAAAATACAGAGAGCTGGTTGAGGAAGTTGGCATCCTGGTGTACACTTAACCAGGCATGCTGATTTGGCAAATAAGGATCGTCCCTCTCTCAGCTGTTGCATGGATATGGCCAGTTCCCTCGGCTCTTTGGTGATGGTGCATGCCCTCTGCCAAGCTGGACTGAGAACTGTAACCCACCTGGACTATGGTAAGAAAATAAACTCCTTGTTCCCTTAAGTCATTGGAAGATAATTTATCAGCATCCATGCACGTGAACTGCTACAGGAGCCAGAGGACGCAGGCACTAGACTCCACGTCACTCAGACTCAGAGCCAATGGGCGAGGCGGGTGAGAGCCGAGGAAGCCCCGCCCACTCCAGGGACCTCTGCACATCCCCATCGATTTCTAAGCCTCTTTTTATGGCTCCTCTTCCCGGCGAGCGCTGTGGGTATTTTAGGCTGCGTGCTTCTCATAAATAAGAGAACATCCAGGTAAGTATGAATACGAACTTTACCAAGGGCTTGGGAGGCGTCTGAGTCGCTGCAGAGAGCTTATCTGTGACTCGGTTTTCATCGTAACAACCCAACAAGGTCGATGCCATCATGGAACCCCTCTTACAAGGGAGGAAACTAAGGCTATTCTCCTCAGTGGGGACTGAGTTCAGACTGTGGAAACACTCGGTCAGTTCCTCAGATGCCTACACATGTATTGTCCTCTGTCCCGGCCGTTCCACTCCCAGGTAAGTACACAAGAAACATGAATATGTAACCACACAAAGACCGGTGAGTTCAGGAAGGTTCTTAGCAGGGACCTTTACTGAGATAAGTAAGATGTCACAGAGCCATGCAGTGAAATAGTATGCAGTCAGAAAAAAAGGAACTGAAAGTCTATACAGGCTGAATGGGTGCTTCTGGGAAATGTACATTCAGGAAAGGAGCCAGTCATAAAAACCACAGTGTACAATTGAGTTCATAGGAAATGTACAGCACAGGAAATCTATGGAGATAACAGATTGGTGGCTTCCATGGACTGAGAGACAGGAGGGAACAAGGAGTTATTGATTTTGTAGGGGTCTCTTTGGAAGATGAGAACATTCTAGAATTTTTGGATAATGATAACTACTGTACAATTTCACAAATATACAAAAACGCACCAGGCTGCTTGCTGTAAAATCATGAGCTGTATGTTTGGTATATGTATGTGGTATAAGTATTGCTGATGTGTGTGTGTGTGTGTGGCATATGTGGTGTGTGTGTGTGTGTGTGTGTGTGTGTGTATGTGTGTGTGTGTGTGTGTGTGTGTTTGGCTTCTCACTGTAAAACTATGAGCCTGTATGTTTGGTATATGCATGTGCTAATGTGGGTGCGTGCATGTGTGTGGCATATGTCGAGCAGAGATCCTTCTAGATCACTCTCCACCTTGTTTTTGGAGATAACATCAATCGCTAAACCTAGAGTTCAACCAATTCAACTAAGCTTGCAGCCATCTTTTAGCCAAAAAACCCAGAGTTCCGCCTGCTTCCATCTCCCCAGCACCAAAATCATGGAAACACATCCTCCCACCCCCTCTAGCTTTTATGTGAGTGCCAGGAATCCCAATACTGCATCAGGCAGTATAGAGCCTGAGTCAGCTCTCCAGCCCCTTAAAACTGTGAACTATAAAGTGAGTTATGTCTCAATTTTCAAAAAGAAAGCAGAGCAAGGATTTAAGATCAAGGTCTTCAACACTAGCAACAGAGCATTTGGATCGCTCTGTTGCTGTGTTCGGATAACACTAGGAACAAAGTCGAGACTCCGCGCCACATCCTGAGAGTCTGCCTGCCTACGAGCCCCAGGAATGAAGCTTCTAGCGCCCTCTCGAGGCTGGACTGAGGATGTGCAGTGCGCACCTGATAAACCCACAGTCCTGCCGCCCACAGTCTGCTGGCCGCCCAGGCCCAGGGCGTGCTGGATGTGGGCTGCTTGGAGCGATGCTCTCTGGAGCTGAGATCCCAGCTGTAACGCATTCATTACAGCCGCCTGCAGGAGGCATCCTTGTCTACTCACGCGGAAGACCCTGACCCTAGAGGAAGAGGTGAGAAGGCCAGAATGTGGGAATCTTGCTCCACGCAAATGGTGGCCCCTACTGCATCTTCATGGACACCAAATATTATCTACTTCTCATGCAAGTCCCCTCAACATCCACCACACCAGACTCAAGTTCTGTCTACCCACAGGAAGTCATTTCAGTTCTCAACCTGTTTCCCCCATCTGTGGAAAGGTTTAAGAGCGCCCCCTCTTTCACATGGTCAAATCTGGAATTACAAGATGCTCCCCCTCCCCCTCTCTTCCCCCTTCCCCCCACACTGGAGCCAGGGATGGACACTAGGGCTGGGGATGGTTGTGTGGACAGAGAGGGACTTTGAAATTACGTTTCATGTGGAAGGCTTGGTTGCTTTACTTTTTATTTTGTTCTGGTAGGGTTTGATGCGTGAGAGGTGTGTGCACATCCATGCGTGCACACAGACATGCAGCTATCCACACATGTACAGAGTCCAGCTGGGACATCAGGAAGGCATCCAAGGCTCTCTCCCTTATTCCCTTGAGACAGAGAGCCGTTCTGTACCAGTTGCACACTGGTTTTCAGCCAGGCTGACTGGTCGGCATGTCCCAGTAACCCTCCTGTTTCCACCCCACCCCCCAACACAAGTCCCCAGTAGGGGGGTTACAGGTGAGTGTGGCTACACACTGGAGGCTTTTTCTATGGGTGCTGGGGATCCAAACTCAGATCCCCCCCCCCCCCCGGCATAGCAAGCACTTACCCCATGGGGCCATCTCCCCAGCCCTTAATTTTGTCCTTGAGACAGGGCTCATGTAGCCCAGGCTAGCTTCAAGCTCTCCGTGTAGCTGAGATGAATGACCTTGAACTACAATCTTCCTGCCTCAACTCCCTAGTGCTGGGGTGGCAGGCAGAGTAGAAAGCGCTTTTCCAACGAAGCCACAGCCCTGCTCCTTGCCTTTTTTGTGACAGGGTCTCATTATGTGGCCCAAGCTGACCTGGAATGCTGGGAATATCTCCTGTCTCAGACCCTCGTGTGGTCAGGGATGGGGGGCTGTCAGGCGATACTGCCATGTTCTAGCCACTCCCATTGCTTCCCTCTTTCCACCAATGAATCCCATCTGCGCCCAGAGCACAGAGCATAGGGGGCTGCCATCTGTCTGCTCTTCCACCCTGGGCCAACTGCTTACCCTCTCTGAGCCCCAAACTCCTTATCCAACTCACACTTTAAGTCCTAAGTCCGGGTGGGGGAGGGAGCTACTGCTGCGTTCCCATCCCCTGGCCCGGACCTGCAGTCATAAAACACAAAGACGCGGCTCCCAGAAGTCCCCAGCTCCGACCTTTCAAGGACAAAGGGAGACCACGTGAGCCCTGAGCGTCAAAGCTAGGGAGCAGCTGCGGCTGCGGTTAACACCGCCACCCCGTGGTAGATGTGCACAACTGCAGGCCGCGCCAGGGATCAGGCACAGAACCTGTTTACTACTTTGAAACTTTAAAAATTTTAAATTTAAAAATTTTTTGAAAACATCATATTTTGCTACATTATGTTTTATTTCATTTAATCTATCTTGTGTTGCTATTTTTCTGTTCTATATTTTATTGTATGGTCATATGTATTTTATATTTTATTTTGTTACTTTTACCTTATTTTAGACTTTACATTATTTTAAATCCATTCTATTTTGTGTCATTTTACGTTGTGTTGTCCATTTTATTTTACTCCACTCTATTGTGTCGCTGCAGATAAAGCCAAGGGCCTTACTCAAGCTAAGTTTGTGGTCTAACACTGAGCTGTCTCCTGGAACTTTGCCTGACTTAATATGGAGATCCCGGTTGTGGGGTGCTGTGCTATATGAGATCCTCTCCACGTCCCTCATACTGGAATGTGAACGGAGTTGTCCTGGTTTGAAATGTGAGTTATCCCCACAGGCTCATGTGTGTGAAGTTCATTGTGGTTTTAGGAAGTGGAGCCTTCATCCTTAGCCATCAGGGAAATGCAAAGCAAAACCTCCCTGAGATATCATCTCACCCCGGTCAGGATGGAAAATCCAAATAAAACAACAACAATGCTGGAGAGGATGTGGAAGAGGGGAACTCTCCTACATGCTGGTGGGAATGCAGGCTCATACAACCACTCTACGGCAGCCTCGGGAGATTCTAAAGAAGTTAAAGATTGAAATGCCATATGACCCTGCTATACCACTTTTGGGAATAACCCCCCATACAGCAAAATCACCCGATAGCACAAGCACGACCAGGTTCATAGCACACTGTTTACAATAGCAAAGTCATGGAACAACCCAAATGTCCAACAGATGATGAGTGGATAAGGAAAATGTGGTACATTATATACAATGGAACTAACTACGCGCCATCAAAAATGATGATTAATGAAATTTGCTGGGAAATGGATAGAATAGAAAACATAATGATTGAAGTACCCAGACATGGAATATAAGCACCATAGTACTCCCTAATAGGTGGCTCCTAGTACCAAACCCACTTAGAGACACTCAAAGACAAACTCTGTAATACCTACAGAATTGTAAGATTATAACCAGGAGAGGGGGAGGAGGGCCCCACCAGAAACGAGGGGACCATGTACAACAGCAGAGAAAATAGGCCACCATCAAGGACTGCAAGTAAGTAAGGAGACATCTGATTAAGTTCACAGACTTTCCTTCCTGATCATTTCCAACTGATGGGGTATGATCTTACTAGAAGGAGAGGGCATATAGGCTGCCAGATAGAAGGTAACTATTTTGCAAATAGGTGATTGACCCCTCTCTCACCGTGGTCTCCTACTTCTATTCCATCTACCTCTTAACAAGACTCTAATTTAACAGGTTTTTATCTCTGGCCAGGGGGTGACATCCAATACCCATCAGAATGGAACCAAGCAGGAACAGCAAAACTGAAAAAAAAAATCATCAACAAACCATAATTCAGAACATCAGAGACTCTATATCAACCACCTGGAATCAGGCCTGTCTAATCTCTCCCCATCCTGAAGGTCAGGGAAATTTGCGGAAGAGGGGGCGGTAAGATTGTAAGAGCACAAGGATGGGAGGAGTCCACGATATGCAAGAACCCCACACAAGTTAGGGCTGAAGCAATTGTAATAGGACTCTGCATGACTGCACAATGACCAACATATCATTGACCCCCAAATTCTAGCATGGACTAAAGGCACTAGGAATCTTAGAAGCAAGGGATTAACAGCCACAATAGTGTTCCTATACTTAAGGGGAACACAAGAAAGAGTTCTAGGAATTGCCACTGAGTCCTTACACCTCATCAGAGAGGAGGACCCAGAGGAAAGTTGGATATACTCATTAAAGGATGCTTCAGAGATGGGGGAGGGGGCACTGGGGGAAAGGGAGGGAGGGTGGAAAGGAAGGGACAAATCGGGGAGGGAACAGGGAGGTCCAGGGAGGGGTGGAGGGAGGGAGGGGACAGGGGTTCCTATTATGTTTGCATGACCAGAAAAATTAAAAAAAAAAAATTCAGTACAAAAAAAAAAAAGTGGAGTCTTGTTGGAGGAAGGCAAGTCGCAGAGGTGGGCCTGGAGGTTGGTTAGGCCCCCCCGCCCCCCATTTCCATTAGGGGGTCTGCTTTTGCAGTCTGCAGCTAGCTCTCTCAGCTTCCATGATAGATGTGGCTTTAGCTGCCTTCAACTTCTGCCGCCTGCGATGCCTTTCCTGCCACGATGGACTATGCCCCCCTTTGGAACTGTATGCCGGATAAATCTCTCTTTCTCCCCTTAAGTCACTTGAGTCTGAGTGTTATCTCAGCAGCATAACTGTACAGGGGCACTGTGGACAGAACTTGTGTCTGTCATCCACATAAATAACAGTAAATAATGTAATGTATGCAGCATTCTGGACTTGCCCTGCTTTGTCTTTGAGAAAAGGGTCTTACCACGTGGCCCAGGCTGGCTTGATTCCACGATCCTCCTGCCTCAGCCTCCCAACTGCTGGGACCAAGGGGACACTGTTATGTCAGGTGTTTATTTGTTGAATGAATGACTCGGGCAAGGTCTGGGCTCAGGGTCTCTGAGCCTAGATCCTCCCGCACAAGATGAGAACAAAAACGACCCTATTCTGCCTCACAGGTTACAGGGAAGCCAAAGATTGGGGGGGCAGGCCATCCCTAAAATGCATGTCCACTTCAGAATACGATCTTGTTTAGAAGTGAAATCTTGGCAGATGTAAGCATAAGTATGCACTATGTTATAGTGTTCCAGTGAATGAGGACACCCCCCCCCAAGCAGGCCACAGCGCTCCCAATCCCATGGGATTCTATCACCTCCACAGCAATATGGTCAGGCCACTCCATGATGTTCACACATGGTAGTGATGGCATCAGAGGTTACTAAGGAGTTGCTAAGGAAGTAGGGCAGTGCAGGTTGGGAAAGGAGAGACTTTCATTAGAGTCTAATTTCATTAGTCATCTAGTCAGAGGTCTGGGGAGGTATAAGCCGGAAGTGTATTGCAGTGGCTCCTATGGGAATCACCACATTCCAGCCAAGGTAGAGGAGTTTTTACAAGATGCCGTGACCACAGTTAACACTGCAGGAGTTCCTGTAGGCATGCTGAGATCGCACACGCTTCTGCCACTGTGCCTGGCTTTGACATGGGATCCGGGAATCCAAACAGGCCTTCAGACTTCTGAGCCATGTCTCCAGAAACCAACATGGATTTTACTGAACTGAAAGTGTCCTGTCAAGGCTGGTGCTTTCTGGAAATTCTAGGTGAGCATCTGTGTCCTTGTCTCTTTTCTTTTAGCTTCTAGAAACGTCCCATGTTCCCTGGTGCATGGTCTGTGTGGGAGGGAAGAAAGCTTTTCTTGTGTGTTGCCTGGTTTGTGATTGAGGTCAGCGAAGATTAATCTTGATTGTTAAATTGGCTGTGTTGAAAGGCACCTGGGAGATGGGTCACACATGCTTCTGGGTGTGTCTGTTGGGACATGCACTGTGTAACTCACTGATGGAACTGAAATCTAACAGACTATCAGGAGGATGACCTTGGAAAGTAGTTATAGGTGGTGTCTTTGAAGGTCGTACCTGGTGCCCAGTCTCTTCCTGTCATTCTGCCCTCTGTGAATCCAAAAACAGAGAATAGCAGCCATGGTTTTGAATATCCAGAAACCATGAACTAAAACAGGTCTTTCCTCTCCGGGATAGTTGTACCTGATTGTCACCTTGACTGGATTAGGAGATGTCAAGGACTTGCTCTGAGGGTGTTGTCAGAGACAGCTGGCATAAGAGACAGTGTCGTCCAGCCTGAAGGAGGAAGATGCTGTGTCACTTGCAGGAAAGAGACAGAGCCAGAGACCATCAAGTTAAACGGCACACGTCAGATTCAGAAAGACAAATGCTATGTTTCCTCTCAAAAGTGGAATCTAGGTTTAAAAAAAATGAAAATAGAAGGGTCTTTGAGGAGGAAAAGGGGATCAGTGGGAGGAGGAGGGAGATGAGAGAGGGTAAAGAGGGTAAATGCAATTGACATGGTTGGCAGACATCGGATCCCTTGGTGTCATAAGGAAACCCGCTGTTGTCTGAAAATACTATATGCTGATAATAATAATAAAGAAAGAATGAGTCTGTCAGACTTCAGATTCTGGGGTCCCTAAGTGTCTGGGGATCCCCAGGCAGGCACAGGTTGGTGCCGTAAATTGTTGTTAAGAGAACTTTGATTTCTTCCTCTCAGTCACATCTACTTTGGTTTTGTTTGTTTGTTTGTTTGTTTGTTTGTTGTTTTTTAACATGGGACCTGGGATCTGAACGCAGGTCCTTCTGCTTTTGAGGCAGAGTCTTAACCCTGAGCCCCATGTCTACTTTATAACAAAATACAAAGCAGAGAGAAAGAGAGAAAGAGAGAGAGAGAGAGAGAGAGAGAGAGAGAGAGAGAGAATGTGTGATCAAAGACAAGTCAGAACAAAGGTAGATATTTCCCCCAAGTGGCGATTCTGGGAAATGCTGTCAGGAGAGGCGAGAGACTTGTTAGTTTAAGTTTCCAGGAGAGAACTACAGTGGAGCCAGAAGCCACCACGGGAATCCAAGGCCACCCACCCCAAGACCTCTCCAGCCACCATGAGCCGGTGGAGGACCAGGCTGCACATGACAACAGCAGCGTTGGGGTCACGCCCAGCACAGCCCTGGACATCCAATGGCCGCCACAGGCTGCGGCCCTGGGCTTCAGGGTCGCAGCCCTGACCCAGAAGAGGGAGCACAACCAATGGGAGACATGAAGAGGTCTCCGACAGGTGCGATCTAGAGCCAACTCCACACGAGCCGATTTCAATCTGGTCTCCTTGGGCTTCTCCTGGAGAGAGGAGGAAGGAACTTGGAGCCAGGGGTGAAAACTTATAACGGTTGAAGTTCAGAGGGAAGGAAATTTTATTTGACCAGTTGGTTCTGTCCAGTTATCTGTTTTCCTTATTAGATCTCATTAAATTCTTTAGTGAGGTCTCGAGTGGAGATCTGTTTCGACTCTGTCTCTGACTCATGTCTCGAGTGGAGAGAGATCTCAGATCTATCAAGTGGGGACTCTGATCTGAGGTCTGATTTCAAATCTATCACTCAGAGCAAAATAGAGCCGAGTGCTTCGGGGGTTTTGTCCAGGTTCTTGCAGTCAGGAGTTGAAGACTGAGACCAGAACACATATAGAGGATTAAGGCAGACTTTATTAGAGGAGAGAAAGAACAGAACTCGCAGACATGGAATCCGTGAAGGGCAAGAGCACAGAAAAAGAACTCACGGGCTCTGGGGGGCAAGAGAGTCAGAGACGGGTGGAAAGTCAGGGATATTTATAGGGTTAGGCAGACTGGGGGGAAAGGGGGGGCTTTTTTCTAGTTTCTGAAAACCTGATTAGAGTGTTTTGTCCCCTACATCTCATTGGTCTGTTCATATTGGGGCCTAGACAAGTGGCTTGGTGGAGCTGTTTCTTTGGAATTCAGCTTATCTGCAATGGAGAGCCTCATCTCCACATTCTTTCATAAAGAGGGGGTTGGGGAAAATTGGGGACCTTATCTCTGTGGAGGATTAGAACCAGTTCCTCCAGATTAGTAGGGTGTATTGCTTCAGGGTAGTCCCAGAGTGGGGGATGAGCTTCAAAGACCTTCCTAGCAGGCTTGCAGCTCTGTCCTATTCTAAACTACTTAACAAAATTTTTCTGTCTTTCAGGAAGAGGCTTTCTGAAGAAACATCCATGTTCCCAACCAGAGAGTTAAAACTCAGCCTTTATATGTTCACGGGGGCAGCTTTGAGCTTTGCTGGGACTCCAGATGCTTTGGGGTGCAAGAGGCACCTGTCTGGATTGTGGGAAGGAAGGAAGGAAGGCTGCTGGTTCAGTGGAGCTGGATGAGAAGGGGGAGACCCTCAGGTCTTTCCCTCTGGCGTCTCTGACTCATGTCTCCTTCCCGGGAATCACACCAGCAGAAGGGACTAGGACATTGGGCTCCCCAACATCACCTCACACTGTGTCCCCCACAAAAGAAAATTTCAACCCAGACCCATCCAGGGACATAAACCCAGAACCCAGTTTTGCTCATCCTTCTACGCAGAGGAATTTCTAGAGTCTCTGCCTTGGTCTGTTTAAACTTCTATAAAAAGATGCCTGTGGGCTGGAGAGATGGCTCAGGGGTTAAGACACCGTCTTGCAAACAGAAAGCCCTGAGTTCGGATCCCAGGTCCCACATAAAAAGCCAGTAGACAAGTGCCTGGTGGGCAACGGGAAATCCCAGAGTGAAGCAAGGAGGCAGAAGCAATCCGGAGATGTCCCAAAATCCCTACAGAGACATACAGTGCCCTCTGATACACACCACACACACACACACACACACACACACCACACACAACACACAAAAGTAAATAAAAATATTTTTAAAAATAAGATACCTGAGACAGGGTAGTGAATGAGCAATGTACAACTCCAAAATTTACCACAGCTCGGGAGATCAGGAAGTCTCAGATTAAGTCTGACAAAGACCTACTTTCTAGCTCAGTATGCCAATTAGTTTCAGCTGTCAACCCAACTCTTGGGAGGTGGGCTTCCAGGCACACCTATCTACTTGAAGTAGGCATCTGGCCACGCCCGCAGGAGATTGTCTTAATTGCTTTAATTGAAATGAAAGACTTGCCCGATGCAGCAGGAACTCCCCCAGGCAGGTGATAACCTTAGAGAGAAAGCTGGTTGGCATTTTGGCGAGCTAGTGAGGTAGAAAAGCAAGTGTACAGCATTGATCCTCTCTCTCTCTCTCTCTCACACACACACACACACACACACACAACACACACACACACCCCTTTCCCTGCCTGCTCTTGACTTTGGATAAAACGAGGCTAATCCCTTGGTCCCCACTGCCAATCACTTTCCTGTCGACCCTAAAATCGTGAACTAGTAAAATCCTTTTGGATCAAGTATTTCTGGAGTTATGAAACAGACTCTCAGAGACAGCTGTCTGCACACTGTCTGAGCGAGAATTTCACCTGGGGGGACGGGGGGATGGGGGAAGAGAAGATGTCAACCTCTGGATGGCAGAGATACAACCATTCCGCTCATAACGCTCTCTGAAACTCACACAAAAGGATGTCATATTAAGGAAACAGATCCTTAAATTAAAAGCTGCAGAAGCAGGAAAAGAAAGAAGCATGAAAAGAAAGCAGCTGTGTGCAGTGCAGCTGCAGCGGGGTGACGTGATGTACCCCACAGGCTTGTATCTTCCCATCCCTGGTCCCCAGCTTCTGGTTCCGTTTTAAAAGCTATGGAACCTTCAGCAGGTGGAGCTTGGCTGCTTGGGATGAGTCACGTGGACAGGTCTTAGCAGATCATACAGGCTTCTGGTTCTGGCTCAAGTTCTTGGCTCTCTGGCGAGCAGTGACATGAGGAGATGCCCCACACGCCCACCACGATGAACCAAGCTTCCCCACCATGATGGAGCGAAACCCTCGGACGCGGCGAGCCACTGGCAACCTCTCCTCTCTGAGGTTGTTTCTGTCACAGAGCAGCTCATTGCTGGCGACAGTCACGGAGGGCAGGCCTGTGCCCAACAGAAGAAACGGGTGTCGTGGAGCCCCATCTTCCGGGCAGGAGGCACGACCTAGCTGCTAACTCTTGGGTAGACTTGCTCCTTGGGCCTGTTGCCAAACACCCCTCCTGCTGGAGTGAATGAAGCCTTTGCTCATCTGTGGTCACTGGCACGGACTCCTGGAAAAAGAGAGGTGTCTGTTCCCTCTGACTGCGGCCCCTGCACCACCCAGGGAGGTGCTGGACAGCACGCCCCTGAAGGAGGAATACATCGCGTGGCTCTTCGAGTGGCTGGTTTGCAAGCCATGAGAACAGAGCATCCACTGTAAAAGTAAATACATTTTAGAGCACCTGTTGTTACAGATCCAAAGGCTTATCATCTTCATGCATTTGGGTGCAAGAAAAAAAAAACCTGCTTCAAGATGGCAAG
Source organism: Typhlomys cinereus (assembly GCA_023101885.1). Classification (NCBI taxonomy): domain Eukaryota; kingdom Metazoa; phylum Chordata; class Mammalia; order Rodentia; family Platacanthomyidae; genus Typhlomys; species Typhlomys cinereus. The sequence goes on along the minus strand of JALPQD010000480.1, from coordinate 576,176 downwards.
ATCAAAGGAATAGCTTTTTGAAGAATTATTTTTTATTTATTTACTTGAGAGAGAGAGACAGAAAGAGAGTAAAAGAGAAGAAAGAGAGAAGAGAAGAAGAAAAAGAGAGAAGAGAGAGAGAAGAAAGAAGAAAGAAAGAAAGAAGAAGAAAGAAGAAAGAAGAAGAAAGAAAGAAGAAAGAAGAAAAAAGAAAGAAGAACAAGAAAGAAAGAAAGAAAGAAAGAAAGAAAGAAAGAAAGAAAGAAAGAAAGAAAGAAAGAAAGAAAGAAAGAAAGAAAGAAAAAAAGAGGAGAGAGACAAGGCACAAGTGTTGTTAAGTCCAAGGACAACTTTCACAACTTTCAGAAGTTGGTTCTCTCCTTCCACCATATGGACCCTAAGAATCAAACTCAGGTCTCCAGATTTACACACAGGCACCTTTACCCACTTAGTCATCTCACTACCGCCCCCCCTTCAAAAAAGAAACTTTTTTTGAAAAACATAAAGAAACCAGGTACAGAGATGCACACTGCAATCTCAGGAAATGGAGGCAAAAGGTGGAAGGCTGAGGGCACCCTAAGCTAAACAGTAAGTTTGGGCTAGCATCTACAGCATGAGACCAAGAAAGAAGAAGGGAGGAGGAGGGAGGGAGGGAGGGGGAGGGAGGGAGGGAGGGAGGGAGGGAGGGAGGGAGGGAGGGAGGGAGGGAGGGAGGGAGGACCTTCTGGCAGGGCCATCATTAAACTAGAGAGCATGTAGAACAAAATAGATATGGCAAGATAGTCACTGATGCTGGGAGACAAAAGTTCACGTTAGAAACTAGTTATTACAAAGTGTATTGGTCAGGGTTCTTGTCATAGTTAGGCACAGGTGTCAACTTGATAGTTGAGGTTTTGAGCTCTGGGCACATTTGTGGAGAATTAACCCAGAGCAACCTGCAGGAGATTGTCTAGCTGATGGGCAAGGCCCAGGCTATGGTAGGTGGGACTAGACCCTGGAATAAAATACAGAGAGCTGGTTGAGGAAGTTGGCATTCTTGTGTACACTTGGCCAGACACGCTGGTCTGGCAAGTGAGGATCGTCCCTCTCTCAGCCATTATGTAGAGATGGTGCGGCCAGTTCTCTCGGTCCAGCTGTTGCTTGGTGTGAGCTCTCTGCCAAGATGGACAAACAACTGTAACCAGGAATCGTAAGAGAAAAGTAAACTTGTTCTCTGAAGCCATTTGTTATGATTTTGTTACAGACACCAACCATTAACAACCACAGACATCATCCACAAATAACAACCACAAACACCAACCACAGATACCAACCGTGGACATCCACAGACACCATCCACAGACACCAACCACGAACACCAACCACGGACACCAGCCACAGACACCAGCCACAGACAACTCTCAGATTTCTCTCGGCTCCTCCTGCACCATCCTGGGCTCTTCCCCACTCTTCAAACTGACCCAGCACCCAGTCAGCACACGCTCAGTTACCAGTGGGAAGTCTAAGGTCCCACCGTCTCCCTCTGCACACGCACACCGTGTTCACTGTAATTGCCTGTTGACACCCAACTGTCAGAGTCCCAGTAAAAAGATGGGAATCGTCTAACTTTGTTGAAAAGCAAACACAAACACCCCAGAAGGCTTGGTGCCATCAAAAAGCAAAAGTCTACTACTTGTCACTCACCGCCCCTGTTCATCGGTCACCCAAGCACCCAGATCCACAAACAGGTCCCCACAGCTGAGCAGAAAAGCCCCCCGCCTGGGGCTGGAGAGGTGGCTCGGTTAAGCCTCTGCCTTGCAGGCGGAAGGTCCTGAGTTCGGATCCTAGACCCCACATATAGACTCCGGGTGGAAGCGGAATCGGCCTGCATTTCTGGCCCTGGTAGGGCGGAGCCTGTGAATCCCAGGGGCAGTGTAAACAAGGAGGTGGAGGCGTCCATGGTGGTTCCCCAATTCGTCCGTGGTTCTACACACACACACACAACATACACATGCATAAATACACGCGCACACGCACACTTAAATAAATAATAAAAACAAAAAAATTTTTTTAAAAAAAAAGAAAGAGCCCCGCCTGACTTGAAATATTTTTTTTCCTGGCAGTAGATACTACAACCCACTCATTAGAAATGGCCACAGGACTCACCACCCAACCTTCCACACCCAATGTACTATGTCCTATCCCCACTGTGTCCAGAAGCAGAAAGCTGAAGTATTATGGGTGAGTAACTGAATCTCTGGCAGCCAGAACAGTGCCTTGTGCTATTTGTTGAGTGACTTAATGAACATCAACAAGACCATTCTCCTGCTGCTGACAGAGATATATGGGAGAGACTAGTCTACGGCTTCTCATCCTGCAAAGTAATCTTCAGATAGAAAAAGCACGAGGGCCCGAACAAAAAAGCACATAATTACCCACCGTGTCTGTTTGCCCAACATGCATGCAGTAGGCAACTGCCCTGTGCCTGGAGATTTCTAGACCTCCTGCTCCATGTATCTCCGTATTGGGCAGAAGAGTTCTGTGGTATTCAGAGATCTTGCTCATTGGCAACAGAAACTGGTTCACTAAACCAAAAGAATTGGGTAGAAAAAGATTTCTGGAATCATCTCTACTCCACGGAGCTAAGAGAGTTATCACAGTAAGATACAGATGTCAACTTGAAGGCTCTGAGCTCAGGCCGCAGCTGTGAGAAATTAGTGTTGAGTTAAGACCTGAGCAAGCCTGCAGGAGGCTGACTAATTGTTGGACTAGTAGTCCCTGGGCGGGCAGATAAGACGGAGGGTTGGTCGAGGAAGTTGGCATCCTTTGGTACACTTGACCAGGCATGCTGGTCTGACAGATGAGGATTGTTCCTCTTGGCCATCTTGTGGATACGGTACGGCCAGTTCCCTTGGCCCTTGGTTTTGGTGCAGGCTGTCCCACCAAGCTGGGGAACTGTTACCAGACAACCATAAGCTAGAATAAAATCCCTTGTTCCCTTAGGCTGTTCGGTCATGAGTTGATGGGCAGCATGCAGAGTAACTTCAACAAGAGTGAAAGTTGGGTGTACAGGGTAGGGATGGCAGGGAGGTGGCAGGACAGAGGAAGGTCCCCACGGCCTGTCTTCCTGTCAACCCACCAGCTCCTGCTCTTTTCCCAGCCTGACTCCCTTCATCCTCCTCCCTTCCTCTCCCACCCCAGTTACATAACTGTCCCCTGTTCCAGGGGCCCTTATATAACCCAGTCCCCTCAGGCCTCCAGCCCCACCTCGAAGCTCCCACTGTTGGCCTCGCTTGTCTCCTATAATCTTTCACAGTTGGCTGGGCTGAGCGCTCACTGGGAAACATGACAGGAGGAGGAAGAGGGAGAGGAGGGGAACGAAGAGAAGGGGGTAAGAAGAGGGGAAGGAGGAAGAGGAGGGAAGGAGAGAGAAGGGGAGAAGAGAGGGAGAACAAGAGACAGACGAAAGAAAAAGAGGCGAGAACAAAAAAAAAAGCAAGGAAAAAAAGAACAGAAATAAAAACAAACGAAAAGAAAAGAGTAATTTAGAATAGATAATAAGAGAAGAAGGAGAGAATAGGAGAAAAGAAGTTAACCCCCAACATTCACCCCAGGAGGGGGCTCCAGTGTGCCCGGCCCTGCCTGTGGCATCTGCTCAGGGACAAGCAGTGTCCTCCTGAGAATTCTCCTCTCCGCCCTCAACTTTCACTTCTGCAGGACGCAGGCCCGCAGCATTGCCTGGAGGATGGAGAAAGCTTACGCTGTCTGGAAGCTGCGCAACTCTGTCATAGCCTGTTCTTCTCCGGGGGTGCCTCCAGGTAAGGTGTGCCTCCCATAAGTCCTTCTGAGAGCTCAGCCTTCATAGCAGTCGAGTGTGGCGATGCCCACCTGTGACCCCGGCCTCGGGAGGCTGAGGCATCAAGGTGGCAGCTTCTGGCCAGCCTGGTGGACTACACGTCAAAATGCCGTGTCAAAAGATCCATGAGCGGGTGGTGCAACTCAGTACAGAGAACCTGCCTACATGCAAAAGCCTTAGATTTGACTCCTGAGGAGAGGAGGATGAGGAAGAGCAGGAAGGAGAAAGAGAGGGAGAGTGAAAAAAAGGAGAGAGGGAGAAGGAAAGAAGAAAAAGGAAGAGGAAGAGAACATGATGGGGAGGAAAGCAAGCAAACTGGAAAAAGAGGGGGAGACAGGAGAAGAAAAAAGAGGCTGTTATTTTAATTAGAAGCCCCTGGAGGAGGTGATACTGGTGGGCAAACACCTTCCAATGTTTACTTTACGTCCAATTAAAGCCAAGGAATTCTCCCAAAACTCGTTCACTTGAAAACAATAAACCTGGTACATGTTAACATGAGTCTTTTATGAAAACTAGCTGCGTTTTTTTTCAAAACAAAAAGCAATTAGTGACGAGCACGGTGATATTTCACTTTCCAGAAAAATCTCAGTGGCCACCTTCATGGGGCTCAGCTGGGGCTCACATCTGCCATCGCCGCCCACCCAGAACATCCTGAAGCTTCCGGGGCTGCACTGCACCGAGAGAAGGATGCCGGGAAGGGAAAGGAAGATCTCAATCCTGGTAGGAAGACACTAGTCCTCCCACGGACCTTCCAGAAGGTTCGGGCCACACTGAGATCAGCCAGTTCAACAAAGAGAGGAAGTGAGCCGAGAAAAATCAGGTGTGCTTACGTGTCATTTCCTCTCCTGGCTGCCCAGTACAGAGTCACCAAAGACCGGGTGAGAAGAGAAATCAGATTTGCCTTCTCTAGACCCCAGGTCTCCTCTGAGACCTTGCAAGTCAACGCAACTGCAGCGCCCCCTGCTGGGCATGCTTGGCCTTGGGCTGTTACGCATTTGCTTGCACGGCCAGCTGAACCAAGCATCCTTATTTATTTATTGATATGATTATTATCACCATAGTAGGTGTGTTTACATGCCATAGCATGTGTACGAAAGACAGAAATTATGAAAGCATTTTATTCACTGAGCCATCTGCCATGCCCTATTTCTAGTGTTTAATAAGTAAACGGAGCAGCTGCTATTGGCGGCAATTGGGACTTGCTACTCCAAGCGCACCGTGACATCTTTCCCCAGTACTTGTGGAAGCCAGATACCAGCTTTCAGAAGTTGGTTCTCTCCTTCCATCATGTGGGCCTTAAGTATTGAAATCAGGTCATCAGGCTTGTTGGTGGCCCAAGGACAGACACTCTTTGAAGGGAAAGGTAAGGCTGGAATATGTTCTCTCAGTCAACAAATACTTAAAGAGACATGCCCCATGAGGGGTATCAGCCCAAGTCATGAACAAGGATGAAAATGACACATTTTGTCTTCTTTTTCCTTGAGACAATGGCCCACAGGCATCTGGAACTCACTACATGTGGTAAGCACCACATTATGCTTCCTCCTTCACTTTTGCTCAATCAAAAAGTTAGGACAGGGCTGGAGAGATGGCTCAGGGATTAAGACTCTACCTCACAAGTAGAAGGTTCTAAGTTCAGATCTTAGGTCCCACATAAAAAAAAAAAAAAAAAAAAAAAACACTAGGTGGAAACGACAGAAGCCTACACTCTGGCCCTAGTGGGCTCAGAGCGAAGCAAAAAAGAGGTAGAAGCAATCCAGGATGATTCCTGGAGTCACCCTTGGGCCTCCACGGGGAAACAGTATCCTCTGATACACACAACACACACACACACACACACACACACACCACAAAATGAAAAAGTTTAAAACAAAATTCTTTTTAAAAAGCTGGATCAAAGAAACATAATGCTCCCCGTAATATTAAAAGGCTTCCCTCAGGCCAGCACGTGCGCGAAGCTCTTGCAATAGTCACATTTGTCCCAATAGGCGCATGCAACGTGGGCTTTACAGATGCCGACCTGGAGGCTGAGACAGGTGAACCTGGTGGTGTTCACAGGGGGTCCACGTCAGTTCTGCTAGAAGCCACCAGGGGGCGGTGCCCATCCACTTTCCAATTCCGCAGTCTGGCGGGAACACTCTACCGAAGAGGATGTTCTCTGCAAACACTTAATGAGGCGCCTGCTTTGTGCCAAACCCTGTCCCGAGCGCTGAGAATAAACTCGCAAATTGGGGGTTGGGGGAGAGTCTGCCCTAGGAATCTGTCCCTTCTGGTTTTTCTTAAAAAGAAAATGTATTTGCAGAGATGCATGGCCAAAGGGTACCAGACCAGAAGAAAACCGGCTTGGCGGGGAGATGCTACGGAGGCTCAGGGAAGGAAGCCATGGGAGTATCGGGAAGGTTCATAATGCCCCAAGTTCAGGGGTTGCAATTAACCCTAAAATGAGTTATTCTGAAGTTTGCCTTCCTGTCCCCACCCCAAAAGGGAACAAAGGTCGTCTTTGTGCCTTATGTATCTGAGATTAGGGTGGGGAAAAGGTGATCCTCGGAGTTCTGGTTTGTCCTTAGAAGGGACGACGTAAGACAGGTCCTAGCTTGCCGCTCGGAAGGTCACTTGGTTCACCCCAGCGCTTGGTGGAGCGCAGTGCGGTCCCCCTACACACACACACACACACCAGGTCCGATCTAGGTAATTGGGGTGGGGGCTGAACCCCTCCTTTTAGGACCCACTCCTTTCCCCACGATCGTGCATCTGTACCCTGAAGGTCTGCCAGAGACCAGTCCCTCTGGGCATGTTTGGGGCGCGGGCGGGGCGAATGGAGGACATTATGTATGTGAGTGATGTGTGCGGTAGCGGTGGTGGTGGTGGCGACCGACCGCGTGTAGGGGCTTACGTGAGGGGGGCATCGTGTTGACGTGCGTGCTCCGAGCGGCCAAGGGTGTTGGGCTCCGTGTGCGCCAAGGGATGAGGGCGCGCGGGGGCGGGATGGAGGAGGGCAGGGAGTGTGCTCATTGGGGACCCACGGGGGGAAGGAGAGACACCCAATGCATACCTGGGCCTCGGGTGACTTTGGAACGCATGCAGCAGGACCCTGTCTCCGGAACCCGCTGCTGGTGTGTGAGGTTTGGAGCTGTCCCTCCTGCAGAGACGCCCGCGACAGTATTCCTTGCGTGTGCTGGACGGGAATGTTTCTACAGACTTGGGCAGTCGTGGATCTGGACTATTTATGGGGGTGGGAGAACGACCTCGGATTTGGACGTTTAGGGGGGAAAGGCGTCTCCGTGTTGGGTAACCCTGGCACCTGGGTTTGCACCACCTACAGCGCGTGGGTGAGCCGCAGCCCCGCAGATGGGGCGGGGGCGGGGCCTGCAGGCGGGGCGGGGTGGGGCCTGCAGGCGGGGCGGGGCCGAGGCCTCTGCAGCAGCGCCAGCCCGGCCAGGGGGCGCCACGCGCGGCGACGGCTGGCGAGGGCAGCGCAGTGAGGCGGCATCGGCGGGCGGGCGGGCGGGCGCGCGCGGAGCGGGGGCCGCGGCCGCGCTGCAGAGATGTGACTCGGGCCGCGGGCCAGCAAGGAGCGTCGGCGCTGCGGGGCCGCGGGGTCGGTGAGTACGAGCCGCGCCGACGCGGTGGAGGGCGCTGCGGGGACCCCGGAAACTTTTCCCGCCGCGAGCTGGGGCAAAGGACCGGCCAGCTCGGCGTCTGGGGCTTTTCTCTGCCCCCTCTTCCCCCCTATGCCCCGGGTTCATCTGCAGGGGAAGCTGTGGGGTTCGGGTGAGGAGAACCACAGCGCGGCGACAGAGGAGCCGCAGAGGGTCGGCCGGGGGGGCGGGGGGGCTTGAGGAGGTTGAGGACCTTCATCGGGTGGCGAGGCGAGTTCACCGCCAAGTGGAGGGAGATCCAAGTCCCTGGGGTGGGTCGGGGGTGGCGACAGGTAGCAAAAAAGGGGTCCAGTCGTGCCCTAGGGACTGAGGGGAGCCGTGAGGATGGCTTGGGGGGCAGCCTGCGGCAGGCGGGGGTGTTGGGGTGCAGACCGTGGAGAAGATGCAGGGCCGGCCCCTGGGGACGAGCTCCCGCACCTGCCGCAGGGTCCCGGGACCAAGCTTGCAGCCGGGGGTGGCCACACACTCCTGAGAAAGGGCACAAGAGGGTGGGCGCCACAAAGAGGAAATCTGAGATTGGGATACTAGTGGGAGATGAGAGAGAACTCCATACAATAGCAAGGGGGTCGTTTCCTAGACTAGGGATACTTGGGGCTCTGGGAGAGGCAGCCAGGCTAAAGGTGAGGACTAACCCGGCTGTGTCCTTTCTTCCTGGGGAACTGGGGTTCCAAGCCCCACCCGCGAGGATAGAGTAGGATAAACGAGTAAACACCAGGATCTAGCTCCCCACCTCGGCCGGGGAGAGCTGGTTACCCTGCTCTGGGGGGGCGCACCGACCTTGCCTCAGAGGACGCCCCCGGAGCAGTGGGTTTGCCCCCTTGTTCTTGCTCCGTCGCAGCCCTGCGGAGCCTGTTCCCTGTTCCTTGTCCCGGGTTCGCAAAGGGGGCGGCTTCTTGGGCCACGGACAAAGGCCCCTGGGGTGTGGCGGCAGCGTCGTCCCCCGCCTGGGGCCCAGCACACGCGCCACATCAGCTGCCCGACTGCTCCAGAGTGGGGAGGGGGCACCCGAGCAGAACCCAGGAAGCCCGGGGGTGGGGGGAGGTCTGGCACAAATCCTCCAGCACTTAGCCAAGGAACGTTATTTTAGAAGTTTCTTTGGTGGGACTAGGGGCGTTCGGAATAGCCACACTTGAAGTTGAACTGCATGCAAATAGCATGTAAATAGGATGCAAATTGGCATCTGTTAGTTGGAAACCCTCCTCCTGGCCAGTTTTCGATCTCTCTAGACTGTGGACATTGTTTCCAGGCCCTTCTCTCTCTTAGGTCTGAAAAGGGGTCAGCTGAGTTGGAGGGGGGGCGGTGATAGGCGTGGGGGAGGAGTGTGCAGTTTGAGCTCAAACAGAAAGACGCCGACTTTCCTTTCCCAAATACACTCTCCGTATTTTTATTTAGTTAGTTTTTATTTCAGCAAATAAGAACACAGAACTGAGTGCTGGGGAAATACTTTGTTTGGAATGCACAGGCTGGGGGAGGAGGTGTAGAGACCAAATGAGCAAATAAACACTTTGGGGGTACAGCCACCTGGTTGGGACCCGGCTGTCAAGAACAGCAAAGTGACCAGGTTGTTCGGTATAGACTTCTGGAGAGAGTAGGACCCCTTGCCCCATGAAGATGGGGGCTCTGTGAGGGAGATCTGGAGGAAAGAATGAACCAGGGGAGGGTACCCCGGCTGCTGAGGCTTGAAGGAAGTGAACCAAGCCGTTGTAGCTGCTGCGTGGAGACAGATGTGGGGGTGGGGGTGAGGGACAGGCAGCACCCCTCCAGATAACGATCTTTGGAGCCTTGGGAAGGCATTTCAGGTGGAATCTATTCCAGGGCCACCAACCCCTTGGAGGGTTTTAAACGGGAATCAACGGGTTCAGATTGTAAAAAATGCCTCTGACCTCCCTGCATACATACGCTGCCCTCTACACGGGGCTCCAGCTACAAGCAGCCTGGGGGACTGCCTTGAATCTGGCCAGCCCTCTGAGCTAACTGGAGGCGTGGCTTTCTGGGTGGGTTTGGTTTTTGTTTTTTTTTTAAACCCTTCTCTCACCATCAGACACATCTAATCCACCCATAAGAGCCCCTCCCCCCAATTTGGGGTGTATGCGGGGTAAGCACTAGAGTTGCAGAACTGAGCTCACTGGAACTTCTAAAGCAGTTACACTTTACATCTCAGAATCACCCCGGGGGAGGAACTCCCGCACAGTGGAATGGGCGGCCAAGGCTGCAATTTGCATTTAAATGACTGCTTTTATTTACAGGATTGCAGCTGCTCTGCATATTCATGGCTCACTGAGCTGGTGCTCTGGCAGCCTTCAGTACTAACCTGCGAGCCGCTATAAATTCGAGACACACACACACACACACACACACGTACGTACGTGTCTCCCTCAGAACTGGCTGGTGTATTCGAGACACACACACACACACACACACACACACACACACGTACGTACGTGTCTCCCTCAGAACTGGCTGGTGTCTAGTCAGCACTGGGGAGATGATGAGGTGGGCTAACTTGGGAAAGATATCAGAAGCCGACTTGGTTGGGTCTGGGAAAGAGTTTAGCGTCAGGAAACCTTGTAACAGTTTAATCCAGCCAAGCAGGAAACACACGGTTGCTCCAAGGGACCGAGTGTGATGTGTGTGACCCCGAGGGGGACTGCTGGCTCCCTGCCCCAGCCTGGGCTTCTGCCAGATGTCAGGGAGGAGCCAAGATAGGGGTGCAGTGGAAAGCCCCTCCACCCTGGGGAGACCAAAACTGGGAGCAATGGATTCTTGCTCAACTCTGCTTGGTCTGAAGATTGCATGAAAGCTCTGGCCAAGTCACAAGGCCTTCATTGTTGCAACAGGACCTCCAGCCTGCGATTGTCTTTGTCTGCCTAGCAGCAGGTGCTCCTTGCCTCCTTGCTGGACATGGCCCCACGGGCTGGTTGGTCCAGCACTTCACACCAACTTCAGGAAAGCTGCACAGTCACCCCCATGTCACAGAGGACGACCCGGAGGGTCAGAGAGGCTCAAGAACTAATTCACACAGTTCTGTCTGAAGTGTCCTCTTCCGGCTCCCCTCCCGTTGCGGTCGTCCACTGTCCGGAGGTCTGTTGAGAAGGTGAACTAAGCCAGGTATTCATCTGGGCATGAAGCCATGCTTTGGTTTAGGGGTGCTAGCTGGCATCAGGCCTCCTGGGGTCCCCCTTGACAGTGAAATTCCTGCTCTGAGCTGCTCCCCAAGATGTCTTCATGAACCTCAAGGACCCATTGGTGTGGGATGAAAGGGGCTGGAAACCAGAGGACGAACACACTTAGGGGAACCCCCTCAGGCTGCTGTCTCCATGGCAACAACCCCCTTAGGAAATCCACTGCTGAGTAATTCACCCCTTCGGACAGGGGAACAATTGTCCATCCTTCTTATTGACCTGGCAGGCACTCAGGTAAGCATGTACTCTGCGTTAACCATACCTGTAGTTAGCCCCTCTTTTTAAGGGGATCCCCCTGTGTAGCCCAGGCTGGCCCGGAGGTCACAGTCCTCTTGATTCCCTTCCCCATAGCACCCAGCCTCTGTCTTAACCTCACTGCAAGCCCTTGAGGTGGGTGTGGGTATCACACTTCTTTCACTGAGAAGGAAACTGAGGCAGAAAAAGCCAAGTCAGCTGCTCAGAGTCTCCAGCACTAGCAAATGGCCTGGGGCAGGAAAGCGTTTTTATCTGAGAGGGGAGAAAGATGAAAAGAAGATAAAGAACAGGTGCGTGCAAGTCACCTCATGGTATGGAGGTCAGAGGGCAAGTTTCAGAAGTTGGTTCTCTCTTTCCACCATGTGGGTTCCAGGGTTTGAACTTGGGTCGCCCGCCTTGAGTGCGGGCACCTTTACTCCCCGAGCCGTCACAACAGCCCAGGACTCATTTGTTGTCTATTTCAGCAGTAGGTGGAACCCAGAGCCTTCTGCGCGGCAGCTGAACTGAGAGGGCTTCCTCTGAAGTGCATGCCGCTGCCTTGGCAGGGCTCAGGGGTAGAATGAGCCCACCTACCTTGTGTGTGGCCCCCAGGCAACTGGGCTGTCCTTTCCCAGGGAATCCTGCCGCCCCCCCATCCCGGTCTCTCCTGCGTCTGCAGACATGGAAACTCTCCTCCTGCCTGTGATTGGGGGTCTTCTGATGACAATGTGTCTGTGTGTGTGGTGTGTGAATGTTTGCTGTGTGTGGTACATGTATGTGTGGTATATGTGCATATCTGTGTACATGCTACATGTGTGTGCATGTTTTAATTTTGCATGTGGTGTGTTTATGCACCTATATGTAATGTATGTGTGATGTATGTGCCATGTGTGTACTGTATATGTATGTGTCTGTAGTGTTTGTGCATGTGGGAGGTGTATGTGTAGTACTGTGTGTATATGTAATTGTATGTGATGTATGTGGGAACTGAACGTGTGTGTATGTATATGCATATGTAAGGTATGTATGTGGTGTGTGCATGTATGTGTAGTGTAAGTTGTGTGTAGTAAGCATGTGTGCATATCCGTGCATGTGTGTGATACATGTGGTATATGTGTATTTGTCCTATGTGTGCATGGAGTATGTGTGCATGTATGCTTGTATGTGTTTGGTGTGTAACATGTTTGGTATATGCACATGTGCATTGTGGTGCATCTATGTGTGTGATGTGTGTGCATATGTAGTGTGTGTGTGGAACATGTGCATGTATGTATGGCGGATGGTCATGTATGTGGCACATACATGCATGTGGTGCATATGTATGATGTGTGCACATGTGGGGCATTCCATGTATGTAATATGTGCTCATGTGCGTGGTGCATGGCCATGTGTGTGGCATGTACGTGTGGCATGTGCTCGTATGTGTGGTGTGCAAAGTGCTTGGGAACATCTGAATGAGTCACTCCTGGTGAGTGGGGGGGGAGCATAGGTGATTTATACATGAGCGAGTCTTGCACATTCCTTCCCATTCATTCCTTCCTCCTTTGGAGGAGCCGCTGCCACACTCCACAGGTTTATGGCCATGTATTCATTCCCTGCCTGGAGGCTACCAGAGCCTGACATTGTTCCTAGTGGGGCTCTTGGGAGGGGGCAGCAGGTAACTAGCTGATTGAACAGGATGGGAGAGTTACCTGACAGTGGGTTTGCCAGATGGGAGGGGCACTGCCCGCCTGGGACCTCTGTGGTGTGTGGGCCTCAGGGTGGCCTGCCCGAGGGACACAGGTGTGGCTCCCTCCCATGAAATGGGCTCCTGCTGCCAGTCTGTGAATCAAACTTCACTAGAGCCTTCTGGATCCTCGGTTCCTTCTATTCGTGGAAATAAAAGGGCCTAGGATGTATCTCAGTTGGTAGAGTGTTTGCCGAGGGTGTGGGAAGCCATGGCATGTGCCTGTAATCCCAGCACTCTGGAGGTAGGGCAGAAGGATCAGGAGTTCAAGGCCAGCCTGGGCTACATAAGACCCTGGGTAGAGTTGGGATGAGGGGAAACTCATGGGGAAAGTGTGGCCTGGGGAGATGGTTCATTCGGTAAAGTGCGTGTCGTGCAAGATCGAGGACGTGAGTTCAGATTCCCCAGCGCCCATGTAAAAAGCTGGGCAGGACAGCATGAGTCTGTAACCCAGTACTGTTGTGCAGGGGTGAGTGTGGGGTGCAGAGATAGGGAGGGTGGGGGGATCTTATGGGCTCCCTGGCCACCTAGTCTAGCCAAAATGGTGAGCTTCGGGTTCAGTGAGAAATCTTGTCTCAAAAAATACAGTGGAGGGTGATTTGAAGAAGAGCTCTGCTGTTGACCTCTGGCCTACGTGCATGCACACACACACACACACACACATACACACACACACAATAGCGATGCGTGCTTCAGAGACACAGAGTGTAGTGGGACCTGGTTCAGATGAACCAGTCAGCAAGTCACTAGTGATTCTCTTAGATAGATACCTGTCCCCAGAGGAACCCAGCAGCAATAGCGATTGTCTTCTAAACTGGGTGACCTTGGCCCACCAGTGTTATCCCCTGTAAAATGGAGGCAGCTACAGCACTTGCCAGATTGGGATTTTCTGTAGATTCTTTTAATTCCTTCCTTCCTTCCTTCCTTCCTTCCTTCCTTCCTTCCTTCCTTCCTTCCTTCCTTCCTTCCTTCCTTCTTTCCTTCCTTCCTTCCTTCCTTCTTCCTTCCTTCCTTCCTTCCTTCTTTCCTTCCTTTCTCTTCCTTCCCTCCTTCCTTCCTCCTTCCTTCCTTCTTTCCTTCCTTTCTTCCTTTCTTTCTCTTCCTTCCCTCCTTCCTTCCTTCCTCCTTCCTTCCTCCTTCCTTCCTCTTTCCTTTCCTCCTTCTCTTCCTTCCTTCCTTCCTTCCTTCCTTCCCCTTCCTTCCTTCCTTCCTTCCTTTTTCCTTCCTTCCTTCCTTCCTTTCTCTCCCTCCTTCCTCCTCCTCCTTCCTTCTTTCCTTCCTTCTTCTTCTTCTTCTCTTCCTTCCCTCCTTCCTTCCTCCTCCTTCCTTCCTCCTTCCTTCCTTTCTTTCTCTTCCTTCCCTCCTTCCTTCCTCCTTCCTTCCTTCTTTCCTTCCTTTCTTCCTTCCTTCCTTTCTTTCTCTTCCTTCCCTCCTTCCTTCCTCTTTCCTTCCTTTCTTCTTTCCTTCCTTTCTTTCTCTTCCTTCCCTCCTTCCCTCCTTCCTCCTTCCTTCCTTCCTTTTTCTTCCTTCTTCCTTCTTCCTCCTTCATTCCTTCCTTCTTTCTCCCTCCCTCCTTCCCTCCCTCCCTCCCTCCCTCCCTCCCTTCCTTCCTTTGCACTTACTCTTTCTGGTGCCAGAGGCAGCTTAGCTCACTGTTTCTGCTGCTCATCTGTTCTGGCAATTTGCTACTTGCTCTCAGCCTCCACGATGACGTCTACAGTAACCTAGGCCTCCCCCAGCTTCTGATGTCGTCACACCTTTTCCGCCATATTGAACTGTATCTCACCTCTGGAACCATAAGCCAAATAAATTGCCCTTTTCTCCACTTAAGAATGGAGTCTCACAGCCACAGCAAGACACCTTCCTTTCTTTCTTCCTTTCTTTTTCTTTCTTATTTTCTGGGATTCGGAGGTAGCCCAGGTTAGCCTGGATCCTCAGACTTCAGTCTCCCAAGTGCTGGGATTATAGGTGGCACGCACCATCAGGTCCCATCTGTTCTGCAGATTCTTGGGTGTCTATACTGTGCCCCTGCATCCAAGGTCAAGGTTGGCCATGGCATGAGAGTATTATCCTGCGGATCATCCTTTAGAGTTGGGTCTCCATACCCTAGAGAGATAAGCCATGTCCTTAGGAACTATGACAACTGACTTGAGACCACCGGACCCCTCCCGGGGCCTGGTCATGCTGCCTTTCACCTGCATGCCCAGATCAATGGATAGAAAGAGCTTCCTGAAAGAAGGGGCTACTCCATATTGGGAGTTTCTGAAAGTTTCTTTCTTGGCAAGTGACAGGAGCCCAGAGCAAATTGGTTTCGTTCACACAAGCAAAACATTTGGGCCATCCCAGGCATCAGACATGGGTGGTCCCAGCTGCCTTTCAACATATTGGGACTGCAGCCATCCCTCCCTTGCTGTAACTGTGGGTCAGCTTTCCCCTGGGACAGGTTTTCTCCCTCACAGCAGACTTGTCCCTCTCTCCTCTTACCCACCCCAGGACTCTACCCTTTGAGGAAGGAAGAGAAGACACCTTCCCGGTTAAATGCAAAGGAGCATCGATTATTCTCGTGGCCCTAGGATTTTGTTTCAGTGAATCTGCTGTCAACCAATCAGTGCAATCAGTGCAGCCCAAAGAGTAGGGCGAATGTTCTGATTGGGCAAGCCTGGGCCGGATGCCTGTCTGCCACTTTCCGGTCACTTTGATATTCCTGACAGAAACACAAAATGGGAGGATCATTTGGGCCTGTGGGTTTGGAGAGTCTTCATTCCGTCAAGGCAGGGGTTGATAGTGTGTGACGTCGACTACTCACCGCGTGGTCTGGGGTCGGGAAGGTGAGAGGGGGCCGGGATGTTAACCATCAAAGGCCCACCCCTGGTTGATGCAGGGACAGGAAACGACCGTCCCAATGTTCTAGGGTTCTTGAACATTGAAACCAGAACACGTGTAGAGGATTCAGATAGAGTTTATTAGAGAAGGGAAAGGTTGGAACTCATGGACTCCAGACGTGGAGTGCCACGAGGGGCTAGGACGCCCTGGAGAACTCATAGAGCCTAGGCATGGAGTCCATGAGGAGCGTGGCACACGGCACTCTAGTGCCACGAGGGGCCAGGGCACCCTCATGAGAAGCAGGCAAGAAGCTAGAAAGAGCTCATGGCACAAGTGTCACAAGGGCTCCATGAGAAGCAGGCAAGAAACGGACTCATGGCACCTTGAGTACCATGAGGGGCTAGGGCACCGAAGATGGCTGCGAGGGCCAGGCATATTTATACACCTAGACAAGCCCAGGAAACTGGCCTTTTCTCTTTGGTTAGCTCTCAGCCCATGTGGGCTAGAGGTTAAGTTGTTTGTTGGATATGGAGGGCTCATCTCCATAATCCCTTCATAGGGAAGTTGGCCATCTTACCTCTGGAAGGATTAGAGTCAGTTGCTCAGCATGGGTGCTCCTTCAGAGTGATTCCAGCAGTGGGGGATGACCTTCAGGAATTCCCAAGACCTTCAAAGACCTTGAGAGACCCATCCCAGCATGGCTGCTCTAATCCTGCCTTATGGTACCTGATTTCCACCCATCAGACCCCACTTCTTAGAGGCTCCACGGCCTTCAAAACAGTTAGACAAGTCAGGGGAGGGGGGAGACCCCATTTTCTGTGGGAGACGTTTCCTGATTCAAACCATGACAGACACTGGGGTTGGAAGCTAGAACTTGAGAAGTAACTCCCCAAAAGGAAACTGGAAGCTCTTTCCAGAAATGGAGCCTTCTGCAGCAGTTCTCTGCAGAGTTTCTGGAGCTCGGGCGCCATCTTGTTGTCGCACTGAAGGCCTGGTCAATGTGAAGCCAACAGATGTCAAGCATCACCTCCTGCCCAGTCAGGACATCCAGAATTGCCCCTGGTTGAGAACCACTGGCCCCAAAGCATATAGTGTGAGGGGGGATATTAAGAGAGGGTCAGTGAGGAAGATTCCAGAAGCATCTTTCACACATCATCTCCTTGGCCCCAGGGGATAGTTGGACTGGCTATATTAAGTAGAGAGATTGCCCGGGGTGCGGTTTGCTGAGAATGACTGAGGAGCCCCGAAATGAAGTTTGCTGTGGATGATGGTTTTTGCATCATCGTGTGGTGGACCAATGTGTTCCAGCACATCTACCTCCCGGTCACTGGGATAAGCGATTCTGTGCAGGATGACATTTCTCCATAAGGTGACATGTGGACCTCACCCCCACTACCACCAGCAACCCCCTGGACGCGCAATGTGAGTTACATCCACACACGGTTCTAAAACATCACGAAGGGAGTTTTTGAGTGTGGGGGTTTTAAGTCAGTCGCTATAAAGAATGCAGTGAGTGGATTCAATAAATGATGTCCAGACCATCGGTGGACAAAGCCTGAACGTGGAAGTCATAGCATTGCGATGACTGGCATGTGTCCCTGCCCCTGAATTTATCAGAGTGGGATGCTCAGGGTCTTGTTCAAGGAGCCCCTCTTTTGACGTACCTGGGGTCCCCAGCATGTCTTCTGTCAGCTAGAGGCATAGCAGACCACCAGCCGCCTAGGCTGCATCAATAATTTACATGCAGCCAGTGGTCTCACAGCCAAGACAGGATCCGAGCCGCTCCTGGAATCTCCACAAAGGAGTGGAGGAGAGCGAGGCGGTCGATACTGCATTTACTTACGAAGCCCCAGGGACGCTTGGCGCTGCGCTGTCAGGAGGCGGCTGGTTATAGCCCTGCGTGGAGGTGGAGTTAAGACCCACCGAGAGCCGACTTAAGTGAGCATGGAGCACACTGTGGGCTGTGGCTTCTTGAAGCCCCTTGCAGAAGGAAGGACCCGGGAGTGAGATGAAGGGCGAATGAATCAGTCTGGTGCTTTGGGGACTCATTAAGGACCTGTTCCATGCCAGGCACTGTGGGCCAATGCCAAAAGCTTCACCAGCGATCCTGCACCAAGTGGTTTCACACCCTTTCCCCAGGGGACATTTGAGGGTGTGGAGAGACATCTTGGATTGCGGCGAGGGGGGGATGAGGAGGGTAAACAACCGGCGCTACAGCAGAACAGCCTAGTGACAAGCAAGAAGGACTGTGCGCAAATGCCCAAGTGTGCCAAGGTTAAAAAAGTTGGATCTACGCATGGGCAAGAGGCACTGTTCATGCCCTACCGCATCCCACAGTGGACAGAGACAGGAAGGAAGGACAGGAGGAAGAGAAGGAGGAAAGAAACATTGTAAGTGGGCAAATAAAAAGACGGACTTGATTAGCAGGAAAAAGTCCACGAGACACCAAGACGCTGATGGTAGGAGGTGTGTGGCATGACCTTGACCGAGGGCTGAGAGCCAAACCCGCCAGGAGGGGAGAGAAGGAAGCAGCTTGTGGGAGAGAACAGCAGAGACCTTGGCCAGATGGCACAATCCTACTGCTCTGGAGGCCAAGGCCAGGGAGGGTCACAAGTTCAAAGCCAGTTTGGGTAACTTAGCAAAACTCTGTGTGTGTGTGTGTGTGTGTGTGTGTGTGTGTCTGCGGAGGCCTAAGAGTGACATTACAAATCATTCTGGGTTGCTCTACCTCCCTATTGCTTTGCTCTGGGAATTCCCAGCCTCCTTCTTCCAGGGTCAAATTACAGGCCGCTACTATACCAGCCTGCCATTTTTACATAGGATCTGGGGATTCGAACTCAGGTCTCCTTGCTTAGGAGGTAGAGGCTTTAAGCCCTGAGCCATCTCCCCAGCCTCCTTAAAATTATTTTATTTATGAGCCTGGGGATGTAGCTCAGTGGTCAAGCATTGGCAGCTAGACCTATCATTAGCAAAGTTCTGAGTTCAAATGCAAAAAAAAAAAAGGAAAAGAAAAGAAAAACAAACCGCCCAAGGGAGTTAAGGGAAACAGGGGAGCCCCATTAGGGCTGGGTTAAGACCATTATCAAGGCTGCCATGCAGAGTCTGGCACGTGGGGAAGAAGCAGGCAGAGAGAACCAACCATACGGGCCCCTCAGAACCAGTCAGGTGGGAAAGAGAGTGAGTCTCAGGAGAGCTTTAGAGGAAAAAGATGGTGCATATAAGGGAAGAGGCAGAGCATGGAAATATTCCTCTGGATATCCCTCCATATCTTCAGAGAATGCTCTGGGATCCCCATGGTGACTAACAGCCTTGGAACCAATGTGCAGCCAACATCCAAGCCCCAGCTGTGTGCTCAAAAGCACCTCTGGATGGCCTTCCATACTTAATCCAACATTCTTGTTACACTGTGTTGTTGAGGTGATCACAAGAAAAAGTATGTGTGGTTTCAATACAGAATTTTTTTTTTCTCGAATATTCTTTGCCCAAGATTGGTTGACTCTAGGACCACTGACTGTGCTGTATTTGAAATGGTAGGTGCCATCTGCTTCTGAAATTTCTAGAGTGGGGTTGCGTGAGCTGGGGGGGGCAGTGTCACAGCTGGGACTCTGTTGTGTCACTTGTATCACGGAGGTCACAATAGGGCCCTGCTGCCTCACAGCGCATCATGAGAATTGGCTGAAACCAGGTTTTTGGTCTAGAGCGAGTGGTCGGTCAGTAAATGTTCCCTGTTAGTGGTTAGAGATTGAAGGGGGACGATCCACGCTGTGGATCTGGCTGGTGGCCGTTTGTTTAGTTTCCCTTGTATTCCCCTGGTTTTGGAAGAGGTCGGATTTAAGGAACTCAAAAGAGGTAAGTAGAGGAGATAACCACCTCCCTCCCACCGGTGCTCCCACGGGTGACTGTATGGAGAGAGACCGCGGAACGTGGAGAAAGCTGTTGCCTTCTGTCCGGTGTGCCTCCATGAGCCAGATGGGCTGGCAAGCTCGAAAGGGGACAGGTCTTTAAGACGTCACGGGAAGGCTGAGGAGATGACTCGGTAGTAAAGTCTTTGCCTCATAAGCAAAAGGATCTGAGTTCCCCAGATCTCACGTAAAATTGCCAGGTGGAATGATGGCGGCCTGCGCTTCTGGTCCTGGAAGGCAGAGCCTGGGAAACCCCAGAGCAAAGCACTAAGGAAGCAAAGCAATCCCGATGATTCCCGATGTCGTCCATGGAGCTCCACAGGCACACACACTCAAGTTCCTCTTGTACACACACACACACAAAGAGAATGGGAGGCTTACCATGGACTGACCTTTCTCTCCCACCACCCCGCTTTTCCAGAACGTTCCTGGTGTCAGAGAGAAAGATGAGAACCTACCAAGTGCTCCCCTTCCTCCTGCTCTTGGTGATCGCCTCGGTGGCTTCTGAGAACGCCAGCACTTCGCGGGGCTGCGGGCTGGACCTCCTCCCTCAGTACGTGTCCTTGTGCGACCTGGACGCCATCTGGGGCATCGTGGTGGAGGCGGTGGCCGGGGCGGGGGCCCTGATCACGCTGCTCCTGATGCTCATCCTCCTGGTGCGGCTGCCCTTCATCAAGGACAAGGAGAAGAGGAGGCCCGTGTGCCTGCACTTCCTCTTCCTGCTGGGGACCCTGGGCCTCTTCGGGCTGACCTTCGCCTTCATCATCCGGATGGACGAGACCATCTGCTCCATCCGCCGCTTCCTCTGGGGCGTCCTCTTCGCGCTCTGCTTCTCCTGCCTGCTGAGCCAGGCGTGGCGCGTGCGGAGGCTGGTCCGCCAGGGCACCAGCCCGGCAGGCTGGCAGCTGGTGGGCCTGGCGCTGTGCCTGATGCTGGTGCAAGTGATCATCGCCACCGAGTGGCTGGTGCTGACGGTGCTGCGCGACACCAAGCCGGCCTGCGCCTACGAACCCATGGACTTCGTCATGGCGCTCATCTACGACATGGTCCTGCTAGTCATCACCATAGCCCAGGCCCTCTTCACCATGTGCGGCAAGTTCAAGCGGTGGAAACTGAACGGGGCCCTCATCCTCGTCACCTACCTTCCTCTCCATGCTCATCTGGGTGACCTGGATGACCATGTACCTCTTCGGCAACGTGGTCATGAAGCAGGGGGACACCTGGAGCGACCCCACCTTGGCCATCACGCTGGCGGCCAGTGGCTGGGTCTTCATCATCTTCCACGCTATCCCGGAGATCCACTGCACCCTGCTCCCGCCCCTGCAGGAGAACCCACCCAACTACTTCGACACCTCGCAGTCGAGGATGCGGGAGACCACGTTCGAGGAAGACGTGTCCCTGCCGCGGGCCTACATGGAGAACAAGGCCTTCTCGATGGATGAGCACAGCGCAGGTAAGGAAGGAGCCCTCCCGCAGGGACAGATGGTCCGCAATCCTGACCCCAGACCCAAACTGGCTCCGAGCTGGATTTTTACGTAGTTTTTATTCTCCCCACACTTAATTTATGATTGGGGAAAAAAAAAATCCAGGTTCCTGGCTTCTTTTGAAAAACCAGAGGAAGGGGGTGTGACTCAGTGGTAGAGCATTTGGTAGCATGCACAAGGCCGGGATCCCCAGCGCTGCAAAATAAAAGGGGAGGGGAGTCAGCCTCCCCTCGTGGCTGCAGTGTTCTGAACCTCGATGCAGGTGGTAGGCACAGGAAGGTCCCTTTCCCGGCCAGCGTTGTCCTTAGCTGGGGATCCACTTAGGCTGGCCACTACAGCAGAAGGTTCCCTATAGGCGTTTGAGGTTGCAGTCCAGCCTGTGCACTAAATGGATACAGACCACCTCGATGAGCAGGGTCCTAACCACAGTTAGCAGGAGTGATCAGATTCAGGCCGGGTGTCCGGATTCAAATCCTGCTTCTTCCACTCCCCGCTGCACATGGTGTGGGGTAGACTACACGACCCCCTCTGAGCCTCGGTTTTTCTGCCACTTGTGGAATAATGGATGACCAGCTTAGAGCTGTTGTGAGAAAGCACGCAATGAGAAGCAGGCCTGCCATGAACCTTGGGTGTCTTGATTGGCATCCCCTGGAAGTAGAGGCTGAGACACTTGGGGAGAGGGACTGAGTGCTGGTTGCCTAGTAGAGTCCCTTGTGTGTGGAGCGCCAGCTCCCAGCCGATGCTTTGGGTCATTCTGTCTTTAGTCTGCATTAGCTCACCCGTGCCCTGCGTCTCCGACACGTCTATGCCTAGCCCCAAGCCCTGTCTTCATGATGGATGAGGGTATCTCTCCTCACTGATGGGGCAATGCCCAGCATCCACAAAGCCTGGGGTTCCATCCCCAGCACCCATACAGCAGGCATGACGATGTATACCTGTCATCCCCGCACTGGGGAGGTTGAGGCAGGAGGATCGACACAAAGAGAAAGCCCAGCAGTAAGACAAAGCAGTCCTTTACCGGGCCTTTGAAAGCTCTTGGACTACTCAAGAAAATCACTCTGTGCTCTAGTGCTGCTGCCTGAGTTTGATTGAGGACGGGATGGGTATCCTAAGACTTGGGCTGAAACCACCACTCCAAGAGGTGTCCTTGCCTTAGGCTTACGTGATTTGTGACCAAGGCCTTTCCAAGGTCAGACGCGGGAGAGCTGCAATACCCTTGGAACGCTGTGGAGTTTTCCATCAGTCACTGTCATTCTTTTTTCTCACCTTCCTCTGGGGACTGAGCCTGCCTCTCCCGCTCTCTGTGGCAGTCGGTGCTGCAGTGAGCGTCTTTGTGCGTTGGATCTGTCAGTTGCAAAAGATGCACTAGGTAGATACGGGTGACAGAATATGCACTGGAGATCACCCCAGCTAGCACCACAGAAAACTACACTGAGTTAGTGCCCACCCTTGCAACTGCATCAAAAGCCCCTTTTCCCTGCTTCTTTAGCAAGTGTGGGTGTTGGCAACCTTGTTTTAGATAAGAAGTCGTGTTTCTTTCCTTGGCTTATTTATTTCTTAGTAGAGCCTCTTATGTACTAAGCAAGTACTCTATCACTGAACTACATCCTGTGTGTGGGATGTGTGTGTGTGTGTGTGTGTGTGTGTGTGTGTGTTTGGTGGGGGAGGGTGGGAGGTGTATATTATATTGGACATTTATTTGGGGGGAGTCATGCATGTGGCTCACATATAGAGATCAGAAAACAACTTTGAATCTGTCCTTGCTTTTCTACCACGGGGGGATCCCCACTTGGGATGAAACTCGAGTAGTCAGACTTGGTGGCAAGGGCCTTGACTCCCTAAGTCATCTTGCCAGCCTCCCAGTTTTTAATTTTGTTTTGAATAGTAGCCGTCTTTGTAGATCATCTCGAATATGAATCCATCAAAATCCACATGAGACAAGGCTGAGCCAAGGCCCCGGGCAAAGCACACGCAGAGATGCGATGCTGGAGACCTGGCTGGCTTGGCCTTTATTCTAGAAACCTTGCTTTGCTGGCTGTGGGCCATCTGGGCACACTCCCTTGCCACGGTAGGAGCAGCTGTTGGCGTCTTGGGTGCTGACTTCAGCCAGTTTGTATTTTAGGAACCTGTTCCGTGAGGGGTCTTGTCCTTAAAGCAGCCCGTGACCAAGAGCCACTTTGGGCCAAGCTCTCTTGCAGCGGAACTTGTAGTCTGAGGTGTCACAAGAGTGCTTATGCCAAGTCCCCCAGCCCGCCTCATTCCCCTATATTTCCATCCCTCAGTGAGACCCCCCACATAGGTACAACTTAACCAAGCTGTACTTATTAGTACCAACCAGGCATGAGGTAAGCGCTAAAAGATTAAAATTCTCTGAGGATGTAGCCCCTCGGATCACATCTTAGAAAGTGCTGAGGAATTCTAGATGTTTGTCTTTCAAAGAGCTTCGGGCTGTAAGATCTGGCTAGAGCCAAAAGTTAGGTAGACCCTTTGCTTCTGTCGGAAAGACCCCCGAGACAGCACCGGAAGGGAGACTGGTCAGCCTAGTTGTGTTTTTCAACTGGGTTGGCACAAGGAAAGGCTGGCATCTGACCAGTGAGCTTTGGGTCCTCTGGGAACCCCGAACACTGTTGGTTCTTTGACTCTAGTGCAGGTTCGGCCTCTTGAAATCGGTTGTCATTTTTTTAATCCAATTTGAATAGAATTTGGATACTAATGTATTCAAATAAACCAACAAGACCCCCAAATGCCCTGAGCTTCTGGACGGGCTTGGTTCGGGACATTCAAGTGATGGCAGACTGTCGGCCTCTTTCCATTCCTGCCTGGGGGGCATCAGGGCTGCCCATTGCAGCCAGGTCTGCACAGAATCCCAGAGGTAAAGGAGTCAAAATCCTTCCCAAGAGGCGAGAGCACAAGGTGAGATCTAATTGGCTTTGAATATCTTTCCCTGGGCCAATCAGAGATGAACCGCCCTCGTTGGTCAGATCTGTCACATGGGACAAGGGATATGTTCAGACAACCACAAACAGCCACTATAGAGAGGCCCTGGGGCTCCAGGCGGGCAGGAGAGTGGAGCCCTATTTGGGGCTTATGCTGCTGGGAAGACTGTAGTGGCCCTTCCCTCTCTCCTGGAGTTAAGTCTCCTTTAGCAGCTGAGACTAGCAAGAGCCTGTGCTTGGATTGTTCCCCTGTCTCCTCCTGCTGCGTCCCAGGAAGGGTCCCACCTTGCTTGCTACATTAATGCTTGAGCTGTGCAAAGAGAAGTCTCCTGGGGCTGGAGAAGATGGCTCAGCCATTAAAAGCACTTGCTTCACAGGCCAAAGGACTGGAGTTTGGATTCCCAGTTACCAGGCAAAGTGCCCGTTGGGTATGTAATCCCTGAAATTCCACCCGTCATCCAACCTTGGAAGGTGGAGGCTTGGAATCCCCAGAGCAAGTTGGTTAAACAAACTAACCCTATTGACAAGCTCTGGGTTTGAATAGAGACCCTGTCTCTAAAGGATAAGGTGGAAGAGCAGTTTTCGGATGGTTCCTGGTGGTAGGGGTCCCCAAACCTGTTTTGGAATATATGAGTCGCCTACCTTGACTCCATATCTTCAGTCTAATCTGGTCTAACTGCCCCTAAAGTCACTTCATCGCAGTTGCTCCTAAGTAGCTAAATGTAATGGTTAAAGAATAGTATCTGGAGTTGGCCTGGTGTGGATGGTTAAAAGTACTTATCCTTTGCCAGGGTTCCAATGTCAGGTTTCCCCAATACCCACTATGTAACCTTGGACAAGTTACTAAACCTCTCTGTGCACCATATAAACAGAAAATAATAAAAATGCCCACCATGCTAAGAAAACTATAACCCTTTCTATATGACTTCTTACAATGCCTAGCCCCCAGCAGGTACTCTGTGAAGGTTACGCATGATACCAAGGAAGTTCTAGTCCTTGCCCCAATTAACTGCAAGATTCCTGGGCTATCTTGCTGCCGGCCTCTGGGAAGACGTGTGTGTGTGTGTGTGTGTGTGTGTGTGTGTGTGTATCTGTGTGTGTCTGTATACCAGAGGGCACTGTGTGTACCTGTGGAGGAGCCCCAAGGGTGATTTCGAAAATCATCCCGTATTGTACTACTTCCTCTTTGCTTTGCTCTGGAGTTTCCCAAGGCTCTGCCTTCCAGGACCAGAAATGCAGGCCACGACCATTTCCACCTGGCATTTGGGATCTGGGATCCAAAGTCAGGACCTTCTGCTTGGGAGGCAGAGACAACCCCTAAGCCATCTCTCCAGCCCCTCTCCAGGAAGTCTTTAAAGCAAGGCTCTTCTTAGCGAAGTGAGATTAGTACCTTCAGTGGGGATGAAGATGATGATGGTATCGTCTCTCAGCTAAGTGTTGGGGGTGTTTAAGATGGAATCTAGTCCTCGTGGGTGATGGGCATTTTCTCTACCCCTGAGTTAAGGACCATGTTTCCATTAGAATTTGCTGTGTATTGCACAATTGGGTGTGTTTTGACAAATGTGTGACACGTTATCTATCATGTCTTATCACATAGAAAAGCTTCACTGTCCTGAAATGTCCCTTGTGAGCCTCCCTACTCATCCTTCCCATCCCCAGACTCTGACAACTCTTAATCTGTTTTGGTCTGTAGCATTGAGTTTTCCAGATAATATTGCTGGAGTCAGCATGTACAAACTTTTATTTCTTTCACTCAACAATAGTTCCCCATGTCTTTTCAATTTGACTTTTCTTTGCAAGAAAAAAAAAAAGGAAATTCAACTCCTTAAAGGTACAGCAATCTGTTGGGTATAGTAGTAGTGTATCTTGATAATTCCAGCACTTGGCAGATGGAAACAGGAGGATCAGGAGTTCAAGGTCAGAATAAGCTCAAGGCCTACCTGAGCTACATAAGCCCCAATCTCAGAAAAAAAAAAATCACAATAAGAAAAGCAAAAGAATTTAAAAAAAAAATGCCCATCCTTGAGAGCTACAGAGCACTAACTTACTTTCCCATTCCTGCTTCTGATCTTCATTCTGCTTAGAAATAACCCTCCATGCACGGGTCTCCTTCCAATCCGGTCACTGTTGCGTGTTTGATGGCATGTTCCTGACAGTCTCTCACTTCTGCTGCAACTAGAAACCGTGACCGCTTTTGATTGGCATGGCATCCACAGACCTGCGCATGGGTGTCCTGCATCGTGGGGAGGGGCTCTTTTGTCCCAGGAGGCCTGGGACGGTCCAGAGTCAAGGATCTCTCTGCCTGCTGGCTTGGTGGGGGAGGGAGGGTCAAGGTTCAATCTGAGGGGGGGGCTCCAGTGAGAGCTGGGCTTCAGCAAGGCCAGGCTGTTAGAGAGCTGCAGAACAAAGCTTCTTTGTAACCTCTGTTTTGAATCAGGCTTGTGACAAAGGGGAGGAGCCAGTGCCGTGGGTAGTTGGGGGCGCACAGAAGAGAGAGGGCCAGAGAAGAAAACATTTTTTTTTTTTGATGTTTTCATTGGATCCCACCCCTCCCTCAGCTATGCGGACAGCATCGGGCTTTTCCAACGGCAGCTTGGGGAAAAAATCGGGTGGCAGCCTGGGGAAGAAGCCCATGAGCGGCCTGGGAAATAGACCCAACGCTCCGTTCAGAAGCAACGTGTATCAGCCAACGGAGATGGCAGTTGTTCTCAATGGTGGAACTGTAAGTATCCACATGTGATGTTGGGGCGGGAGCAGCTTTGGGGAGCACTCTTCTGCCAGCACTGTGCATGCATTGCTTCTGTTTCAGGGTGTCTTCCCTCACCCCCTTTGTCCACACACAGAAAACCCATCCATGCCCAGCCAGCCACTTGTAGAGTTCTACCTACTGCTGGGGTGTGTGGGGGGGGGTCTCTTGAACCTGGCACATTCTTTGCCTTTCATGAATACAGGGTCCCAACCCTACCCCCTGGGAGTGACTTTATGGGCAAGGTACTTGGCAAGGAAGCCCCACCCCTCCACCCTCACCCCACCCCACCCCCGCCAACTTTGCCCACATCCACCCAAGTCCCCTGGTCTCAACTCCACCCTGTGCCGAAGTTGGGTGCCAGGTGACCCCTCCCATCCCCACACACTTAGGAGATGGTCCTTAGAAATTCAAATTGTCACCATGGTGACCTCGAACACCGAAGCAGGTTGCCATCTGAAGCCAAACAGACCTGCAGCAGAATCATCACTCTCTGCGTTTTTGCCTCCGTGCGATGACATCATTTCGTTTCCAGCAATCCACCTTTAATTTCCAAACATAGCTCTGTGCTTCCTTCAGCCACAACGCATGAGCTGGTCGACATGTGCGTCTGAGTTCATTCTTAATTTCATCTGCTAGTTCCATAACTTAAGCTTTTTTTTTTAATAGACCATCATAGAGAGAGTCTTTGATCCCTAGGGGGATTTTTTTCCCCTAGCCTTTGAATGCCCTGCTAGCCTCTGGTTCACATGGCTTCGGCGCAAAGACAAATAGAATCGCAGATTTGCATTCTTAAACAACAGCCCCCATGCTATCCCCTGGGCTGTCATTGTTCTGGGGCCAAGAAAAGCCTGACTCACAAGGGATTATTAGTGTGCTAGAGCAGCTGGCCTGTGTGTTGTAATGTTCGGGTTAGAAGAGGTCCGGTCTATCACTCTTAAGCCCCCCTGAGCCTTCAGGGCCGCCAGTGTGCACAAGACTGAGGAAGTGAATGAGTTTAGTGGCGAAGGAAGGAAGGAAGGAAGGAGAGTCTCTGATTCAGGAAATATCCCTCACAACATAGGGAACTGGGACAACCACAGCCCGTGGTTTTTCTGGGGAGCACTCGGTGAGCCAGGCAAAAGCTAGATGCTTTGACACACCCACCGGCCCCGAGGTTGCCCATGCAAAGCCGACTTCTCAGTGTTGTCCTTGTGTGTCATTCCAGATCCCAACCGCTCCGCCACCTCACACGGGAAGACACCTTTGGTGAAAGACTTTAACTTCCAGAGAATAAGAATCTCTCTTACCGATTTTATTCCCTGGCTGTGTCTTTGTTGAGGGAGAAATCAGTAATCGTAACGGAAAAAGCGGGCCGCCTCGGAGAAGCCAGATTTGGGAAATCCCGGCCAAGGGGGATTTCTTATAAATGTGAAGCCCTGGATGAACTGGAAGTGGACTCCCCTTCCCCCCTCCCCTGCCACACACACACACACACACACACACACACACACACACACACACTCGGAGTTGCCCTGCAAACTAAAACAACTAATTGGAAATACCATTAGAATCCCTCAGTGCTGTGGCCTTCATCCAGACCCAAAGTCACAGCTGTGTACCAGGCTGCTGTTGGCTAATATGGCAAGGGTGGGCAACCCTGCCAGCCTCCTGGGCAAGTGCTGGACTCCAGGGAGATGACCAGGCCCTTGAGGATGACTCCTAGAAGCTTCTCCCTGGCTTGTCTGCCATTTAGGAGGGTGTGGGTGCAATTCCAACCGAATGGGTGGAGAAAGCTTCGTAGCCAAGGGCAGTGGAGCGAACCCCAGCATGTGCCAAAGAGGAGAGAGTCATTTGGACCTTGACGTTACCATCGCATGGAGAAGGTGGTGACGAATCGCTGTTCCTTCTCTGGGCCTCTTGCTCTGTCTCCATGGATGGCCAGAAAGCAACCCCCACACACACCACACACACACACACACACACACACACACACACACACACACACACACCCCTATTCTCTGGCAAAGAAATAACAGAAATGCCCCTCCTCCTCTTGCACTCCCAGGTGCCCTTCCAAGCCCTCTGCAGACTTCACCCCCATGTTCATTTCAAAAGCTCAGCCACCAGGTCCTGCCAGCTTGAAGCCTCTGGGGAGGCGGGTTGAAAGGCAGGCGCCACAGTAGCCCTTTTCATGATGATGTCCGTCCCATGGCAGGGATCCCTGGGGGGGGCCTCCAGGATGACAGTACTGTGCTGTTGTCCAGCAGGCAGGGGCTTCTGGGATCTCTCCATAGATAAATGGATAAAGTTCCAGGGTAAGGTGACTCGCCGTGAGGATTTCTAGCTGCTTTAGAGGGTGTGTGTGTGGCAGGTGGGGGAACGTTTTCATCTTGGTTTTCTCCTGGCCCATCGTTTCCGCTATGGCATCGTCCATCCTGAGCTAGTCATCCATTCGCTGCTGTTTCCAGCATCTCTGCCATTGAAAGCCTCATGTTCTCTGCACTGTTTGGCCAGTAGAACCGCTGTCAACTGCTGAAAGAGTTCTAACCTGCCGGTGGGGAATGTCTAGACAAGGGCGGGGCCTTTTCATTCACGCTAATCGCTACCTTGGTTGTTTTTTTCTCTATAAAGCTACCCATAAGCCTTTAACCTTTAATGAAAGCAAAAAAAAAAAAGAAAAAAAGTTAAAGTGTTTGGGGGCGGGGGTGGGGACTGATGTCCTCTTAAGCCAGTACGCCTGAGCTAAGTCTGTTTTAATAAACCTGATTTGTCTCGAGGTCCCAGTCTCTGCTGCGTCCCCTCCTGCCACTGCACCCTGTCTTTGCACAGCCAGGGGGGCCCAGTAGGACCACTCTGTGTGGCTCAGCTGCAATGCAGGTTTTCCTTACAGCTAGCGCATTACCACGCATGCACGAGGACCACAAAGCATGGCACTTAAAATACCACCCCTTCCTGAACTCCCAGGATGCCCATGCCCCACACACACCTACCCAGAGCATGTGCTTGCTTCTACTGAATTCAAGTCAGACCTTCCTCCTAGAAGACCATCTTGTGGGCTGAGAACCCCTCGGATGCTTGGGGAGGGCCGGGAGGGAAAGAAGCCAAGGGCACACAGGGCTGGGGTGCATGCGGACCTGGCGTTGTGCAAAGACGTCCCCCCGGCACTGCGGGCAGCCCGGTGACAAACATCAGCGCTACACGTTCTCGTGCCAGGAAGTGGCTGCTCACCCCCGCTCTCTGGAGTCCTTTGGAGCTTTCTGATGTCACCAGTGATTCCGTCTGCGAAAGCACCCCCCTTCTGCAGAAGGGAGGAGTTCACACGATTGATTGATTGATCGATTGATGCACTTTCTAAGTTCTTTCTTGTCCACGCGGATAAGGTGAGCACAGTGCCAAGGGCCACGCGGGAAAGCGGTGTGTCTACACTATAAGAGCACCTCCATTTTTGAGCCACGGGAAACCTCGCTTAATGAAATTTTCGGGATTTGCTCTTTGCCTTTTTCTTTTCCTATCCTTTTTCATTTCTGGTAGGTTACTGCGCTTCTGGGCTTGGTGTTATTTTGGCTTCAAGGTACAGGCTGAGCAGAGGGTTTGGAGATGGGGAATGAGAGGGGGGCGATGTTGGGCTGTTTCTGATGAGTTCAAGAGTACCAGAGGAGCCGCCAATGGGGCAACCTAAGCCTGTGGGACGAGGGTCAAATGACAGGATCCATGACACTTCTGTTTAAGATTCATAGATGGACCCAAGACGCAGTTGGGGGAGAAAAAGTCTTGAGAGACAATCTGTGCCGACAAGCCCGAGCCGTTAGCACAAACTTAACACAAATGGTTGGCAACATCACTTTGGAACTGGAATGGCCAGTCTCCCTGCTTCTAAGAGAAAGTTAGCACTGTACACTGGATTTCTCTGCTGGAGATGGAGGGAGGCGGGCATGACTGCTTGCAGAACACACACACACACACACACACACACACACGCACGCATGCATGGTGTCCAGTGCATCTCAGCTGTTTCCAAGACTAAGATCTGGTTATCGGAAGCCTGGGGGTCTAGAAATTTCAAACAGATGGGGTCAAGGCCAGTAGATAGTGCAGGTCAAGGGAGAGGTACTTCAGGGTCGGCCAAGGCTGAACACCTTGAAGGCCAAATCCCTGATTGCAAAAGGGGACGTCGTGGCTTTTATACGTCCAAGAATGCGTTGGGGATCGTACCAGCTGGCGAGAGTTCTCAGCAGTTGCTTTTTCTTCGTTGATAAAGAAGAGCTCGTTTTTTGATAGATAATATATTTATTAAATGTATTAATGTGTGTTTTATAATGTACTTTCATTTCCCCTTGGCTGACTTGCATACTTATAAAGAGAACTGTTCAAGTAATTTCAAGACAATCAATGTGTACATGACTGTATATAAGAATTACAAATCTAAGAGGTTGTTAAGCATGGGCAGATAGGTTTTATTTTCAAAACGCTGTTCTTAACATGAAAATAAAGGCTTTACTATTTACCTAAGACTTTACTATTTACCTAAGACATGTGATAGCTTGTCAAAACTTCCAAGGGGGCTGTTGACTGAGTCTTTTTTGACTGGGAGAATCCTGGTTACCAGCAAACCACAGAACAGATGAGGATCAATGTATTTCATCTACCCCTCCAAAACAGCAGGACATTTCAGGCTGGTGAGATAGCTCTGTGGGTAAAGTATTTTCTGCACAAAGACCAGAGTTGATATCTCGAGCAGCCCATGTGTGTCAGAAGTCATGGTAGCCCATAATCCCAGTGCTTGGTAGGCAGAGACGGGGTATCCCTAGAGCAAACTGGCTAGCTGGACTAGCCAGCTTGGTGAGCTCCAGGTTCAAATGTGGGAGACCCTGACTCAGTACACAAGGAAGAGACTGAACAAGGAAGACACCCACCTGACTTCAAGCTCCGAGGCCCATATTCACGTGACTATACATGCCATAAAAAACATGCAACCACATAACAAAAACAAGGTGTTTCTCATAATACTTTGGGTCCTTGGCTGACAGAAATTCTCTGTAGCTGGTGTCAGCTTGGATTGGGGAACCTGTTTGCACCGGTTTGTTCTGAACATGAAAAAGGGGAAGAGGGGTAAAAACAAAGGTTTGAGACTTGAACTAAAATACAAATCTTTGCAAAAATGCTCTGGTAGCAAGAGCACTTTGTCACTGGATATCTTAATAACAGCCCACAAGGGTACGCTTGGAACAGTGGGTAAGTATCTGGAGGAAACAATAACATTTGGGGACAATGTAGAAATGGCTACTTTCCTAAACGTATGCTGAAATGTGTCTGTGACAAATCCCACCTTGTGTGGAAAAGACTCTGTCTTTACTAACTCTGGTTAAAGAAATCACAACAGGAAAAAGCTCAACGTGACGTGATCCTCACGCGCAGTAACTTGCACAGCTAAGAAGGTGGCATATTGGGGGCAGTGGGCTCCTCTGGGTCTTCCATTTTGCATTTCACTGCGAAGAGATGAGAGAGAAGGCTGGAATCAGTTTACACACTTAGACAGACTTGGTCATTTGCACACAGGAGGCTGTGAGACAGGTGGGCAAGGTCATTCACAGGGAACCCCACCAGGCCCCAACAAGATGCCAGTCCCACAGACAGCGGGAGTACAGGGCACCGCGTTTCTCCCACTGAAGACTAAGCTGCCTCCCCACAGGTCAGGGCCACTTGGAATTCAGTTCAGAAAATGATCCATGTGCTTTGAGGGATGGGTGCTAAAGGAGGTTCTACTAAAGGTAGTAGAGAGTTATGTATGTAGATGATAGATAGATAGATAGATAGATAGATAGATAGATAGATAGATAATCTAAGTAGATAGGTAGATAGGTAGGTAGATATAGATGATAGGAAGGCAATATATCAATATATCCTGGTCTCAGGACACAGCACTGTCTTTAGAAGTAACTAATCCAAACAGATAAGACACTGTCCCCAAATAAATATAGAAGCTCAGCCTCTGGGTTAGGGGTTCTTAATGAAGATCCTTATCTTTTTAAAAAAATTTTATTATTATTATAAGTGTTGGGATAGAGCCTAGAGTTTCACCTATACTAGGTAAAACATTGCCACCCATAAGAACTCCTGGTGTGGTGTGTGTGTGTCTGTGTGTGTGTGCATGTGGCAGTCAGAGATCAACCTCAGGTGTCATTTCTCATACTGTCCACCTTGTGTCTTGAGACAGGGTCTGTCGCTGGCCTGGAATCACCAAATGGGCAAGACTAGCTGGCTAGTAAGCCCCAAGGGTCCACCTGTCTCCACCTCCCTATTGCTGACATCGCATTGTTTTTTTAATGTGAGTTCTGAGGATCAAGTTCAGGGTCTCATACGGGCATGGCAATCATTTTACCACCTGAGCCATCTCCCCAGCCCCAGACACATCTTCCTCTATTGCTTAAAAGATGATTTCACTGGGGGTCCGGGCTCTGATCATCTGTGAGGAACATGATGATTCTAGTATCACAGGGAGTTAGATTGTTTTACAGCGAAGTGCAGAGGTTCCAGCCACACCCTCTGGTCCTGACCATCCACAGAGGAAGCACGGATGGGAGGATCTGCACTGGTCACAGCTGCGTGTTGTTTTTTGGGGAGGGAGCAGTGCCTTCAAGGAGATCAACTCCAGATCTTCAGCTTCCATGTAGAGAGAGGTCTCCTTAGACCGTCTGTCCTTCCCAACACCATCTTGGCCTGGTGTGGAAAATATCTCAGGCACCACACAAGAAGGCAACTTGGAACACTGAGGGCCCCAAGGGCCACCTGCGGTTTCTGTTTCTACCACTACCAACCGGTATGCCGTGCTGCTTTCAGTCTGTGCACTATTAATAATTACACGGCTGGACGTGCCTAATCTCCAAATCTAAAATCCTTATACGTCAAGATGCAAATCTCCCTGACCGCTGACCCCAGGCCACAGGGGGAAATTCCATATTATGAAACTCCATAAAGTGCATAAAAGTTGTTTTTTTTAAATACACCATAAAATTACCTTTACATTGTGGGTATACAGTGATCATGACACTTAAAACACATTTAGTTTTTCGTTTTGGATGCCATCCCAAGATCTCTCATTATCTAAATATGACTCTTTCCAAATCTGAAATCAGGAACACTCTGCTCTCTTTTGGATAAGAGATACTCAACCTGTGTTAACTTCAACCAGGATATTTTTAATAGTTGGAGCTTATAATTACACACACGTATACACACACACACATAACACATATACTCACACACATCTGGTTTACCTTTGGGAGGCACATGATGAATCTGGGGCAGATTCCAACAGAACCTCAGATGTGTGACATGGTTTTCCAGTATGGTCAGAGGGACCCCCTCCCTCTCCTGGGGGGGGGCACTGTTAGAAACTCAAGGTCGAATTGGAAAAATCTATGGAATCTCTAGGAGCAGACCCAGTGGCCTACATCTTAGCCAGCCCTCCAGGTGATTTTGCTGACGCCAGATAAAAGTTTAAGGATCACAGACCAGAGGTTCTCTGCCCCCAGGTAAGAACCATTCGGTTGTTATCCAGAAGTTACCAGCGCCCAAGCCTCACCCCCGAAATGTGATTGGCCTGGGGCCAGGCCATCAGTATGAGTCATGACTACCGGGTGCCGCTGATGGTCATCCAGGGTTGGGATGTGATAGCAAGACCCTTAGTGTCTACAGTTCTCCCCACTTTCATGTATCTCACAGACCTTTGAGTCTGCAAATGCGAAGTCAGAAGTTCTCTCTGGGCTACAACTAGCCAGCAGGGGGTGGACATTCTCAGTGTCTTCAGGGAGGAATTCCCAGTCCTTGGGCTTCTTAATTTCCCTTGTACCTCAAGAAAGACTCCCCCTATGTGCTCTTGTTTTTTGATTCGACCCATTCTGCCTCTCCTGGCCAGATTCTTTACTGCCCAGCCTTTGACCTAGAAAAGGCCTCCACTTCTTTCCAAGTGTCCTGTGGATGCCTTGTGGGAGGAGGGACAGGACTGAGCAAGACTTGCTCAGTGGAGAGCTGAGCGACCGCGTCTAGACTTGAAGGGCTGGAAGTCAAGCTGGGGTGTGCATCCTCACAGTGGAATCATCGGGGGAGCTCACCTGGGCCTCATCCCACAGATGTTCATCTCTGGAGGGGCAACCGCATTGGAAGATGCGGTGGCAAAAAAACAGGCTGATGAATACAGGCAACTCCCTGTGATCCCTGCCGAAGGTTCCGCACACGTGCACTGGGAGACAGGAACGAAGATGCTCCTGATGCTCCTGACACGGGGCTAGGGAGATGGCTCAGGTTGACGCGCTTGCTATGCAAGCCTCACGGCGGGAGGACTAGAGTCCTGATCCGAAGCACCCAGGAGGTGGGAGACAAGAGATGCCAGGGCAGGGTGACTAGCTGGACTAGCCCAATCTGCTCTGGCGAGAGACCCTGACTCAATGTGAAGGTGGAAGAAGACACTGGACATCAATCTTGAGGTTCCATGTATACATGTGCATGCACACATGCACACACGAGCACACCTGGTACACCCCACATATGCACATGCACACATACAAATGCAAAAATAAACAAGATGCTCATGGCAGCAAAAGACAAGGAATGATCCAAATGTATATCCACAGCCCAGTGGAGAAATAGATGGCTGTCTAGCTCAGCGGTGACTCTGCTGTTTCACACGCAGTTCCAACGTGGAGTAGCTCAACCACACGGCAGGAAAGGTAAGCACAGGAGGACGTCGAATGTGATTCTAGTTACAGCAAATCAAAGGAAGCATTGCAAAGGGAAAGAAGCTCTAAGAACATACGGAGAAAGATTCCTACGACAGCTATGTGACCTCGTGGTGGCTGGAGGGAGGGACCCAAAAGGGTTACAAATGAGTCAAGTCTGGTGTTTACACGCCTGTCATCCCAGGACTTGAGAGACTGAGAAGGAAACAGAAACCCAAGGCCAGCCGGGGCCACATAGCAAGAAGAAAAAATGCTGACGGGATTTCATTTTGGAGGCAGTAGCTACGTGAGTGTTTGCGTTATATTTATGTTTTATAGTCAGCAGTGTGTGTCAGTTTCACCTCCCCTAGAGGTAGGGGGGAAAAAAAAGACTTTAGGGTTCTTCTTGCAACATTTAAAAAAATCACCCAATAAAAGACATAAAGTGTACTCTGGGTTGCTTGAACTGTCTCTGTCCGTCATGATTAAATGAGCAGATAACACCTGAGATCTAGCCTATTATACAGCCTATTTGGGATGCCCAGTCCCTATCTGAGAAGTAGCCAGGAGTCCAAAGTGATTGCTGCTGGGTGCAGATGGGGGGGGGCAGAGCTGAGGATGCCAACGGAAGCCTGTATCTTACCTTATCTGTCGTTGGCGCCACAGACTGTGCAAGGGTGCCTTTGCTAAAAATTAAACATTCCCTGGGTGCAGTGATGCACACCTATGGGTCCAGCTATTTGGTAGGGCAAGATGAGGATGACTGCTGAAGGCCCAGGGGGCGAAGACCAGCTAGGCAACGTAGTAAGACTCTGATTATCAATCAATCAATCTGTGCTCGAAGGGGGTCTCGGTCTTTCTGGTTTGAGCAGAACACAAGCCTGCATAGGTAGATGCTTTGTGAAAGGAGAAAGGTAGAGAGGCGGGAAGGAGGAGGGAGGGAGGGACGCAAGCAGGCAAGGAGAGGAGGAGGAGCCTGCCTTCCACCTTAGAGACACCAGCAGACGCTGTCTCGATGTTCTTGTTTCGTCCTTGTCCCCTTGGCAGGCTGGTGCCCAGCCAACTCAGGAAGAGCTGGGAGAGTGGAAAATCCCAGAGAGAAGCGCCAGCCCTTGAGCTCCGGCTGGAGGCCATGTGACAAAAGGACCTTGCATACCAATGAGGCGCCATGCACCCCTTGGGCTCCCCCACCCTGCCTTTCCCAGCGCAGAGAAACCACCCAGCCAGCAGTGTGGGAGGAGAGCAAGACCGAAGGCTCAAAGGAGGGACACTCACAGTGGCCAAGGAGTACCTAGGACAGGAATACAGCTTTGAGGGGCCCCACCCCAAACCTTAAGAATCATCACCAAGGATAGGGCCTGAGAATCAGCATGTCCCCCGACAATGTGCTTTGCGTGGTCCTTTTCATCAGGCAGTTTGGGGGAAGAGTATTGTCATTTGGGGCTGGTCGAATCAACAGGTGGATCAGGCGTGGGGATGGACCACCCCCCCCACGCCTGCCTGCCAAGGATTCTGGGAGTAACAAAGGACGTGAGGCTGCAAAGCTGTGTGTGGTGTGAATGTAATTAGGGTTAAGCACTAACTATGGACCCCAACAGTGCTGGGGCCTGAGTCACATCCCCAGCCCCAGTATTCATTTTTTACCCATTATCCAAGATTTCAGGTAAATACTAAAGTGAATACGTCTATAGCTCTTTTTTTTCTCTTTCTATTTTCCCGTGTGATGTACGTGGATGCACATGTGCATGTGCCTCTGAAGGCCCCAGACTGATGCCAAGAACCATCCTCAATTGCTCATCCACCTTATTCTCTGAGACAGGATCTCTCTAATAGATATGACAAAATAGCTTGAAGCCTCTGAAAATGTGATGCTTCGGGGGCTAAGGAGATGGTTGAGTGGATATGGCATTTAGCCTACAAGTGTGGGTCTGAAGTTCAGATCCCCAGACCCCCCCTACACACACACAAGCCTGTAGTCCCAGCATTGGGGAGACAAAGACAGAATCTCCAGGGTAAGGTGCCTAGCTAACTAGCCTCCATGATGGATTAGCTCGGGGTTCAACTGATAGATATTGTCTTAATGATAAAAATGGACAGAGATCAAAGAAGACACCTGGCAGAGATTTTTGGGTCTCCACATGCATGCACACATGCATACACGTATCCACGTGCCCCTCCCCACAAAAGTATGATGATCTGGGGGCTGGAGATGATTCAATGGGCAAGGTGCTTGCCCATATACACACACACAGCACCTAAGTCCATGGAAATGGGGGCGGGGGGAGGGGCAGATTCACTCACATATATATCTGTAATTGTGGCTCTATGGAAGGCAGACACTGGACCATGGGCGCTTTCTGGCCAACAGTCTAGCTTCAGGTTTAGTGAAAGACCCTGTCTCAAAGAACCTAAGGTGGAGAGTGATAGAGCAGGTCACCTGACATCCTCCTCTGGCTCCCGTATGTACACACCCAGGCGCATGTCCCCATATTCACTATACGATGCACACACACAAGCGATGGTTCTGTGAATCAGCAGGCACCTTTCCTGCAGATTTGCAGGAAGATGATGCTAATTTGAAAAAGCTGGGTCCAAGCCAATGTCTCCAAGGAGGCTGTTGGGGTCACAGGAACCCCATCTTCTGTTGGGATCACTAGAATCCTATCTTCTATCAGTGTTGGAAGACATCCACAGTGACATTTCAGAAGCAAAGGTGGAAAGCAGGGGCTTATACTGAGTTCTCTCTCTCTCTCTCTCTCTTTCTATCTCTCTCTCTGTTCTCCTCTCTCCTCTCTTTCTCCCTTCCTCCCTCCCTTTCTGCTTTTCTAAAGATAAAAGAGTCATGTTCTTCTTTAGGAACAAGTGACTCCTATTTTGTGCTCATTCCTGGGGAAGCTCTTGAAGTGCACCCCTTAAATGTGCCTGCCTTGAACAAAATTACATTCATTACCCACAAAATTATAGCCATGGCCTCCGCTCAACCATTGCCGAGCCTCTCAACTACGTTTAAAAACGGAAGTGGGAAACTAAGCAGAGAAGAAATGAAAATAGGTGGATTTTCAGTTTCCCAAACCCCTACGATGTGCAGTGCATGGACTGGTAAACAGCTGAGTGCATTTTCTTCCCTTCTCCTGTGTGTGAGGTACCTAAATGTTCCTGTGGTATGTACAGGTAGGCAAACAGGTGTATATTTGTGGGGCAGTCAGAGTCGATGTTAAGTATCTTCCTCAATCAATCTCCACCTCATTTTCTGAGACAGTTTCGCATTCAACCTGGAGCTCACAGATTCAGCTAAACTCGGGGACCCCTCTCTCCAGCTGCCCAGTGCTGGGATTATAGACACATGCCACTATGCTGGGCTTTTACATGGGTGGCAGGATCCGAACTCGGGTCCTCAGGCTTGCCTCTGGGTGAATTTTCCTGCTAAAGGGATCATTTGAGAATGTACTAGATAAACTGGGTATGATGGCCAATGCCTATAATCTCAGTACTTAGAACACTGGGAAGGATGGATCACAAGTACAAAGTTAATTTGGATTATGTGATAGCTAATTCTGGGCATCAACTTGACCACACCTGGCATTAACTAAGATCAGCTGCCAGACCATCTGAAGAGATGGTCCAGATCAATACATTTACAATACAAAGACCAGCTCTAGATGTGATTGGAACCTCCCAGTAGTGGATCAGATAAAAGGAACCATAGAACAGAAGACTGTGAAGAGAGATCCTCCACTTCTTGACTCTCCAGGAATCCTCCAGCCTTCAGCCGTCACCTATGGGCTTACTGGACTGAGCAGCTCTGAGCCTCCAGGATGTCTGCAGTGACGTGGCTGCCTCCAGCTTCGGCCACCAGCCACATCACCTCCCCATGAAAGACTATTTTTCCCTCTGGAACTGGAAGCTGAATAAATCTCCCTTTATCCTTAGGTTGCGTGACTTTAAATGCTCTCTCACAGCAACAGTTAAGAGGATCTATTACAAGCTACATAGGTAGGGAAATCCTGAGAGAAAGAGAGGGAAGGAAGAAGGGAGAGAGGTAGACAGAGAGAGAAAGAGATGATCAGATAAAAAGAAAGAGGAGAATTAACACACCACACACACACACACACACACACACACACACACACACATACACACACTTGTTTGCATTCAGCCAGCATCCAAAGGTGGGGGCAGGAGGTTCGAGAAAAAAGGGGTTTCTGACTAATCAGAAGCTGCAGAATAAGCCAGGCACTGACTAGACCCCATGCCGGGACATAGGGACAAGCCGGCCTCAATAATGGTGTCCATTCAAAGAAGTCCTTCTGAAATATCCTCTTGCTACGAAGGACCACTCTTCTGTGGCGACAAGTCAGAAGACAGACTTCTTGGCTTCGAGAGCAGGAGCCTGGGGGAGCCTGCTGGGGCGCTGGGCGTGGTCTTTGTCTCCAGCGGGGTGGCGATTATGTGCCACATAGACCCAGGCAGGAGCTCACAGCACTGTGCGCAATGACAGCGTACCTGGCCTCAACCACACCAACTAAATAAAAAAGAACAGGAGATAGAGGGGAAAAAAAGATAGAAGAGATGACGCAAGGCAGAGCGAGGATCTTTTACTTCAGGCCCAAGGGACAGAGTTACATACAGTTCATGCCTGCAGCCTCAGCAATGGGCAAGCTGGCAGGACGATCATGAGGTCTACAGTGAGGAAGGGCTGGGAAGAAGGCTCAGCGGGTGAGAACACTCGTCACACAACCAGGAGGTCCTGAGTTCGAACC
This sequence comes from Typhlomys cinereus, assembly GCA_023101885.1. Taxonomy (NCBI): domain Eukaryota; kingdom Metazoa; phylum Chordata; class Mammalia; order Rodentia; family Platacanthomyidae; genus Typhlomys; species Typhlomys cinereus. The sequence goes on along the minus strand of JALPQD010000480.1, from coordinate 536,214 downwards.
CCCCGGACTGCTGTAAAAGCCAAGTGTGACTTCCCAGTGCAGAGGTGAGAGGATGGCGGGGGAGGAGGGGCTTGCTGGCCAGCTAGTCTAGCACCAGGTTCAGTGAGGGATGATACCTCAAGGAAACAAGGCAGAGAGTGAGAGAGCAAGACCCTCGAGACATCAATTGCAACAGAGTGTTGGGTCGAAAGCTGATCAGGAAACATGGCTCGTAATATCCTCAGTCCACCCAAGCTCCCGCCAGTCCCATTTTGCTGACTAGGAAACTGTGATTCAGAGATAGTAAACAATTTGCCCCACATTACAGAACTGTGTACACAGAGTCTGACCGTCATCTGTTTGAACAAAAGTAAACTGAGATCCCACAGCTTCGGGGATCACAGCTGCCCGTAATCCCCGTGCTCCGGCAGCGGAAACGGAAGGAGTGTGCATTCAGGGGTGGCCGAGGCCATATAGAAAGATCCTGGATCCAAACAGAACAACAGCGGGAACTGAAAACCAGTGATGGGAAGCATCGGGTCAGGTGGTCGGGAGCAGGGATCGGAGCCTGATTAGAAGGGCGGAGGAGTGTTAGGCTATGCGCCAAGGTTTCACTTTCCTGTTGCTCCACACTGCCTTGATTAGCATATGCTAATCCCATCAGCTGACAGGCTTCATTAGACATTTCCCTGGCTACATGTGTCCTATCCTTTGATGGTATTCTCTGCCTCATTATTGTCTCCTCATTGCTCCTCCCCCCCTGCACCCTCTACCTCTTCTCAAATATCTGGACTGTTCTGTTTTTTTTTTTTTTTTTTTTTTTGGTAAGTGAAATTCTTTTTCATGATACAAGTAACAAACATTTTCAGAAAATTTGAGAACACAGGGGGAAAAAGTAGAAAAAGTTCCACACTGTTTTGCCCGGCGCCAGAAGATGATTTCTTTTCTACAAAGACATGACTTGGTACTCTGGGTGACCGACTGCCCATAGGCTGGTAAGTTGGCCTCCGTTTCTTGACAGTGCCAGATGTTGGCTGCGTTATTTTTAGGAGCGTTAAGTCAACCTGAAGCCGTGGGGCACTGGTGGGTAGAGGGGGCTCTGACAGGCCCAAGGGTGCAGTAATTGCAGCTTTCTGTGGGTGGCCTATCTCAGAACAATGTCTCCAAGGAAGTGCTCCGGATGGAGCATCTAGTGGGAGGATTGCCGAGACCCGTTATTTGAGAGACAGATTCTCCGGGTTACCTGACTCCATCCTGGGAAGCATGTTGACTCGGAGAGACATGCGGGGAAAAGTCTCTCCGTCTCTTGGTTTTTCTCTGAGACAGGAAATCCCACAGTCTAGTCTGACCTCAAACTCACAATATGGCCTGCTCCTCCTGCCCCCCATTTCCCCAGTGCTGAGAGGAGAGCTCTGCGCCACCATGTCTGGTTCTATTAGTGCTGGGGATCCAACCCAGGTCTCTGTGTACACTAGGCCAACATGCTACCCACTAGCTTCAGTGACTCCCCAAATCTGAAAGGCTTGCCTTCACAGAGAAGAAACAGCCAGGCTCTTGCGTGGGAAGGAAGCTACCACAGCAAAGGCAGGCTGGGGCTCTCTCAGTGGGGCCGGTTGCTCTGTGACGATCACAGGCCCCCCACCCCACCCCCGCCACCATCACATCGGGATATTCTATGATTTGAAGAGGACCTCAAAAGTCCATGTGTCAAAGGTCTGATTACCTCTGCCTGCGACTCTGTTGGAGGGCCGTATAGCTTTTAGGGGGTGGAATCTAGAGAAAGGGGGTCAGGTCATTGGGAACCTGCCTTATTGGCACCCTGGCCCCACTTCTTCCTCTCTTTTATACCCAGCTATAAAGTGAGTAGCTTGCTCTACCCCATGACCCTCCCCTGATATTCTGCTACACTGCAGGCCCTGGACTAAAGTCTTTAAAGTCATGAACCAGCCCAAACCTTTTTCTCTTGATAAGATGCTTATCTCGAGCATATTTGTTACAGTCACAGAAATCTAAACAGGATGTAAATCCCTTCAGCACAGTGTTGTCATGGTTTGGTGGGAGCTGCACTCCACGTAGGCTCATGTGTCTGAACTCTAAGCTGGTCCTGATGTTTGGGAAGGTTGTGGCACTTTTGAAAGGCAGAGCCTTGCTGGAGGAAGGCAGGTCACAGGGGTGGGCCTTGAGGTTTGGAAGCCCAGCCCTGTCTCTTTTTCTGGTTCTTGCTCTCTCTGCCTCCTGATGGCTGCGCTGACCTGAACTGACCTCCTGCTTCCGCCTCCAGCCATATCTTCTGCTATGTGATTTCCGTCATAATGGACTATCTTCCCTCTGGAACGTAAGGTAAATCAGTTCCCCCTTCTCCACTAGGTTGCCTGAGTCTGTGTATGGTCTCACAGGAGCAAGAAGTATGACTGCAGCACAATGGAAGGACAAAGTACAAGAGCCCACATTGCCCAGGGTGGCCAATATTCAATGACATCATTCTCAATTACACAAGGAATGTATTGGGTATAGGGAAAAAATGCAAATATGGAATCTAAAACCAGTGCTTCAACAGATGTTCTTCAGGCGCTTGGGCAAGCTTTGGCCCACGTACCCTTCATGTGAGTCTCTATCTCAACATGTCAGAGTTTTCTTTCTACCTCTCAGAATCTACCAGGGTGGCTCCACTTTGCAATTAGCTAAACTGCGCCAGGATAATTTCACAGCCAACTCCTTTGTCCTCTGAATCCGATGTCTCCCACAGCCCAAGGAGTCATGGGCATGAACGAAGGCATGTGAGCCCAGTTGGTCCCATGTGTCTCTGGACTTTTGTATTTAGCCTTTTAGCCTTGCATTCTCTGCCATGACTAAGCCTTTAGAAACATCCCAAGCATTCCACATGCGCACTTCTCATCCCGAGGAAACGGGGGGGGGGGGGGGGGGGAGTTCTGCATATTAAACGTTGCCTTAAGGGAAGTGGAAACAAATCCCCCCTGTTTATTTTTAGACGTGTTCTCCACAAAGACAGCAAGTTAATAAATAGCAAGAAATCATCTCCGTCCATACAGGAGATTCTGAGGCAGTATCTGCTCCTCCCCCCCCCCACACCTCCGTTTTTTGTGACAGGGTCTCATGTAGCCCAGGCTAGCCTTGAATTCACTATGTAGCTGAGGATGACCTTGAACTTCTGACCTTCCTGCTTCCCCCACCTGAGAGCTGGGATGGCAGGGATATACCACCAAGCCAGGTTTCTCACCGTTCTCGGGATAGAGAGCGAACCCTAAACAAGCACTCTACCCACTGAGCCGCACCCACAGCCGTGATTCGATCATCCTGCTGACTGATTCAGAAACCAAGGTGGAGCAGCTCAGAGTAAGAGACTCCAAGAGGGCACGAAATGGCTCAGTGGGAAAGGGCACGTGTGCACAACGGGTGCTTGAGTTCGGTTGCCAAAGACCACCTGGGAGAAGGCGAAGACTGATCTTCAAAAGCTGTTTTCTGAGAGCCTCCTCCTCTCATTCATTAACTAAAATAAAAAGAAATTCCAAGGACCAGACTCATCCAACATCAGACATCAGAAAGAGATAGAATTTAACATCTGCCTCGGTTACTGAATTTTTTCCATAGAGGCCCATAGATCGCTCCCTAAAAGGAGACACCCATCTATTTCCAGATAGGCCTTTCCTGACAGAGAGGACTCATAGCACATACTTTTTCTTTAAGTATTTTAGATTTTTATTTATTTGTGTGTGTGTGTGTGTGTGTGTGTGTGTGTGTGTGTGTGTGTGTGTGTATCAAAGAGTACTATGTGTGCCTGTGGAGGCCCAAGAGTGATTTGGGTCATCATTCTGGATTGTTTCTACCTCCTTTTTGCATTGCTCTGGGAATTTCCAGGCTTTACCTTCCAGAGCCGGAAGTGCAGGCCTGCCATTTCTGCCTGGCATTTTTATGTGGGATCCAGGATTTGAACTTATGTCCTTCTGCTTGTGAGGCAGAGTCTTAACCCCTGAGCCATCTCTCCAGCCCCACCTTTGTCATTTTTTTGACCCACAAATGTCTCCTGAATACACCCACCTCAGTCCTAGGAGCGGTCACCAGTCATGAAACCCAGCTGTCCACCTGCAACGTGTGTCTCTACTCGGCCCTTCCTGTGCCCCCCTTCCCCTGAGCTAGGAGAACCAATTCATCTCACCTCCCTGCAGCCTCTCCCGCCATCTGAACGTGGAAGGGCTTGTCGCACTTTGCCATCCAGTATCCTGTGATTTTTTGAAAAGTACTTGCTTTTCCAAACAACCCTTGAATTACCAGTAGAGCAAGGGGAGCTCATATTTCCCTGGCAGCCCCCGGCTCCCTGATTGGTTTGGTTCCCCTAGGGGTTGGCAGGCAGCCAAGTCTTGTTCGTTCAGAGAATGTTCCAGCTCCCGCCAGGGCTCTGTGCCTGTTCTCTGCCCTTAGGCAGCCCGAAAGGTGCATATCCTCTCCAGAAACATCAGTGAGAATCTCAGACAAGCAGCATGTAAATCTAGGGCCCAGCCTGACCACCAACACACCTCCATTTCTGTCATTAAACCTCCAGAAGCACAGGGCGCCCCTTTCCTCACCCATAAAACTGGGTGGGTTCTTTGTGGGTCTTGTTATGCAAAGTAACCTTTTTATTTAAAGACATGAATTAAGATCGCACGTGTGACGCCACGGGAGGTGTGCCTAGCATACAACAGGTGGTGATACTATAATATGAAAAGGAACAGATCTTTCAATCTTTGTTCTGTTTTCCCAGCACACAGCTCCTAAAACTCTTGGAGCCCAGGTGGTAAGTATCATTCTGTATGGTATTGAGATGACTGACGGCTGAGGGATCAGGGATAGTCTCATCTTCTGATCTGGTTGCCAGGGAAACCAACCAAATCACCAAAGGTTGAAACTGCCAGTCCTGTAAACCACCCCCTCTGAAAAGAGAAAGCTGATCGCCAACAGCTAGTGATGTAATCAGTCATACCCACCTAATGAGACCTCCGTGAGAACCAAAAGGAGGCCGACAGATGGCCCGGGACTTAGACAACCTGAATTCAATGCCTAGAACCCACTCGAAGATGAAGGGAAGAACAATTCCACAAAGTTGCCTTCAGACCTTTCCTGATTACTTACACGTGTGTGTGTGCACACACACATATACACACGCACCATGCACACAAACAATAATAATAAATAAGATAATTTTTTTAAATCAAAGAAAAATACAAAGTGGACGGCCTCCCTGTGCTGGAGGTCCATGTGCCCTCAGTGTGGACGGCCTCCCTGGGCCAGGACTCCATGCACAGCATGGACGGACTCCACGGGCCAAGGCTCTGTGTGCCCACAATGTGGACAACCTCCACGAGCTGGGGCTCTGTGTGCCCACGACATGGATAATCTCCATGGGCTCTGTGGGCTCAGAATCTGAATCGCCTCCCTGGGTTCCATGTGGGCCAGGGTTCCAGGTGCCCACAATGTGGACGGCCTCCTGTGGACTGAGCTCTGGGTGATCACACCATGAACTTACTCGGTCTTGTAGGAAACAGACAAAAACTGCTGTTCTTCAGCTTTAGCAGAGATTCTTAGCCATATGGAACTAGAAACTCGATCACAACAACTATCTACATCCTAAATGTATTTTCTTTTACTGCTCATATGTTATTTTATATTATAGTCCAATAAAAAAATGAAGGACATAAAGGTGCAGGTAGACATGCTGGGGGAATGTCCAGGGAAAGGAGAGGGAGAAAGGATTTGATCAGGATGCACTATTTACATTGTGTGAGACTGGAAAATAATAAAAACATTATTAAAAATAAATTCAAATAGGTAACTCAAAGTCTCTTTCACAGAAAAAAAATACGCTAAAGTCAAAGCCCAAAAGCTCATGATCCAAAGAATGTCCAGTTGAGTGCGTGAAAGTCTTGGGAAGGAAGCAGTCAGAGAAGGAAGCAGCCAATGGGAGTCACCAAAGGTTGAAACTGTCAGCCCTGTAACACCCCCCTCTGGAGGGGGCTGATCACCAAGCACTAATGATTTGCACAGAAGCTCCACCCTGCGGCCGGCGTAGCTCCTGTAACGCCTCTCTCCTATCTGTCTGTTCAGGAATTATATGCAGTTGTGAGAAGCTGACAACCCAGCAAGCACATTGCTTTCCTGAGTTCTGTGACCCACCCTGGCCAGTGAAAGTACTTGACCAGGGGGCTGCCACCAAGCTAGACAGAAATTGTTGGTCACTTTAGGACTCAGTCATTTTCCATGGGTCAGGACATGGAGCGTTCCTGACTGAGCCCTTCTCTGGTCAGGTCTAGCCTGACTCCAGTTAGTGTTAGAACAGAACTAAATTGCAGGATGTCCCATTGCTACCAACAGAGTACTGGGGAATTGCATAAGGTTAAAGATGGGGGTGGGGAGGAAGGATAGGGAGGATTCCACCATGGTTTGGATCTGCAATGTCCTGTAAGCTTGGTGTCATGTGTGGCATTAGAAGTAGTGAATCCTAAGAAAGCAAAGCCCACTTAGAGGAAGTTGAACCATTAGATGTATGCCCTGGAAGGAGTTAGTGGAACTCTGGCCTCTCCTCTGTCTTTTCTGGCTTCCCAGTCATGAAATGAGCAGTTTTCTCCAGCACACATTCTGACCGTGATATTCTGCCTCATCTCAGCCCCAAAGCAGTAAGTGACTAACTGTGAGCCAAAATAAATCTCTCCTTTTAACTTGGTTATCTCAAGTATTTTATTATTCCACTGGAAATTTAATAGAGAAAACTGATGCTAGGCTGAGATGACTCAGTGAAAGTGCTTGCCTCAGAAAACAAAGAACCTGGGGGCTGGAGAGGTGGCTCAGGGGCTAAGCCTCTGCCTTGCAGGTGGAAGGTCCTGAGTTCAGATCCTAGACCCCACGTATAGACACTGGGCAGAAGCGGGAGCGACCTGCGTTTCTGGTCCTGGTAGGGCAGAGCCTGTGAATCCCGGGGCAGAGTAAACAAGGAGGAAGTGGAGGCGGTCCATGGTGGTTCCTGAATTCGCCCGTGGTTCTACACACACGCACACCACTCGCACATTGAATAAAAAAAAGAAAAAAAGAAAAAAAAAAAAAAGAAGAAACCAAAGAACCAGAGTTTGGGTTCTTAGAACCCACATAAAGTACTGGGTGAGTTTGGTGTCTCTGGAATTTGGGTTTCTGTAATTCTAGCCCTGGAAGGCAGAGACTGGGAAACCCTTACAGTGAGCTAAAAAGTAACTAAAGACTAAACCCATCAGTGAGTTCTGGGTTTGATTTGAAACTTGGCCTTAAAAGAATAAGGTAGAAAAGCAAATAAAGATAGTTGGGGAGATGACTCAGGAGTAGAAGCCTTTTTACCTCACAACTAAAACCTGAATTTGAATCTCCGCATTCCATATAAAGATGCCATGGTGACAGCCTTCAATTCCAGCCCTGAAAGGTGGAGCCAGGGAAACCCCAGAACAAAGCAGTAAGGAGGTAAAACAATCTAGGATGATTCTTGAAGTCATTCTTAGGCCTTCACAGGTACACACATTCAAGTGCCATGTCGTATAAACATACAAAACACACACATACATGGAAATGTGGAAAAAGCAACTGAAGAAGATTCCTACTGTCACAAGCCTACACAGACACAGGAACAATACATGTGTACACAGACGAGTGTGCACTCACATACATGTGAACACCCATCCCTCATACACATATACATGAAAACTGAAGATGAAATTTGGAACCACGAGTAGGGCCAGACTTTAGATGATGTGGTTGGGAAGCATTTGGAAGAGGCTGGTGAGAGGAGTTGGGAAGAGTTAGAGGCAGGCTAGAAAGGCCTAGAGTGCTGTAAGCCGAGCTCGGGTGGGTGACTTAAGTGGGAGCACAGACAACCGGATGCCAGCAGGGGGGCACACAGTGAAGCTGGTGCTTATGAGGGTCCAAGTGACAACGAGAACTACACTGGGAGACACGCTATGGCCATCAGGGCTACGTTGGGACAAAGAGCTTGTCTACATTCTGCCTGTGTCCTGAGACGCTGTGGTGGCTGAGTATAAAGTTGACGGACCAGTTTATCTGAAAGAAATTTCAAGCTGGCACAGTATTCAGATCTTGGCATTGCGGTGGCTGGCTTCTTCTAGCCAGAATTATAGTGAGTGTCTGCACCAAAAATGAGGGAAGACCCTCAAAAAGACTGTAGTCGGGCATAGACAGCACATACTTGAGTTACAGACAATGAAGGGTGGAGTTGTTGCAGTGATTAGTGTCATTAAAAAAAAAAAGTTAAGTACTTTGCACCAAGGAAAGAGGAATAGGTCCGATAGGGCATCTCAAGGTCAGTCAGAATGAACTTGTCCCAGGCTCAAGAGTTTGCTTAGAGAGAGTCCCAGAGCACAGCCATGAGATGAGGCAGCAGCTGGAACATGTCGTCATGAGAGAGTCATGAGTGTTTCTGGGATGACCGTGTAGGCAAAGAAAACATAAAGTGTTTACGTGGAGTATACAATGGCAAGAGAGGAGATGACCAAGGATGCGAGTAAACGGGAGAGGTTTGGGGAGAGGACAACTTCTGGAGTGGCTAGGATTTGTAGTCTGCAAAGTTTATACATAAGCAAGAGACAGCAGTGCCTGAGAGTTGGCCAAGGTTTTATTGTTTTTTTTTCTTCTATTTTATTCATTTATTTCGGACAGAGAAAAAGATAGAGAGATAGATGGATGAAGTGAGAGATTGATACTTTCTATACTGCTGAGATGTGGGATGTTTCAGCCACTCTGGAGAGCTCCTGGCACGCTCCTCAGGCGATTAACACTGGAGTTATCACATGACCTGGCAATTCTGCTCCCTGAGTGAATTCTCAACATTCATCCACAGGGAAACCACCCAACGGGTGTTACATGCTGTGATAGCTGATCTCAACTGTCAACTCTAGGGGATCTAGAATCCCTTGGGAGACGGGCCTCTGGGCATGCCTTTGGGGAATGATCTTCCTTAGGAGATAGAGGTGGGGAGACCCACCCACTGAGGGTGGCACCACTGGGATCCTGGACTGAATGAAAAGGAAAGTGAGTTGAGCACCAGCGTTCTTTGCTTTCCTCTTTGACCAGGGATTGGGCGCAATCAGCTGCTGTAAGCACTTGCTGCCACACCTTCCCCACCATGATGGATTATTACCCTGGAGCAGTGAACAACGGTAAACCCTTTTACCCTAAGCTGCTTCTGTTAGAGTATTTAATCACAGGAACAAGAAAAGTAGTGAGACACATGCACAATCTCATTTGAGTTTCCTAGGATTTGTATTTGTGTGTGTGTGTGTGTGTGTGTGTGTGTGTGTGTGTGTGTGTGTGTGTGTATGATTTCCATGGTTCAGAGGAGGAAACTAAAGCTCAGAGATGTTAGGTGACTAGGTAAAGGTCTCATAGACTGTAAGAATCCTCAGACAAACATCAACTAGTATTTCTTGTTTGTTTTCCCATTGGGCTTACAGTAAAGATCTGAGTCATCAGGAAGGTCCATGTTTAAGGAGACCCAGCTAGAAAGCTTCCAGCCTCAGCTCCAAGGGAGGTCTTGGGACCCCCATGTTTCTCCCATCATCAGCCACTCTTCTGAGTATCGAATGTCACTTCAAAACCTCTTCTATGGCAAGTCTCTAGGCATGCCTTTAGAAGCTAATAAGTGGGGGCAGAGGGACCACTCAGCAGGGAAGACCCCTGTCTGCCCCTACACCTGGCAACCCTGAGTTCAATCCTCGGAAGCCCACATGGTTGAAGAAAGAAGCGACACCAAAAGTCGTCCTCTGACCTCCACTCGTGCACCACGCCATGCATACCTGTACCCCCTTTCCCTCCCGCCTTTCTCTTCCTTACTCTCAAATAAAAATTTAAGAAGCTAATGAGGCTGATTCCGGTGGCCACGACCCCAGCAGAACACAAGCCAAAGCCCTGGCTCTCCTGGGTGGCCTCCCACTCGGCAGGGGCAGCATGCAAGCCCACAGCAGCCCAGGCAGAGCACGTAACCTTGAGATCTCTGGTTTTGATTTCTCTAATGAGAATGGATGCCTTTGACAAGAAGATAGGTTCCAAACTCTCTGAAAAGGAGCCGGCCCATCCTTGGGAACCTCTTGCCTCCACAGCTCCGGTCTTTCCATTTTTCCAGGTGCTGACTGATGAAAGTTAAATCTGAAAGCTGACAGACACTTCAGCTGCTCGGATCCTAAATTCAGATGGTGAGGATGATGAATACCACGTGTCTAGCAGCGCTGGTGGAGATGAGGTGGGGGGTTTGGCAGGTGGGATCACTGCCCCCAAGGACTGGCTAATAAGTACCAAGGAGCAGGTGCCTTGGACCTTTAGTAATGGAGCCAGAGTCAAGGTCCTGATGGATGCTGGGGACATACCAGCAGCTATCCCGAGCACTGTGACTCCAAGAGGACATCCATGCATCGCAGAGCAATTGGGGGGGGGGCAGACTGTGGAGTCTCTGCCGGGAGACCCCTTCCTGCAACATGGCCTTGCTGAGCCTCTCAGCGCCTTACTTTCAGCAACCACAAAATGGAGACAATGATGTCAAACTCAAGGACTGTGGGAAGACGATTCGTAGAATCAGTACTAGTGACAAGCTTGGCGCGATGCTCGCCTCAAGGTAAGTGCGCAGTGAGTGGGGACCGGTGCCACTGTTGGAGAAAATGTGGATAATGGAAAATGGAAAACCAGTGCAGATGTGTGGGAAGGCAAACAGGCAGGGCTTGAGATGCAGCTCGTGGTACAGTGTTCGCCTAGCATCCCTGAGGCCCTGGACGGAAAGGGAGTGGAAGAAAAAAAAGAGGGAGGAAGGGGGCCAGGGAGGGAGGAGGGAGAAGAGGACAGAAGGAAAGGGAGAAGATGAAGAGGGAAGGAAGGAAAGAAGGAAGGAAGGGAGGGAGGGAGGGAGGGAGGGAGGAAGGAAGAAAGGAGGGAGGAAAGAAGGAAGGAGGGAGGAAGGAAGGAAGGAAGGAAGGAAGGAAGGAAGGAAGGAAGGAAGGAAGGAAGGAAGGAAGGAAGGAAGGAAAAAGGGTATCTTTCAGCTACCACTTCTCAGTCCTTCAGCCCCAAGCCCCAAGGCAACTACTCTCTACTTCCTTCATGGCCTTGCCTACTTGGGCACTTCCTATTCATGGACTGACACACCAGAATGGCTCTGTGTGCGGCTGTATAATGGGTGGTCTCTGCATGTGGCCTGTACCAGGAGCCCCGAGTGCGGCTCTTGCAGAGCACAATGCTTGCCGGGCTCCGCAGCCCTTTGCTTCTTTGCATCAGGCTCCGCAGCCCTTTGCTTCTTTGCATAACCTGACTGTAGTTGCTGAGGCAGATTTCAGCTGGTTCTCCGTGCATCCAGTCCAGCCCCATCCCTCTGTGCACACAGGAAAACAGGGGGACTAGCAAATCAGTCTGGTTCGTATGTTTACCCAGATCACCAACAAGAACGCTGAACAGTCAAAACAAGGGGCAGATGACACTGCAAGCGCTCATGTGCATCAGCAAGTTTAGAATCTGGAACTTAGTGCCAAACCACTGAGAAAGGAAATTGTCTTTTATGTAACTTAAAAAAAAAAAACTCATCAGCTAAAGGCACCAAGATCCTTGGAGGCAAGGGATTGATAGCCACAATAGTGTTCCTATGCTTAAGGGGAACACGGGAAAGGGTTCAGGGAAATGCCACTGGGTCCTTGTACGTCATCGGAGAGGAGGGCCCAGAGGAGAGTTAGGCATACACAATAAAGGACTCTCTGGGAATTGGGGGGAGGCACTGGGGGATGGGGAGAGAGGGAGGGGGAGCAGGAGGTTCGGGGGGAGGAGAAGGGAGGGAGGGAACTGGTCTACCTATTAAGTTTGTATGAGCGGAAATAATAAAAAATGTATTAAAAAAAGCTTTGAGTTTTGTATGTGGAGGTCAGAGGACAATTTTGGATTATTGGTTTCTACCTCTCACCTTGCTTGTGACTGGGTCTCTTGCTGATCACCATGCACACTAGGTAGCCCATGAACTTTTGGGAATTCCGCTTCTACCTCCCGTCTCGCTGTAGGAACAGTGGGATTACATGTGTCTGCTACTGCCAACTTCATGTGGGCTCTGGGGATTTGAACTCAATTCCTCTCCATTTACTCAATGAGCTATCTCTCTCCAGTCCTCTTTTGTTTAACTTTTGAATCCCAGCAGGAGTGTATGGATCTTACAAGCATTTCAGAAAGTATGCCCCAGACATTTAAACTTCTGCAAATTATAAGAGAAAAGAAGTTCCTAGTATAACTGGTGTCAACCAAGTACCCTGCTTGCTGGTGAACCTTGAAAACAGAATCCAGGACTGGAATAATGGCTCAGGGGTTAAAACCTTTACCTCGAAAGCAAAAGGACCTGAGTTTGGACCCCCAAATCCTATGTTAAAAAAAGGCCAGGCAGAAATGGTGTAATTCCAGCCATGGAAGGTAGAGTCTGGAAAACCCCAGAGCAAAACAATAAAATGGAAGAACAATCCAGGAAGATTCCTGACAGCACTCCTAGGCTGCCACAGGCACATACTCAAGTTCCCTTTTATTAACATGTCCCACACACATGTGCATCTACCCACATGCATACATTCACATGCACACACATGCATGCATACGCATACAAAAAAGAGAGAAAATAGAATTCATGAAAGTAATACACAAAGTCAGTAGATATCACCTCATCCAGTTCCCATTTCTACTGCAAATAAAAATGAAGGCAGAACCAACATTGGAGAAGTTGAGAGAGAGAGAGAGAGAGAGAGAGGGAATAAATGAAATAAAATAAAAGTGACAGCTTAGATTTATACACATATTTCTTTTTAAAGAGCCATGATATCACCAAACAATGACCTCACTCAGAATTACTACTGACAAAGAATCATTCTTGCTGTACAGGTAGGGTAACTGAGGCACGGAGATTACGTCACCCGTCAGCAGTCCCACGGTAGGTTGATGGCTTTCAAGTTTAAGTCATGGTCTGATGATAATTTGTTGACTGCTATCAAAATGTAATATATGCATGTCCTTTAATTCAGCACTTCTGAGAATCTGTCCTATAGAAATACTCTCTGAAAATAAGCAAGAGTGTGTATGTTACACAACAGGGTTTGGAGAAGTGGTGGCTTATACCTATATAATCCCAGCACTCTGGGGGTGGAGGCCGGAGGATGGAAAGAATAAAGTCAGCCTGGACTACACAGTGAGTTCAAGGTCATCATGAACTACATAGCTGGAATGTGTACTATCTCTGAGTCCCCTTTATGGTGGCAGAGCCCATCCATGTGTAGCTGGGTAAGGGAAATGGGCAGAGGAGGAAGAGATAAGCTCAGTATTCACTCTATGTTGGCTTCCTGCTCTGAGGAGAATGTGTCTCCAGAATGAAAGGTATCATTCATGTGGTTTGTGAACAGGGGACTCAGATTCCCCTAGGGCAAGCCTCTCCTACATGCCCCCCCATGGCCACCTGCTGTCCCATGAGGGGAGGGGATCTCAGTAGAAAGCTTTGCTCTGGGCGACATGGCCATGTGCCTGTGGGTCGCGCGATGCTGGATGGGCCCCAGCGGCTTCAAGGGCAGGCAGATCAGAACCCCAGGATTCCTCATCTGCCAGCAGGAAAGAATCTCCTCGAGAGAACAGGCAGGACCCACGTGGAAGCACAAGGTGTGCCATCCAGCACCTGGCACACGGAAGGGGCTTGTACATCACAGACGCTCCCAGGGATGCCATCCTCAGCGATGTGCTTGGCTGCGCAGCACGGCACGGGGCGCGATTAAATCTAGGACTTCACACAGCTGGGCAAGAGCTTCACACTGTGCTGCACCCTCCCCCCCCATCGACAGCATGAAACCGCGAGGCAACCCTAAGAATTAGGACTTGCCGCTCCATCTAAATGTAAAATAGGGAAAAGAAATGTCTCTGGCTTCCATCCCTTACCCCAGCTAGACTCTTGCCTTCTAGAAGGAAGTGTCGCTCTAAACAGGTTGGAATTATATTGACAGAACAGACAGCACTTCCTGGTCCACACAAGGCCCTCTGTCTGATCAAGAGATAGAATCTTGGCTGGCTTCGGGGAGGCAAGTGCTTCCAAGAAGTGTGTTTAAACTTGAGGGCACAGAAAGCTCCATTTCTTTTATTGCTGTGGCTTCTAGGAAGCTCAGAGCTATATTTCTATTTGTTGTGGGAATGTCATTTGAGGCCATTATTTAACTATCTGATTGCTATGGAAAGGACCTGGGGTTTCCTAAACAATGGGTTTACCTTCTTTCTTATGGGTATTAAGTGTACAACAGAGTATTTCTGCTTTGTCTGGTCTCTAAGACACCTCCATGTTAATGAAGAGTATACACTTTCAATTCTAGTGTAAACACATTCTGGGAATCAAGGTAGTATGTATTGACTATAATTAACAAGGCCGTATTGCTTGCTAGAAATTTAAAATGACAGCCAAGTCCATATGATTTCACCACAAGCACTCAAAGGTAGCCATGGGTGATGACCAGCGTTGTCAGTGTGTCTGGTTACGGTAAACATCACACAATATATATCTACATGAACTTCTGCATTACATTGAACATCTTGACTATACACCAAGTCATGTGGATTTTCTCATTCGAGGCAGTTACTTACAGATGTTAACTTGACAACTGAGAACTAAACATTTAGGGGCACTGATGAAGAATTAGTTAAGACATAAGCGTCTGAGCAAGTGTGTAGGATGATCTAAAGATGTGGGAAGATCTGGACCATAGTGGATGGGCCTATTCTCTGGCAGGTGGTAAGACGGAGAGAGCTGGATGGCTTTGGCAGACTGGCAGCCCTAGTCTCTGGCTCTTCCTGTGCCTCTGATATGGCTAGTTTTCACTTCTTGATGATTGGATAAACTCTCCTGCTTTAATGGGTTATAACTTGAAACTATGAGCATGAATAAGCCCCTCAAACTGTTTGGGTCATGGATTTATCAAAGCAAATGAAGAGTAACCAAGACATTAGCTAAACCTTTTAAAATTTAAAACCACCTTTAGCAGCCATGGGCCTTGTAGTATCTCACCAAATGCATTTAGTGGCTTCAAGTTTGCCTAAATCTTCATTTCCCTAAACTCAATTATTATATTGTCTACCACAAACCACTGGAATAAACACGTAGGAACAAAACAAAATGTTTTATTTGACAGGTCAAATCCCTCCCCACCTTTCCTCCAAAATATAGAGTGCTAGTCATTTAAAAAATATTTGTACACTTATAAAAATATACAAACATTATCAGAAATAAAGCTGATGTCATGCATGTAGTGTGTGTGTGTGTGTGTGTGTGTGTGTGTGTGTGTGTGATATCATCTGATGTCAATGGGAACAACTGCTACTATTTTGCTTGTTTGTTTTGCTCTGCTCATTCTAGATTCCCACATGGAATGTCGAGCTCAGGATAAGGCAGGTGCCCCTCGGACACACTCATATATTAATTAATGCACCTGCAAACTCTCCTTTCATTTTCTTCAATTAAAACTCTTTGGAGGAGGGAGGGAACTGGTGTACCTATTAAGTTTGTATGAGCGGAAATAATAATAAAAAATGTATAAAAAATAAAACTCTTTGGAGGCTGGAGTGACTGTTCAGCCAATAAAGTTCTTGGCTTAGGAGCATGAGAACATGAGTTTGATTTCCCCCAAAACACATATAAAAATATCTGGATAGAGTGGAGTAGCACCTGCTGGAAAGGCAGTCAGGAGACTCCTGGGACTTGCTGTCCAGCCAGCCAAGCCCACTTGGGAGAGACCCTGTCTCAAAAATCAAGGTGGAGGGCCTGCGAGATGGCTCAGCGTGTGAAGACACTTGCTGCCAAGCCCAAAAACCTGAACAAGATCCCTTCACGGGAGGCAGGAGAGGACCTGAGTCCTGCAAGTTGTCCTCTGACCTCCACACACACGCCATGTCACATGCACATGCGCACACTAAACAAATAAGTGAAAAAATGCTTAAAACAAAATAGGCATGCCTGAGGAATGCTCCTGAGATTGACCTCTGGCAAAAGCACACACACATACACACATGCGCGCGCGCGCGCGCACACACACACACCCGCACACACTTTCTGGAAAAAGCTGAGCATGCCCAGAAGCGTTTCTATCTGCCATGTGTATGATGCAAGCAGTGCACACCCGCAGGCGTCCCTAGCCAGCCGTCTTTATTGTGTTTGAGGCACACTTTTCTGTTCTATGACTTTAGGCTCAGGGTGCTCCCCAAATGAGACCCACCGTCTCTCCTTTTAAAACTGACCGTGTCTGGGCACGCACCCAGTCCTAATATGCTTTCCTACATGAATATGTATGGGGATCTCCAAATAAAATCTCCACACTTCCTTGTTTGGGGAGGCTGTTGCTTTGAAAACGACTTCTGTGTTCTCACTACTTACTGAAGGTAGTAAACATCTTCTGACCTTTTATTTCTCATTCATGTTTATTTTGGCTTTTGGGCTTATAGAGATAGGAATCCACTAGGCTTGACTATGTATATTCACTTATAAAGAATATTTGAAAATAATTCCTAACAATGCAAAGCTAAAAATACACTAGTATCTGGGACAGGATTTTTTTTTTTTTTTTTTGGATCTTGTCTCAGAAATGACTTGGGCATCTTCTTTTGAATTGCATTGGCTGAAATTCTTCACATACTCATTAAAATAATCCTTGCACCTGTCCTGCTGGGGAGAGACTGGAGGATTCCTTCCTATTGCCCCTGTCCTAGAAGAAAATGCTATTGAGGATGGTGGCCTCTCACTCAGTGTAACGTGAGACCAATTATATATGACCAGGAGTCTCCCAGACAGCTGGGGTCCCTCCCCCTCAGACAGCCTGTCTGCAAGAGGCTGCTTCAAGAAACCTGGCAAAACTCAATCATGCCATTAAAGCCCAGCGTGCAGTGTGGGTTAAGTGGGAACGCCTCAAAGGGGTCTTTACTGGGTGCGTCTACAGACGGACAAGTCCAAAGGAAAACTAGCCTGTGCTTAACATTCTTTTCAGCTTGCTATGCTTTGGGGTGATTGCAAGGTCACTTCTGTTGGGAGATCTGTTTTCTAACTAACCCTCTTCACTCCCCAGATACATAATGTCAAAAACAGGAGCCTATTCTAGTGCAGGAGGTTCACAAAAATGGTCCGGCTCAGTGACAAGCTTTGAAGGAAGTAAAAAGATCAGAGGTACTTGGGGAATATCAGGCTACACTCCACCCCCCCTTCCTCAGCCCCAACCGAGAGACTTCGGGCAGTGCCAGCATCCTGAGGCCCCAGTGAGAAGACGTCAGACACCCCGGGAATCTTGCTTAAGAAGATTCCCAAGAAGCTTGGGTCTGATGATAAAATCCAAGACAGGAGCAACTGGATTGGGGGTACAGCTTAGGGGTATTGTAGAGCACCTGCCAAGGCTATGTCCAGCTCTGGGCTCCACCTCTAGCCCCTGGGGGTACAGCTTGGGGGCAGAGCACCTGCCTGGGATATGTTTGGCTCTAGGTTCCACCTCTAGCACTTGGTCTCTACGTCTCTCTTTAGGAATGTGTGAAAACACAAGAAAATGAAGACTGGCTTCGCTTCCCCTCCCCCCAATCTGTGTGATCTCAGGCGAGTCCTTTTGAGCTGTGTTCATGTGTGCGCATGGGGGGAGGTGCATGTGCACATGTATGTGCATGGGGGGGAGGTGCATGTGCACATGTGTGTGCATGCACGTGGAGGCCTGAGGTTGATGTCAGGTATCTGCCTCAATCATTTGCCACCTTAGTTTTGTTTTTTTTTTCCATGCACACATGTGCAAGAACACATGCTCGAGCGTGTGTGTGTGTGTGTGTGTGTGTGTGTGTGTGTGTGTGTGTGTACAGTGTGTGTATACAAGAGTGCACTTGAATGTATGTCTGTGGAGGCCCTAGGGTACCACTGGGAATCATCCTGGATTGCATTATCTCCTTGTTGCTTGCTGTGGAGTTTTCCAAGCCCTGGTTCCAGGGTTGGAAGAATAGGTCACCTTCATTTCTGCCTGCCAGAATTTAGGGATCTGAACTGAGGACTTCTGCTTGTGAGGCAAAGGCTTTAACCCTAAACCATCTCTTCCGTCCCCATTTGCTGTTAGTTTCCTAAGACTCCTTTCCTAAGACTCCTTTGCCATGTGGCCGCTTGCCAACCTCCATGCTTTTCCCTTGGATTCTCTATTGCTCCTATTACTTTCCGTTTTAAAATAAATGTAAGTATTAACTCTTTTCCTGATTAATAATTCATTATCTTGTGGAGAAACTGAACCCGGACCCCCTAGATCCGTTTCACTGGAACGGTCTTTAGAGCTATTTTATTTTATTTTCTCAAGGGACATTTCAGAGTCTCAGCATGAAGCAGGCTTAGCCACCGGGTCACACGTAGCCGTTTACTGGAAGTGCTTCTCCTAAGAGGGAGGAGTCCCCTGAGAGTCCCCACTAGCTGGCAAGGCCACAGTGGGCGGCAAGTGGCTGGGACGAGCCAGCGGGGTCTGCTCAGCCCTCCTGTTGGCTGATCGCTATTTTCAATCCACCCCACCCCTGTTCTTCAGCAAGCCAAGCCATCCATCAACCCACAGAAAGTCAACTCTGAAGAACACAGAACAGCAGGAATAAATAGGCGCACTGCACTTCCCGCGACCTTTAAACTGATTACAGCCCTGATTGTCTTCCTATTTGGAGCGGAAATAAAACGGCCTATGGGCAGAGAAGAAAGGCCTGAGCTGAACCAGCCCAAAGGTGGTACCTGCTGGAGCTCCCCCCACAGATGCATTAGGAGCACAGAACAAGTAAAGGCGCCTATACACAAACCTGGCAACCTGAGTTCAATTCCTGGGGCCCTCAGAGTAGAAAGTGAAAACCGACTTGTGAAAGTTGGCTTCTTAGCCCCACATGTGTGCCTCTTTCTCCCTTTTATTTCCAACCTTTCTTCTTCTTTCTCACTCTCAAATAAATAAACTACATATTTTATATTACATTTATATGGGTCAGCGAGGTAGCTCAATGGGTAGCTAGCTCAGTGTCTGCTTGCAAGCCTGGAGACATGAGTTCACTGCCTGGAAGCCCATGGGATGGAAGTAGAGAAGTTGTCCTCTGACCTAGGAGACCCGAGGAGGTGGTTCAGAGATCTGACGACGGCTGTCCATTCCAGCCCAGGGCCTAGAAGCAAAAGCCCAGCAGTAGGAGGAGAGCGTCACCCCGGCTCACACAGAGTGAGACCCCTACTCTCTCCCCCTCTTTCTCCTCCCCCACCTTTTGCTCTGGTCACACCTCAACACCAAGCTGGCCCATCCATTTCACTTGCTTCAGCCCACCAGTTCCGATTCACATCCAGTTTCTGGCAACACCCTCCCAGACAGACCCAAACGTGACTTTTACCAGCTCTCTGGCCAGCCCCTGACCCAGTCACGTTGCTGCAAGAAACAAACCATAATCAAAGAGAAGACAGGGCAAAATGCCACTTCCGTTCAGAAGCGCAGCCGACAGTCTCAGAGAGGCAGTATCAGCGTGTCCCATTGCTAGACACCTTGTGTCCAAAATAACAGGTTGTGCCTGATGTCTTATTAAAACCCTCAGATACGAGATGACACCAAGGTTTTCCCCAAGGGAGGAAAATGCCATGTGAATTACATCCTGTCAAATCTGTCACTGCAGAGTGGAGTCCCTGACATGCATCACTCCTGGGAAACACGCACACGCACGCGCACACACACACACACACACACACACACACACACACACACACACACACGTCGCTGTTCTGTAAACCATGAGACCTTCCTCCTTGAGTCTGGAATAGGGACGGCCTTTTCCCGAACACCCTCACGCCAATGGGGCGCACACCGACCTTTCTGCTCTTGCTTGGCCCAGAACATCTGCACGCGCTGACGGATGTGCTTATCCTCCCGCAGCTTCTTCTGCCACCGGCGCAGTTCCTGAATCTCAGGATCACAGCGAACCTGGAAAAACCCCAGGGAGCTTCAGTTACTCTTGTCTCGGACTCTCACCCATCAGTTCGTGAACCCTGCACAGGAAAGCCTTCCAAAGTCAACCAGATGCACCACGTATGTATCATTGTTCCTTGTAGCCTTCCTCATGCGAGGTGAGTGGTCTACCACTGAGCTGTACTATCTATTTTTTTTTAAACTTTATTCTTTTTTTTTTAGACTGTTTTTTTTTATTATTATTTATTCAACTGTGTGCATGTGCGTGTGTATGTGTGCGTGCATGTGTGTGTGTGTCTGTGTGTGCATGTGTCTGTGTATGTGTAGAACCACGGACGAATTCGCGAACCACCATGGACTCCTCCACCTCCTTCTGCCCCGGGATTCACAGGCTCCGCCCTACCAGGACCAGAAGCGCAGGCCGCCCCGCTTCCACCTGGCGTCTATACGTGGGATCTGGGATCCGAACTCAGGACCTTCTGCCTGCAAGGCGGAGGCTTAACCCCTGAGCCACCTCTCCAGCCCCTATCTATTTTTTTTTTAGAGAATTAAGGCAAAGTTTATTTGACATGTGCCACTCACAGCTGGCAGGTGACTGTCCGGCTGAACAACGCATGTCTAGAATCAGCTGGAGAACACCTCGCCCACAGCTCTATTCCGTACCAGTAGATGGAGGGTCTGCATACTGGGCTTCACACTGGCCACTGAGGACAGAGATGGTGCACAGTGATAACTGCTCGTTTGCCGAGCCCTGGGGTCCTGGGAACTGTTGGAGCATTTTTGCAGATTTAGGGTCTAAGGATGGAGCTCAGTTGGTAGAGGGCTTGCCCAGCATGCTCACAGCCGCGGGTTCCATCCCCAGTCCTGCAGAAGCCGGGGACAGTGTCGCTGGCCTGTGGTCCCAGCACTCGGGAAGCTACAGTAGAAGGATCAGAAGTTCAAGGCCATCCTTGGTTACACAGCAAGTTTAAGAATGATCTAGAATGGATTAAAGATATGGTTCAGGGGCTGCAACTCTGCCTTGCAAGCAGAAGGTTCTGAGTTTGGATTCCAGCTCCCATGTAGTAGTGCCCAGTGAAACAAAAAGGAGGAAAAAGCAATCCAGAATGATTCCCAAAGTCACTCACCCTCAGTCCTCCATAGGGACAAACAGGGCCCTCTTCTCTCTCTCTCTCTCTCTCTCTCTCTCTCTCTCTCTCACACACACACACACACACACACACACACGAACACAATAAAGTTTTTTTTTTAAAAAAGAACAATCTAGGATGCACAAAACTCTGTCTCAAAAGAAAAAAAAAAGTATTTTTCAAATTCTCACCATCCAGATACCCCAAGAAGGCAAGATTAATTAGGCCCATTCTGCAGACCAAAAAACCACATTTAAGAAGCTTGCCAAGTCAATATGCCAGTGGGTATGTAGTAGTTTGAAATCTGAAGATAAACTAGGTGTGGTGGTATATGCCTGTAACCCCAGGACTTGGGAAGCAGAGGCTGGAAATTTGCTAGCAATTTGAAACCAGCTTGGTCTATATAACAAGTTCCTGTTTGGTCTAGAGTTAGAGACCTTGTCACAGTTAAAAAATAAAGTAAATAAATAAATAATAAAAGAATGCTTATAATAAGTTTAAAAGCCACCAAGAAAGAAGCAGATCAGACAAAGCAGTGGCCCTCTAAGAGGACAGGGTGCTTCTGAAGCTGAGATCGGCAGGCACTGATGGAGCCGAGAGTCGCCCTTTGGTATCCAGTCTCCAGTTGCTGCTGAGAAGCCGCACGGTCCAGCAGAAGCTCTGGGAGCAAGATCAAAAGGGCATGGGGGTCCATGGCTGTGGCTGAGTCTGAGGTAGTCAGAGGGGTCAACCTGCCAGTCTGCAGTGACCAGGAAGCGGTTCTGGAGCCCTGCGCTGTTTGAAGATTGGTACACAGGACGGGGGCATGGCATGGCATTCCAGAGAGAGGCCCTGGACTGACCCAAATAGACTGAGGGAAAAGGCAGCAGCAGACACAGGAGAGTCACGGTCCCCTCCCTTTGCCCTCCAGAATCATCCTCTGGATCGAACTCCAAGACTGGAAGTAGGTGACTATACACACATGTATGTGCATGGAGTTTGTCATAGTTAGGCACAGGTGTAAACTTGACTGTTAAGAGTTTGAGCTCTGGGCACATTTGTAGAGAATTAGTGGTTGAGTTGAGCCCAGAGCAAACCTGTAGGAGATTGTTTAGCTGGTGGAGAAGGCCAGGCCCATGGTGGGTGGGACTAGGCCCTGAACAGGTGAATAAAATACTGAGAGCTGGTTGAGGAAGTCGGCATCCTTTGTATACTTGGCTGATCTGGCAAATAAGGATCGTCCATCTCTCAGCCATTACATAGAGATGGTGTGGCCAGTTCCCTCAGCCCTGGTGTTGGTGTGAGCTCTCTGTCAAGCTAGACTGAGCACTGTAACCAGATAATCGTAAGAGACAATAAACCCCTTGTTCCCTTAAGCCATTTGATGGTCATTTATCAGTAGCCATGCAGGCCAACTGCAACAGAGTTTATTTTGAAAGAAGTCAAAATGCCCACACAGCTCTTAGGATTCACTACGAAACAGTCACTCTGTGGGTTCCCCTACTTGACTAGCTCCGTTTATTTCCAGTGAGGTGGCAGCTCTGTATTCTGGGCAAGAGTCTCCTATGCTGCATGGAGAATGCGGACCTGGGGAAGTCACATACTGAACGGCAAAGTCACTGGTCACCTTCTAGAGAGGGGCTTCTTCTGTCTTTCTAGGGCTCACAGGCACGGGAGGGAGGGGGCAGACTCCTCGTTCCTTTCATGTTCTTGAAACCACAACTGGTGGGAGGGGACAGAAGCATGGCGTCAGAAGCAGTCTTGGGAGCCTCAGGCCGGCAGGACCCAACATGTGCAGGAAATGAGGCCAAGCAGCTGAGGGAGAAGTGACCCCAGACAGCTCGCCTCATCTAAAGGGGAGCTGCTCCCCAACTCTGCTGACGCCTCCTAGTGGCACCGAACAGGCAGACCTGGAGCTACAGCTTTCCCAGGCTTCCACTGGAGTCTGAGAATCCTGTCACTGTGGTCCATTTCAAAGCCACCCCCACATCCACCTTCCCAGAACACAAACGGTCCCCAGAGGGTTGGGATGAGCCAGGTTCACCATCAGGCCCCAGAAACCCCTCTCCCTCTCTGACCTCTGACCTCCCACCTCTTTGTCTTCCCTTGGTAACTTTACCAAGGTGTCTGCCCTCGCCTCCCATGGGACTGTCATCTGAGCCACAAGTAGCCCTGGGGACTGTCTTTTTAATTGTGGCAAAATACACATAAGATAAGATGCACCCCCTTAGCCACCTACAGTGCTTACTTCTGTAACCTTAAGTACATTCTACATGTTGTGCAACCACTACTGCTCACCCAGTTCCAGAACATTCTCCACACTTCAGAAGGTAATCAGTCCCATTCCACTTCCTCCCACCCCAACCACGGATCCATTTTCCAGACACTCTGTGGATTTCCCTGTCTGGGGCGTTTCATACCAATACAGTCATGCGTCCACGGCACCTTGCGGCTCTGAATTCGGTCACACAGTGTTCTAAGGTTTAGCTAAATTCCCTCCCAAGTAATATTCCCTGAGGTAGTCATTCCATACTGTATCCATACATTCATCTCCTTTTGGGTCCTGGGATCATTGCTACCTTTTACTTGAACCGTTTTCCTATGGTCTTTTGATTCTACCTTATCTAAATACTCAAGACAAAAACACGTCCTTTGGTCATCTTTCTAGAAGCCTGTATTGTCCCTTGGGCTGTTGACAGTTCAACATGATTCTCCTCTGGTGGATCAGAGACCCTCCTGTCCTTTCCTCCACCTATTCTGCTTTGTCTGGAGGGAGCTGTGAACCTAACAGATGCCAGTAGACCACTCACTGCTGGGAGACCCTGGAGCGCTAGAAAAGGCTTTTGTGAGCTGAGAGAGCAAGCATCAGTAGAACTAGGCTAATTCATCACCCTTGTCCCTTCAGGAAGAGCTTCGATGGCCGTGGTTTTGCCAATCAGCAAATACCGCAGAGTGCTGTGTAATGTTTATCACAGTTTCACTGCCAGACTAGCAGTTCCCTTTCCAGCGGAGTCTTTCCACTTTGCTTTTTGAAATAACTCTTCAGAATCCATCTCTACTTCCAAGATATGCAGAAGAGGATGATGTATGTAAGGAGCTTGATGGGGGGGTAAAAACCAAAGAAAAACAAAAGCTCCTTTATGCAGATATCAATGTGTGTGTTATTTTTTTAGTTGAAGGATTAAACTCAGGATCTTGCACATGTTATAGATAAGTGCTCTACCATTGTGCTAACCCACCCACCCACCCCTAGCTTGGCTGTCAATTTTTCAGAATGCATTCCTAAGGTCTGGGAAGACAGCTCAGTCTGTAAAATGCCCCCCAAGAGCCAGGTGGCTAGCTAATCAGTAAGTGCTCACTTAGCAAATAGGTGGACAAGAATTTGCACCTCAGAACCCATTTTAAAAAACGGGTATGTGGGAGCTGGAGAGGTGGCTCAGGGGTTAAGCCTCCGCCTTGCAGGCAGAGGATCCTGAGTTCGAATCCCAGATCCCACGTATAGACGCCAGGTGGAAGCGGGGGTGGCCTGCGCTTCTGGTCCTGCTAGGGCGGAGCCTGTGAATCCTGGGGCAGAAGGAGGTGGAGTTGTCCATGGTGGTTTGCGAATTTGTCCGTGGTTCTACACATACACAGACACAGACACACACACACGCGCGCGCGCGCACATACACACGCACATGCGCACAGTTGAATAATAATAATAATAATTTAAAAAAATAAATAAACGGGGTGTGATGGAGCCCGCAGTAATCCCAGTGGTGGGGTCCTGAGGGGGGGATCATTAGCCAGTCAGCCTTGTCTACTTGACTGGGTGAGATTTAGGCCAGAAAAAGACACTGTCTTTTAAACAAATGTTCATCACCTGAAATATGACACCCAAGACTGACTTCTGGGCATGTGCACACCCTCACACAAAAAGTAACAAATGCTTCTGAGACACTCCAGTTCTTCTAATCACACCTGATTCCCGTCACCCTTAGATATGGGTATTAACCTGACAATTAAAGGCTGAGCCTTTAAGCACATTTGTGAAGAATTGGTTGTTAAGGCAAGCCCCCAACAAGCCTTCAGGAGAGTGTCTGGTGGGTGGATAGGTGGGACCCTCACCTGAGCAAAGAGATAAGCTGGGGGATCAGATTCAGAAGGTTGGTATACTTCAGTAAAGTCAAGAATTCGCTCAGCAATTTCTGTGGATATGGTGTGGCCAGTTCCCTGGGCTCGTCTTGTTCATATGAACTTTCCTGTCAAGCTGGAGTTAAGAACCATAACCCAAATCATAAGCAAGAACAAACCCCCTTGCTCCCATCTGGGTCCATCAGCAACACGAGGAGAAGCTGGCATTCTGATAAAAGGCAACGCAGGGCAGCACATCAGTTTAGTAAAGCCCACTCCACATCAGATGTTCAGACTGATGCTAAACTCTGCAGGATACAAGCTAAGGAAGCTTGATCAAGTTACTTACACTCTCTGAGCCGCCATTTCCTGATCTCTAAAATAATGGCTTCTGGGCTGGAGAGAGGGCTCAGGGGTTAAGACTCTGCCTCGCAAGCAGAAGGTCCTGAGTTCCGATCCCTGGTCCCACGTGAAAATGCCAGGCAGAAACAGCAGCAGTCCACACTTCTGGCTCTAGTGGGTGGAGTCTGGGAAATCCCAGAGTGAAGCAAGAAGGAGGTAGAAGCAATGCAGGATGACTCCAGAAGTGACCCTTGGTCCAAACAGGGACAGACACACAGTACTCTCTGATGCACACACACACATACACACATACACACACACTAATAAAATATTTTTTAAATATATTGACTTCTTAGTTGGGCTGGTGCACAAGCAGGTTGAAATGATATTTCAAAAAGGGTAAAGCAAAGTGTCTTCACGCAATTAGCTCTTGGTGTGCCCATGCTTACTGAAATCCGTTGGCAACTAAGGCGGACAGCTCAGATGGGGAATCCTACAGCTGCGTCACAGCACAAAGCCGGTGACTAAGGAGCCAACGATTCATAGAATCATTAGCAAGGTCTCCTCCCCAGGGCTTATAAAGTGTTGGAAATGTGGATGATTTTCTGGCATTTTAAATTTCAGGCACTGACCAGCTGGCCCAGCGGTACATGGGGCAGGTGGGGGCAGGGAAAAGAGAGGTGATCAAAGGACTCCACAGTCGCCTTCACAGTGCACCACTTCTGAATGGCTCTTCACTTGCTTGTTTCCCTGCTTCTTGGCAAAACAGACAATAACATAGCAACAGCTGCCCTCTCTGGCTGATTCCCGGGAGGCTTCGTGATTGCCCTGAAGGAAAATGCTTAATCAGTTGCATTTGCTGGAAAGAGGCTGGAGAAGTGTCGGAATGGACAGGCCTTTGGGTGAGGCTCCCAAGCACTGGCCCCCAAATGAGATGCCTCCCAGAAGGTTCTGATGACATCCTTGCCATGAGCTGTGATACTAATGATGATACGGGTGGACTTCATACTCAGGGAGGGCCAATTTCAACATGCGGGAAAGAGAGACGCTTGCAAAATCCCATTGCGTTACCTAATACAACACACAGAGCTTAGAGCTAGAGAATTTAATTTCCCCTTTGTAAGGAGTTTGGAGATTTCTTATCACATTCTCTGGCAAAACCAAGCCATAGCTGGTTTCTTATTCTGGAAGTTACCAGCACTTCTTGCGGAATGGTAGCATCTGGTCCCGGGTATTGATATTTTCCTACAGAATTTCACGGTACCTAATTTGCCCGGGGCTCCTGAGAGGCTTAGAAGTTTGTTCTAGAGCCATAAAAGCAGTGCGCGTGTGCACATTAATGAGTAGCCAGTGGCTGTGAATGGTATTTAAAGTCTCATGAGGCTCTGGGGAGATGGCTCAGTTAGTAAGAGGCACTTGCCACATAAGCAGCAGGACCTGAGTTCAGATCTCCAACGCCCATGTCAAAGCAAGGTGAGGTAGCACACATCTGTAAACCGACACTGGAAGATCAGAGACGGGTCGCCTAGGCCACAGGTGAGCCCGGGACTCAGCGAGAGACACTGCCTCAAAATAAAAGAGGACAGCAATAGCAGAAAAGACTTGATGTCACATGGGACATGTACGCGCGCTGCTAAAATGCACCGAGTAGTCAAAGTGAAAACTTGTCAGTCTCTTCCTGGGTGACAGGGACTTAGGCGCTTCAATTCTGCTCGTGCTGCTCCTGACCTTCCCATCCCTGCTGGATGCTCTTCTACTTTGCTCATCTTCTTTATCTTCCAGGAACAAATTCCTACTTAATTGTTCCTTGAGCAACACCTTCCTGCATGCACTCCTCCCTCTGGGGTTCCGTTTCTCTCTGATTCAGCGTGTCTCGTAGACTTCTTCCAGCAAGGGGTATGTCAGGGAGAAGCTGCGTTTCTAGCTCTGAGACAGTCGAGCAGGTACCTAATGCTAGGTTCAGTGTTGCTTCCGCGCGGGAGATTACTCTGTTCTTCACCGTCTTGTGGCATCTTTCTTACAACAGCACCCTGAGGCTTCTTTGTTTTCAGTGGGGTGGTCCAAAGTTCTCCCCACGGAAGCATTTAGCTGCTTCCAGCGAGATTTGTGTTTCTGCAACTTTGGAATCCCAGTATCCCCAGGAATGTGACTTCCCCGCCATTCATTTTGCTGCCTGCCCCAGGAGCCCTACTGGACAATGGTGGACCTTCTGGTGGTGTCTCTGCTCCTTACTCTCTCTCACCTCTCCTTTGTCTTTGCTTCTCTCTCCTTCTCCCACCCCCAACTTTATTCTTTCTCCCAGATCTGACTCCCACTTTATTAACTGCTCCTCCAGTTGCATCTTGTTGCAGTTCGCCTGCATGGTTGCTGATAAATAACCATCAAATGGCTTAAGGGAACAAGGGATTTATTTTCTTACAATAGTCCAGTTACAGTTCATAGTCCAGCTTGATGGGAGAGCATGCGCCAACACCAGGGCTGAGGGAACTGGCCACACTATCTCTACATAGTGGCTGAGAGAGGGACGATCTGTACTTGCCAGACCAGCATGTCTGGCCAAGTATACACAAGGATGCCAACTCCTTCAACCAGCTCTCTGTATTTTATTCCAGGGCCTAATCCCACCCACCATGGGCTGGGCCTTCCCCATCAGCGGGTTTGCTCTGGGCTTAACTAAACCATTAATTCTCTACAACTGTGCCCGGAGCTCAAACCCTCAACTGTCAGGTTGACACCTGTGCCTCACTACGACACATCTCTCTGCTGGTTAGTGCACAACAAAAATCTGGTCCTCGAGCAACCACCTGTGCATCATCCTGGGAACTTGCAGATTTGTGGGCTCTGCCCCACCCTGTCAGATGGGCATGAAACAGAGGGTGGCCCTGGGAACCTGTGTTTTCAACACTCTCCAGAGAGAGGTGCTCACCAAAGATTGAGGGGCACAACTTCAGCCCATTACATCTTCGACCATTATGCTTGGTTCTTTTTCAAGTGGGCACTTCCCCCTTCTTCAGTCTGCCTTGTTCGTTGCGCAGGTCTCTTTTTCTAGTAGATCTATGTAATCATCTTAAACACTTATTTCACAAACTCAAATTGCAACCCTCCGGGCCTGAATGCTCCAGTTAGTGCTGTTAGCTGGCTCCCTTCTTCTTTGGTGGTTTATTTTTTAAACGAGCTTGTAATTATCGAGGGTCTTAGTTCTGACTTCAGGTTAGCCCACATCTGAGGTCATGTCTCTTACCCAGGGGTAAAGGCTAGTAAGCTTTTTTATTGAAATGAACACATACTAGGTCTTTTTGGTTTCGTGAGCCAACCAGTCTCTATCATACCAATTCAATGCTGTCATCATAACCCAAGCGCGGGGACTGGGGAGATGGCTCAGTGGGTAAAGTGCTTACAGTGCAACTGTGAGAACCCGAGTTCAAATTCCCAGGACCCATGATAAAGCAGGTGTGTATGTACAATCCCAGTGCTCCTGCAGCAAGATGGAGGGGAGAGACGGGAGAATCCTAGGGAACTGATCATGTCTACATAGAGAACTGAGAGAGATACACTTTCCTACCTGCTATTGTGTCTGTACACCAAAATACTGAACCAGTTCTCTCCCTCTATCTACCTGCCCAGGGAATAGGTCTCACCCGCTATCAAATAGATAATCCCCCATAGACCTGCTGGAGACATGCATCAATGACTAATTCCTCATAGGAAAAAAACCTCAGCTTTCAATCACTGAGCACCTGTGACTACCTACCACAAGAGGTGAACGAGAACAAATAGAGACCCAGCCTCAAACAAGATGGAGAATGAGGAGCAATACCTGAGGTTGTCCCCTGACCTCCACACACTGTATACACATACACATGGACACACACACTGTACACACACACACACACACACACACACACACACACACACACACAAGCACAAGCATGTGCATGCAAAATAAATAAATTAAAAATCATTAAAAGAAAAAAAGAAATGAAAGGGGGAGAAGAGAAGTCAGTAGTGCGGGCCCTGCTCACGAACCTGGTGACACGAGCTCAATTCCTGGAAGTCCAGACGATGGAAGGAGAGAACTGACTTCTAAAAACTGTACTTTGACCTTCACCTATATTCCGTGGCACGCATGTGCTTTTTCTCTCTGTCTTTCTCGCTTAAATAAATAAGCCATACGTTCAAAACTCTTTTTGAAAAAGAAAAACAAGAAATAGGCTGATTTAGTCCATCCAGTATCTTACCCTTGTGTGGGCATTAGTTTTCTGTTGCAGTTCGCGTGCATGGTTGCTGATAAAATCACCATCAAACAGCTTAAGGGAATATTCTCTTATGATCCCTGGTCACAGTTCTAAGTCCATCTTAGCAGGAGAGCTCGCACCAACACCAGGGCTGAGGGAACTGGCCCTTCCACATCCACATAGCGGCTGAGAGAGGAATGATCCTTACTTGCCAGATCAACATAACTGCTTTCTCAAACAGTTCCCTCCATTTTATTCACCTGCCCTGGGACTAGTCTCACCCATCATGCGCTGGGCTTTCCCCACCCACTAGACAATCCCTGCTGGTTTACTCTAGGACTTAACTACTAATTCTCTACAAATGTGCCCAGAATTCTAACCCTCAACCATCAAGTTGACACCTGTGCCTAATTATGACACTTTCCTTTCAGCCTCTTCCAGCTCCCTCAAGCTAACCCTGTTAATCTAAGATGGTTTTCCAAAACAAACAAAGGACATTGATATGACTTCGGATGTCTGTTCCAACAGAATCCCACAGCGGAGGGTCCTGATGCACACGTTTGGGGTGACCACAGCTTCAGGCGCTCAGCCAGGAAACTGGGCCATTCTAGTGAGCAGAACTTGGGGACTCCCTGCTCCCCTGCAAGAGAAGGCTGAGAATGAACTTCAAACAACAAGTCCATCTTAGCAGGAGAGCTTACACCACCACCAGGCCTGAGGGCCTCGACCCCTGTCTAGCTTCTTGGCTCTCGTTCACTTCCTATGGAAACGCCTGGGATGACTGCATCCTAAAAACCTGAACCAAGCTGACCTCGGGGACAGTCCCATCCTCGTGACGCAAGTCTCCGCAGTGCCAGATCTGAGAGGGAGCCTTCTCCTAGGAAGCCACACCTACTGTTTACTCAAATCCTTTTTGAAATAAGGCTGGGTCACAGCACGTGCTTGAAAGAAGTGGAATTTCCCCCTGATTCACCGATGATAGTTCAGATACAGTTCATCCAACTGTGTCTTGGTACTTGTTTGCCCAAAAGAGCAGGGACTGGACAGGCTGCCAAGGCAGGTCGGCTACTTGATGAACTTCCCAGTGGTTTACAGGGTTAAATCCAAGACCATGTTATTGTGCAATGCTCTTCCTGCTCTTCCTCCCCTGTTACTGCTGAGCCGACATCTAGCGGGCGGGTTTCCTACACGACCCATGAGCACTTTCCTGGGACGTCTATGCACAGTAACTACCAAGTCCCAGAATTAATGTAAGAAGTAAGCAGCATTGCCTCCTTCACGTTCAATGAGTAAAACAGATCTGAGAAAGTAACTTCCTTAAATACCTCCGTTCTGTGTAACCCACACTGGGACCCACTGCCACATTCTAAAGAAGTTGTTCCCAACCTACGGCTCTACGTGGAGACTCATGGAATTGCTTGAAGAAGTTTAAAACAAAACAACAAGTAAAAATAAGAACCGGGCCAGAGAGATGGTTCAGGGGTTAAGCCTCTTGTCTCACAAGCAGAAGGTACTGAGTTCGGATCCCAGGTCCCATGTAAAAATGCCAGGCAGAAAAGGCAGCGGCCTGCATTTCCAGACCTAGCGGGCAGAGCCTGGGAAATCCCAGAGCCAAGCAAAAAGGTGAAAGCAATCCAGGATGATTCCTGAAGTCATCTTTGGTCCTTCACAGGGACACGGAGTGCCCTCTGATACACACACACACACACACACACACACACACACACACATTCACACTCACACACACACACACAATTAATTAATTATTTTAGAAAGAAGCAATTAAACGTATCGATGCCTGAATGTGTCCGCTGCAGCCCCCAGCTAACTGATAGAGGTTAAAAGCCCATGCTGGTGCGTGGATACCTGACTCTCTGCCAGGGCCTCTCAAAAGTGTGCCTGCCGAACGGCTAGCATCATCACTCGAGGACTTGTTTGAACACAAGTTCAGCGTCCCTACTCCCCTTGCTGACTCAGCTGCTCTGGGGGAGCCCTGCCCTCTCTGTGCAAATTGGACCTGCAATGGTGTCTAAGCTAAAGACAGAACTGCCACACAGCTGGGCGTGGGCCACCACACTCGGTTCATATGATGCTGGGAATCAAACCCAGAACCACATGGGTGCTAGGCAAGCGCTCTGCTCACTAAGCTACATCCCCAGTCCCTACAGATTTTTTTTTATTTTTTATTATTTATTCAATTGTGCATGTGTGCATGTATGCATGTGTGTGTAGAACCACGGACGAATTCGGGAACCGCCAAGGAGCCTCCACCTCCTCCTTGTTTACTCTGCCCCGGGATTCACAGGCTCCACCCTACCAGGACCAGAAACGCGGGCCGCCCCCGCTTCCGCCCGGCGTCTATACGTGGGGTCTAGTATCCGAACTCAGGACCTTCCGCCTGCAAGGCAGAGGCTTAACCCCTGAGCCACCTCTCCAGGCCCCCTACAGATTTTTTTATAAAATAGTTTTGAACAAGGGGTCTGATGTTTCTGTTTTATACTGGGCCCCACAAACTATCTGGCCGATCCTGCTCATATGTGGTTTTCGCGTTTATTCTCCATCTCAGCCCTAGGAACTAGAATCTGCTGCTACCATCAGCAGCGTTTAACTGAAGAGAATGAAGCTCCAAGAAGTTCCACGTGACATTCAGACTTCTCAAGCCCTGAATGCCAATGCCACCCCACAGTAGGGGAGCACTCAGTTCAAACAGTGGATAAATCTGGGGTTCATTACACACTTGGGGTAGGTTGTGGCTAAGCAAATAAAAGAGAGGAGGTTGCTCACCGCCTGGTAAGCTAGAGGCACATAAGGAAAATGCACATGGTAGCTGTATTACAGAGTATATTTAAATTGCTGCAGGACAGGTGGGGGAGGGCGTGGAAGGGCCTGGCCTGGGGCCTAGGCCTAAGCAGCCTGAGGCCCCTATTTATAGTGCGGTGGCCTATTTTGGCCTGCTGGGTGTCCCGATGCTGCCCTGAGGCCGTGGACCACAGCAGTTGAGTGCCTTCTTTCCGCTGGGCACAGACAGAAGTTTTTGTCCCCAGCTTAAGGATGTTTTGAAAAGCAATGGATTTTCTCAGGCAGAGAATTCGAACAGGAATAAGGATACCATTTGAACTTGGCAAAGATGCAGACGGTGCCCAGGCCTCAGCTGTGTGCCAGGTATTTGCCAAGCACCTGGCTTGTGCTATGTCAGCTACACTCTGGGAAGGCAATATCGCCCCTGTCTTCAAGGAAAGCTTAGGAAAATTGAGGGACTTAATGCTGGCCACAAGGTGGCAAGGCGAGATTTGAACCCGCATCATACGGTTCTCCTTTACTGTCACTTCCGGCACCGTCCCCACTGCAGGGAATGGAGTGACTCGCTAAGAAGCAGATTTTTATGCTGAGCATGGTGGCACTTTTCTGTAATCCTAGTACTTGGGGGCCCAGAGAGGAGACCCACAAGCTAGTATATTATTGTGCCAATAACGGATGCACTTTTTTAATGCCAGGGGTCAAACCCAACGTCTACAATAAGGCCCGCCTGCCTCGCATATTAGGTAGGTACTCGGCAGATGCCAGTGAGTTAAAACAGTGAACGGAATGCTCTAATTACAGAGTCCACTGGCTTCAATCGGCTGGAAAAAATGAGATGCAAGTGACAAACTACCAAAGAAAGAGTGGCAAAATAAAAACCAATTGTCGTAAACAGGAATTCCCTATACAGTTAGTCAGCCAATACGTGTGACTCACGCCAAGCTCATGATAATTGCCCCAGCATCAGTGACATGTGACATCTGCCCTCACCTGGGCCAGACGCTGCCCCCTACCAGGCATGAGAACTGAAGTGCTGCTTTAAAGATCGCTGACTCACCTAGTGGGGGTCCCCAGAGGGAGGAAAACCGGGAACAGGCACCGAAAGAGCAACACAAAGAGAGGAAACAGGCCGCCCCTCCCTGCAGCAGCTGCATGGGGGAGGGGGTTCTCTGGAAGGGAGGAAGAGGAAGCTCTAGGAAGCCAGAAATGGACCCGCAGTGGAGGGAAGCAGGGAAAACAAGAGAAGGCTGGAGGAGGATGGGGATGTGGCTCAGTGGGTAGAGCGCCAGCCTGGCCTGCACCAGGCAGCCTTGAGTTTGCTTCCCAGCGCTACCTGAGTTGGCCTGGCGGATGTGCCTAGAATCCCAGAACTCTGAAGCGCAGGCAAGAGAAGCAAGGGTTCCCGGCCAGGGAGACAGTGAGACTGTCTCCACCGCTGGCAGAAACCAGTGCTTGGAACAGAACCATGGGTGCCCTGCTAACCAGAAAGACAAGCTTACAGGTGGCTAGGCTAGCTAATGGGGGTGCATAGGTATGAAAAGAAATAAGACTTTTATTTATAAAACATACACCTGAGACTTCACACAGGCAAAGGATAAACAGGAAGAAGACACATAGGCAACACCAGATGGAGAGTTAGAGTAGGTCAGGAATGGAGATGTTCACCTTTTCCTTAGTTCGTTTCTGTGTGTGTATGTGTGTGAGCACGTGTGTACACATGCATGT
The DNA here is from genome assembly GCA_023101885.1 of Typhlomys cinereus. Taxonomy (NCBI): domain Eukaryota; kingdom Metazoa; phylum Chordata; class Mammalia; order Rodentia; family Platacanthomyidae; genus Typhlomys; species Typhlomys cinereus. The sequence continues at coordinate 501,942 of JALPQD010000480.1, read as the reverse complement.
CAAGGCCTGAAGTTGATATTGGGAATCATCCTCAATCGCTCTTCTACCTTAGTCCTTTGAGGCTGGATCTCCCATCAAACCCAGAGCTTGTAGATAGGGTTAGTCTGGGAATCCTCAGACTGCACTTTCCAGGACTGGAATTACAGGTGGGTGGGTCATCATAGCCACTCAGCATTTTACATGGGATCTGGGAATCCAAAGTCTGTTGTTTGTTTGTTTTTCCTTCCGTGGCAGGAGCTTTAACCCCTGCACCATCCCCTCCCCCCATCTTGGTATTTACACTCTCTCATCGCCATTGCTGCCTGTACTGTGATACGGAAAAGCTGTTTCCACAGTTCTGGTCTCCGCCAAGATCCTCTTCAGGTTTGTCAAGTAGAAGCATGAGCCAGTAAGACAGCTCAGAGGTAAATGGCAGTTGGTGGACAAGCCTATGACCTGAGTCTGCTCTCCAGAGCCCACGTAAAAGTAGGAGAGAACCAACTCCACAAAGTTGTCTTCTGAATTCCACCCATATGCTGAGACACACACACGGTCATTACATATACGTTACATACACGCACAGTTTTAAAGTTGAAAAAGACAAATAAAATAAATATAAAATGCAAATGAAAATATAAATTCAAATATGTGGATAACACTGGTATGTGTCAGTGTAAAGAACAGGTCGCAGAGGCTGTGACTTTGGTGGTTGGGAACATATGATATTGAAATAAAATGAAATTGAAAAGGATTTCACCCAGAAGTCCTCCCTGGGAATTCAATTCCACCTTGAGTCAGGATTGGAATGCACTTCGGGTCACAGAGGCACAGCCAGGGATCTGAGGCCAAGAGGCACACACACTAGCAATACCAGCAGCAGAGGGGGGTGGGGGTGGGGGTGGGGGTGTCATCTGAAGTTGAGCTCCGTTTTTAGCATTCCTTTTGCACAATTCCACGTCTGGCTCAGCCTGCAGGCCAGGGTCTGACGGCACACACCTGCTGGCAGACATCCGTGGACAGAAAGTGATCCTATCACCCTTGCCTTATGCTCTTATGAAACCCAGGCTGGGGTCGACCTCCGTCAAGGTCATGATCTCGGTCCCCCCACGCCCCCAACCGCCACCTCCACCTGAGTTCTTCACCCTGCAAGGCTTGGGGAGGGGCTAGTTCTCAAACACCAAGTGTAAACTCTGTGGGATTAACTGGGGGCAGCTGCTAAAGTCACAAGTCCCCGCCTGCGCAAACCCCAGAGGAGAGGGCTCCTAGCACACAACCATCCAGCTCGCTCTCCATTTTTGGAGCTCACTTAAAAAAATTCAATCACTCATTTAAGAAATTCAAAGCGTACAGCGTTGCCAGCGGCTGAGGACATAGGCAAATATGCCAAACCACCTCAGCTCTCTAGACAAACAAGAGAATAGCTAGTAAATATGATGTAAGGTAGGTGACAAGTGATGAGAAAAATCAGCAGTGTGAGCATGAACAGAGGGTGCGATTGCAGAAAAGGAGACTCCTGACAAGGACCCTGTGAAGCAAGAAAAGGCACCATGACAGATGGACAGGTGGCTGATGCAAAGGTCCTGAGACGGGACCTGCCTGGCGTCACTGGGAACTAGAAGAAGGGCATTGAGGGGCTGGAGAGGTGGTTCAGGGGGTTAAGCTTCTGCCTTGCAGGTGGAAGGTCCTGAGTTCGGATCCCAGACCCCACATATAGTACACCGGGTGGAAGCGGGGGCGGCCTGCATTTCTGGTCCTGGTAGGGCGGAGCCTGTGAATCCGGGGCAGAGTAAACGAGGAGGTGGAAGTGTCCATGCTCAGTTCCCAAATTCACCCATGTTTCTACACACACACACACACACACACACACACACACACACACACACACACACGCATACACTGTACAATTGAATAAATAATAAAAAAATTTTAAAAAAGAAAGAAGGGCATTGAGTGGCTTCTTAAAAAGTTGCCCTAAAAGGACATTAAGTCCATAATCACCATGACACAACAACTAACATTACTGTGGATTTGCTACGTGCCTAACCTCTGCCATGCCCCACGGGAGACCCAACATCATGACTCCTGCGGCTTTTGCAAAATAAAAAAAAAAGCTGTCACTGTTGGTGGCCGGCCAGCTGCCTGACACTGAGCCAGCTCGCTCGCCCTTCCTCCTGGCACGGAACTTCTGCTGTCCACTTGGAATCTGTGCCTCGTGCTGACAGCCTGGAGGAATGAGGAAACCCTTCCTGAACGTTCTCTGTCCAGCCCCTCCACAGCTGCTCTGACTTCCCCAGCCGCGCAGCATCTGGCTCCTGCCTGAGGGGCCGGCGCAGGCCTTCTCCAATAGGAAGGAGTGCTTTGGGGAAGTAAAAGCAATGCAGTCTAATCAATCCACTTGCACACACGCGCGTGCACACACCATTCACTGAAGGTCTTGGGAATGTTCTGCCTTTCAGCAGTCATCACGGGTTCCAGGACGTTTCTACAGCGATGTCTGCCATGTGGTGGGGACAAAATGCTCTCCGTGTGACCCGGGGCCTATCATGTTTTATTATTATTGTAGTACCGGGGATTAAATGTAAGGCTGCCTTCTACCAGTACATTATATTTCCCACTACCATTTATTTTTTAAATGTTCTGTTGAGACAGAGAGAGAGAGAGAGAGAGAGAAGAGAGAACACATTCATACTATGGTAGAGGTCAGAGGACAACTTTCAGAAAACATTTCTGTCCTTCTACTATGTGGGCTTTTGGGGATCAAAGTCAGGTCACCAGATTTGTGAGCAGGCACTTTACACACTGAGCTGTCTTGCCATCTGCCCAGTGCCCAGCTCGCCCTTATACAGGGAATGGTACCTCTCTCAAAAGGAGGGTTTTCCCACTTTTACCAGAGATCTTCCTTATCTAGAGAATCCCTCTCAGGTGTGCGGGGAAACCCAACTCCTAGATACCAGGTTGACAATTAATAGGACCCATCGCACTATGTATGTCTCCCTAGTTCTCACCCAAGGTTGTCAGATTACTGTTTCCTAAGTGCACGTGCTCAAATACATAACGTGCTAATACAAAGTGGCCCAGTGTATTATATATGACCTCCTTCTCGCCTAGGCCAGTACCCACATTTCCGAGAAGAAAGCAAGTCCCTTCTTCTATAGTACCTTCCATCATACTTCAGGCACCTTTTCCTTCTACTGAAATCTTCGGGGTTACCTCCCTTGGTCTCCTTTTTGGTGATGATTTTAGCACAGGAAGGGCTTAGGTTGGAGCAGCCCAAACCTCCAGACAGTATACCCAGACCTAGAGCCAGTCTGCAGCTGAGAGAGCATATCATTTACTTTGCACGATGTCATGACACAATGCTGTCATCTACGAAGTTCACACTCAAGAATTGAACAATCAAGTTACAAGAAAAAGAAATCTAGTGCTTTAAACGAGTTTACAGTTTTAAGTTGGACCACACTGAAAGCCATCCTGGGCTATAGGTAGAAGAAACAGCTTCTATTCCTTAAGAAACGTTTCTAGCTCTCCTGGGATGGGCGTGGATGCTTCGACATGCGGAGGCTCGCTGGAATGCTGGCTGCTGTTCGCACTGGGCCCACAGCACTAAGAATGAGCCTGAAGCCTGCTGCACGTGAAGGACGGGGGAGGGGGGGTGGCTCCTAATACATGCGGTATCCAGGAGCACAATCCCCCTGTGCATACAGGCCTTCTGGGTTGCATTGAAAAGGGGGCTTTAGTGCTTTAAAAAAAAATTGAAAATCATTGTTTTATTCCATTGCGCCTTATCCTGTCATAAAAAGGAGTTAAAAATGGATGCGCAATGTGGCCAATGCACCAGTGCCCAGGGGAGGCTCACGAAGGCAAGACAGTGACAAGGACAAAGTCCAAGGAGCACGCGGGGGCTGCAGTGGGGGCTCTTTCCTCACTGAATTAAGCAGACCTGCTGTGTTCACTCTGTCCAACGGCTGGCAGCCGAGGTCATCAGAGACCATGTCTAAACCACAGAGGATACTGGGTGCTGGTAGAAGGTGTGCGGGGAAACCCCTGGGGAACACACTGCTCCTTCCATCCCAAGCTTATAATCTGACTTTCACAGGTGACTTCGCCCATGTTTTCAGGAATGCACCACACACACGAGGAACTGGATGTCTGGACAGTTCTACCCAGGACAACGACCAGGTCCTTTGCTGGGGGCCAGGACCCCTAGTGGCATGCCACAAATGTTTGTTGATGGACCAGTGAAGCTCATTAGGATTAATTTTTTTTTTTTAAGGAGACTAGGTCTCATGTCCCCAGATTGGTCTCCAGGTCACTCAGTATGCAGCTGGGGGATGACCTGGAGCCCCAGATCCTCCTGCCTCCACCTCCAAAAGCTTCTCCCCATCTCCCCTCCCCCCCCCGCCCATCACCCCTGTTTCATTCACCATGGTGGCTGAAGATGGAACGCATGGCTAGTGCTATCAATGGGGTCATGCCCCCGCCGCTGGCCTGATGGATGGCTGTCAAGCGCACCTCAGTCTGGCACTCTCGTGCCAGAGCTCAGGAGCATGTCATCGTGGGCATCCTGGGCTCCCTGTAAAGCTACTGCTCCTTTCTCTGTGGCAGTGTTTGCCACTGTGGGCACGGTGCCCCTGATGTCTCCACCTCAGTCTCGGGAGGAGCGTTTTGACTCCCTGGAAGCACATTAACCCTGCTTCCGAATCACTAGTTGCACGCCTCACACTTAACACAGAGACGGCGAAATACTCTCACGTGCCTTTGCCGGTATGATGATTCTTGCGGACATCCTTCCTCAAGCGCTTCGTGATGATATGAACCCTGACTGACAAAACAGGAATTCACCTTTGACCTACAAATTCTACTTCTAGAATTCTTCCTACTAAAATGACCAGGAAAAATTACAGATGTGGCAACCTGAGATGTGTACTGCAATGCCCACTGTGATCACAGAAAATTTAAAATAACCCCAAAGTCCCAAAATTGAAAAGACACGTTATTACAGAAAATTCACGTTCTATATTTTAAATATTTATGGCTTTGTAGGTATTAAAATTTCTGAAATATTTTAGTTAGCTTTTTTTAAAGTTGGTTTACAAAATAAACAACTTCTTTATGGCATTTCTATAAATACTTGATTCTGGTCCAAGACTTTTTAAATTTTAAAAATCTTAAGCTACTTAAATTATTCCTCCCATCTCCCTGATGCCTCTTCACTCTTTCACTCCGTGTTCTGTGTGCATACACGCGTGTGCACCCGTGTATCCATGCCAAAGGTTGACATTGGGTGACTTCCTTTATCACTCTCACTTTTACTTTTTGAGACAGGCTTTCTCAATGAACCTGGACCTTGCATTTATTCTAGAATTGGCTGGCCAGAGAGCCCCAGAGAAGCTGCCTGTCTCTGTCCTCGCAGCCCCCAGTACTGTGGTAACAAATGCACCACCGCACCAAGCTTTTTATTTTTTTTCCAATCAAACAAACTTAACAGGTACCCCATCCCCTTCCTCCCTCCACCCCTCCCCAGTCCCCCTTGTACCCACCCTCCCCATTCCCCTTCCTTTCACCCCCCTCCCTCCCTTTCTCCCAGTCCCCCCCTTTCCCCCTCCCATTCCTTGAAGCATCCTTTAGTGTGAAGGTCAAACTTCCCTCGGCGTCCTCCACTCTAATGAGATGTAAGGACTCAGTGGCATTGCCCAGAGTACTTTCTTGTGCTCCCCTTTAGTATGGGAACACTATTGTGACTGTTAATCCCTCGCCTCTAAGGATCCTAGTGCCTATGATCTATGCTAGACTTTGGGGGGGGTCATTGACATGCCAGTCATTGCGCAGGTCATGCAAAGTCCGATTATGGCTACTGCAGCCATAATTTGTGTGAAGTTTCTTGCATATCATTGCTCCTCCCCATCTTTAGTCTCTTACAATCTTACCGCCCCCTCTTCTGAAAGTTTCCCTGAGCTTTAGGATGGGGAGAAATTTGGCTGGCTTGCACCAAGCTTTTTATATGGGTGTTGGAAGACCTGAACCCAAGGCACTTTGCCTACTAAGCCATCTCTCCAGACCCCCACCTTAAGATTTTTAAAGTTTAAAAGGTCTTGCACCAAAATATTACTGATGGTTATGTTTGCTGATACTCGTTAGCGATTCAAAAAAAAACTATTAGTTTTAGCTATAGTATTTGATTTTTCTTACTTTTTCTAAAATGACAATGCATTCCCCTCTGCTTACATGAAATATTATCTTTTTGGTTGCTTGCTTGCTTTTGGAGACAACATCTTTCTATGTAACTCAGGCTGACCTTGAAGTACTTTCAATGATAATGGAAAATAAATTTTGGTTAGGAAACATTTCTAAATCCCTCTTTCAGATCTACAGAAAATCTCTGCGATCTGGATGTGAGATACCATACCCATTCAACTTCACCTGTGAGCTCTCTCCCGTCACAAAGATCTCCCATCAAGCCGGGTGTCATCTGGCTTGCGACCCTTACCAGATAGGCTCTCCAGAAGGACTGGATGCTGATAGCGGCTTCCTCCTCTGTCAGCAGCAGGGACAGTGGAATTGGCGGCCTTGGGCTGGAAAGCAATAAGGGTCACAGGCTTGTGAGGATCCATCCTTCACCCTGTCCGACGTCTTTGACAACATAATAGCCCTTCTGATTAAAGGTCTCATTCCCACCCGTTCTTGGAGAGCAAGCATAACATTTCTGATGGAAAAGTGTCTACTCGAGTTAGCGTGTTTTACAAGACCTGGGGTTTTTCTCTTTTTAATCAGCATCAGCCTAAATCACTGCTGGCCTCCTGTCCCTTGGAAGGACTCAGGTTGTGTGCTGGTCCTGAAGTCAGTCCTGTGTGCCAGTCGCACATGTTGTCAACACAAGACATACTGTGAGAGACGGGAAAGCCAGTTTTTAGGAACACCATTGGGACTGAAGTGTGATAGAGGGCACGTTCTCCAACTTTATGTCGAGGGAAAATTAAATAGTTCCTCTCTTCCCCAAAGACCAAAATTATTGGATTTCTCTCCAATCAGATATAGTTTAAGCTGGGAGTTTTCAGTTCGGCTTTACATCTTTTAAACTTCTCTTCCATTCTGATGTATATGTGTGTTTAGGGTATGTATATGCACATATATATGGATGGGAGCATGTGCGTGTGTCAGTGAATGTGCATGTGAGTCTGTACGTGTGTGTGGAGGCCCAAGGCTGAGAGCAGGTTTACCCTTGGTCGCTCTTCCACCTTTTTCTCTTGAATCTCTGGCTCTCTAAGTAAAGCCAGAGCTCATCTATGGAGTCGCTCAGGGTAGCCATATTGCTCTGTGGATTCCCAGACTCTGTCTCCTGGGGCTGGAATTAGAGTCAGGCCACTATACCCAGTGGGCATTTTGTTGGAATCTGGGGATCAGACGGATCCTTTTGCCTGCGTACCCTGTTGGTGATGCTACTCATGCTGATTCTTAAATTCTCCAGTAACAGGTTTTGTTGTTGAACCCGTGTGTGTGCATGTGTGTGTGTGTGCGCATGCATGTGTGTGTATTGACCTGCTGAGCAACCTCCCCAGGCTTGTTTCTACAGCTTAACAAGCAATAAAATATCTCAAGGGCTAGGAAGGTTGACTACTGGTCACAGGATTTTTCTAATTATAATGGGATTTTTTTAATCATGCACACCACAATTAAAAATCATGATGGCATGAAAGCAAAGAATGACAACTTGGGAAGGAAAAGAGAATTATAGGAGAATGAACGTGATCAAAATGCACCATCTATGTGCATGGAAATGTCATGATGAGACCCCTATGTTGGGACTGGGCCCAGTTGGCGAACTGTTGGCCTTCCATGGAAGACGCCCTGGGTTCCAGCCCCCAAACTACATAAAGCCAGGCGTGGCGGTGCCCACCTGCAATCCCAGCTCTTGGGAAGGGGAGGCAGGAGGACTAGAAGTTCAAAGTCATCCTTAAATATGCAACGAGTTTAAGGTTAGCCTGGGCTACATGAGACCTGACCCTCTGAACAAAAAATAGCCGTGGAATAAGTGCTTGAGCACAGGCCATCGAAGGCGGCCCAAATAAAACCCAGCAGGTCACTAATGAAAACAAAAGTAATTTTTTAAAAAAATGAATGGCGGTTAGGGGATGCGACTCGGTGGTAGAGTCCTTGCCTAGCACATACGAGGCCCTGGATTCAATTCCCAGGACAGCACGGGAAAAATATTTTTGAGAAAATCATAACAGCATATTTGGATTTAAAAAATATATTCTTGGATTGTCCCAGACTCAGAGAAGAATGTGAGATTATCATAACTGTTTTTGGGGGCTCTGGTTTTTGAGATCCTAGCTGGGGGTGTGGTATAACAGCAGGATCCGATTTTCTGGCTGGACGAATCTGCTCCCAGGCAACAGAGAAGGAGCGTCTGTGCTGTCTTTGCAGGAGATAATTACACCCTGGAAATGCAGCATTGTGAGGAACCTTTCGCTAATGTTCAGTTTCCGTTTTTAGCCCACAATGTGGTCTCCTGTTTGTCTGCTCTGCCCGTGTTTGCACCTCTCTCTTGCCTAATAGCTGCTTTTCTGGGCTCCGATGCTTTGCCCCTGCTTCCCACATTCAGCGTCTCGCTTACCCACTGTCCTTACAGCGAAATCACAGCAGTGCCACGTCACCACGTCATATCCCCGAAGCGACTGCCCCCTCGCTGGTTACAAATCAGTGCTTTCGAGAGCTCTTGGTGTTTCTAAGGAGACCTCGGTGTGTTGGTCTTGAACTTACACAGACTGATGTTGTAATGCATCGACACTAACTGATATTTACCAATATTTACTATAATCCCAGACTCCACCCAACCTAGCCCCCTTTCAGCTCTCTCACTGGGTCACATACTCCCTCTCACCTCAGGGACAAAGGGGCTTTCCTCTGCCTCCAAAGATCTCCCCCACTGTCCTTCCTCTGACCCCAGACAAGGGCATCTGGATAGATGCGCAGGTCGCTCTGTGCTTGACGACACCCAGTCGAGGGGACCTGGGGCCCTATGCTTTGCTCGCTAAACCTGTGGTTCTCAGAGTGGGGCTGCAACTGCGCTTTCCATTTGCTCACAAGCCCCTTGGGGCTGCCCAGGGTCTCACCCCTCTTTCTCCTGGTTCACTCTGGGGCCTCTTTCTGACCATCACCCAAAATTTATTTGAAACGTTCTTTGAGTAGGTTAGGGCCCAGTGGAGCTCCTGGTGGCTTTTCACACTTGTCCTCGGCCCATGTAGATATAAGAAGCACCTAACGCCCAAATCTACGAGGCTGAAGACTCAGTGAGGGCAGAGAACGGTCTGGTGCTTGTTCCTCCTGGCATGTCGGCACTTGGGATGATCCTGACACACAGCAGATACCCAATAAATACCGTGAGAGTATTCCTATGCATTAATTAACTCTGTGCCACTATGACCAGATACCTGACAGAAATGGCTTAAGGGAGAAAGGGTTAATTTCGGCGCACGGTTTCCAGGGTATTTCAGTCCATCATGACAGGAAGAACATGGTGGAACTCAAGACCATGGGAACGTGTGACAGGGACTCTTTACATCATGGCTGCCCGGAACCAGAGGTGGGTATAACTTTCCTACTCCCACTACCCAGGCCCCACCTCCTAAAGGTTCCAAGGGCTTCCACACAGTGCCACAGCTGGGGACATGGGATCGTGAGCCTGTAGGGGACGCTTCCGATCCCCGTCCCCCGCAGCTTGGCAGTACACTACGCTTCATTAAATCCTCATTCCAGGAACGAGTCGCTGCTGCGATCCTGCTGTTTGGGGCAGGAAAAGGTTGAAGCCAGAGGAGGAAGGGGATTCTCAGGGTCATCGGCTGCTTCCCACAGACAGTGCAAGACGTCCAGGAAACGGGAAATGACCAGGGAAGGGAAAAGGCAGCTCACTAGCAGCTGTCAGGGGGCTAAATAGAGAGAGAGAAAAAAATACAAAGTCTGGCTTGGGAGGAAAAAAATGGAGGAAAGCCCCACCCCTTCCTTGGGGGCTTGGGGAGCCACCTGCCAGCATCTCCTGCATGAAGTTCTAAGGCAGGACGGCTGAACAAAGCGGAGTTTGTCTCTGTATCTGAGGAGGGATCGGACGGCGCCTTTCTTCTGTTCCATGGCAATTTTCTTGCCGTCAGTATGTTTTGTGCTGTTGATGTCGCTCCGCCACAGGAAGAGTATTCCTGCTAGGGACCAGCCGCAGCCAGCACAGAGAAGCTGAGAACAGGAACTGGGGCCACAGGACAAAGGGCCTTTGCCAGAAAGGAGACCCGGAGCATCATAATACCATCTCTTTTCAGGAGGCCTTTAAAGCAGTAACACAAGGCCACTTTTAGTGACATCCCCAGCTTTCAGGGCTATATAATGTCATGTTTTCTTGCCTTCTGGGTCCCAGGCGAGGGAAAGGCAGTATGTGAGCATTGGGCTAAATCAAAGTAGTTCCTGGGAATCACTGCTTCAGCAGACCTGTCTGACGGGACAGACCTCATGTCCTTTCTGGCCCTTGGAATCAATGCAGCTGGCCTGGGGTCAAATGAAAAGAAAGAGAAAGAGCCTCATCCCCAGGGAGCCTGGAAGAGGAGAGATGACCTGTCAATCACAGGAGGAGGCTGAAATTGGACATCCCCTGAGCAGGCATGCTATTGGTCATATGGTTGCTGAGTGTTTCCAGGGCAACTTGTTCTATTAGCTGTGTTCATCTGTCACATTTGGTTTCTCTTATGTCAGCTGTGAATGACATGCACATGAGCCCTAAGAACCAATGCTGGAATGTGGAAACTCGCTTCTCTGGTTGTGCGTGCGTGTGTGTGTGCATGTGTGTGTGTGTTGTGTCTATACACACAGGTGCACAAACATACATGCTTTGTCTTTGGGGGCTGCTAAAGTAACAGATCTGTGAGACATAAAGCATGCTTACAAAATGTGCCAGAAGAAAACTGTATTGAAGAAGGTAGTCTTCATTAATCTTACCCTGCAGCTGTAAGATGATTGAATGGGTGCCAGTCAAATGCACATCCACTCGGTGAAGAAAAAAAGAGAGGGAAGCCTGCCTGATAATAAAAATTGAGTTTTGGACTGGAGAGATGGCTCAGGGGTTAAGAGTCTGCCTCGTAAGCAGAAGAACCTAAGCAGATCCCACATTAAAAACACCAGGTGGAAATGGCAGTGGGCTGCACTTCCAGCTCTGGAAGGTGGAGCCTGGGAAATCCCAGAGCAAAGCAAAAAAGAGATAGAAACAATCCATGATGACTCCCAAAGTCACCCTTGGACCTCCACAGAGACACACGGTGCCCTCTGATACACATATACACACTCATAATTTTTTTACAAAATGAAAATTGAGTTTTTACTCTACATTTTGTCTTCTTGTCATTAGTGAGTTTTATTGATGGAACATGGTACACATGTTCTGATAGAAATCTATTTCCAAGATGGCAGGGGCCATGCGTCAGATATCACCAAGTCTCTTAATGGATCAGGCAAGAAACCTGGCCCTTTACCTTAACTTGCTTGCACCTGTTTATTATAAGCCTCCGATTTTCTGTGTGTGTGTGTGTGTATGTGTGTGTGTGTTCATGTGGGTCTGTGTGTTCATGTATGTTCATGTGCAAGTATGTGGGGAAGACAGAGGCAACATGAGCTGTCCTCAATTGCAGTCCATCTTATATTCTGAGACAAGTTCTCTCACGGAACAGGAACTGGGGGCTAGACTGGCTTGCCAGGGAGCCCCAGGGAGCCTCCAGTCTCTATCTCCCCTGTCACTGGGATTTTATATCCAGCTTTCTAGATGTGTTCTGGGGTCCCCCACTGGCACAACAAGCACTTCACCAACTGAGTCATCTCCCCAACCCCCTTTCACTCCAGACCTAGAGAAGTCAACTCTTAGAAAATATACAACTGTCCCACCTGGAATGGTACCTCTGTACCTGTGGCCTGCCTGCCTCTTAGGTGGGATCTCTTGGGATCCTTTCTATCCTGACTGATTGACATGAACAAGGCGTCAAGGAGGCTGTCTGGCCTTATAGCACATTGAGAAATCCCGGGGAGCAGGCTGTGAGCTTGCTTTTGCCCCGCCCCTCTCGCTAATCTGCACCCCGGGAGACCAGCGAGCACCAGGACACCTGTGTCATTGCCCTGGGTAAAGGCATGCTGAATCCCACTAAGCCAACCTATCACTGGAGCTGAAGTCCAGTTAACGGCTCACCCAACAGGCAGCAAGAGGAGCCATGTTCCTGCTGTGGGCTGCAGGTACCGGAGAAGCTATGGGACTTGATAATATTTTGAATAAAAACACCCCAATAGGGGGATGGAGAGGTGGTTCAGAAGTTAAAGCCTCTTCCTCACAAGCAGAAGGACCTGAGTTCTGATTCCAGATCCCATGTAAAAACGCCAGACAGAAACGGTGGCAGCCTGCAATTCCTGTCCTGAAAGGCGGAGGCTGGGAAACCCCAGAGCAAAGCAAAACAGAGATAAAACAATCCAGGATGATTTCTGAAGTCACCCTTGGACCTCTGTAGACACACACAAGTGCCCTCTGATATACACAGACAGAGACAGACAGACAGATAACGTGCGCATGCACGCACACACACACACACACACACACACAAGCAAAAAAGAAAAGAAAAATTCCACCACCACCCCACAAAAAAAACACCCAGATGGTAATGTCACATGCTTTTTCCAATGAGACCCAAGGAAACCTAAGGATGTTGGTCTCCTCCTCATTCTCCCTAGGATGAGTTCCTACCCATTCCAAAACCAGTTGAAGCTCATTCAGTAGTGCAGGGTGTTGAACCCACAGCCTTACACATGCTGAATATTCTCTTTCTCTCTTTCTCTCTCTCTCAGCTTCATCTCAACCCATGGCTCTGCTGTGTTTATGTCTTTGGTCTCTTTCTACTTTAGGCAGTTTCTAGTCTTTCTCAGACTCATGTTTTTAACAACATGAATACTAAAGATTACAGATACATGTGCTTCTGAATGGGGCGGGAAGTAACAAGAACAAGAACCATGAGTGACCGAGACATGGAAGCAATGGCAAATGTAGGTGACCCAGTGCCATCTCTACGGCCACTGTAGTGCGACAGAAAGGCAGTGGCAGCCACAGCTCACATGATGACATCACAAGTACTGTAGGCAGCGAAGTTAAGTCGGAGAGAGAGAAATCAGGCACTATCATCCCCTCTTCTGAGTTCCAGGAGCCTGAATCATGGGCAGTTGAGGCAGAAGCTAGAGGAAGAGAGGAAAACCTGAGTTTTACATCCACCGCGAGACAGAAGACTGAGGATAGAGAACTAAACAGGGTGGATTCAAACAGAGAAGAAATCATGTAGAGTCGGAATGACCAGGAAATTGTGGAAATTGGATAAAAAGCCCTTAAAGGAGTTTTCCCACGTGGAAGAAGGGTAGCGTGTCACCTGGGTCTGCTACATGACTTGTTCTGGAGAGACATAAATACCACATCTCCTGGGAGGGTGAGAGGTGCACGCACGAGTATGGGTGATCTATAGCAGCTCTGCCACCAGAAAGTCCCTCCCCCAGCATGGTTGACCCAGGAGCTGTTGCATGATGGGACAGTCTGCTCCCCAATCCACTTCCGAGACATCCCCATCTAATCCTTGATCCTGTGAATAGACATGTTCCCTAGGTAACCACACCAGTTACTCTTCGTGCTGCTGTGAGATATCGCCGAGGCTTAAAGAACTTAAAGAGAGAAAGAGAGATTTATTCAGCTTTTAGTTCCGGAGGGGAGACACCTGTCCATTATGATGGGAAAGCCATGGCTGGCTGCCAGAAGCCGAAAGCAGCCTAAGTCACATCTTTCAAGGAGGCTGAGAGCTGCAAAACTACCAACTGCAAGAGCAGACTGCTCCGAAGTAGAATAGAAGCAAGACAGAGGCAAGAGGCTGGCGTCATGCAAGCAAGGAAGGAAGGGGCCGTGAGCCAAGGAGCCAGGGAGCCTACAGAAGCTAGGACACAGAATGCTCCCTGGCTTCTGGAAGGCACCCGCCACGCCAACGCTCTTACTTCAGCCAGTGAAGCAGCCTCCGTGACAAGAGAGATGTGTCTGATGGGAAGCCAGAAGTGAGTCACATATGACCCCCAAAATGGCAGCGCGAACACGGAGACCAGATGCATTCTGCTGGTCAGCGCAGACAGGTTTTTCTGAACCTGTCCCCAAAGGTCACCCAGAAGTAACAGGAAGAGGAAAAGGAAGTGATACCGTGTGCCCCGCAGAGAGGGCCATCCACCTGTCAAACCTCCAGTGACAGGGACCCGTACAGAGGATTTACGGGGGTCTCCGCCTGCCCAACATCCTGGAAGCACCTTCACTTCCTGTCTCCATCTGCACGCTGAATTGGAACAAAAAGAATTAAAGATGATTTAGTGTCCCCGTGAGACTCTGGTCTTGGCTATCACTGAGCCAGAATTCTACTCTTCCACAAGACGAAAAATTAAAAGTCTCTCTCTCTCTCTCTCTCTTTCTCTCTCTCCCCTTTCGTCTCCCCTCCCCTCCTCCCCCTCCCCCCTCCCCCACTTCGGGCAGCAAATCTACCCAGCTGCCTTCAGTTATGACCTTCCCAAGTAAATGCAAGCAGCTTCCCAGGTCGCTTTGAGCATGGCCGTTTTCCATCCCCTGGGCATTCCGACTGAAGGAGACCACGGCGGGGCTTGTCCTCAGATGCCACAGGGACACTTCTGCTTTTGCCTCGGCTGGTGGTCATAAGATACCTTTCATCATGAAAGCCTGGTGGGCCCTTTTCACTCTTTATTTATTTATTCTTAGAACTTAGCTGAAAAGACACTTTACCCAAAGCAACCTCTTCTTTTCTAAAACACAGCCCCAGCTTCATTGAAGGTCTCAGTTTTAATGATGCCTTTCATGAACCCTCTCCCTGGAGACGCCAGGCCAGCAGGACAGCGTGACCCTTTTGTTCCTTGAGCCCATTTAGTTATTCCTTCTTGCCGATGACTTCCACCGACTTGTAGAGAAATTCTTATTTTGGTTAAAATAAAATCTAAATGTCTCTTGTTCTGAATATGTTAGCAAAAAATTTCAGTCTTCTCTGCTTCGTGGGTTAAGACTACATACTTCAAAAGGAAT
Source organism: Typhlomys cinereus (assembly GCA_023101885.1). NCBI lineage: Eukaryota > Metazoa > Chordata > Mammalia > Rodentia > Platacanthomyidae > Typhlomys > Typhlomys cinereus. The sequence goes on along the minus strand of JALPQD010000480.1, from coordinate 486,848 downwards.
GGTGCTTGGGGCAGGTAAGAGGGCTCTGCAGGTAAAGGCGCTTGCCACACAAGACTGAGTTCCATCCCCAAAACGCACATAAGAAGCTAAATACAGCGGCTCACATTGTCACCCCAAAACTTCTATGGGGAGATGGGAGGCAAAGCCTACTGCAGCTCTACTGACTGGCCAGTGAGCTTTAGGAATCTCCATGTCTCCGCTCCCTACCATAGCCCAGAGCCGTACTGACTTTTACTGCATGCTGAGGAACTGAACTCAGACCCTTTGTACAGCAGACCCCTGACCCCTAAGAAGCTCCTGTCTGCAGCCAGAAACAATGAGAGACTCTGCCTCAATGACAAGGTAGAAGGAGAGAAGTGAGGCCAACACCCCAGCAAGACAAGCAAGAATCCGCACTCTAACACACACACATACACCACAATAAAATAATTAACAAATGAATAAAATCTATTTAAAAAATCAAAGGAAGGCACTTGATTCATCAGTAAGAGCAAACCAAGAGACATGGCATAACACGTGCCCACTTAAAGTTAGGGAAGCCTGGTAGGCTATAGTACAGCTTCCAGTATCATAGCTTTTCCTATAGGAGAGCATGTAGGTCCTCCCTGTGGGAGGTGTCAACCCCCTTGTAACATGGATTCAGGGCTGGGCCACGTGACTTGCATTGGCCAGTGAGATGGGAGCAACAGTAGTGTTTGTCGCTAGTGACTCTTCGAATGGGTCCTTGGATGAACAGAGATATGGAACAGAGCCCAAGTCGGCACACGGATGAATGATAAACCTCCGGTGTTGTAAGGCATGGAGCTTGAGGGCCATTTGTTATGCCGCAGAACTTAGAGAAAGCTGATGAATACAGAGTACTGGATGGTACTTGGGGCAGTATCAAGGTAGGACTAAGTATCAGAAATGTCTCAAAGTGACTTAGAGAATAAAAGGGCGTGGGAAAGGAGGTACCTACTAGCTCACTACAAAAGAGGAAAGTTGACTTCAGTCACCGCCAGATCGTGAGGCAAGAAAAAGTAAAACTTACAACTCAAACCCTCTCTGCTTTTCAGGCCGCCTGTTGCCAGGCACAATCTTGTTAGATGTTTGCTTTCAGCAGCTCGAGAGTTACCAGCAAGTCCAGGGCCCAGGGTCTGCTCAGCGGCGGAGCACATCTGGCATGCACAGCCCTGGATCTGAACCCCAATACTCCAAAGACAAACAAAATCAAAGATCTAAGCTGAGATGAGAGAAAAGTCCTTCCTGGCTGCTTCCTGGAAAGTCTTAGGATTTTCTTGGACTGAACCAGTTGAGGTGGCAAGGGGTCTGTGCACAGTCACTTCTTTGATTTGGCCAGGCCTGGGCCCCTCCCCAGCTGGGCACTGAGGGTGTTGGTTCCCTGGGACACATGGATTGAGGAGGGAAGGGGTGATCCTTTGAGGAAAGTGGGGAGGAGGGATGTCTGTAATCAGAAGCAGGGGGAAAAAAACAAATGTCCACTGTAGGACGTGTGAACACAGAATTTTAAAAGGAAACAAAACAATTTAATAACCTTAAGGTTGCAAACCCTTAGGTCTGCAACAACTTGGCATTCTTAATTCTATAGAAAAATTCAAAAGCTACAAAACTATGAGAGAGAGAGAAAAAAAATCAAAGCCTTCCACCTTCCTATCACCTGGACTTGAAACGTGCTTTCCAATGACTCTTGGGTTAAAGGGATTTAATCCCACAATGATCCTTGACTTAAACATTGCCTTTTACTTTGTGGCTTACTTAATAAACACAAAACTTCAAAAATGAGAAATCCTAGCCATGTTTATGAACCTAAGAATATTTTCAAGGGTTGCCAATGCCCCTGGCAATATAAAAATAGAGTCATATTTAAGCAAACAAACAAAGAGTCATGGGAAAGAAATGAGTAGCTACCAAGGAGTAGACAGAATTCAGTGTCTGCTGAATCATGGGGCAGTAACAGGAGAAGTACCCATCATTTACGGGGTGAGCAACTGGCAGCCACCAAGACAAGTGACCCCCAACCTAGCAGCTGTGCCCTGACCGGACAAGGACCTCAGGCAATAAAGCAACTGGCCTTGGCGGAATTCATCTCACTGAGAACATTAAAAAAAGACCCCGGCTTGGCTGAAATGTTACATGGTTCCCAGGCTTGCGGATAACATTCTCAGAGGGGATAAAGGCTAGCGAGTGTGTGATAGCTGGAGGAGGTGCATCTTATATAGAGCTGTCTCAGGACATGAAAGGAAAACAGAATCCCACTTAGTGAAAACACCCACTTAAATCCCTTAAATGGGGACTGGAGAGATGACTCAAGGGTTAGGCTTTTACCTCACAAACAGAAGGTCCTGAGTTCAGATCCCAGATGCCACCTAAAAATGTCAGAAATGGCATTAAGTCTTGCATTGCCCGCACTGAAAGGTGGAACTTGGGAAACTCCAGAGCAAAGAGAAGGTAGACAATCCAGGGTGACGTCCAAAGTCACTCTTGGGCCTTCACAGGCACACCCAGCAACCTCTGATACATACAGACACATGCACACAGGTAGGAGGCAAGAGAGTGGGTGGGGCGCTATGATCTCAGGAGCACTCACTGGAGTCTGGCCAGAACCGGGTTGCCCAGGTTCAAGTCCCGCCTCTGCTACTAGCTGATATGTGACCATCCAGGTCTCACTCAGTTCTTTCGCCAAGCACTAGAGTTCACAGAGCATCCACACATTCCCCCTTCATAGGCCAGCCTTCCCTGCAGTGGGCGTGGACCAGGCTGGATGAGGAGGCTAGAACCATCTTAGCAAAGAAGAAGGCTCAGAACCGGGGTGATAGGTAGGCAAGAGAGCTCGGCAGGGAGCAGCGTTGGTCGCCAAGTCTGACGACTTGAGTTCAATCCCTGAATCTACAAGGTGGGAGGAAAGAACCAACTCCTGCCTATGTCTCATGATCTGCACACATGTGCATATGCACACGCAGACACACATGACAAAGAAATGCAAAGAGAGAGAGAGAGAGAACTGGGGTGCCCAGAGACCCCCAAAGATCACATGTTCCACTCTAATCGTCACTTATAATAGGGATGGTCAACTTCCATCACTAAGAAATAAGTTGGGATTGGGTGAGTCATTGATTTTTTTGACTAAATACCTCACTTATTTATTTGTTATCTATTTGAAAGAGAGAAAAGAGGAAAGAAAAAAAGGAGAAAGAGGGGGAAAGGGAAGGAGAAAGAGAAGGGAAAAGAGAAAAAGGGGGAAAGAGGAAAAAGAGGGGAAGAGGGAGAACTGGGAGAAAGAGAGAGCGAGCGAGGTAGCACCCACAAGTACACCACAGGTATTCAGGTGAAGGCTACAGAACAACAGAGAAATCATTTCTCTCCTTCCATCATCTGGGGATTCCATGGATTGAACTTGGGGTTGCTAAGCAATGTACCCCCTGAGCTATCTTGCTGGCCCTAAGGTGCTGGCATTTTGATGTCATTTATAAGTGCCGCCTAGTCTAGCTACCTAAATACAATGGAAATAATACATTTCTAGTTTTTAGGATCTTCGTAGGAATCACATTAGATGATATTTCTGAACTGCTCAGAACAGTGTTGAGAAAACGCTGTGATAATGTGTGGTAGCAGGTAGAGGGATCCAGTGCACATCTATGTCTACAAAGCAGGAAGACCAGAAGGCAGTAGTCTCCTTTGGGCTAAGCATATTAAGGAAGGAGCGCAGGGACCACACAAACTTGAGGACAACTAAAGGAAGAGTTGGGCTTTGCCTCCAGAGTGACTTGGCAAGGATGTCATGCACTTGGGAAATTCTCGGGGTTAGGGATGTGGCTCAGTCGGGAGAGTGCTGACCTCACATGCCTGAGGCCCTGGTTCAGCCTCCATCACCAAATAAACTGAGGAAGAGAAAGCTGGAGGATCGGAAGTTCAAGGGGGAGTTTGAGGCTAATTCAGGATACATGAGACCTGTCTCAAAAGGACTCTTCTTTCTCTTTCTCTCTCTCCCTTTCTTTCTCTCTCTCCCTCTGTTTCTCTTTGTCTCTTTATCTCTCCTCTTTTCTCTCTTGCTTTTTCCCCTCTCGCTCATTCTTGTTTTCTCCCTTTCTCTCTCCTTCCCTCATCTTCCTTCCTTCCTTCTTTCCCTTTCTTTCTTTCTTTCTTTCTTTCTTTTTCTTTCCTTTCTTCCCTCTTTCTTTCTTCCCTTTCTTTTCTTTCTTTCCTTTCTCTTTCTTTCTTCCCTTCCCTTCCTTCCTTCCTTCCTTCCTTCCTCTTTCTTTTTTCTTTCTTTCTTTCTTTCTTTCTTTCTTTCTTTCTTTCTCATTCTCCTCCTCCTTCCTCTTCTTCTCTTGATTTATTTATTCAGTGTATATGTGTGTGTATCAGAGGACACTGTGTGTCCCTGTAGAGGACCAAGGGTAACATCGGGAATCATCCTGGATTGCTTTAACTACTTTTTTTTTCCACTCTGGGATTTCCCAGGCTCTGCCCATCAGGGCCAGAAGTACAGACCATCACCATTTCCACTTGGCATTTTTATGTGGGATCTGAACTTAGGACTTTCTGCTTGCAAGGCAGAGTCTTAATCCCTGAGCCATCTCTCCAGCCCAAGAACGTATTATTGAAGTAGTATAAATTAAAAGCACACGTGGTTCAATCCAACGTTTGTCTGACCATGAAGACAGGATTCGTTTTCCTGTTGCATGAAGCCAGTTGCATGCGACAGATGTTTTGTAAGTGCTGCCCAGGCGGGTGTACGTGCTGGAATTTTAAGGCACACTTAAGCATTTGCTAAATGTTATCGGAGTCACTGAACAAATACATAAAATAACTCCGTGAAAATAAACCAAACCCACCAATATGCCTGCCTTCCTAAATCCATCATCAGTGGGAAAATGTTTGCCTTGACAGCTACCCCCAGAATTCTCCCCAGGTAAGGAGCTTCCTTTGTTTAGACGGAAGGCTGTTTTGCAGCTGAAAGAGCTGAGGCTTGGGGAGATGGTCATCTGGACCCAAGGTCACACAGCTGGAGCAGATGTGGCTGCCTTAAGGTGCAGAGCGTGGTCCCAGGGCTCTGGCCAAGGAGAAAACCTGCATGACACTGTCCTTTAGAGACCCCAACAAGGCTTTAGCCTGTACCTGGGATCCCCTGGGGCCCTCTGTGAATCTTATCCTGACATTAGCTCGGCCAGGTTTCAGCCTTGATTCTTCCAGCCGTGTCTCTGCACCCCCTGTCCAGGGCTGCGGAGGGGGGCAGGTGATGATCATACATGCAGGCTGCGTGCCACAGATTCAGGCTGACCCCAGGCTGGCCTTGCCCATCCTTCATCGACTCCCTTCTGCTTCCATGGAGCAGCTGCTGCGGCCCCTGGCCCATCCCCACCGGCGTCCAAGAGCCTGGCTCGGTGCCCCCTCAGCAGATGTCTTCGGAACCTTTGAGGATGCACCCAAACTCCCATGGCAGGGCCCACCATGGGCCCCCTGGACCCTTCTCCCTCCACCACACAGGTTCTCTGTTTCAACTCTGACTCTGCAGATTGAACAGAAGTGTCTGCGCATGTGCACAGCTATGCAGAAGTATCAGCAAAGCAGCAGCTAAGATGTCAGTGTAATTATATGTAGGAGACAGGATCTCAGGTGAATTCATGCTTGCTTACCTGCCTTTTCTCTCTTCCTTCCTTCCTTCTTTCTTTTCCTTCCTTCCTTCTTTCTTTCCTTCCTTCCTTCTTTATTTTCCTTCCTCCCTCCCTCCGTTCCGTCCTTTCTTCTTTTCTTCTTTCCTGCCTCCCGCCCTCCCTTCCTTCTGAAACAGGGTCTCAGGTAGCCATGGTAGACCTTAATCTAGCAATGCAGCCAAGAATGACTCTTAACTTCTGACTCTCCTGCCCCCACTTCTGAGTGTTGGATTACAAGCTTGCATTACCATGCCTGACTTGCCTTTGTCTTTCGATTTTTCCATTTTGTTTGAATTTTTCTCACTGAACAGCTATCATTTGACATGACCTATAATGTCGGCTTAGAATGGAAGGGATTCTTAGTAGAACCTATAATAACAGCGTAGTAGTTCATCTGCATGTTGCTGGTAAAATCACGACAAAACTGCTTAAGGGAACAAGGGGTGTATTTTGTCTTACGATTGTCTGGTTACAATTCTTCGTCCAGCTTGACAGGAGAGCTCACACCAACACCAGAGCCAAGGGAACTGGCCACACCATCTCCACATAATGGCTTAGAGAAGGACGATCCTCACTTGCCAGACCAGCATGCCTGGCCAAGTATATACAAGGATCCCAACATTCTCAAACAGCTTTCTGTACTTTATTCCAGGGCTTAGTCCCACCCACTATGGGGTGGACCTTCCCCATCGGCTAGACAATCTCCGGCAGGGTTGCTCTGGGCTTAATTCAACCATAATTCTCTACAAATGTTCCCACAGCTCAAATCCTCAACTGTCAAGTTGACACCTGTGCTTAACTATGACAGTCAGTTTAGGAATCTTCAGGGAGTCTCAGATGAACATAAGGAATCCTCAGGCAGGAGAGACTGTCCATTTCCCATGTTTTTCATCATCACTCCTCAGAGTGGACAGAAATGTCCCAAAGACACTCCGACCACAATTATCCAAACCTGTAGGAACATTAACTGATAACAAGTCAAGGAACTCAAAGTAGGGACATAATCCCAAATTTTCCAAGCCAGTCCAGGACCTTAAGGTGAGGACATGATTCCAAATTACCAGACAACAAATAGCTCCACGCCGACGCGCCCATCCTCCCTTTTTCGCCCCGCCCCCGCTCCGCCGGTTGGGACGCGTACGCGAGATCCAGCCGGGCCTCAACGCGCGCTCTAGGACCCCAGGTCAGCCCACGGGGACCCGGCTCCGACTCCCGCCATCCAGCCGGAGCCGCGGGGGCCGAGGGACGAGGAGGACCTCCCCCTGCGCCCGGGCCCCGCCCCAGCTGCCCTCGGGTTAAATAGCTCCACGCCGACACGCTCATCCTCCCTTTTCGCCCCACCCCGCTCCGCCGGTCGGGACGCGTACGCGAGATCCAGCCGGGCCTCAACGCGCGCTCTAGGACCCCAGGTCAGCCCACGGGGACCCGGCTCCGACTCCCACCATCCAGCCGGAGCCGCGCGGGGGCCGAGGGACGAGGAGGACCTCCCCCTGCGCCCGGGCCCCGCCCCAGCTGCCCTCGGGTTAAATAGCTCCACGCTGACGCGCCCATCCTCCCTTTTCGCCCCACCCCGCTCCGCCGGTCAGGACACGCACGCGGTCCACCCGGGCCTCACCCCGCGCCCTAGGTAAGTCCCCGTTCAGGCCCTGCCCACCAGTACCCCAGGCCAAATAATTCAGTTTAGTGAAATTGAGAGATCTTAAGAGTTAAAATGACAATGCCAAAGTCAAAGTGCAAATCCATGAGAAGCAACACTCAAGTAAACAAATTTCCCACTGAAGAAATTAATCCCATAATGTTAGACTCCAACAAGAACAAACCCGCGGAAAAAGGCCAAGAAAGCCTGACCCAGGATAACGACTTTCAAAATATGATCATTACCATGTTCAATACTATGAAAGAGGAAATCCGGGAGGAATTACATAATCGAATCAATCGCTTTGAAGAGGAACACAACAGACATCTGGAGGAGTTGAGAAAAACAGTGCAAGAAACAAAAAGTGGCATAGAACAGTTAAAACAAACTCAAGCAGAGTTTAAAACTGAGCTAAAAGACAAGTTATCTTCAACCCAGAACGCCACAGAGAGTCTTATCAACAGAACTAATGAAGCAGAAAACAGAATTTCAGACCTTGAAGATAAAGTGGGAATACTAACCAGCTCAATGGAAGAGGTTGTTAAAGCCAAAAAGATACTTGAGAGAAATATCCAAGAGATATGGGACACTCTGAAGAAGCCTAACATGCGTATTCATGGAATACCGGAGCAAGAATCTCAAAATACCACCCCTGAGGAAATTTTTCAAACGATCATCAAGGAAAACTTTCCTCATCTAAAAAAAGAGAGGCCCATTCATATACAAGAGGCATTCCGCACCCCAAACAGATACGACCAAAATAGAAGCACACCGCGGCAAATAATAGTTAAAACACTCCACATTCAAGATAAAGAACTGGTGATGAGAGCTTCAAGGGAGAAAAAACAAGTCACTTTTAAAGGCAAACCTATTAAAATAACAAATGACTTCTCAGTCGAAACAGTAAAAGCAAGAAGAGCTTGGAGAGACATACTTCAAGTATTGAATGAGCAAAAAATGTCAACCCAGGCTGATTTACCCTGCAAAACTATCAGTCATGATCGAGGGAGAAAGAAAAATTTTCCAGCACAAAGACAACTTTAAGGGATACATGGCCACCAAACCAGGCCTTCAAAAACTGCTAGAAATGATACTCAAGCGTGAAGAAAAAAACAGGCATATCCAGGAGAACAGAAGGCAAATATAACACCATTAAAAGCGAAGCAATATACTTATAAAAGCTACTAAACATAATAAATGTCTGGAATTAACAATAGTTTCTCCATTATAACACTAAATGTTAATGGACTTAATTCACCGATCAAGAGACACAGATTACAAACTTGGATTAAAAATCACAATCCATCGATCTGTTGCCTGCAGGAAACCCATCTCACCACAAAAGATAGGCACGCTCTAAAAATAAAAGGCTGGTCAACAATTCTACAAGCAAATGGAAGCAGAAAACAGGCAGGGGTAGCCATTATGCTATCAGACAAAGTGGATTTCAAACCAAAAAAAATTATAAGAGACACGGATGGATACTACATTTTAGTCAGAGGTACAATTCACCAGGAAGATTTCACAATACTGAACATATATGCACCCAATACGGGCCCCTCCACATTCATTAAGAAAACCCTACAGCGTCTAAAGCAAGAAATCAACCCCCAAACGATAATTCTTGGGGACTTCAACACCGCCCTCTCTACATGGGATAGATCAACAGGTCAAAAGCTTAACAGAAACACTTTGGAACTTAATCAAACCCTGAAAGAAATGGACCTCACAGATCTCTATCGAACTTTTCACCCACGCACCAAAGAATACACATTTTTCTCAGCAGCACACGGAACTTTCTCCAAAATAGATCACATATTGGGCCACAAAATGAATCTACACATATACAAGAAAGTTGAAATTCTAACCTGTGCCCTATCAGACCACCACGGCCTAAAGCTGGACATCCACAACACATCAAACAAGAGAAAATACACTAACTCCTGGAAACTTAACACTATGATGCTGAATGAGAACTGGATTCAGGAAGAAATTAAAAAGGAAATTCAAGATTTCCTGAAAGTGAATGATAACGAAAATACAACTTACCAAAATCTCTGGGACACAATGAAAGCTGTTCTAAGAGGTAAGTTCATAGCTCTTAATGCCCACGTCAAAAAAATGGAAACATCAGAAATAAACAACTTAACAATGCAGCTTAAAGCTTTAGAGAAACTAGAGCAATCTGATCCTAAAAGCAGTAGAAGAGAAGAGATTAGCAAAATAAGGGGAGAAATATCTGAAATCGAGACTAAGAAAACGATAGAAAAAATCAACCAATCAAAAAGCTGGTTCTTTGAAAAAATCAACAAGATTGATACACCCCTAGCTAAACTAACCAAAAGCAAGAGAGAGAAAACCCAAATTAACAAAATTAGAAATGAACATGGAGTTATCACTACGGATACCCAAGAAATCCAGAGAATTATAACATCATATTTCAAAAACTTATACTCTGTGAAGTTTGACAACACAAAAGAGATGGATGAATTTCTAAGTAAACACAACTTACCTAAATTGAATCAGGAAGTTGTGAATTATTTAAATAGTCCTATAACATATAAGGAAATTGAGGAAGTAATCTCGAATCTTCCCACCAAAAAATGTCCTGGACCAGATGGATTCAGCACAGAGTTCTACCAGACATTTAAGGAGTTAATAACACCAATACTCCTTAAACTGTTCCATCAAATAGCAAAGGAAGGAACACTACCAAATTCCTTCTATGAAGCTAATATCGTTTTAATCCCAAAACCTAATAAAGATTCACTTAAAAAAGAAAACTATAGGCCGATCTCCCTGATGAACACAGACGCAAAGATTCTCAACAAAGTCTTAGCAAATCGGATTCAAAAACATATTAAAAAGATCATTCATGGGGACCAAGTAGGCTTCATCCCCGGCACACAAGGTTGGTTCAACATACGCAAATCAATAAATGTAATTCATCATGTAAACCAGTCCAAAGTCCAAGACCACATGATACTCTCGATAGATGCAGAAAAAGCTTTTGACAAGATCCAACAGCCTTTTATGATCAAAACGCTAGAGACAGTAGGAATGGAAGGAACCTTTATCAATATAATAAAAGCTGTATACAACAAGCCCACAGCAAGGATTATACTCAATGGGGAACAATTGGAAGCATTCCCACTTCGATCAGGAACAAGACAAGGCTGTCCACTCTCACCACTTCTATTCAATATTGTACTTGAAGTCTTAGCCGAAGCTATAAGACAAGAAAGGGACATAAGAGGGATTCAAATTGGCAAGGAAGAAGTCAAGCTATCTCTATTTGCAGATGACATGATCTTATACCTGAGTGATCCCAAAAACTCCACCAGGAAGCTCCTGGAACTAATTGAGAAGTTCAGCAGGGTGGCAGGATACAAAATAAATCTGCAAAAATCAGAGGCCTTCCTATATGCCCAGAATGAAAGAAGTGAAAAAGCCTTGAGAGAAACCATGCCATTTACTATAACCCCTAAAAAAATGAAATACCTTGGTATAAACCTAACTAAGGAGGTAAAAGACCTTTACAATGAAAACTTTAAAACCCTAAAGAAAGAAATTGCAGAAGACACCAGAAGGTGGAAAGACCTCCCTTGTTCCTGGATTGGCAGAATCAACATTATAAAAATGACCATCCTACCAAAGGCAATATACAGATTCAATGCTATACCAATCAAAATCCCAAAGCAATTCTTCAAAGAAGTTGACCAAACAATCTCAAAGTTCATATGGAGGCACAAAAGACCCAGGATAGCAAAGACAATCCTGAGTAACAAAAACACAGCTGGAGGTATTACCATACCAAACCTAAGTCTATACTACAAATCCATAGTTATAAAGACAGCCTGGTACTGGCTCCAAAATAGACACACAGATCAATGGATAAGGATTGAAGACCCAGATATAAGCCCACAAAGTTACAGCCATTTGGTCTTTGACAAAGGGGCCCAAAGAATCCAATGGAAAAAGAACAGCATCTTCAACAAATGGTGCTGGCAAAACTGGATCTCCACATGCAGAAGATTAAAGCTGGACCCGTACTTGTCACCATGTACAAGACTTAATTCCAAATGGATCAAGGACCTTGATATCAGGCCACAGACTTTAAAAACCATAGTTGAAAGGATAGGGAACTCCCTCGAGCTGGTTGGGCTAGGCCAACACTTCCTAAACAGACATCCAATGGCACAGTCACTGCTACCAACTCTCAACAGTTGGGATCTTGTGAAATTAAAGAGCTTCTGTTCAGATAAAGAGATTGTCACACGAGCTCAAAGGCAACCCACAGAATGGGAGAAAATCTTCACTAACCACATATCTGACAGAGCTCTACTGTCCAGAGTGCACAAAGAACTTAGAAAATTAAACTCCAAGGAAAACACTGGCCCAATTAAAAAATGGGCCCTGGAACTTCAAAGAAACTTTACCAGGGATGAAATTAAAATGTCTAACAATTATCTTAAAAAATGCTCCACTTCCTTCGCCATCAGGGAAATGCAAATCAAAACTTCCCTGAGATATCATCTCACCCCGGTCAGGATGGCAAAATCCACAATACAAACAACGACAAATGCTGGAGAGGATGTGGAGAGAGGGGAACTCTCCTACATTGTTGGTGGGAATGCAGGCTCATACAGCCACTCTGGCGAGCCGTCTGGAGATTCTTAAAGAAATTAAAGATTGAAATGCCATATGACCCTGCTATCCCACTTTTGGGAATAACCCCCCAAGCAGCAAAGGTTCGCCTCGATAGCACAAGCTCGACCATGTTCATAGCAGCACTGTTTACAATAGCAAAGTCATGGAATCAACCTAAATGTCCAACAGTTGACGAGTGGATAAGGAAACTGTGGTACATCTATACAATGGAGTACTACTCAGCCATCAAAAATGATGAATTACTGGAATTTGCTGGGAAATGGATGTCATTAGAAAGAATTATATTAAGTGAAGTATCCCAAACCCAGAAAATTAAGCGCCGTATGTACTCCCTAATAGGTGGCTCCTATTACCAAACTCACCCAGCCCACATTGGGACACTCAAAAGTAAACCTATGTAACACAGTAAGTGCAAGGATTATGAACAAGAGAGATGGGTTAGGAGGGCCACACCAGAAACAAGGAGAGAGGAGACCATGTTACAGCAGAGAAAATAGGCCTCCATGAAGGTCTGCAAGTAAGTAATGAGAAACCTGGTTAAGTTCACAGACGTTCTTTCCTGATCTCACCAGAAGGGGAGGGCACATAGTCTAGCAGATAAAAAGTAATCATTTTGCAAATGGGTGATGGACCCCTCCCTCAGTGAGGTTTCCTACTCTTATTACATCTACCCTTGAATGTGCTATTACAACAAGACTCCAGTTTAACAGCTTTTTGTCTCTGGCCAGGGGGTGACATACAGTGCCCAGCAGAATGGAGAGAAGGGAATTGCAGGAGCAGCAAAACTGCAAAAGAAAATCAACAAACCACAATCCAGAACTTCAGAGACTCTATATCAATCACATAGAACTAGGACAGCCTAATCTCTCCCTATCCTGGAGCTCAGGGACATTTGCGGAAGAGGGGGCGGTAAGATTGTAAGAGCAAAAGGATGGGAGGAGCAACGATTTGCAAGATTCTCAACAATAGTTGGGGCCAAAGCAATCATAATGGAACTTTGCATGCCCTGCGCAATGTCCAGCGCACTGTTGCCCTCGTTAAGTCTAGCATCTGTTAAGGGCACCGAGACCCCTGGAGGCAAGGGATTGACAGCCATAGTAGTGATCTTATGCTTAAGGGGAACAAGAGAAAGGGCTTATGGAAATGCCACTGGGTCCTTATATGTCATCGGAGAGGAGGACACAGTGGAGAGTTAGGTGCACACAATAAAGGACTCTCTGGGAATTGGGGGGGAGGCACTGGGGGAAGGGGAGGGGGAAAAGGGGGAAGGGAGGGAACTGGTAAAAAATTTTAAAATGTATAATTAAATTTTTAATTAAAAAAAAAAAAAAACAACAACAAATTACCAGACAAACCAAGGTCCTCGAAATGGAAACATGACTTATCCAGGCTGGCTAACATGATCACACTCCTGATCAGAAGTATAAGACAGAGGCCACCGAGACCCTGAGAGATGAGTTCAAGGAAGAGTCACGGAACTGCCACACAGCTGACCTGGAGAGTGGGAACGGGGTGCGGAGCGCAGGAATGCTGGCAGCTCCCAGACACTGGGAAAAGCCAGAAGAAAGATTCTTCCTCAGAGCCCAGCTCTGTCAGTACCTTGCTATCCAGGGGAGGCCCAAAACAATGAGATCATAGCATTGCCGTGAAATTACCAAGCTGGCAGTGACTAGTTTCAGCAGCAATAGAAACCAATGTGGCTATTAACATACATAAAAGAACAAATGCAAACGCATACATCCTTACCCCCCCGCACCCCCCTGGCATTTTAAATCAACATAGATATGTGTGTGCACATGCACGTGTGTGAGTGCATGTGCATGCACACACATGTGGAGGCTAGAGTTCGATGCTGAAAAGTCTTCCTAGATCTCCCTGTACTTTGTTCTTTGAGACAGGATCTCTCATGGAAGGTGGAGCCCACTGAATCCCTAGGCTGGCTAGCGGGTAAGCTGAACCTGCGTCTACCTCCCAAGTGCTGGGATCTAAGAACTCTGAAGAACGCAGTCCAGACAACCACAATCCCCACTGGCAACCACGTGGCTCATGAATGTCTCCAGCTCTAGGGTACCCCAAAGTTTAGTCCTCGCCTGTCACAGTTTAACCCGTACATTCCATGTGGGGATGTTTTTTCTCGTGTGAGACAGTTTCACTGAATTACACAGACTGGTCTTGATCTTCTGCACACCTGGGCTGGCCCCCAACTCCTGATGATCCCATCTCAGCCTCCCCAGCTGGGGTTCCGAGACGCCCAGTTTTCATGTGAGAACCCTAACTCCCCAAACAGCGTTCCCCTCTGCACACCATGAGCTTTAGGTCAGTGTTTCCAGAATGCATTACCTACAAATGCCTCAGTCTATCTCAATGTGCCCACATGGGAATCATCTTTGAACCCCCTTTCTTAGCTAGGTTTCTGGGCCTCCCACTTATCCAGGAGCAAATCCTACATTCTTATTTGTGTGTGTGTGTGTATCAGAAGGCACCGATTTAGGGCATCATCCAGGATTGCTTCCACCTTCCTTTTTACTTTGCTCTGGGATTTCCCAGACTTTGTCCACTAGAGTTGAAGTACAAGCCGCCACTATTTCTGCCTGACATTTTTATGTGGGATCTGGGATCTGAACTCAGGACCTTCTGCTTGCAAGGCAGGGTCTTAACCCCTGAGCCATCTCTCCAGCCTCCATGTCATCCATCCATTCTAGCTGCCCTGCTCCCACCCTCTGCTCTCCCTCCCCCAACTAATTCACCACTTCAGAGAAACATTAGCAGCCTTGAGATTAGCTGGGGATCTGCAACCCTCCTCCGCACCTTCACATACTCTCTGCTCTGGGTCCGGTATCATCTGACCATGTATGTCTCGCTCTGATCTCAGCTTGAGCACCTGCGCCCAAGCGCTATGGTGAGGATTAAGCAGGCTCACACTCACAATCTTATCACCTCATTTAGTCCCATGGTGACCCAAGGGGGCCCTACGTGATCTCTAGACACAGCACATCTTCTGCCTCTGGATGAGAACTTGGCACCAACTCTGCTCTAAAATCACCTAAGAAGCCCTTGTCTTCACACGTTTGCAAGCCCACTGCTCAGGAAGCCCAGGCAAAAGGTTTGGAAGCTTGAGGCCAGCTTGGACTTCACCGAGAGGCCTTGTCGCAAAAAAGGGGAAAAGAAAGCATACAGGAAACTTTTCAAAACCAAGTAAAAGCACAATCAGGTTTCATGGGTGTTGAATAATGATGCCGGGACCCACATTTTCCCACAGCTCTCCAGACGATGCTCAAGTACAGTCGGGTGGGGGCAGGGATAAGGGGTGTTGAAGTGGCTCAAGGAGTAAAGGGGCTTGCGGCCAAGCCTGACGATCTCAGTTTGATCCCTGGAGCCCATATGGTTGGGAAAAAGAGAACTAACTCTAGGAAGCTGTCCTATGGTACGTGCACACTCGTATGTATCACAAACTCTTTCTCTCTCTGTCTTTCTGTCTCTCTCTCTCTCTCAATGCATTTTTTAAAGGTTTTTTTTTTTGTTTGTTTGTTTTTTAAATACTCATTCTCAACTTTCAGAAGTCAGAAGTCTTATCCCCAGCTTTGGGACATTCGTCTGCAGACATTCTAGAGAACCACACTGTAGGGGGTGTTTCTGGCATCTAGTGGGGAGAGGCCAGCCATGCGGCGTACCCTATACCACATAGAGTAGCCCCTCACAGAGCCGAAGTTGGGAAAACCCAGATTACTTGTTTTCCAGCTCTCGTACTTGGGTCCTGCGTGCTTCTCTGGCTCTTCCGATTCCAGGCTACCCTGGAGAAGAACACAGCCCCCAAATCCTCAAAGCCAAATCTAAACCTGGCAGTCTCCCCAGCTAGGCTGGTAACAGGGTTGCCCGGGAGGAGGCTGGTGAAGGAAGGTCTCTCGCTTCCCTTCCCCCTTGGGCGCTTTGTTAACACTCACTACAGAAGTTACAGCTACTTGCAAACATGTCTCTCACCCCAGGGACTGGAGCCGTAATTTATGCATAATTTATTTCTGGCTTTTCCCCCAGTCTGTGTATTACAGTGAGGAGGTGTTGAACAGATATTTACTGCATGGAATACATTTGATTAATACTAGTTTAATTTTTATTGTGCTCTTGGGCATCTCTTTAAAAGACAATGGAAGTATGGAGTACAAATGCCAGGCCAGTGACACAGCTCAGAAGGTAAAGGCACCTATCACACACATGTCGTGCCATGAATGCTCCTCCCTACTCTCGTTTGCTCTCTCCCTTCTTCCCTCCATCCCCTTCATAAATTAATTAATTAATTAAAAATTTTTAAAAAGACCCAGAGATGGATTAGGAGTTAAGTCTTTGTCTAGTAAGCAAAGGACCTGAGTTCAGATCCCCAGAGCTCAATAAAAATACCAGGTGGAAATGACTGCAGCCTGCACTTCTGACGTGGGAGGCGGAGCCTGGAAAGCAGAGCCATGAGGAGGTAAAGCAATCCAGGATGATTCCTGAAGTTACCTTTGAGCACACAGAGCACTCACTCTTGAGTGCCCTCTTGTACGCGCGCGCGCGCGCGCACACACACACACACACACACACACACTACAAATGCCAGTGAAGCAGAAGTCCCGCACATCTGTTCATGGGATCAGATGAGCTGACCGCAGCTGTTACTTCTCCGCATATTTCACGTGCTGTAGGTGGACTTGGGCTGCCTCTGTAAGTGAAGATTCCCCGGGCAGAAAGCGAGTGGGGACGCAGAGGACTCTTGGGTAGGCAGTTCTCGAGTTTTCAAAGATTGTCTGTCATTCATGGGTCCGTGCAGGTGGGGAAATGGCTCGTTTGCAAGCAAAGCAGCAATTCCAGGGATGGAGACCTCATGTACAATAGCAGATACACTGAAGCTGGACCTGCTGCTCCACGGTGGGCAAGAGCAAGCAGAGCGCGCTCTCTTTGTCTCTCTCTCTCTCTCTCTCTCTCTCTCTCTCTCTCTCTCTCTCTCTCTGTGTGTGTGTGTGTGGTGTGTGTGTGTGTGTGTGTGTTGTGTTGCTTGGGATGGAACACATGCTAGGCAAGTGCTCTACCCCTGACAGCCAGCCTCAGTCACAGGTTTAAAAGTCAAGGAAGAAACAAGGTTTTCCAATACTGCACCCTTTCCATGTGTGAAATCACAGATTTGATTTTTCACTGAGACAAGATCTCGCATAGCACAGGCTGATCTGAAATTCAATATACAACTGAGGATGACCTCTTGTTTCCGCCTCCCGAGTGCTGGACCACAGGCACCTACCATCACATTTGGGTTTGTAACCTCACAGTTAAAAAACAAACAGACGGGGCTTTTTATTTTCTCTTAAAATGGAGAGAGTTGGCCAAGAGTCCATTTAACTTGCTAGTCTTGAAGACAGCAGACAAGCAAAAGACGTGATGCAGAGGACATCCACTGTGTAATCACGCAGGGCTGAGTTGACCAAGCCTCACCACCACTGGGGGCGTGGAGGGAAGGGGGCGGAAGAGAGACGCTGTTTGGGAAGAGACTTTGTTTCCCGTGCTATTCCAGAAGTACTTATGGAATCCCTGGGTAGACAAGGTGACCTTAGCCTGCACCACAAAGTAGCAGAAACAAGAGCCCCAAATATGACGAGCCTGGGATCCTGAGTTGGTTCTTAGATGGAAGAAAACCATCCTTAACACATCCTAAGGTTCACAGTTGGGGCCAGCAGTGGGGACTCAGTGGAGGGAAAGTGCTTGTCGCCCAAGCTGGTGACCTGAGTTTGATTCCTGGAACCCAGGTAAAAGGTGCAAGAAGAGAACCAAGCCCACAAAAGCTGTCCTCTGATGTACAACATGCACCAAGACACGCGCAAGCCTGTGTACACACACACGCACACGGTTAATCAATCAATCAATCAATCAATATTGAGGATCAATCTTTCCAACTCACTGGTGCTTCAGCCATTTCTCCACGAAGGGAATAGAGAAGAATTCTGTGAACGGCTCCCCGGTCCTCTTCGGATTCTGGCTAATCACACCAAGAAAAGAACAAGCGAGATGCCGAGTCAAGCAGGGGCTGCTCTTCCGGTGCCCGTGGACACATCAAATCCCCGGGGTCCCTGAATGCTCGAGGCAGGAGCGACTTACTTGTATAACCACTCAGTCAGAAAGTCACAGGCAATGAACTTGGTTCTTTTCCTCTAAAGGGAGAAGAGAGAATTCAGTTATATTCCTACTTTACCCTTGTGTCTGAGTGGGGCAGAGGAAGAGGGGCTAATGGATGAAATTATGCATGTGTCCATTACGATGAGATTTCTATCAACAAACCACATACACAGAGTCCTGGAGGCATTTCTCCGGTTTGGATACAGATGATTCCCACAGGAGAAGGAACAGAAGGCAGTGCACACAGTAGGTGTTTATTATGTGCTTCCTTGCCCTGTGCCCTGGGAGGCTGATGTTAATAGTTCACATGTACCAGGAACAGGTGGAAAGGGTTTCTGGAGCTGTCTGCAAGGTGTAGGGTAACCACAGGGTAAGTGGGATTACTGAAGTTACTCTACACGTTGCCAATAAATTCATGACAAAATGGCTTATGGGGGAGTGAGAGTCTGGTTACAGTTCCTTGTCCAGCTTGGGAGAGAAGCCCATACCAACACCAGTGCCTGAGGGAACTGGTCATGTCATAGCCGCAGGACTGCGGATAAAGGGGCAAATTTCTCTTCCCAGTCAGCATGTTCAAGTATGCCAAAGAATGCCACTCCCTGAATCCCCTCCTCCATGTTATCTACCTATCTAGGGAAAAGCCCCCACCCACATGGGGCAGGCCTTCCGGCAGTCAATCAGACCCTCTCCCACAGGCTTGCTCAGAGCTTAACCCACCTATTAACTCCAACTGTCAAGCCGACACTTGTAGCTAACTATCGCAAGGATGAGTTCTGAGCAGCGTGACAACAGATGACTACTGTCCCTGTGCAAAAGTCACCACGCACTTCTACACTCTGACAGTTTTCGGGCTACTCGGCGATGTACTCCTAAGAAAACTTCACCATGTAAGTAGCTGACTGTGGCCACAGCCTGAAATGTGGACACGTGGCCATCTTGCGTTTGCTGCTTTCCTAGTAGCCCACTAGCACCACAGCAGGACTTCTGGTCTGAGGGTCACCTTCAAAACACAAGGCTGAAACATAAAGATAAATAAAAACAAGAAGTGCTCCCAAGGTAGAAGACTGGTTTGGCAGGCTAGACTCCTAATATCTGCTCTCTGCCCATCCTTATTAGCAAAATCCTGGCAATTTTGACCGTCATCAGTTCAGTCGAAAAGGGACATGGCTGGAGAAATGGCTCGGGGGTTTAGACTGTCTCGAAAGCAGAAGATCCTGAGTTCCGATCCCAGGTCCTGCATAAAAACACCAGGCAGAAATGGTAGCGGCCTGCACTTTCGGCCCTAGAGGCTGGAACCTGGGAAATCCCAGAGCAAAGCAAGAAGGAGGTAGAATCAATCCAGGAAGATTTCCAAAGTCACCCTTGGTCCTCCACAAGGACACATGCGCCCTCTGACACATACACACACACACACACACACACACAAACACACACACACCACACACGCACACACGCATGCATACAATAATTTTTTTAAAAAAGCCAGGGACACTTCATGTGGCACAAATCTGCCTTATGGACAGAAACAAATGTAGCCCAAAGATTATTGTAAAATCCTCTGCTTTCCTGATTTCTCCTATCCAAACATCTCTGGGATTCCCTTCTACTTCCTACAGTCTAGAACACAGATAGAGGTTAGCCGTGGATTGGAAGTGATCAGAACCGTCCAGTCACAAGACCACAAGTCACAAGGCAAGCCAGGTGTGGTGGCACACACCTGTAATCCCAGCACTCGGAAGGTGGGTACAGGAGGATCGGGAGTTTGAAGCCAGCCTGGGCTACATGAGGCTGTGTCTCAAACAAACCAGACCAAAGGCCATGTACTACCACAATGACTCTGCTTGGCCGCCAATAAGTTCATGACCAAATGACTCGTGGAAGCAAGGGGCTTTATTCTGGTTTATAATTTTCCAGTTACAGCTCTTACTCCAGCTTGGCAGGTGCGTTCACACCAAAGGGCAAAGGCAAGTGGTGACACTATATTCACAGGCTTCCCTTGCCCAACGGCATGTCTGTCCAAGTGTGCCAGAGAATGGTGACTTCCTGACCAGCTCCCGCCATCTTATCCACCTGTCCAGGGACGCTTCCCCGCCCACCACGGGCTGAGACTGCCCCGTCACTCGACGACCTCCTTCGGGTTGCTCAGAGCTTAACTCGCCTACTAATTCTTCACAACTGTCCAGAGCGCCAGCCTTCAATTGTCAGCCTGACTGACACCTGTAACGGTTACGCTTACTGTTGCTGTGAGACAGCACGCAAAGGCAGCAACTTCAGGGAGAAAGGGAGGTTCATTCAGCTTACGGTTCCCGAGGGGAGATACGGTCTTTCGTGGAGGAGACGGCATGGCTGACTGGCAGAAGCTGGAGGCAGGCTAAGTCACACCCATCTTCAAGGCTGAGAGCTGCTAGACTGCTTGCTGCAAAGGCAGACTCCGTCTGGGGGTGGGGTAGGACCAATCCACCTCAAGGCCCACCCCTTGTGACTGCCTTCACCCCGCAAGACTCCACCTCTCAAAGGTGCCATGACCTTCCCAACATAGGAGACTGTGGGGGACACATTTCACACCATGACAACACCTGTATCTAACTATGATATGTAGTAAGGATGGTGGGCCAGGAGGGAGAAAGATCGAGGGCCTTTGCTGACCTCCTAAAGCCACTGTGTCTGCCAACTCTCATCCTTTGGATGTTTAAGGCATAATAGACTTCAGCGAACCCAAGGGCTTTATCACCACCTTAGCATGACTTGCAGCCAAGTGCAGTTGCCAACTAGGAAGCCAAGAAGAGGGGAGACGGTCCAGGATAATGGCTTGAGCCATGTCATGGACAGTGAGGTAGAAGAATTGTCTCCATCTGACGTCTTCTCTTGTGATCCAAACAGAACCATGAACTCCTGTTAGAGAGATGGCTCAGGAGTTAAGCTTCTGCCTCACAAGCAGAATGTCCTGAGTTCCAATCTCTCAGATTCCACGTAAAAAACACCAGGCGGAAATGGTGGCAGCCTGTACTTGTGGTCCTGGAAGGTAGAGGCTGGGAAACTCCAGAGCAAAGCAATAGGAGGTAAAAGCAATCCAGGGTGGTTCCTGAAGTCACCCTTGGTTCTCCACAGGCACATGAAATACCCTGTGATGCACACAGACACAGACAGACAGACAGACAGACAGACACACACACACACACACACACACACAAAAAAAAAAATTAAAAAAAAAAAACTGTTCAGAGAACTGGGATATGCAGTAGCCCTGTCCCCTGTTTGCCCACCGGGGTCTAAGTAAGAACTAAGCCACTCTAGACATGCTGGCTGCCATGTTGGTGGCCTTCCCGTGAAGGAAGGCAGTACAAATTACTCCACTAATTCTCTTTGTTCCTTCAGATCTGCCCTGCCCCTCCCTGAGCTGTGCCTCAGGAAGCTGACACCATGGTCCAATCAACAGGGCTCTTGTACCTTCTAGTTGTGTCCAGTCAAGCGAAGGAATGAGTCAGAGATCAGAGTGGGAAGATAGAAAAGTGGACATTACAGGGTGAGTTGTACCCTTGCCCCCAAAATTCACATGCTAGCATCCTAACCCTACTACCTCAGACTGTGACCGTATTTGGAAATGGGATTGTTGAGGATGGAATCAGTCAACCTTTGAAGGACAAAGCAGCCCCAGTGGGATTCTATTAGCAAGACACAGGCAGGACTCCTGGTCAAATTGTTGGAGATCCTGTGCCTGACATGGGCCTGATGTGTCTGAACTCTCTGGACTATACAGGAATATGAGTTCTTTCCTTCCTGCCTTCTTTTCTTTTTCTTTTTTGGTGGTGCCAAGGATGGAACTCAAGGCCCAGGGTCTCTACCACTGAGTTACATACTCAGCTGTATACTTCCTTTTTAAAAATCAAGCCACTTCCTGCTGGGTTGCACGTGTGTGTGTGTGTGTGTGTGTGTGTGTGTGTGTGTGTGTGTGTGTGTACGCGCTCATGTGTGTATACCTGTGTACACGTGCAGGTGCATGCCTGTGGAGACCTGGACTGACACTGGGAATCTCTCTATCTTATTCATTGATGTAGAGAGTCTCTCATTTGAACCCAGACCTCACCAATAGGGACCAGTCTAGCTAGCCAGCTTGCTCCAGGGGTTCCCTGACACTGTCTCCCAAGGGCTGGGCTTTTAGGACTGTCACACCACACAACATTTGTTCTGAGAAAGTGTTTTGGAGAATCCTCAGACTCTTTCATTTAGGGAAAACTCTGGCCCCAGTTCCCCAACTTCTCCCTGGGGGCATCTGGGAACATATGTCTCTTTCCTCTACCAGATTACAGGCACACATGACAGGATACCTCTCTTTTCTCTTTCTACACTGGGCCGGCTCAAGTGCCTCATACCGAGGAGGGGATGGATGAAGGCTAAGGAGGTGGATGAATGAAGTCACAACGCAATTCCCAGCCATCGAGCAAGAAAAACCTCAGAAAACTCAGGTACAAGGATCTGGACCCAATCAAAGTAGGAACAGCCAGCCTAACTCTGGAGAATTTCACCTCACTCTCTTAATGTTTCATTTATTTATTAATTTGAGAAACAGAGAGAGAGAGAGAAACAGAGAGAGGAGGAGAAGGAAGAGAAGGAGGGGGGAAGGAAGGGGGAGAAGGAGGAGAAGCACCCCCCCCCATATCCCCCAGAGAGGTAGAGGGAGGTCAGAAGACAACTTTGGGAAGTTGTTTCCCACCTTCACCATAGGAGTTTGGGGGATGGAACTCAGGCTGCCGGGTTTGTGTGTAAGCATCTTGACCTGCTGAGTCAGCTTACCAAGCCCTACGCCTGCCTCCCTCCCTCCCTCCCTCCCTCCTTCCCTCCCTCCCTTGAGACAGGGGGTTGGAGAGATGACTTCTGGTACAAACAGAAGGTTCTGAATTTGGATCCCAGGTCCCACATAAAAAACTCCAGGCAGAAATGGCTGCACCCTGCACTTCTGGATCTGGTGGGCAGAGCCTGGGAAATCTCAGAGGGAAACAAGGAAGAGGTAGAAGGGATCCAGGATGATTCCTGAAGTCATCCTTGGTCCTCCACAGGGACACACAGTGCGCTCTCTCTCTCTCTCTCTCTCTCTCTCTCTCTCTCTCTCTCTCTCTCTCACACACACACACACACACACACACACAGTAAATAAATAAAATATTTTTTTAAAAAATTTTGAGACAGTCTCAAGCACCCCAGGCTGGCCTGGAACTAGCTCCGCAGCAGAAGGTGACCTTGACCTCTGGCTCTTCTGCCCTCCGCCTGCCAAGCAGGTATGTGCCTCCATGGTTGCCGAGGGTCCACCCAGGACTGGTACCTGCTGGATCACCACTATGCCAACAGACCCACATCCCCAGCCCCCAGGCTTTGCTGAAGAAAAATTTTCCTCTCCTTTTCTTGTTTCCCTTTACTTGCAAATATCCAATCCAGTTTTATTATCCCGCAGGAGGCTGAAGAGGCTGCTGTGAAATCGATGAGCACCGAAAAGGAAAGTGCTTCTTCAGGTTTTTTTCACCCGAAACGTCATCACAGCTGTTAGTAAATAAAACGTAATGGCGCTTGAGTTGCTGGAGAGTATCTGTAATCTTTTACCTCAGTGTTGACGGGGTTCATAGGGAAAATAAAGAGGGGGAGGGGGAAACCCAGCGGGCCAGGGGAACAAAAAGAACAGTGCTGGAGCTTCCGTGGGCTCTTTAAGTCTGCAGGGACAGGATTCCCTCCGGAAGCCACCAGCCACAGTAAGAAAATGCTTGTGCAACAATGCAAATATGTGGCTAGCATGAGTTGTCGCCGACGACCTGAACAACAGAGCGACTGTGCAATGGCAGGATCAATCTCTTGCCCCACAAAAGAGGGATTGTCCCCCTGACATTTAGCACACCGTGGAATGGACAAAGACTTCCATGTGGGAATGTAAGCGGAAACTTACCAAGTACGCTTTAAAAAAAAATAGCCAAATGGTCCAATGTATGGAGGTCATGCACACTGATCTAATCGCTTTCAGTGGGAAGAGATAAAATGGAGGAGACGGTGCTTGCCTTCGGGCCGGGCCAGCGTGGACGTGCCACGCATACCCAGACATGCACAACAGCGGAGTATTGTTCAGCTGTTGTTTGGTTTAAAAATTATCTGCTGGGAGGCTGAAAGGGAGAAGGGAAAGCAAATGAAAAGTTGCGGTGAGTGAAGAGATAACAGAGGAAGTAATAGAAAAATGAAAAGAGCAAGACTGAGAAAGCGTGGGCTCTTGGGGCTGACGCAATGTGGACAGATACGGTGAATTGGGGATTGTTAAAAGTTGGGAATGCGCACATTTGTGCAAGCGGCAGAAACAGCCCAACCTCAAAGTTTTAAAAGAAAAGAAAATTATACCGAGTCTTTAGCTTAGACAGACATTGCAGTAGCTTGTGGCTGACCTTGAACTTCTGATTTTCCTGTCTCTACCTCCCCAGTACTGTGGCATGAGCCACTGTACCCCATGTATGTGGTACTGGGGGTACCCCAGAGCTTCCTACATGCTGGCCAAGTACTTCACTATTCAGAGCATATCTCCAATACACACACACACACGCACACACACAAATCATAACAGATGCAAGGACAAGGCCGGAAGCCCTGGGCCGCCATGGTGGCACCTGAATGTAGTACCAGTGCTGGGGAGGCCGGCCAGAGGACTGCTGATTCGAGGTCAGCCCAGGCTTCAGGGCGAGGTTCTATCTCTAGAAAAAAAAAAATCTGCCAACAGAAGAATGGATAGAGAAGATACAGAATGCAGATAAAGTGGAATTTGTTTCAGCCATCAGGAAAAATGAAGCTGGGACATTTGTGAGAAGATGGATGCAGACTGGAAGAAGTTGGTCTCAGGGAGACAAACAGCACACGTTTTCTCTCGTTTTTTGTATAGTCGCATGAAATCATACATGCAGAGGTAACACACAAGTAGAACTTAAACCATCTAGGGAACCAAGGAGAGAACTGGACTGGGAGGGCCACAAAAGGGTTGGCAGAGCATGGAGGGGTTCAAAGAACTTTTATATACATGCATGGAAATGCCTTATGTAATCCAGGGTAATAAAATAAATGGGGAATTGCTGGGCTGATTTTCCCAGGCACACACTGTGACGACTCCAGGCCGTCAGGGCGGAGAAAGCCAAACGTGCTGCAGGCCCTTTACCCCCTTACCCAAATCCAGGGGACTCCGGACACAACAGGGAATCTGTCAAGGCGAGACTCATTCACTCACTCATTCACTCATTCACTCACTCAGTTACACAGCTGCTGGCTGTGATGACAAAGATAAGTAAAGCCTGACCGCCCGCACCTCCGCCTCAGCCCTCCAGAGACTCAGCAACGGACGGGGAGTTTGTCAGACAAGATCTCAGTTTACTGGGGGTAACAAATCAGCTTATATAGACAAAGAATCAGAGCACACGAAACAGGCAGCCAATTACCTTGATGGTCAGTACAGCACACAGGCTGCATAGATCAGACTAAGCATAAATCTATATTGGCTCCTATAAGCCAATTAGGGCTCTCTGTAATGTGATCAGAGTTGTGCCTAGGACACTAGCGCCCAGCGCCATCTTTGGCCCCATGTGCTAAGCCATGCCCTGCTCACTCCCTCCCAGACTGTTATCCCTGGGCAGGCCCAACAGGGAATTACTGGGGGTAAAAGGGTGCAGCAGGGGAAAGGATGGGGAAAATGGAGGGGGTGCATCTAAGCTGAACATGTACAGACATTTTTCTGGTCATTATTTCAACATGGAACTTGCACAGCACTGATATTGTATAGATATTAGAAACAATACAGGCAACTCAGTGGTCCACACACACAAAACAAGCAAATATGAAAGGAGGAGGGAAACTGGGTGGGAGGTAGAAGGATTTCAATGGAAAAAGGAGAGGGGAATGGGATCAGGCAACATGGGGTGAAAGTGACATAAATTTGTTTTATTCATATATGAAACTGCCAAAGAATTTTAAGAATTACTAACAATATTAATAAAAACAGTAAAAACTGGACTGGGAGAGATAGTTCAGCAGCAAAAGGGGTCTGCAAACAAACTTGGGGACCCAAATTCAATCCCTGGGGTCTGCGTGGTGAGAAGGGAGAACTAACTTTTGAAAGTTGTTCTCTAATCGCCATGTATGTGTCATAATACACGCATACCTTCTCTCTCTATCTCAAAATAAGTTAAATTAATAATAATAATAATAATAAAGACAAAAAATAAAACAAATAAAAATATAAATGTGCAACTAAAAAGCAGCCGTACTACCAGCACTGGTAGAGAAACAGCCCAGCCCATCTGCCACAGCCTGAGGGGTCCCTCCTCCCCCTCGGCAACCTCTACTCAGCTATAGCCACGTCCTTGATGGGCATAGACCAGAACCAAGACAAAGCAGAGTTAAGTTTTTTAAAATAACTTGAGAATCATTTAAGAAAAGAACAGAACACGACAGAACACGATTCCAAAACATGGCTGCAAACTTCCGGAGAGAGTCACACTTAGCCATCTTTACAATAGCTCCATACACGATTCTTGTAGCTTGTTAAAAGTTGGCATGTGTGTTCGCATGTCCTCGTGTGTGTAGGCTTGCATGTGTGTGCACATGTTTGTATATGCATGTGGAAGCCCTAAATTGATGTTGTATTTCTTCCTTGATTGTTTGAGGCAGGATCTCCCAATTGAACCCAGAGCTCACTGATTGGCTAGTCTATCTACCCAGCTTCCCCTGGGGATCCCCTGCCTAGGCTTCCTGAGCATGAGATTAGAGGCGACCCCCATGCTTGCCTGGTTTTTCACGTGGCTTCTAGAGATGCAAACTCTGTCCTCACACTTGAGGGCAAGCGTTTCACCCACTGAGTCATCTCTCCAGCCCTTCTGGGTCTTTAAAGTTATATTTCTCACTCACTGCAGTGAGGCTTGTCCTTTCCAGACCTGCATAATGACTTGACATACTAACATGCCCCCATAGACTATTAAGGAACTCAAGAGAGATAAGAACATACTGTGGAAATCTTGAGAGTAGAGCTGGATGAGGGAAAGGAAATGCCCCTATCGGTGGGGTGGCCCTAAGAGAGGCCTGAACCCCTTTAAGAATAGACAAACCAGAAGGAACCCTGAGATCCACAGAAGCAGACAGGCAGGAGGGTGGGAGGTAGGGGAATGAACTGATGAAGGAATGGGGAGATAGGAGGAATAGAGGGGGATAGAGGAAAATAAGGATAAGAACTCAATATGCTTGTAAAACTAGAAAAATAAAATAAAAAATAAAAACATAAAAAAGTTATATGTCTTGAGGCTGGAGAGGTGGCTCAGGGGTTAATCCTCTGTCTCGCAGGCAGAAGGTCCTGAGTTCGGATATTAGACCCCACATATAGACTGAGCAGAAGCGGGGACAGCCTGTGTTTCTAGTCCTGGTAGGGCGGAGCCTGTGAATCCCCAGGGGCAGAGTAAACAAGGAGGAGATGGAGGCGGTCCATGGTGGTTCCCGAATTCACCTGTGGTTCTAACACACCACACACACACACACACACACACACACACACACACACTTGAATAAATAATAAAAAAATTATTTAAAAAGTTATATGTCTCAAAGGCTATCATTTACAAGAAGGCTTAAAGATTAATGTTGCAGTTCGGATTAATGTTGCAGTTCGCCTGCATGGTTGCTGATAAATGACCATCAGACGGCTTAAGGGAACAGGGGTTTATTGTCTCTTACAATTGTCTGGTTACAATTCTCAGTCCAGCTTGACAGGAGAGTTCAAGCCAACACCAGGGCCAAGGGAACTGGCCACACTATCTAATGGCTGAGAGAGGGACGATCCTTACTTGCCAAGTCTGGCCAAGTATACATAAGGATGCCAATTTCCTCAACTGGCTTTCTGTGTTTTATCCACCTGTTCAGGGCCTAATCCCACCCACCATGGGCTGAGCCTTCCCCATCAGCTAGACAATCTCGTGCAGGTTTGCTCTGGGCTTAACCCAAACACTAATTCTCCACAAATATGCCCAGAGCTCAAACCCTCAACAGTCAAGTTGACACCTGTGCCTAACCATGACAACTAAGCAAGTTTAAATTTCATGTGAAAGTTCAGGTGAAGTAAAAATACAGGAGCTGCTTTACTGCCTTTTCTTTTTTTTTTTTTTTTTTTATTATTATTTATTCAATTGTGCGCGCGTGTGTATGTATGTGCGCGCGCATATGCGTGTGTAGAACCACGGACGAATCGGCCACCATGGACACCTCCACCTCCCTCTGCCCGGGGATTCACAGGATCCGCCCTACCAGGACCAGAAGCGCAGGCCGCCCCTGCTTCTGCCCGGCGTCTATACGTGGGGTCTAGGATACGAACTCAGGACCTTCCGCCTGCAAGGCGGAGGCTTAACCCCTGAGCCACCTCTCCAGCCCCATTACTGCCTTTTCTTATCTTGAGGAATTTCCTTTTGAAGGTTAATCTGTAGGTGACTCTGGGAGGGGTGCTGTTTAAATTTTTTTTCAACTCTGTGTGTGTGTGTGTGTGTGTGTGTGTGTGTGTGTGTGTGTGTATAGAACCACGGACGAATTCGGGAACCACCATGGATGCCTCCACCTCCTCCTTGTTTACTCTGCCCCAGAATTCACAGGCTCCGCCCTACCAGGACCAGAAACGCAGGCCGCCCTGCTTCCGCCAGGCGTCTATCCGAATTCAGGACCTTCTGCCTGGAAGGCAGAGGCTTAACCCCTGAGCCACCTCTCCAGCCCCAGAGGGGTGCTATTTAGATGTAGAGATGAGGGTAGAGTGCACATTCCTGCTCTAAGCAAACATAGGTCATTTGTGTTTTTAACATCCTTGCGTGAGATGTCTTCAGGGAAACACACATCACCTCCCTAGGCCATGTTGGCTGTATCTACTCCCTGGGCTGAACTTTCTTAACTCTCAGTTAGCCGGAAATGAAAACTAGACCCAAGGGTCAGGGGCTCTCCCTTCTCCAGCCCTCTTCATTTTCCTATCTTTCCTACCTCGATACTGTGAGTTTAGTGGACTGCTATGCATCTGGCTTTGACACTGTTTAGGTGGAGATGTGCTGGCCTTCCAAGGGGCACAAACATGGTCCCCCGTGTCTCAGCAGGTGCAAGTCCCTGGGGGCTTCTGAAGAGCAAACATTCATTTCTCATAGTTCCCAGGCCTGGGAGTCCAAGGTCAAGGTACCAGTAGATTTGATGACAAGATGGAGCGTCTTCCTCACAGACGGCACCCCTCAAAGGAGCAAACGAGATCCCCTGGGGCTCTTCCGTAAGGGCAGAAACCCCTTCTTGAGATTCCACTCAGCCGGTCCTCAGGGTTCCGCCCCCTACCACCACATCAGTCATCATGTGGCCACAACATCTCGGTTACCTGGATTTTGTTGCCAATGGCGCCAACAGATTAAGCAAAGATTTTGCTAGGATAAGACCCATCTTCTGGGGGGATGGCTCAGCCAGAAAAGTGCTCGTAGGAGGACCTGACTTTGATCTCCAGACCACATGTGGTGGGGGGGGGAAAGAGGGCACATTGCTCACAATTCCAGTGCAGGGGAGGTAGAAACCCTGGGGTGGCTTTGCTAGATAATCTAGCCTACTAGACAAGCTCCACATCAGTGAGGGACCCTGTCTCAAGAAACAAGGGAGCAGTGAGATAGCTCAGTGGGTAAGATGTCTGCTTGCAAACCTGGCGACCTGAGTTCAATCCACAGAAGTCCACAAGTTGTACCTGATCTCTCTCTGTCTCTCTGTCTCTCCCCCCCCCCAATAAGTAAATAATTTTTTAAAAAAAAGTAAATGGCGTCTGAGGAATGACACCTGAGGTTGAGAGAGAGAAAGATTTCTAACTTCTGCCATTAGTCAAGGCCAGGAAATAAACTTTCCTTCTTCATTGACAAGAGTCTATGTATTTTTAAAAAGAGATTCAAGTGTTTGATTTTAAAAGAAGAAAAACAACTATAATAGATGATTATGGGCTGACTGAGGAACTTAAAAAGAAAAATGGGGGGTTGTTTTACTGAATTATTCATAGGAGCAAATTTTAGCATCCTGGCATGATCAAAGGAGTTAGAAATAGTTTCCCGACACCAACTACTGTTTACATTGCTTTTCACAGCAATGAACTTGATCGGAAGCCCAAAGGGAAGATTCGCATGGGGGTGGGATGGCCAGAGAGGGGAGACAGCCTAGTGTGCCTGCTCTGGCTTTGCATTTAATCTAAACTTAAAGCTGAGATATGCTTTGTTTTCCGGTCATTTTAGTCCTGCATAAAAGTTGTTTCCAAATTAAGTAAGATACACAGTTTAACCCCATTTAGCAAACATTTACCAAACGCTGCCTGTGTGCCAGGCCCTGAGGTAGACAAGAGCAATAGAGAGAAGAAGAAGACGTGGCTATGTTGTGGTTATCTCCCTGTCCAGTGACGACCACCCCTGCATCCCCCCCACAGGTAGGCAGGACACCCAAGGGCACACGTAGCCCTTCTCCACCCCCCAGGACCGTCCCTTATAAGGTAGTCAGTCACATGCCCCACCTTACCTCTACCTTAGGCACCAAAACCAATATGATCCTGTTTATTTTGGCCTAAGGTATTCATCAACCCATTTTGGAGCAACAAGACAGGATAGGAGAAGTGTGGGGACCTCTGGGAAATCATTTCCTTGACTTCCTCAAAGAGCTTTCCCAGGCTCTGTTCCTGACCGAGAGGTAGAAGTGGAGGCAAAGTCAGGCCTGCGGCTCTAATTATTTTGGGCTTTGCGGGAAGCGGACATCACAAGAAGTCAGGCAAAAACACAGAAGACAATCGAACGCCCTACCCCACCACACAGAAGACAATCGAACGCCCTACCCCACCACACAGAAGACAATCGAACTCCCTACCCCACCACACAGAAGACAATCGAACGCCCTACCCCACCACACAGAAGACAATCGAACGCCCTACCCCACCACACAGAAGACAATTGAATGCCCTACCCCACCACCTCCCTCAAAGCTGTTTCGAAAGTTACAAGTAATAGACAGCTGACCCAAATTCCTTCCACCACCTTCTGGAATAGCACCCTGAATTCCCCCTCCTCTGAAGATATGTGGTCTGGGTGAGGTCTTTCCCTTGCCCATGAGTCCACTAAACACCCCGCATTTCAAGGACTTGCTCTAAAGGCAGAACTGACCAGAACTGGCTCCATGAACTTCAAGAAATATATCTCTGCCTCACTCAGTTCACCAGGAATCGAATTATCCCATTAGTCAGTGCGTCCACACTATACACCCCAACACTGCAGATCCCACCCGCTGTACACCCACCCAAAATACCCCTACCAATGTAGACCCCACCCACTGTACACCCTACCACTGTAGACCACACCCACTGTACACCCTATCACTGTAGACCCATCTACTGTATGCCCTACCACTCTATACCCTACCTACTGTATACCAGCCATACCTATTGTATACCAACCATACCTACTGTACACCCTACCCACTATATACTCTACCTACTGCATACCCTACTTACTGTATATCAACCATACCTATTGTATACCCTACCCATGATATAGCCTACCTACTATAACCTTATTTGCTGTATACCCTACCTACTGTGCACTCTACCTACTATATACACTATATACCCTAACTACTGTATACTCTACTCGCTCTATACCCTACCTACTTGATACCCTACCTACTGCATACCCTACTTACTTTATACCCTGACTACTCATTGATAACCTAGCCATACTTTTAGGTACTAGGCTAACTGCTGTCTATCACAATTCTTGTAGAGATCGCTTTGGATGAGGAAAGGAACCAGAGAGAGAGAGAGACAGAGGAAAAAGTGATGGAGAAGTGAATATAATCAAAGTTCATTATATACATGTATAAAAATGTCATAATTAAACCTATTATTGTGTATAATAAATGTTCATAAATGTCTTTAATAACATAATGGCTTCAAAGCACAAGACTAGTGGATATTCCAGAAAGACACTAGAAAGTACTTCCTTTAGTAGACAAACCAGAGGGACTCCATAGAAGCATACAGGCAGAAGGGTGGGAGAGAGTGGGAGGGAATGGTAAAGAGTAGGGAGGAGAGGGGAGGGGAAGGAGGGAAGCTGGGATAAATACTCAATATGCTTGTAAAAGTAGAAAAATTTTTTAAAAATTGGGAAAAAAAGAATGTAATTCCTTTAAGCAAAATATATTCTCTATTTTTTCTCCCTCTCTTTAAAATCCCATAATAAAACCTATCATGTTATGCAATGAATATACACTCATAGCAAGATTTCTCTTGAAAAACACCAGCTAGGTTTGTGGATCAAGCCATGCAGAAAGATCTCCCCAGGGATGTCTTCTCACATTTTTTAAACATTCTTTTTCCATGTAAGCCATTTTGAACAGAGTTCTCGGTCTCTCGCAGGAAATGCGAGAATCTTGGCTCTGCACAGGTAACACTGCCGGGACAAAACAGATTCCCCCAAGTCTTGCTGCTTTGTACTGCTAAGGATTAAACTTGAGCCTTTTGTTAAAAACTGATTACAGAAGAATCGCCCACTGTATACTGGGCACCCAAAACACTTTCGGAGAGGCCCCAACTGGCAAGAACTTCCAGGCAGAGTTGACAAGGCAGCCATGAAGCCAGCCCTGCTTAACACAGACCCACAATAAACTCTAGTGGTGTTCCCATGGCTCGTGCCCCCATTAAGCTAATCCAAAGGCTGGATGGCTGCGGTCACTTAGGAGCATCAGCCCAACTGCCCTGTTTAATCAGCGCACTATGTCCACATCTCCTGCTTAACCAATCGCTTTACTGGCCAGCTCGCGGCGCGACGGGATGGGATCGTGTCTTCTCACCCACCTTTCCTCTAGTCTAACAATCACCCAGTTGATTTCCTGCCCTGAAACTGCTTTTTCTTTCCAGTTCAAGGAGACTGGCCAGGCTGTGACTGCGTGGGGCCGGGAGGCCAAGGGGAACGCAGAATCTGCGGATGGAAAGACGCTTCCCATAGAAAGTGCCTTCTCAGGGTGCTTTGCAAACCTGGCTGCACAGCCACGCCTCCAGGGGACCAAAGGGTCTGGAACATTCTCTTCAAACCTGCACTCTCAAGGGAGATAAAAGGAAGCTCTGGCTGAGGCTCCCACCATGCGCCTGTACCAACCCATCCCATGCTACCTACCCAAACCGAATTTATTCTTTCTCTCTACCTAGACTCGGTGTTCTTCCCTTGGGCTTTTCATTCGCTGACATCTGCCTCCTTTCCAGGCATGGTTCTGGTAACATTAGCTGTGATCCCTGTGCCCATCACGTATGTCACATTTAATTCAGCAGCCCGGGGAGGAGGGATCTATATAAGCATCACTCTCCCCATCCAACAGACCAGAAAACCGAGGCTCACAGCGTTGAAGGAATCTTCTCATGTATCCAGAAGTAGTAAGGGTGGAAGAGGGGCACAGGCCCACAGGTCCGACCACAGGACCTTGGCCTCTGTCAAGATACCCACACAACCTCCACACCCCTGAGCTATCTTGGCCTGTTTCATCCTCACCAGCTCCTCTTTAGTCTTCCATTCCAGGACAAGTTTGCTTTGTTATTTTAGCATGACATTTCTCTGTAGGTGCCAGACACTGAGAGAGGACTCTTGTAGGGTCCCTGTAACCCCCCTTATATGATGTCTCTAATATTATTATAACATACACTTTTATTGAAGAAAAAACTAAGGGTGCTAAGGTAGCTCAAAATGGTCTCCAGTTCTTTCTTATTTTTACATGCGTATGTATGTATGCATGCGTGTATGTATGTGTGTGTCTGTCTGTCTATCTGTGTATGTGTAGAATAGGGCACTTAGTGTATCTGTACAAGTCCAAGAGTGACATCAGGAATCATCCTGGATTGCTCTACCTCCTTATTGTTTTTCTCTGGGGTTTCCCAGGCTTTGCCTTCCAGGATCAGAATTACAAGGTCCCCAGTTCTAACCCTTGTGCCCCTCATGTAACAACTGTAACTACCACAATCTGGACAGTTCCCAGTTCTCATGATGATGCACACCTGCAATCCTAGCACTGCAGGGCAGAGACAGGAAACTTGTAGGGTTAAGGCAGCTTAGGCCACATACACCCTTGTCTCAAAAAAAAAAAAAAATCCACTAAATTCCATTTTTATTCTTTGAAAAAACGGCTCCCACGATTTAGACATGAATTTTTGAGAAAAGTCTAGGATTTTCGCATGCTACCTACCCAAACTTTAATAAAGTTCAGGTTTTCAATACTGTTCTGCTTGTTTTGTTTTTAGTACAAACTATAATTCCAGCAGCCCCCTAACTATGAGAAATGTCTTCATAGTACATTCTTGGGCTCTGGTCTCATCATTCCCAACAGTTATGTTTTTGGTTTTTACTTGTAGATTTCACTATTTTTTTTAAAGGGACTGGGGAGATGTCTCAGGGGTTACTTTTTGCTTCACAAGCAAAAGGACCTGAGTTCAGATCTCATGTGAAAAAATGCCTGGCAGGAATAGTGGTATCTGTAATTCTGGCCCTGGAGGCGGAGCCGGGGACACCTCAGAGCAAAGCAGTAAAGAGGTAGAGCAATCCAGGATGACTCCCAATGTCACCCTTGGGCCACAGGCACACACACTCACGTGCTCTCTTGTACACATGTGCACACACATGTACAACCATCCATGTGTAAAACACACACGCACATGCAAAATATTAAATAAATAACAAAAATAAAGCAACTACAGATCAACTATCCCGTTCAAATTTTTGGGATCAGAACTGCTTTGGGTTTTAGAATTTTGGGACCCTTGGAATATTTATATATGCATGAGATATCTTGGAGACGAGAGCCAAGTCTATAGGCCTTGCACACATGCCCTGAAGGCAATTGTATTCAAGGTTTTCAATAATTTTACATAACGAAAATTTCCTGGTATAGAATTCTCTGCTCGTAGCATCATGTTGATACATGACAAGATTTGGGGACTGGGAATGTTGTCCAGTTGAGAGAGTACTTGCCTAGCATGCATGAGGCACTGGGTTCCCAACTCCTGTACTGCATAAACCTGGGTGCGCTGGTGCACGCCCCTACTCCCAGCACTCATCAGATAGAGGCAGAAAGATCAGATGTTCAAGGCCAGCCTGAGTTAACGACACTGTCTCAAAAAAAAAAATATATATATATATATATATATTTATATGGCTGGAGAGGTAGCTCAGGGGTTAAGATTCTCCCCACAAACAGAAGGTCTTGAGTTTGGATCCCAGGTCCCACATAAAAACACCAGGCAGAAATGGTGGTGGCCTGAACTTCTGGCCCTGGTGAGCAGAGCCTGGGAAATCCCAGAAAGAAGCAAAAAGGAGGTAGAAGCAATCCAGGATGATTCCCTTGGTTCTCTACAGGGACACGTACACACACAAAATAAAAAGCTAAAAAATACATCTTTTTCATGTTCACTCTAGAGATTCTTAGCTTGTAGTATCTTTAGAATGACAAAAGAGTTGTTCTCTGGCCATTTATAATATCTAGAAAGTAATAAATTCTTCTGATCTTAAATATATCTTAAATAAAGATTCCACCCACCATGCACTCATTCAACCATCAATGGGAAGAGACCATGGAGAAAGAACATTTTTTTATGGATTCCCTATTTTCTAAGCATAATACATTTAAAATATCAACAGGAGTTAATGTGTGTTAAGTGTTTTCTACATGCCGGGAACGCTTTCAGATTGGACTTAAATCCTTCTCACTACATGTCGTTACTAGACACTACCTGTTATTTCCATTCTATGCAGTAGCAAACAAACAGAGACAGACTGCATACCTCGCCTAGAGTCACTTAGGAGCAGATGGAAAAAGAATCTGAGCTCACAGAGGTGACTCCACAACAAGCCCCTTCACGCCCTAGCTCATTTCATGTGCTTGACAATCTTGCCTGCAGCTTCCAACTAAACAAAGACGCAAGCAAGTACTTTCAGGGACAATGCAGGAATCCCTAAACCAAGCCTGTCATCTGTCATCGAATTTGTGTAATTATTATTTTGGTGGCGGAGTTGAAACAAGTTCTCAGCATGTAGCCTGGATTAATCCGGAATCCACCCTCCTTCCCGGCCTCCCGGGCACTGGAATCACAGGTGTGCATCATTCTGCCTGGCTCACACACATATTATTTTTAACACAGGCACTGCATGAGGTAAATTACAAAGAGGAACCCCGCTCTGCAACCCCTCTCTGTACCCACACCTTCCGCAATATGACTTTATACCTCTTCCCTTCAAAAGCTGCCGTCTAGTACTCCTTGGCTGGGATTGCCAATACCATATGCGTGAAAACGTGTCGGTTCCAAACTTCAGGTATCCCCTCAGAATCCTAGCCCCCTAGCAACCTGAACTACTAGGGTTAATCCGATAGTGGTGGAGGATAGGAAAACCCTGGTAATGGAGATTCATTCTTGCTAAGCAGCCATGGCCAGTAGGCACCCAGCCTCTGGGGTAGCTAATCAGAGACATGCATGAATGGATGAACCTAGCCAAGGCCAGAGGAAACTTCCAGCCAAGTCCAGCCCGCATAACTGACTTGTAGTTGTAATTCTAAACCACTAATGGAAGTTTGTTATGTAGCGAAAAGTTAACAGATGCTGTGTATAACAACCGAAACACAACCTAGAGCCCACTGACAGCGTTCCCTCCTGCTTGGCAGTCAGTCAAACCCCTGGCACAAAGCTGGGCCCCCAAGCTTCAAGGCCAGGGGGCGGGGGGAATCCCAGCTCAGGGCCACAGCACTGCAATTTGTAAGAGAACCCCGGGGTCAGCCTCGGGCCAGGGCCTTCTGTAAAGCCTTGTTTTCAGCACTGGACTTTGATTTTTAGAAACAAACTCAATTCTGGGCCAAGCTTGAGGAATAAAGTAATCAATGTTCTTTTGTTGGGAAGAAAACAAGAAAAGCAACATGACTATAAAGTTATAATAAGATTACTCTTGCATGCCTTACAAACTGGATCTGACAACGTTTTGCAATCTATGAGTCACAAAGGGAACTATTCTTTCTTTGAAAGAATATGAAAAAATTTAGAACCATTCGATTAAAAAAAAAAAAAACATTGGCACACAAAAATCACACATTCTTGGAGCTGGAGAGATGGCTCGGGAATTAAAGCCTTTGCCTTCCAAGCATAGAGACCCAAGTTAAGGCTCCAGATCTCACATAAAAATGTTGGAAATGGCGGTGGCTTGGAAGGATACGCCTAGGAAACCCCAGAGCAAAGCAATAAGGGAGTAGAGCAATCCAGAATGATTCCCAAAGTTACCCTTGGACCTCCACAGGCAGACACAAGCTGTGCCCTCCTCTGCACAACACACAACACACACACACACACACACAAATAAAACTATCATACTTACGGGTCATCATACAATGTGTTCGTTGAGTCTGTAGACATTGTGTGATATCCAAATGAGAGGGACTGTATCGATTTGCTCACACGCATTACATTTCCTTGGAGCAAAATCTACGTGTAATGGGAATTATTTTCAGCACAGCGGCCCTGTCACTGTTGCCTGTGAGCTCTGGAGCCAGGATCCTGGTTCCGGCCTTAGCTCCTCCTCTTAGCAGTTGCATGAACTTGGGGCTCTCAGGGCCTCAGCTTTCTCGGTCACGGTCACGATTTGAATGAGTCACCCCTCCCACTCCCCCTGCCCGCAGCTTGTGTGTTCGCGCATCCTTAGCTGGTATTAATATTTGGGAAGGTTGTGGCAACTTTGGGATTTGGGAACCTTGTTTGGGGAGAGGGTGTTGAGGGGTGTCTTGAGGTGTGGTCGCCCAGTCCTGCTTCCTCTTGGCGCTCTTGCTCTTTCTGCCTTCCTGATAGCTGTGGTGACCCAAACCAGCCTCCTGCTTCTGCCTCCAGCCATGTACGTCTGCTGTGTGATTTCTACCACAATGGACCACATGCTCTCTGGAACCATAAGCCAAATAATACTCCCTTTCTCCCCTAAGTAGCGTGAGTCTGAGTGTATGTCTCACAGCAAAAGAAAAATGCCTGCAATAGTCACAAAGCATGATCAAACCATCCGCTCTCAGAGTGGCGGTGATGCTTAAATGAGGGCCATAGATGTAGCTCAGCTGGGGTGTTTGCCTAGTATGCACGGAGCCCACATCTGCATAAAACCAGAGGCAGTGGGGGCCCCTGCCTGTGACCCCACGCTCCAGGCACAGACTGAGTTCAAGACCAGCCTGAGCTACAAGAGACCGTGTGTCAGAAAGCAGGATGGGCGAGGGGCTTTAGTTAGTCCAGAAGTAGCTCAGTTGGTGGAGTGCTTAGTGGACATGCATGAGACCCTAAGTTTGATTCCTCAGTACCTCATAAAACCTTTTATGTGCCTCTGTGACCTTATGTATGCAATTAGGATAGTTGGTTCTTTCTAGACTACAGTTTCCACACTTTGAACCTGCTATAAAGAAAAAAAAAATACCACCTACATCTCACCAGGGTCTTCTTCAAAATCAATGAGATCTTCTGAACAAACGTTGAGTCTGGAAGGTTGGAGATGAATAAAGAAGGTATTCACACACTTGAGATTTGCTAAGGGAGATCTTGAGTGTTCTCACCCAAAGTATACACACAAAAGCAATTACGTTCTGCACCCTCAACACGTTTGTGTTCCTGCCTAATTCATCTGTTGAGATCCTGAGCCCTAAGGAAAGGGCATTAAGAGACAAGGTCCGGGGCTGGAGAGATGGCTCAGGGGTTAAGGTTCTGCTTTGCAAGTAGAAGGTCCTGGTTTCAAATCCCAGGTCCCACCTAAAAATGCCAGGCAGAAAAGGGGCTTCTGATCCTGGTGGGCGGAGTCTGGGAAATACTAGAGAGAAGCAAAAAGGGAGGTAGAAGCAAACCAGGATAATTCCCAAAGTCACTCTTGGCCTCCCATAGGTATACACAGTGACCTGAAGTGTGTGTGTACGCGCACACACACACACACACACACACACACACACACACACACACGCACGTGTGGGAGCACAAAAGAAATCAAGGTCCTCGGAGAACGCTGAGGTCATAGGAGCACAGCCCTCGTGGGTGGGACTGGAATAGGAGCTTAGAAGCTGCTTTTGCTAAAAAGTACTGGCTCTACTCTTGGTCCCGGAGAAACTGAACTCAAGAAAGTCTGGCATTTGCTTTTATCGTGTGTCTCTCTGTCTTCACCTTTCTTGAGGGCACAGAGATAAATCCTTCTTGTGGTTAATCTTTCTTTGGAGTGCAGAACAGCAATTATTCATGGCAGTGAGGCCATGTGATTTCTTTCTAGATCAACCACTGTTTTCCCTGGTTACAAAAGTAAGGTTTGTAAATTTCAAGTATTGCTGAAGTCCTGGAATATAATAGAGTTTTCCTCTGGGGTAAAGTTCAGTGGTAGAGCACTCCCCTCACATGAATGAAGCCCGGGGTTCCATCCCAAGTGCATATATATGCTCATTTATTCTCATTCTCCCTCTCCCCCGTCAAATAAATAGATATTTCTTTTTTAAAAAATCAACAAATGGGCCAGAAAGATAGCTCAGGGGTTAAGCCTCTGCCTTGCAAACAGAAGGTCCTAAGTTTGGATCCCAGACCACCAGGCAGAAATGGCAACAGCCTGCGCTTCCTGTCCTGGAAGGCAGAGCCTGGGAAACTCCAGAGCAAAGCAAAGAGAAGGTAGTGCAACCCCTGGGCATCCACAGGCTCACATAGTGCCCTCTGAAACACACAGAACACGCACGCAAGAAAAAAAAAAAGGAAAAACAAAAATTAGGATGTCTTCTTCCCAACTACAGTATCCAAAATTTAAGAAATAGAAGTTTATTGAATAAAATTAATTTTATTCTGAGCATTTAAATACCTAGCAATGAATACATTATTTGATTTGGATCTTTATTAAATTTAAAACATTTAAAGTTGGACCGTGCACACTTAAAATCCCAACGGCTCGGGGCTAGAGAGGTAGCTCAGGGGTTAAGCCTCTGCCTTGCAGGCTGAAGGTCCTGAGTTTGGATCCTAGACCCCAGGTATAGACACCAGGCGGAAGCGGTGGCAACCTGCGCTTTCTAGTCCTAGTAGGGTGGAGCCTGTGAATCCGGAGCAGAGTAAACAAGGAGGAGGTGGAGGCGTCCATGGTGGTTCCTGAATTCGCCCGTGGTTCAACACACACACACACACACACACACACACACACACACACACGCACGCACGCACATGCACAACTGAATAAATAAAAAAAAAATTTTTTTTTTAAAATCCCAATGGCTACAAGAGAGAAGAATCAGGGAGTAGGAGTTTAAGGCTAACCTAGGCTGCATATTAAGTTTGAGGACAGCCTGGGCTAATGAAATTCTGTCTCAAATATGTGTGTGTGTGTGTGTGTGTGTGTGTGTAATATAATTGGGATTTTAAGTGTGTACGGTCCAACTTTAAATGTTTTAAATTTAATAAAGATCCAAATCAAATAATGTATTCATTGCTAGGTATTTAAATGCTCAGAATAAAATTAATTTTATTCAATAAACTTCTATTTCTTAAATTTTGGATACTGTAGTTGGGAAGAATACACACCCAAGAATTACACACCCAAAGTAGAATCTGAGGACAACTTTGGTTCTCTCCTGCCCTCATTACATAGGCTCCCAGGATCGAACTCAGGTCATCAAGCCTGTGACAAGTGTCCTTTAGCCGTTGAGCCATCTCACTGACTCAAATGTGCTGCTTTTAAGAAGTGGGACGTAGTAGGAAATGATGGGCTCACAGAAGGCGTTGCTTTTGAATCTCATGGGGCCCTGTGAGTGCTCATGGGATGGATGTTACAAAAAGAGCAAGTCTAATTCCCCCTTTCTTGCCATGCGACCTCTGTCTCCCCTCGGCTCCCACCAGCATGCCACGTGCCGTGTGACACAGAAGGGTGAGATGCTTGCTCCAGACGGCACCACCTTCCTCACGTGTCCATCCTCCTGAACTTCCTGCTAAGTCACTGCCTGGGGTGTCTCATCATAACAACAGGTGGACGTGCGCACAGCAAAGAGTAACGAGGTACCATCACCTCTCACCATCCCTCTGTTGCTGTACTGCCCTGATCTCCTCCAGAACACAACAACCTACATAAGAAGCCTGGGCATTCGTTAGCACTTCGCATGGCTGTGACCCCATGCATCAATGACATAGGAAGAGGAAAGATTTTATTTTGGCAGTTTTCATTCTGGGTTGCTCGGCCCCACGCCTTTGGGCAGGAGGCCTTGGAGGCAGAAAAATACAGTATAGTGGAGGAATTTCTTGCCCTCGTGGAGAACAGGAACCAGAGGCAGATGCCTGGAGCACCTAGTGACCCGCTTCCATCAATTAGGCCCCGCCTCTAAAGTTTCCTCAAGCTCCCAAAAGAGAGCCACCAGTTGAGGACCAAGCATCCAGCGCATGAGCCTGTGGGTTCAAACTCCAACAGACCCCTTCTCCCCAGTCTCCAGGCCTGGGATTCATATTACAATCTGGCCTCTGCTTCAGGCAAGTTGCTCTGACCAGCAAGGTAGCACATGCTTAGACTCTCAGACTGGGAGCCAGAAAATTAGGTTTGAATCTTGCCTGTGCTGCTTACTGTGTGTGTACGTGCATATCTGGTTAAGGCCTGACTTGGGGCTGGAAGATGGTGAGAGAAGCCTCTAATTCCAAGGACTATCAGAAGGTCAGATGGTAACCCACACATCTAATACTTAGGACCATGGCTGGCACAGAACTAGAGCTTGAACTCCAGCCTCTTGAGCAATCTCTGGTTCTCCATCGGCTTTGAGGCCTCTCTAGTTGAGGTAAATCACCTCACCTGTAGCACCAGGACAGGACAATGGAGCCAAGCCTCATTCCTACGTCAGTTTCCAGGCAGTGTACCAAAATGAAGGTGGTAAACAACTTGAGAGAAGGAAAGATTTATTTTAGTTTCAGTCCATGGTCACATGACCTTGTAGCTTCCAGCCTGTGCGAGCGAATACATCATGGCAGGAGCCAGAAGCAAAGAGAAAGCTGCTCACTTCCTGCGCGAAGAGAAGGTGAAGGAGGGATCCCATGATTCCCCTCAAAGGCAACCAGTGATCTAACTTCCTTCCCTTGCCCCCCCCAACCCCCCTGTTCCCTTACAAAGGTTCCATCACGACCTAAGGACCAAACTTTGAATACACAGGCCTTGGGAGGAGAGTTAAAGTCCAGCCCTGAACAAAGCCCGCCATCTGCCTCCTTGGACCAGCAGTAGATTCAGGTCCTTGCAGGACCAAGACCTCTCACGGGGCTGGCGAGACAGCTCAGCAGATAAAGGCACCTGTGTGCAAACCTGGAGATGGGAATTTGATCCCCAGAGCCCACATGGTGGAAGGAGAGAATTCATGTCTGTCCTCCTCTGACCTGCACACACTGGCTGAGCCATGTGTACCCGCTCTGTGCCAACCTCCGCAGGCTGCTTGAATCAGCTGCTGTCTTCAAAGCGGGCCCTGACTTTTGAAGAACCATATGCATTCATCTGTTCGTTTAACCAATCATCCATTTAGTCACTCAGTAAACATCTAGCAGTTCCTACCGTGATGCAGGTACTTTGAGCTGTGATACAGAACCAACCAGAGAGTCTTAGCTACCCAAGACGAGTGTCATTCATTTCAAGCTAAACTGTGACCGGTCCCAATCCGCATGAATGTAGCTGCTTTGTAAAGAGCTGTTTGGATGGGAGCTCATGGTCTTGACAGGTAGGAATGCTGGGATATGAGCTCTGGCTGCTGCCTGACTGTCTCTCATCCTCTTTCAGCCCGTGCCCAGGACAGCGAGAGCTGAGAGGAGAAAACACCCATCAGAGAAACGGGCATTCCAAGCGGAGCTGACAAATGTCGAGACCGCAATAAGGGTTTTCTTAAGCCTTTGAAAATAACCTAGGAAAGACCACGTGATCCAGAGGGAGGGAATGGAAGGAGTCGTGTTTTGAGTAAGAAATTTTGTCAGGAAATGAAGTGAATAAGGGTTGAAGAGATGGCTCAGGGATTAAGATTCTGCCATTTAAAAATGAGTGTTCCTTTTCCTTTTCATTGCTGAAACCCATAAGAGAGAGAGAGAGAGAGAGAGAGAATCTCCATGCATAGCCTGTCCTGATGCTTACAATCCCCCTGTCTCAGCTTCCCGAGAGCTGGAGTTGCTGGTGCTCCCATCTGAAGTTTGCACTGCTCATTTATCCAGCCGCAGCTTCTCTTCAGCCGGATGTCAATGGTCAAACAGGAGTTGGTGCAGGCTCACCACACTAACCTCCAAAACAAACAAAAACTTCTTGTATTCTTTGAGAGTGTTTTATCACAGTCTCGGGTGGGAGACTGCTTTTGTCCCTCCATGCAAGCTCCGATGGATGTCGTTAATTGCCGTCCTTTCAGCTGATGCTGTGGCCTCTGAAGGAAATGAATTATGGCTGAATGATTAAAGGATGCATTACACTCTCAACAAATTCCAGCATTGCCTCTGCCCCTGGCATTTCCCCCTATTTTTCCTTGTTTCAAGAGGGTGAAAAACCACAACATACAGAGGAGAAAAAGACCTCCCCTCTATCACCTTTACTTCATCATTGTCTTCGCCTCCTAGTTTACTAGTGCTCCGTGTCTTTTTGGAGGACAGAGGTTAGGTCCTGGCCCTGCCGTGATGGGCGTGCTGTCACCAGCCGGAACAGCCTCTGTAAGTTTGCCAACAGAGACCCCCTCCATGCCCAGATCACCGTTCAGTCCTGTTCTAGCCCAGGTTTGGTTTAATGAGTGGATCAACGCGCTGAATCTACTCTGTCAGCAGTAAGATAAGACAAGGGGACTGGTACAGTGCTT
Source organism: Typhlomys cinereus (assembly GCA_023101885.1). Classification (NCBI taxonomy): domain Eukaryota; kingdom Metazoa; phylum Chordata; class Mammalia; order Rodentia; family Platacanthomyidae; genus Typhlomys; species Typhlomys cinereus. The sequence continues at coordinate 442,889 of JALPQD010000480.1, read as the reverse complement.
GCTGTGCAAACACATGCAAGGACCTCAGTTTGGATCCCCAGCACCTATGTAAAAGACCAGCGTGGCAGAACATAGCTGTGAGCCCAGCACCTGGCAGGACAGAGACAGACGGATCCCAAGGATTCACTCACCAGCCAGTCTAGCCAAGCAACGAGCTCCAGGCTCAGGAAAAGACCCCAGACTTGGAAAACAAAGTGGAGATGCATAGGAGATGACACCAAGTGTTGCCCTCTGACCTCTGCATGCAAAGACATAAATGAGCATACCTGCACGCACACATTCGCACACACCAATACATGACACACACTGAAAGAAAGAAAAGCAAGGAAAGGAAAAAAACAGAATTGCTGATGTGAGAGAGTTTCATCTCCCTCACTCAGCAGGGAAAACTGAGGCCAGAGAGACAAAGTCACAGAACAGCGGTAGGGCTGCGTTGTCACCACCCACTCCCCTTGGCATCCGCTCAATTCCACAAAGACGGGGGAGGGTCGATCCTGAGGTGGAGAGGAGTCGAGTGGGCTGCTCAGCTGCCGAGACCTGGGCAAGTAGCATCTTCTCTCCAGAAAACAGCCACCAACAGAAAGCATCTTGTCTCCGGCAGTTGCCAGAGGAGAGTCCTCAGCTCCTCTCCCGTCCCCCATCGCTTGAGAGCTGGGGGATCCTAGGTAGGAACAGACTGCTCTGAGTTTCCCGGCCCTCCTTGGAGAAAGAGGGTTCCGAGGATTCAGTTGAGAGAGCTGCCCTCAGGGCAGAATGGGGCAAAGCTGCTCAAAAACCATTTTAGTCACTTAAGTGTGACGGCAGCAGACAACTCAGCAAGATGATAGAGCTTTTCTCTCCGCATGCCATTAATTCTATTTCCGTGTGCATGTGCACGTGTGTATGGGTACGTGTGTATATATGTGGTGGCCTGAGGACAACGTGAGGTACCATTCTTCCTCAGGTGCTATCTACCTTATGTATATATATTGGGGTGTGTATGTGAGAGAGAGAGAGAGATAGAGATAGATAGAGCACACTACGGTGGGCATGTGGCGGTCAAAGGACAATGTTTTCTCATTGATGCCTAGTGTGGCTCAAAAGGAGAGACAGTGTTGGGTAGCAAGTCAGGAGAAAGGGACCAAGGTGCCTCGACTTACATGTACCAGGCCTGTGTGGCAAAGCTAAACACTTTTCACAGAATAGTAGAGAAACTCCCATGTCATTTTGTGGAGTTGAGCCTTGTACATGCACTGATTATTACTTATTTAGTGTATGTGTGTGTGCATGCATGTGTGCACATGCATGTGTGTGTGCATGCATGTGTGCACATGCATGTGTATGAGCATTCATGTATGCGTGGTGCATTGTGTATGTGTGTGCATGCATGTGTACAAGTGAGTGTGCGTGTGCATGTGTGCATGTGTCATGCATGTACACATGCCTGTGAGCATGGGTGTCTATGCACATGCGTGTGTGCGTGTGTGTGCACATGTGTATCAAAAGACAGCTTCCAGGGAGCTGGTTCTCTCCTGCCATCTCGGGAGATCCGGGGCTCAAACGTAGGCGGTCAGATCCACAAGCAGGAAATTTCACTCACTGAGCCACCCAGCCCCTTCCTTATATTTCATTTTCAAGATGGTATCTCTCTCTAAGTTTCCAAGGCTGGCCTTCAACGTGTGATCCTCCTATCTTAGTTCCCCAATTGGGGATGAAAGCTGTGTGTCACCTGACAAAGGTAGACTTCGACACTAGGTTAACTGTCAGGTTGGGGAGATGCTCAGGCAAACAAAAGGACCTGAGTTCAGACCCCTAGATTTCACGTAAAAAATGCCAGCTGGAAATGGTGGTGACCTGCAGTTCCTACCTGGAAGGTGAATCCTGAAAAAAACGAAGGCAAAGCAATAAGGAGGTAGGACAATCCAGTGATTCCCACTGCCGCCCTAGACCTCCACAGGCAGGCACACACAAATACACACACACACACACATACACACACACACACACACACACACAAATACACACACACACAAATACACACACACAATACACACACACAACACACAAATACACACACACACACATACACACACACACACACACACAAATACACACACACACACACAATACACACACACACAAATACACACACACACACACACACACACACACACACACACACGTGGGAAAAAAAGCCCTCGGTAACTGTGACTCCAAACTCTTGCTCTTAACTTCTCTACTCTCTACAGAGCCTGATTTTCTGATTATATGATTAATATTAGGGGATCAGTGACTAGACAGATCTCTTCTTTCTCCCTCTTTCCAGAAGGTCCCTCCAGGGACGAGTCCAATTTAACAGCCTTCCAATAAAGAGGAAAGCTGGACTTGGTCAAATACACATTAAAGCAATGTTCTCCTGATACATTCGTTCATTCAGAACACATTGAGAAGGACCAGTTCTGTGTTCACGTGTGTAGAGTTGGTCAAAAAGATGAAGCAAGCACTGCAAAGTACAAAAATAAGACAGGGAATCTGTCCTCGGGGCACTTAAAATAGTGGGAGAGACAGGCATGTATAAAATTAAATATACGTGGGTTAAGAATGTCTTCATTAAGGCTGTCTTAATTTACCACAAAACAAGAAACAGATGAATCCTCTGAAATCTGAGCCTTACTCCATTACAGTAAATAAAGCTATGACTTCTACTTTGGGACTTAGCAGCGAATTGGAAGCCTGAGAGAGGTGTCACGGAGCCGAGCCTGGAAAAACACCCAGAATTTAAATGTGCCCAGGAGAGAAGATAAGAAAAGGAGGATCATAAGCAAGAAGCCCCGAAGTGGGGGCTGGGCTGGGGAACGGGGGATGAGTCTGAGCTTCCTGAGAAGAAAGGCAGAGGGGAGGAGGGAAGGGGAGAGTCTTGACCGCCAGGCATGGGCTCTCAGCTGATCTGCGACCCGGTCACTATCAAATGCTGTCCTGTGGGACAGTGTGCGTGTCCCCAGACGCTTTCTTTGTAGAGAGGTGCTGTACTTTGAATGTCAAATGTCTCCTTAAGGCCCACGTGTTAGAGGTTTTGTCTTTAACCAAGTGTGGAGCCCTTGGGAGCTGGGGGAACCTTTGAGAGACAGGACGTTGTGGGAAGTCCTGGGGCCACTGAGACTTGCCCTTGAAGGTAACCCTGAGGCTCTGGTCCTGCCCCGCCCCTTCTTCTCAGCTTCTCAGATGTGAATGATTTTGCTCCTACATGCTGTTTGCTACAAGCGCAAAGCAACGGCCAATCCATCAAGGACTAGAATCTCCAGTGCCATAAGCCAAAATAGTGCTCTATCTCTATCTTTTACATTCATTCATTTATTAATCTATTTATCTATTTATTTATTTATTGAATTAGTTACCTAGCTATGTATGTGAGTATCAATGTGGGTGCACATTTCCTAGAGCACATGGAGATCGCTGGACAACTCGTGGGAGTCAGTTTTCAACTTCCACCACGTGGGCTTTAGGAATCAAACTCATGCTGACAGACTAGGCAGCAAGAGCCTTAGCTTGCTGAGCATCTCCCCATCCCTAAACTCCTTATCTTTATCAATTTAATATCTTGGTTATCTCATTATTCAGAAAGCTAAGATAATATCTCATCTAATTCTGACTAGTGGGGTGTAGCTCAGTTAAGAGAGTATTTGCCTAGCATCCTGAGACCCTGGGTCCTATCCGCACTGCCACATAAAAGCAGGCGTGGTGGTACCTGCCTGTAAACGCAACGCTCAGGCAATGGAGGCGGAAGGATTAGGAGTTCAAGGTCATCCTTGCTACAGAGTGAGTTTGGAGGAAGCCTTGGCTATACATTCAAAAAACAAAACAAGACTCACTTGCCATGTCTGGAATCCATGAGTTCCTTTCCAACTTCCTTGCCCCTCATGGACTCCATGTCTGGAATCTGTGAGCTCTTTTCGGCTCACTTGCCCCTCGTGGACTCCTATTTCTGGAGTCCATGAGCTCGTTTCTGGCTCTCTTGCCCCTCACGGATTCCATGTCTGTGAATTCCATCTTTTCTCTCCTCTAATGAAATCTTCCTTAATTCTCAAAATGAGTGAATGAATGAATAATAAACAAACAAACAAATAAAAATAACCCACAGATTATGACCAGTGTCATGCAAGTCATTTCTTCCTTACATAAAGTTTCAGTAGACATGGGAAGCCTGCCAGGAGCATTATTACACTAAGTAGATCCAAATGTGGGCAGCCGAGGATAGTCAAGCACGGGGTGGTCCACAGGCGACAAAACAAGGGTCAGGCAGGACCAGCCCCTCTGAAACAGCGACCCCACAGGATCCAGGGTCACCAGGCGGGCATGCCACGAACTATGACCACCTTTCCAGAACCCAGGTGTGTCCCTTCCATTGGGCCTCATTACCAGCATCACTGCCAGCTGTCTGGGTGTCCTTTTGAATCCCAGCTCTGCCTCCACCTCTGCCACCTTCTGCACCCAGGCCAGGATGAGAAGTTTCAGTGGTGTGATTGTTTTTCGGGGGAGGGGTCGCTCACATTCTTGTAATTCACCCCTAACCCATGCAGTCCCAGTAACTCATTGGTTTGTCAAGCTGGACATTGATGGAACAGCTACTTGGGTTTGTTGGTAGTGCGCTGTCTGGGGTCAGTAGACTTTGTTCCCATCTCCCCAAGAAAAGTTCACATAACAGTGGGGGTTATCCAAAAGTCTAGAATTCCAAATTGGGAGTGGCAGGAGGGGGGAAGGGTATGTGGGGGGGACAAGGGGAGTACCACCGGATGCGTGATGTAAGCTGAGAAAAGGAAGCCTCACAGGGTATCTACATGGAATTCAAAGGGGAAGAGCAGACAGGATCAGTCAGAGGCACAAGTGATTGCACTGGAGTGACATACACATTTACTGAGCCTCTAAGAACGTCACCCACACGACTGGCATGGGAACCGGGTGTGGTGGTACATGCCTGTGGTCTCAGCCCAGGAAGGTAAGGCTCTCAAAGCCATCCTAAGGAGCTCGAGACCAGCCTGGGATACATGAGATTCCAGCCCCCAAAACGAAAGCCAAGCAAACAAAGTCAGCACAACGTGGAGAAGGCAGAAGCCAGAGGAAGGAACATCAGTCCAGAAGCAAATACAAGACAAGCAGAACATTGACATGTGCTTGAAGTAAACAGGACTAGAAGACGGGAGAAGTCTGTTCCGTGCCAAACTGCCCAGAAGGCAGGCACAGAGTCCACCAAACAGGCTCACCTCTCGGGAGCCTGGATAGCAGACTGGATAGCTGTGTATGTGTGTATGACACACATCATGGCCGGGCTTGGGAAAGCAGCCCCAAGCCCAGGGCTTCACAGGTAAATGACTCATTTTAAGAGTAGAGAAATGGCTCTGGGGTTAAGACTCTGTTTCGAAAGCAGAAGGTCCTGACTTAGGATCCCAGGTCCCATGTAAAAATGCCAGATGGAAATGGCAGTGGCTGCACTTCCAGGCCCGGTGGGCAGAGCCTGGGAAATCCTAGAGCCAAACAAAAAGGAGGTAGGAGTAATCCAGGATGATTCCCAAAGTCACTCTTGGTCCCTCCACAGGGACACACAGTGCTCTCTGACACACACACCCACACACACACACACACACACACACACACACACACTAAATAAATAAATAAATAAGTAAATAAATAAATATTAAAAAAAAGAATAAGGACTCGATGGTACTGAGGTCATGGGTGCCATCTGACTGAAATGGATTAGCAAGAATTTAAGAATACAGAGGACCTTCCCCCCCACCTCACAGACTACTGACCTCAAAACACTTCTCTTTCTTTGCTTTGTGAAGCAAGTTGGCCATTCCAGGAAGCAGCACTGGAAAGATGTACATTTCCAAATAAACTCTGGGGGAACCTAAGACAAAAATGAAAATCCCAATGACCCAAGTTCATCAGAGGGAGACATTGTGCACTGAACCAAAAGAAGAAAATAAGTAAATTAATAAGGTCCATCGGGGCCGAAGATGCGGCTCGGCTGGCCCAGTCCTGACCCAGCATGCACCAGGCTCTAGCTTCAGGCACCAGCACTGAATAAAACACATGTGGTGGAGATTGGTGTAATGCCAGCACCCAGGAGGGAGAGGCTGGAGGATCAGAAGTTCAAGGCTAGCCTTGGCTACATAAGAATCTGTCTCAAGAACAAAGCAAGCAAACAGAAAAGACACCCGTCTACTCCACACTGGTACGTGGCCCTGCCGACTGCGACTGTATCATGAGGGAGGCTCAGCGGGTCCCTCTGCACCTCTGTCATCAGGCCAGGGAGAGCTGAGTTTTACCCAGGACCAAGTCCCTTGGCTTGTCATGACCCCAAGGTGGCAACAGGAAAGAGACCCCTGTGTCCAGTAGGCACTGGGTGTGAGCACAGGAGTGTAATAAGCAGTGTCTGACTCATGGTGGGTGTGCCAGGCCAAGGCCCACAGCAGAAGGCACAGAACGAACCAGAAGGAGCCAAAGGCCGAGGGGAGACCTGAAGAGTTGGGATTCAAGGAGAAAGATCTGCAGCCTGAACCTCAAGGCCTGGCCACAAGACATTTCCTTTCTCCTTTCTGCACCCATTTGTAGAGCCAAAGTGTTACTATTATCTCTGTGACATGCTACCCTTACAGATAAAGACATGAGACAGACAACGCTTCTCCCAAAAATAAGAATTATGAGGCTGGGGAGTTGACTCAGCACTTAAAGCACTTGCCAGGCAAGAAAAAGGACAAGAGTTCAGATCCCAAGACATCACATGCAAAGACTAGGAATTCCCAGAGCCTGCTGGCGAGCCCGACTAGCCCTGCCGAGTACTCTGGAGCTCATTACAGACCCTGGGGCAAAATAAGGTGGAAGAACAATCGAGGATTAATCATGATATCATCTTCAGGACTCCATATGTATGCACACACATGCAACTGTTCCCACTTTCACATAGGTCCATATATGTGCAAACATGCACACCCATACATATATGTGAAAATAGAAAAAAGGGGAAAAAATTATGGGGGAGGGGTGCTAGCTCAGCACAGGACCTAAGTTCTTTTTTTTTTTTTTATAGATAATTTTTTTGTTATTATTATTTATTCAACTGTGCGCATGTGCGTGTGTATGTGCGCGCGTGTGTATGTCTGTGTGTGTGTGTGTGTCTGTGTGTGTAGAACCACAGACGAATTCGGGAACCACCATGGACGCCTCCACCTCCTTCTGCCCCGGGATTCACAGGCTCCGCCCTACCAGGACCAGAGGCACAGGCTGCCCCCGCTTCTGCCTGGCGTCTATACGTGGGATCTGGGATCCGAACTCAGGACCTTCCGCCTGCAAGGCGGAGGCTTAATCCCTGAGCCACCTCTCCAGCCCACAGGACCTAAGTTCTATCTTCAGAACCTACATAAGAAAAGTCAGGTGGGGCTGGAGAGGTGGCTCAGGGGTTAAGCCTCTGCCTTGCAGGCGGAACGTCCTGAGTTCGGATCCTAGACCCCACATATAGACACCAGGTGGAAATGGGGGATGGGGGATGGGGGGTGGAGGGTGAGGGGCGGCCTGCGTTTCCCATCCTGGTAGGGCGGAGCCTGTGAATCCCGGGGCAGAGTAAACAAGGAGGAGGTGGAAGCATCCATGGTGGTTCCCGAATTCGTCCCTGGTTCTACACACACATACATATATACATACATGCGCACACATGCATACACGCACAATTGAATAAATAATAAAATTTTAAAAATTTTAAAAAAAAAGAAAAGTCAGGTGGAGTGGTGTGGGCTTGGAATCCCAGGGCTGTGGAATTGGAGACAGGAAGAGCCTAACCTAGTCTGTTTGGTGAGCTTCAGGTCAGTGAGATCAGGTGTCAAAAAGCAAGAGAGACGGCACCTGAGGAATGACACAAGACAGCGTCCTTTGGCTCTGTCATAGTTAGGCACAGGTGTCAACTTGACTGTTGAGGGTTTGAGCTCTGGGCACAGTTGTAGAGAGTTGATGGTTGAGTTGAGCCCAGAGCAAACCTGCAGGAGATTGTCTGGCTGATGGGGAAGACCCAGCCCATGGTGGGTGGGACTAGGCCCTGGATAAATCATAGAAAGCTGATTGAGAGAGTCGGCATCCTTCTGTTCACTTGGCCAGACAGCTGGTCTGGCAAGTAAGGATCGTCCATCTCTCAGCCGTTATGCAGTGATGGTGTGGGCACTTCCCTTGGCCTTGGTGTTGGTGCGTGCTCTCCTGTCAAGCTGGACTGAGAATTGTAATCGGACTGTCGTAAGAAAGTAAACTCCCTCAAAAAAAAAGTTAAAAAAAAAAAGAAAGTAAACTCCTTGTTCCCTTAAGCTGTGTGATGGTCATTTACCAACAACCATGCAGGCAGACTGCAACAGCCTCCAATATGCATGCACACACATACGTGCATACCTGCTCTCTCTCTCTCTCTCTCTCTCACACACACACACACACACAAATCAGAATTATGCTCATAAGGCAGAAGTATGAGGAGGAGGAGGACAAATCCTATGCCAGCAAGACTCTCTTCCAAAGTGCAGAACTACAGGAACCGTGTCTATTTCTGTGGTCTCTCTGCAGGGTCTGACATCCCGACGCCCACCCTATGCTTTATTCAATATTATAAACTATAGAAGATGAAACCCACGTCTTTACTTACAGGTTTTTGGATCCAGACTTTCTGTTTTCTTCTCAGGACAGAGTACAGGTGAGACCACCGGGTAGTGGGACACTGGAAAGTAGTGCTCTGCGTTGAAGCCATGGGAAACCAGCTCCTCCAATGGAGGGACCTGGAGGTGCAGGGGGAGGAGGGAGAGTCAATTCCTGAACTGTTCCAATAGCTGGATCCTCTTTATGACCTTACAGGGGTTATACTTCTCTGTCAGACATATGTAGGTTCAAGGGGTCACGCTGAATACAAGCCTTTGTTTCCCTCCCTCCTATAAATGGCAGCGAAGGAAGAATCTCTTAGGAGAGAGGACAGAAAGGGCATCTAAGAGAGATTAACCAACAAATCAAAAAAAGAAAAGAAACAGGGATCCTCATCTCTGTCTCTCTCTCTGTTGATCTGTGTCTGTCCATCCATCCGTCCATCCATCTACCTGGTTCAAATGAGAAATAGAGGAAGTGGGGGGAGACAAAAGAACATGGTTCAGTGGGTGCAAATCTCTCTTCCCAGAAGAACCCCGGGGGCACTCAGAGTTACTGGACACTACAGAGAGTGGGAATGGGAAGGGAAACGCTACCTAGAAGGGTAACTGAAACCTAGCTGCAGCCCACATGCCCCTTCTGCCTCGTGCACACGAGCCTGTGCTCTCCTGACCTTTCTGGACACAAAGCTTGGGAAGAGAACTCCACGGGACACCACGCTGGGACCCAAAGCCTGACTTCTCACAACCAAGAGCTTATGGAATGAGGGGGCTTCATTTTGACCTAACGATTGTCCAGTGACAGTTCTAGTGCAGTTTGGCAGGAGAGCTCATACCAACCCCAGGAGTCAAGGGATTGCCAAGAGAGGGGCGAAGCTCACTTGCCAGACTGCAAGTCTGTCCAGGAATACCGAAGAAGGCCAACGTACTGACCCAGCTCTATGCTATTCACCTGCCCAGGAAATGTTCACACCCGCCCTGGACTGGATCTCCCCATCCTACACTTTGGCTCAGGGTTTGCCTTAACTATCAGTTCTTCAGAGATGTGCCCAAAACTCAGTCTGCAACTCAAGTTGACAGCTGTGCCTAACTCTACCTTCTGTCTGCTCACCCTAGAACAACAGTCTTCCGAGGCTAACCCCTCCCCACAAGGACCTGGTTGCTACTTTTAATTCATAGAAGAAAGTCATCCAGAAAACAAACCCCAGGCATAGCAGAAGAAGTCACGTCAGTTGTGGAGGTTACAGTAGATGCCGACTGGCCTGCACCAAGGCATCTTGAGAAAGCTGATAAAGGTATTTCTGGGTGTGTCTGGAGATGAGAAATTGAACTGAGGGAAAGCAACCGTCCAAGCGACCAGGGCCTCAGCGGCACAGAGGTAGAGGAGCATGAATCCTCTTCCAGAGCCAGCGTTCCTTCTGCTCCCGGCTGGGACTGCAGGACTCCAGATTATACTGCATTTGGACCCTGGGACGTTGCCAGAGGCTCTTGGCTCTGGAGCCTTTGCACTGGGCCTGAGAGTTATGCCATCAGTTTCCTCTTTTCTGGGGCCTTTGGTCTTAGAGCAGCAATGCGACTGACCTTCTGGCTCTCTGATTTGCAGGTGGTCTATTGGCCTTTCAGCCTCTGTGACAGTTAATCCTGGGTGTCAACTTGACATTAACTAAGATCAGCTGAGCCCACACCCAGAAAGATCAGCTGAGACCACCTGAAGAGATTATCTGGAGGATCCAAAGATCAGCCCTAGATCCCATTGGAAACTCCCAGTAGTGGACCAGATAAAAGGAACCACAGAACAGAAGAAGAGAGATTCTCCAGTCTTGTAGCTCTAAGCCTCTCGGATGGGTGTGACATAGCCTGTCTTCAGCTTTGGCCAGCCATACAGTTTCCACCATGAAAGACTGTATCTTCCCTCTGGAACCCTAAAGTGAATAAATCTCCTTTTCTCCCTTACGTTATTTGACTTTGAATGCTCTCTCACAGTGATAGTTAAGAGTAACCATTATGGCCTCCATAACTGTGCGTGAGCTCATTGCCCTACTAAGCACCCCGTCATCAATCTACCTATCATCTATCTATCTATCTATCTGTCTGTCTGTCTGTCTATTATCATATCCACAATCTACCTATATCTGTAATCTAGAAATCTGTCACTATTTGAATGTGAGATGCCCCCCTACAGGCTCATGTACGTGACCCTTAGCTGGTGTTAGTATTTGGGAAGGGTGTGGTACCCTAGGAGGCAGAGCCTTGCTGGAGGAAAGCACGTCACAGGGGGCAGACCCTGAGTTTTATAGTCCCACTCTGCTTCCTCTCAGTTCGCTCTTGCTCTGTCCTCTTAATGCCTTCAGTGACCTGAACCAGCCTCCTATTTCTACCTCCAGCCATACCTTCTGCTATGTGATTTCTGCCATAATGGACCATATCTTATGTGAAATCATAAGTAAAATAAAATCTCCCCTTTCTTCCTTTAATTGTGCCTAAGTATTGTCTCACTGCAACAAAGAAGAATAACTACAACACCATCTATCTTCTCTATCCATTTATTATGTCTATCTATGATCTGCCTATCTACCAATCATCTATCATCTATACATCTATAATTATCTATTATCTGCATATCTACATATTATTTGTTTATCTGTCATCTTTTAGTGTTTCAGTTCACCTGCATGGTTGTTGATAAATCACCATCAGAAGGTTTAAGGGAACAAGGGGTTCATTTTCTTATGATAATCTGGTTACGGTTCTCAGTCTAGCTTGATAGGAAAGCACACACCAGCACCAGGGCCGAGGGAACTGGCCACACCATCTCTACATAACAGCTGAGAGAGGGACAATCCTTACCTGCCAGACCATGACCAAGTGTACACAAGGATGCAATCTCTATATTTTATTCCAGAGCCTAATCCCACCTACCATGGGCTGGGCCTTCCCCATCATCTAGACAAAATCTCCTGCAGGTTTGCTCTGGACTTAACTCAACCACTAATTCTCTACAAAGGTGCCCAAAACTCAAACCCGCAACTCAAATTGACACTTGTGCCTAACTATGACACTTAGTTATCTCCTATTAATTCTGATTTTCTGAAAAGCACTAAGGTACCAGGCTCTATAGAGAAATTCTCTTGAGTTCCTATTTTAAATTTTAAACAACAAACCAAAGTTCTTCATACCAACCAAGAAAATCAATGGCACCAAAACCAAAGATGAAGAATTAAGGCATGGCAGAGTGTGATAGGCACATCTATCATCGCGCTTGGGAATTAGAATGAGGCAGATCATCACAAATTCAAGGCCACCCTGGTCTATATGGAGAGTTCCGAGCCAGTCTGAACTACAGAGCAAGAAGGAAGACAGGGCAGTGTACATTTGACCATCTCTGCAGTCTAGAGATTGAGGCAGGAGGACAAAGAGTTTAAGGCCAACCTGAGCTACATATGGTGTTCTAGGCCAGCCCGATCTATTGAGTAAGATTTATCTCAACATCAAAAGCATATAAACAAACAAACAGATAAACAGACAAATAAATAAATAAATCTGTAACAGAACATCTGTCCCTGGTATAAAAGCAAGTAATTCAGGTAACAGAACTGTCATGAGCATCTACAAAGAAATTTGTGATAGAATTGCATCCACAAAGCAAGAATAGGAACAATCAAAATAGAAAGAGTTGTTTTTTTAAAATATGTATTTATTTTAGTGTGTATGTCTCTCTGTATATCAGAAGACACTGTATGTGCCTGTGGAGACCCAAAGGTGACTTCGGAATCACCGTGGATTGCCTCTGCCTCCTATTCTGGAGTTTCCCAGGCTCTGCCTTCCCAGGACCAGAAGTGTAGGCCACCGGTTTTCACATGGGATCCAGGACCCAAACCCAGGACTTTCTGCTTGTGAGGCCGAAGCTTAACCCCTGAGCTATCTGACACTCAGAAGAAGTTTTAGACATGAGAATCTGCCAGAGGCAGTTGTGACAAGTTACTGAAAGCCCAGAGAGTTAGGTTTTGGTTCCATTCCTGTGTCCCTTCTCTGGGCCTTACTTAAGTTTTGTAACGGATCCCAAGGACATCCCCACAGCCCCTCCCCTTTCTGGCTGCTCAGTGCACCTTGGCCCACACAGAAACCTGCTCTTTGTAACTGTCTTCAACACAGATACGTACTTGAAGCCACTAGTGTGTAGGCCTTTTTCACCAAGGGGTCTTGTGAGCCTCACAGAGGCACAGTGAGCTAGTCAAGGATGCTCGATGCCATGTGAGAGACGCAGCAAGGAAGGAAGACACCCAGTCCCTCGAAGTCATGTTACTCGTTGTAGCAGAATTAGAATTGTCCCACAGTTCAAGTGCTAGTTCCAGTTCCTGCCTTTCCCACCTCTCTGTCCCAAAATGCCAGCCTTCACAGGGGCAGCACTCTCCTCACCCAAGGAGCCATTTATCCAGGCTGAGGCCCAGGCAGTACTCACGGGAACAGCAGCCTCCGGTTTCATCTTATAGCCTTCTGGAAAGGGAGGCATCTCCGCTTCATACTCTATGGGAAGGAGGAAAGATACTCATTTCCACGCTCATCACAGGGTGGGATCTAACTTCCCGCTCAGAACGAAACTAACTTCATTTTAGTTGGTACTTTACAGAAACAACATGCAATGAGTCACTACAGGTTATTTATGTTTTATTGTTTTTATTTTATTTTTGGCACAGTGCTGGGAATGGAACCCAGGGCTTTGTCCGACAAGCCCTCTACATGGAACCACATCCTGGCCTTTGCAACTTCATCTTCTCTTCCTCTTTTCTTCATGCATGTGTGTGTATGCTATACATATATGTGTATGTGTTCCACCTATGTGGGTATGTGGCATGCAAGCATATGGGTGCACTGGAACTAGACACCTCAGATAAGGAGACGCAACTATGGCACACATTTGGGAATTTGAAGCAGTACTAAAGATAAGCATCGTGGCACACAATCCCAGTCCTCCGGAAGCTAAGGCAGGAGGATCAAGAGCTGGAGGTCAGCCCAGGGTATATAGCAAGACCTGGTCTAAATAAAATAGGGTTGGAGAGATGGTTCAGGGGCTAAAGATTTTGCCTCTAAGCAAAAGGACGTGAGTTTGGATCTCCAAATCTCAAGTAGAAATGTTGGGCAGAAATGGTGGCAGCCTGCAATTCTGGCTCTAGAAACTAGAGCCTGGGAAACCCCAGAGCAGAGCAATAAGGAGGCGGAGCAATCCAGGATGACGCCACTGTCACCCTTGGGCCTCCACAGGCACGCATAAGTGTGCTCTTGCACACACACACACATGCAAACACGCGAATAAAATGGCTAAGTCAAAAGAGCGATTTGAGTCTATACTCTCCCAATTCTTTGAGTCAGATATCTCCACACTAGAATCAAGGCCTCCATCATGGCTATACTACCTCAGAGCTGGGGGCATTTGTAAGTTCAGGAGTTGTTGGCAAAATTGAGTTTAATTTTTAAAAATTTTTTTCTTTGTGTGTGTGTGTGTGTGTGTGTGTGTGTGTGTGAGAGAGAGAGAGAGAGAGAGAGAGAGAGAGAGAGACAGGGCATTGTGGAGGCCCAAGAGTGACTTCGGGAATCATCCTGGATTGCTTCTACCTCCTTTTTGCTTCGCTCTGAGATTTCCCAGGCTCCATCCACCAGGGCCAGAAGTTCAGGCCGCTGCCATTTCCACCTGGCATTTTTATGTGGGACCTGGGATCCGAACTCAGGACCTTTTGCTTTCAAGGCAACACTCCTGAGCCATTTCTCCAGCCCAAAATCGTGTTTCTGGTTGGCTATAGGTTTGAAGTCCCTCTTGTTGGGACTGTAGCTGGAGAGCACCCGCATGCAGGGCCCTGTCAGGGGCAATGCACAGCCGGATGCTGCCACTTCAAGGCCAGCAGGACTTTCTCCCGCTTCGGCCTCTGACTTCTGACAGGAATCCACCAGATTAGGTCAGGCCACCTACTAATCACCTCTCTACTTTTAAATCCAACCGACTGTGGGCTTCACAACTGCAGTCTCCATAGAAGCACATGAATGAGTTTTAGAACAGAGAGGGCCAGCACTAGGTATGGGAAGCTTGGGGACTGCACTAGAATCCTGTCTGCTGCACCAGATAGGTCCCTATGGCAACTCTTCCCCTCGCCAGCAAGGGTTAAACTCACCTTCCTCCTTCACTGTTATGAGAACCACCCAATGTATTATGAAAACGTTTTGGTTTAAAATGTACACATTTAGGGGCTGGAGAGGCGGCTCAGGGGTTAAGCCTCTGCCTTGCAGGCGGAAAGTCCTGAGTTCAGATCCTAGACCCCACATATAGACGCCAGGCGGAAGCGGGGCTATTATATCCCCCAAATAGCCTGCGTTTCCCGTCCTGGTAGGGCAGAGCCTGTGAATCCCGGGGCAGAGTAAACAAGGAGGAGGTGGAGGCATCCATGGTGGTTCTCGAATTCGACCGTGGTTCTACACACACACACACACACACACACACACACACACACACACACACACACCCCTGAATAAACAAAAAAAAATTTTAATGTACACATTTAGAGTTTTGTCATCACTGAAAACAATCTCAAGGAATATGGAGGTGTTATACAGACAGTGGGAGTCGCATCTAGCCTGTCGCAGCCCTGTGACCTTTGTTGTTTGGGATGCAGCCAACCAAACCTTTTTCATGCACGTACGCACTGAACGCACTGAAAGATCGGGTGTGTGCATACGTATATAAACACAGGTGTCTACCTGAGCCCTCCACCTAGGATGTGTTTCAATTTTCCCTTTGTTTGAATTTTCTAGTGTGCGTGCACTGTGGTTGCAGGTGTGAATGCAGACACAGGCATGGCGCAGCACCGTGTGTCCTCGCTCCCCACCTTGTCTCACAGTCTTGTTTCTTTTTGCTGCTACTTTACTGTTTATTTTTAATGCCGGCTGCCTGCAAGCTCCAGGAGACCCTCCCGTCTTCACCTCCAACCTGCCACGGAGGAGCACAATGACTGCAGATCACTACCGCAACCTGCCTTCTGTGGGTTCTGGGCATTGACCTCGGGTCCTCATGCTTACGTGGCAAGCACTTTACCCATGGAGCTATCTCTTCAGTCCCTTATTTGAATTTCGTAAAAATAAGTGATTATCTTTAAAAAAAAGGTCTAGGTAATCAGAAAGCAATGGATTTCATCATGGAGTCGGCAAACATGTATCATACTTGGTTCTCACTTACCCCCTCTCAGCGCCCGCCCCCATGTCTCCTCTCCTCTTGACCATCTTTTCCAGTAGACTATAGGTTTGGCGAAGGGAGCACTTGCGTTTGTTGGTGCTATTATATCCCCCAAATAGCACTTGCTGAATGAATAAATGATGTACAGAACACAGCACAGCAAATTACCTTGTTTATTAATTCACACACACTGAAAGCCCATTTCCTGCCAGGAACCATCCTGAATGCTGAATATAGGGTCCTTCAACACTGCTCTGCACACACTATGCCACATTCATTTAGCAAGTACACATCTTGTGGGCATTTGGCTTATTTCAATTTTTCATTCTAACAATGATACAATACGCACTTTTTAAAAATAGACATATCACAATAGCAAAATCATGGAATCATCCCAAATGTCCAACAGTTGACGAGTGGATAAGGAAAATGTGGTACATCTATACAATGGAGTACTACTCAGCCATCAAAAACAATGAATTACTGGAATTTGCCAGGAAATGGATGTTATTAGAAACAATTATGTTAAGTGAAGTATCCCAGACCCAGACAATTAAGCTCTGTATGTACTCCCTAATAGGTGGCTCCTAGTACCAAACCCACCCAGCCCACCTAGAGACACTCAAAGATAAATCTCTGTAATACCTACAGTAATTGCAAGGATTATGAACAGGAGGGATGGGGTAGGAGGGCCACACCAGAAACAAGGAGAGAGGGGACCATGTTACAGGAGAGAAAATAGGCCTCCATCAAGGACTGCAAGTAAGCAATGAGACATCTGGTTAAGTTCACAGACTTTCCTTCCTGATCATTTACAACTGAGGGGGTATGATCTCACCAGAAGGGGAGGGCATATAGTCTGGCAGATAAAAAGTAACCATTTTGCAAATGGGTGATTGACCCCTCCCTCACTGTGGTTTCCTACTTTTATTCCATCTACCTTTGAATGTGCTCTTATAACAAGACTCTGGTTTAACAGCTTTTTAATGTCTGACCAGAGGGTGAAATACAATACCCATCAGGATGGAGTGAAGGGCATTGCAGGAGCAGCAAAACTGCAAAAGAAAATCAACGAACCATAATCCAGAACTTCAGAGACTCTGTATCAACCACCTAGGACTAGGCCAGCTTAATCTCTCCCCATCCTGAAGCTCAGGGAAATTTGCCGAAGAGGGGGTGGTAAGATTGTAAGAGCACAAGGATGGAAGGAGCAATGATATGCAAGATACTCCACACAAGTTAGGGCCGAAGCAATCATAATAGGTCTTTGCATGCCTGGCGCAATGGCCCACACACTATTGACCCCATAAAGTCTAGCATTTGCTAAAGGCACCAAGATCCTTGGAGGCAAGGAATTGACAGCCATAGTAGTGTTCCTATGCTTAAGGGGAACACAGGAAAGGGTTCAGGGAAAAGCCATTGGGTCCTTGTACGTCATCAGAGAGGAGGGCCCAGAGGAGAGTCTGGCATGCACATTAAAGGATTCTCCGGGGATTGGGGGGAGGCACTGGGGGATGGGGAGAGAGGGGTGAGGGGAGGGGGAGCAGGGGGGTAGGGGGGAGGAAGAGGGAGGGAGGGAACCGGTGTACATATTAAGTTTGTATGAGTGGAAATAATAATAAAAAATGAAAGAAAAAAATAATAAATCTCAGAGACTAAAAAAAAAATAGACATATCATTGATCTGGGAGCATTTTGTTAGGATTCATTCTTAGCTATGGAATTGGAATTGTTCTGTCAAAGGAAAGAAATTAAATTTGGGCTAACAGCTCCATTTTCCTACAAAAAGCTTACAATGATATATACTTTTGAAAGTGAAACTTTCTCAGTGGTGTGCTCAATCTTATACATGCTGAAATTACTCTTATTTGCACTTCATATATTTCTTGACATATGCATGTTTATATACATATATGTGCATGTATGTTTATAAATGAAGTGGACAAGATACAAACTTCCTCATATGAATACAAAAGATTATGGCAAATGCATTGACTTCAGGATTCTGGTGTGAATGCTTTTTGAAGTGTCTGAGTTACCTGACATACTTGAGAATTCACCAGTTTTACCTGGCAGGGCAATATGAATGCATAATAATTGATTATGGTCTGGTGCCAGTGCGCTGAAGGCATATGGAATTCAATGAAGTTTGTAAAGTGTCCTGAATTATTTTTATTCATATGTCTGGGACTCCCGTGTGCATGTGTATGGTTGCACATGCACATGTGTGTGAGGCCAGTGGTCAATGTCAGGCGTCTTCCTCCATCTCCTTTTATTTATTTATTCAATTGTGCATGTGTGCACGTGTGTGTATGTGTGTGTGTGTAGAATCACAGGCGAATCAGGAACCACCATGGACCGCCTCCACCTCCTCGTTTACTCTGCCCCAGGATTCACAGGCTCCACCCTACAAGGACCAGAAACACAGGCCACCCCCGTTTCTGCCTGGCGTCTATACGTGGGGTTTAGGATCCGAACTCAGGACCTTCTGCCTGCAAGATAGAGGCTTAACCCCTGAGCCACCTTTCCAGCCCCCTCCATCTCCTTTTAAAAAAAGGTACACGCGTGTGCGTGTGCGCGTGTGTTAAAAGATGACGTTGGAGAGCATGGTCTCTCCCTCCACCTTTACATTGAACTCTGGGGACTGAACTTAGACCCAGGCTTCGTGGCAAGTGCCATTACCCACTGAGCCACATGTTGTTTCCACCTTACTTTCTGACAGGGCCTTTCGCCAAATCTAGAGCTCCCTGATTTGGCTACAGTGAGTACATTCCCATCTGGTGCTGGGGATTGAACTCGGGTCCTTATCCTTGCGCAGCAAGCACTTCACTGGACTGATCCTTTTCCCCAGTTCCTGAATTATTTAAGTCAACTTGATTACCAAAGTGTTCAATTGTGTTTCTTTCACCACCACTGCTGGGATCAAACCACTGTATTCCCTGCCCTAAAGAATTGCTTTGATGCTTAGAAAAGTTTATCTTCTCCGCTCTGCATTGTAAGTACTTAAAGAAATCACGTGTATTACACTTACAAATGCTCACAATCTTTCAGTTACCAAAGCTGTTAATTGGTAAGGGGAATTTAATGTTGGATGCATGCTAAATGAACTTAAGAATAAGTGGGATGAAAAAAAAAAAAAGAATAAGTGGGATGACTGCTGATTTGACATAATCCATAGCGACTGGTGGATGAGTGTGGGGTTATGGGCAGGGAGGCAGGTGAGACGATGGTGATGTTCTCTGATAGGAAAAGTAAACTGGTGTTTGGAAGCCCCACACCCGCACTGAAGAC
This sequence comes from Typhlomys cinereus, assembly GCA_023101885.1. Classification (NCBI taxonomy): domain Eukaryota; kingdom Metazoa; phylum Chordata; class Mammalia; order Rodentia; family Platacanthomyidae; genus Typhlomys; species Typhlomys cinereus. The sequence continues at coordinate 423,741 of JALPQD010000480.1, read as the reverse complement.
AGGTCCCCAGGACTGGTAGAGGTCAATGCCTGAAGGCATGAGAAAAACTTCTTTGGAGGGCCAAGGTAAGAGTTACTCTGCTCTAAGCTGACAAGGAATGGGAATGAAGGTGTTATGAACATGGTCGGAGTTTCTTCCAAGAAGCTTGACTGACAAGTGGGCCCCTGGTGTGGTTCCTACTGGGAAGGCAGATCAGAGGCACAATCACGGGAGAGGTAAGGCAGAGAGACAAGGATGATGACAGAGAGGAAGTGAGGGAGGAACAGAAGTCCAGGCAAACAAGAGGATGACACGGAAGCCCCCAAGGAGCGCTGAGCCGTGAGTGGTGGGGTGCATCCTTCTTCCGCATGTGCCAGAATAAAGACCCTGGACTTCTTGCCTCCTTCTGACTGCTGGACTTTTCCTGTAGGCTTGGGCCAGTGGGAGAAGACCCGATGGATGCTGACGGATGAGCACTGCCCAGAGTCACTTGGTGGCATTTTTCTCTGGCTCGCTCATCTGTTCTGCTCGCAGAGCAGCACTGAATCGGAGCTGACCCGCACTGCCGTCTGACGGGCCTGAGGGATCAGACGTTCTAGCAGTGCTCAGGCTGCTGAGCCAGAGAGTGACTGATGAAGCCGTGAACCAAGGGCCATCAACAGGCTACTGCCGGCAGCAACCTCAGCAGTGTCAAAACAGGAAACCGAGTGTTCCAAATGGCGGCAGCACTCTTAGTTAGGGTTACGAACCATTCAGATTGTATTAGAAGCCTTGGAAAGAAAGGAGTTTGACATTCCTAAAAGTGCTTTGAAGAATACGAAGTCCTTAGTCGTCACTGGAAAGATGGGAATAAACACCAAAAAACATTTTCAAGTAAGTTACAGAGACAGGCACACATGTGCCTACACACACACACACACACACACACACACACACATATGTGCCTACAAACACACACACAGACAGGCACACCCAAATATGTACCAGGGAAGAGAAAGGGTTTATGTCAAATATTTACCTGTACTGTATTGTCTTCACAAACTTGAGTTTCTGCTAGGTTTGCTGACTGTGAGGATTATTTAGTTTGCATGTACATGGGTGTATATGGTGCTCATGCATGTATGTTCACATGTGTGAAGGCATGTATTGCTCATGCATATGTGTTCATGTGGGGACCAGAGGCTGATGTCGGGGGTCTTCCTCATTTGCTCTCCCCCTTGTATAGACTGAAGCAGGTCTCTCTCACCTAAGCCAGAGCTCACCAATTCAGTTAGTCTACAGGTGGCTTGTCCTGCAATCTTACGTCTGCCTCCCCAGCACTGGGCTTACAGATAGGCCTCCACACCCGCCTGGCATGTATGTGGATAGCAGGGATCAGAACTCTAATCTTCAGGCTAAGCACTTTAACCTCAAGTCACCCCTTAGTTTTGTGATACCTTTTGAAGTGGAGACATCCATGTGGAATGTAATGCTAAATCTCAGAGGTAAAATGAGTAGAATCATGTCATTTTCTTTCTTCTCTCTCCACCTGCCTCTGCTTTGGCTCTTGAGAAGTGGACCTCAAACTCTAGATGCTCCTGCTGCAGTCTCCCAAGTGTTAGGATCGCAGGTGTACGCCATCAGACCCAGCCACATATTTCTTATAAGAAATAGAATTGATTCACTGGAGGCTTGTGAAAGAAAATTGCATGGGACGGCTTGGGGGCCGTGGTTCAGTGATAGGGTGCTTGTGTAACACTCGAGAGGTCACCAGTTCAAACCTCAGTTCTACCTGATTTAGAAAAAAAAAAAAATTCTATAGAGCCCACATTAGTTACATTGCAAGAATTGAGTTTAGTTATGTTTAGGTTAAACATCACCTTTATGGTCCCATGAGCAGAATTTATCTTTGATTTCACTAGCTCCACTATTTAACTGTCCCTTTGTAAGCTGCACCTATTCACTTGCTTCTCAAAGAACACCATGAATGACCCTTTATCTTGACTTTCTCCCAACGGGTCTGATGGCCCAATACGAATGAACATACAACAGAAGGCAAAGCATTATTCTTATCAACAATAGTAAGCGTTTATTATGTCTTTCAAAAACATGGCTCTGTCCAAAGCATAGGTATCCCCTGAGGGGTAGGTTCAATTACTCACCCCCTTGAGGCAGAGTCAACTTCACCAATGCTATTTGTGATGGGTAACAATTGTCTACTTGATCAGCTCCAGATCACCTTAGAGACACCTCTAGACAAGCGTGTGCATTTCTAGATTGGGTTAATGGAGGTGGGAAGATCTCTGAATTCGGGTGGTACCATTCCTGGGCTGAATTAAAAAGGAGAAAGAAGGCAGCTCTCTGCTTCCTGACTAACCAAAGTCAAAGCAAGCCCTTCCTTCCTTCCGTCCACTTGGCCAAGTATTTTATAGCAGCAGTGAGACAATAACTAACATAATCCCCCACTGTAACGCTGTATTATGAAGAACTACTTGGCTTGGGGGAGTAGACACTATTGGGGAAAAACCACAATAACCATCTCCAATATGTTAGTGGATTTCTTACAGTGAAATAATTAGTTTAAGCTATCAGAACATTAGAATGAAACAGCTTCTTCTCTGGTGCAGTATAAGCTGGACAAGGGTAGAAACAGATGGCTTGCAGGGTACCTGTGGCCTCAACCACCATCTTCCTCTCTCTTCTCTATTTCTTTCAGCTTGATTCACTAGCACACTTGCTCTGGGTCCCATTCAGTAATGGCTCGCTGGCCCATGCCACATATGGCTGTTTGAATTGATTAAAATAGGGTAAAACTGGAAATTTGATTCTTCACTGTGTCAGCCTCAGCCACATCTCAATGCTCAAGGACTATATACGTGGCTAGCGATTGTTGGGCCCCGCCCAAGATTTGCTCCAGGGCATGGCCGAGCACATGGGACTAAAGATGGCGCTGAGGGCAAGGGTCTTGGGCGTGACCCTGATCACTTCACAGAGAGCCCTAATTGGCTTTCAGGTATCTACCTGCCCCCTGTGCTGAGTGGCACTGAACTTGACCATTAGCACCTGTAGGACGTGTTGATCTGTGACACAATTGGATACCTGTTTCACGCCTTGGTGGCCATTGTCTATAAAAGTTCCTTTCCCCCCCCCAATAAACGGAGATCTGCTTCTGACAATCTCCCCTTCTCTGGCGGAGTCTCTGGGGGTAGAGGCGGAGGTGGGAACGGCTGGAACCTGCTTTCATCACAGCCAGCAGCTGTGTGTTTGAGTGAGTTGAGTGCAGGAGTGGGCACTGGTTCCCACAAGTGATTCCCACAGCAGACAGCACAAATTATGGAAAGCTGTGTTACTGCTGAATCTGACAGTTCACGCAGGGCCAAAGGCAACAAGATGGGGCAAGTGGGGGGGGGGATGACAAACCTTTTGGTACTTGGGAGCCTGAGATAGGAAGGTTCCGAATGGAAACCAGCCTGGGCTACAAAGTGAGATGTTCAGAAAGAGAAAGGGGAGGGAGGGAGGGAGGAGAGGAGGGAACACATCTGTCTTGACTCTGAGGATAGTAGATGAATTAGGTGGAGCTCCAGAGAAAGGTGCTAAGACAAACTGTCCTTCAGAGTAAGAGATTAGGAGAGAAAAGTCATGCCATAAACCACATAGAGGGCATCTGAAGAGAGAAACAGGTAAAGAGGGGTCCCCCACTTACCGGTTTCCAGGCAGTGGTAAGATCTAAGAATGTGAAGCCCCAAGTGTGGCCGGGTAGTAGTAGCCCCTAACAAACTTACAGAGGTCAGGGTGCCTGACTCCTGGGCAGCAGGAGAAAGGGCAAGGGACGGGCTCTTGGTACCTGTCATTCTAACAGGTGACGTGTTAAGAGAAGTGAAGGAGGGAAGCTGCAGGGGGTGTGGCCCCTCTGCTCGGAGCAGCAGCATCTGAAAGGTCTGTGATCTAACAGAGGGGCTCAAGCTTTGGAGGGGGCCACACCGGCACTCGCTCTTGCTGTGACCCAAGGACACGGTTCTCCAAGCGCCGTCTGTGGCTGCGGAGTTCCATTCTCCTGACACTCCCGAGCTGGTGCTATTGCTGTGCCCGCTTTTCAGAGAAAATAAGAAACGTGCGCGCATGTCGTAGGACTTCGTGACCCAGGTTCGTGCAGGTCTGAGGGGTCCCTGCACCCCACCTCGCTCCTCCGCGCGCGGACCACCACACAGAGCTGGCCCGGTGCCGAGGCGCCACGGGTGTCCCGCCGCTACTGCTTTCGTCTCCGTCCCAGGGGTCCGCGTTAGACGCGAGCGTTAAAGCAGGTTCACGGAGAGGAAGCCTAAGGGAAGAGGGAGACTGGGGCTCCTGGAGGTCTTCAGGGGCGTGCGGGGGCCACGGGTGGGTTTCACCCCATGATCTGTCCATCGCTGGAAGTCACGGGGCAGGAAGGCACCGGACACCGCTCCAAGTTACCGCGGGTCGAGGCAGGCGCGAGAGCCGCGCTCGCACCTGCCCGGGCAGCGGCACCGCGACTCCCCGAGTCACGACGCCCCGGGGCCAGGCTGCAGGGACGGCGGGGGGCGAGGCGCCCCGCACGGCCCCCTTGATCTCCCCGCCCCGCCGACGCCCGCGCTCCGGGCCGGCCTCAGTTTCCCCGCGCGCGGCTCCCCAGCGCGTCATCTGCCTGGCGCACAGAGGCCCCGGCACGCGGGGGTCGCGCGCCCCGCCCGTCCCGGCCGCCTACCCTCGCAGATCTGCTCCCACAGGCTCCTGCCCGGCGACTCGGCGACCGGCCCCAGCGACCCGTGCCGCTCGGGGGACGCGGGCGGCCGCCCGGCGACTGGCGGCTCCGCTGAGAAGCTCGTCGCCTCTCGCGACACGCTGCGGCCGGACGCGGGTCGCGGCGCCGCCATGGCCGCCGTCACCACGGCAACCGCGAACGCCGCGCGGTCGAGACCCGGAAGCAGAAGACGCTCGCGGGGGCGGGCCGGGGATTCGAGGGCGACTTCCGGGTCGCGGCGGAGCGGGCGCTCACGTGGAAGCGGGGAGGCCGAGCCCGCGGGCAGAGGCGGTGAGTGCGGGGCGCGCGGGGCGAGCTCCGGCCTGGGGGTCCGCGCCGGGCGCGAGCGGCGTCCCCGGCCCTCGGGGTGCAAAGTCCTCCCGCCTTGAAATCGGGTCGCGACCCCGCCGTGGAACCTCGGAGGTGCGCGCCCCGATTCCTGTTAACAGCTGGCCGTGGCTGCGGGGTGTCACCGCCCCTGTGGGCCAGGTTCGAATCCCTCTTTTGCCCCTTGCTGACTTTGAGTCCAGGCGCGAGTGACTTTGAGTCTCCCGAGGCTTCTGAGGCGGAATAGTCACGGCGATTTTCACCTACTTGCCGCGGGAATGTAAAAGCGCTTTCGGACCCCACTTCCTGGTCACCTCCTCCTTGCAGTTCAGCCCCTCCAGATGCTGAGGCAGGAGGACCACGAGTTGCAGACCAGCTGGGCTCCTTAGCGAGACACCTTGTATCAAAAAAAGTGGTCTCTCCCAAAGCCTTCGCGGGAGATGCTTTGGAGAGTTCATTTCCCCTTCTTGCAAATCATGCGGGGTGCAGTGAGTGGCGTGGGAGGGGGGAGCAGGAGCAGGAGCAGGAGGAGGAGGAAGAGCCCCTGTGGACTGAGCTGGTAGGTATAGCCTGGGCAGCTTCTTGATTATAATCAACTCTCTTGACTACATCCCCGTCCTGTGACCTGTGGGAGTGGGGGGGGTCTGTAGTCTCCATCTTCTGGAGTTTGCATTTTCCTCTTCCTTTGTGAGCTCCCTTCCCCTGCCACCCCTTTAAACAACAGGAGCTTGGGATTGTGTCTCAGACTCTTGTTCCCAGTTTAATTAGCATCTTTATAGTCCTATTGATGTCACCCTAGTTAACCCACTGGTTACCTGTTGAATGAACTATTTGTGTAGGGTTTAAGGAAGGTGCTGGAAGTTGACAGTGTCATCTCATTTATTTATCCCGCAAGAGTAGCTGTATTGGACGGCCCCCTCCCAAGTCTCCCGCCCATATACCCACCTGTCCGGTGAACGCTGTTTGGATGGCATCTTTCAGAGCCAGTCTCCCTCCAGCTGCCCAACCGTCCATCATTTCACGTCTTTTGTCTCAACGTCTGTTGTCCCAGCTAGACACCCCTGTTTTCAGAAAGTACCTTCACAGCTGCAAGCTACCTTACCTTACCCTAAGCTTAACTACCGTCCTGGCTCTTGGGGGCAGGGAGAAGTGCGGCATTTGAGCCAGACTCTCTGGGTAGTAGCCCTGGCTGCCCTGGACTTCATTCTGTAGACCAGGCTGGCCTTCAGCCTGCCTCGATCGTCCTGCCTCTGCCTTCCCCAGTCCTGGTATCACGCTGTGCCTGACTTCTTGGTCTTCTGTGTCTAGAGTAATGCGTCCAGCTTTTCCAAGCCTACCTGCTACCTGATGCCTGGAGTTTTATCTTGTGTAACTCTGTATTTGTTGTCTGTGTTTGCTGTGTGCCAGGCACTGAGCTAACTCTGAAAATATAGCAGGAAACAAGATAAACAGGGATGAATTAATGGGTTTAGTGGCTCTCCAGAAAGTCCTGGAGTGGGGTGTGAATGAATTTGAGATAGAGCTTAGCACTGGTCTGAGCTGTTTGAAACTGCTAAGAACTCATCTATTTGAGAACAGGCATGTATGCCACAGTGTGGAGGTCAGAGGGCACCTGTCAGAAGTCACTTCTCTGTCTCCACCATATGGGCTTCCGTGACGAAGCTCACGTTGCTGTAATGCATGCGGTGCTTTTACCCACTGAGCCTGTGAGCTCCGACACCAAAGAGCTGCAGGGTGGAGAAGCGCCAGGCCTCCCCTGTCCCAGTGTTCTGCTTCTAGGTTTCCTGAAGCTTCCCCTACTACCAGTCCAGGAAGCAGCAGGGAGCAGGCTGGTGGCTGTAGTGAGAAGCAGAAGTGGATTAAGGGTCCGGACTTCTGTTATGAATGCTTACACCTGCCTGACAGAAGTTGCTGTGCATCAAATGCTGGCTGTGCATTTGACATGTAAAAGAAACAGGCTTATAGACCGGAGGCAGTTCTCAGGCTGGACAGCTTGTGGTTCATCTTAAAGATGGAGGAACAGACCGAGAGAAGTCAGGGGCATCTGGCAAGAGTCTGCCAGAGTTGCTCATCTGACCTAAGTGTTTGACGTCCTCGCCCAGAGCCTTCTTACTGCGTCACGTTGTTTAGACAATTTGGATGGTGAAAATTGAAGGAGGAGGGCCTCATTCCCAGCCCAAAGTGGGAGTGCCATTTAGGTGAACAAGGAAGACATTACGGTGCCACTGTCCCTGTCCCTGGTAGGAGGCCGGAAGGAGGGCTGAGCTCTTGGGATTTCTGTCCACTTTGATCAAAGCTGCTGAGTTCAACCCAGTTGGTTTCCAGCTTCCTTGTGCCCTATGGGGGGCTCTGGCAGGCACTTGGGAAATACTTGTTGAATGAAGGGTTTAAGGAAAGTGTTAGAAGAGGAGTTGGCAGTGTTCCAGATCCTTCGTGTGCCATGTCATTTATTTTCCCTGTGAGGGTGGCCGTAGTACCCCCCCTCCACAGGAGGAAACCGAGGTTCACCGTGAGTGAGCAGTTGGTTAAACTTCATTCCACTTGATTGGCTTTTCCTTGGTCCAAAGGAAATCAGGGCTCTTCTTCCTGGCCCTTAGCATTGCCAGTCGCCCACTCAGTGAAACACGTCTGGGTAGGGAACCACACCCCGGGACAGATGACAAGTTGTACCGTTGCTTCTTTTCAGGGATGGTCACTAAGATCTATAAAGTAGACCCGAGCCTGGGGCTCTCAGAGAAGAAGAAGAAGAAAAAGAAGAAGAAGGTGGTCCCGGTAATCAAGGAGCCGGAGACTCAGTACTCTGTCTTAAACAGTAACAATTATTTTTCCGATGCCCCTCTAGTGAGGGTTTTATCCCCCAGTCACGAGGGCAAAGAGCAAGTCCCCGAGACGTCTCCAGGCAAGAAGAAGAAGAAGAAAAAGGGCCGGGGCACCGCGGGCGAGGAGGGCCTGCAGGCCACACGGGCGAAGTCTCGCAGCCCCAGGAGGCAGTCGGAATGCCGCAGTGGAGAGAAGAAAAAGAAGAGGAAGTCCTTACCATCGGCCACTTTGTACAGCTCGCAAGGGAAGATGTCCCCAGACTTCAAGCCAGGCGAGGAGCTGAGCAAGACTGGCAAAAAGGGCAAGAAACACAAGAAGGAGAAGAAGGCCTCAGGCGCCTCCCCCTTGGCCATCACCACCTGCGCCTCCTGGCTCCGAGAGGCTGGGGATGCGCAGTACATCTACTCGCTGGAGTCCGAGGCGGAGGAGCAGGCAGCCTTGGGGCAGAAGCGGAAGCAGGGGAGCCCCAGAGAGCACAGTGTGAAGAAGAGGAAGAAGAAAACCTTCCAGGAGGGAGACGCCCTCCTGGTCCACTCCAAGCCATCCCGGTCAGACGAGGACAGCCCGAGTAAAGGAAGTAAGAAGCAGCCAGGGAAGGGCGAAAGTCCCGAATACATCCTACTGGGAGACAGCCCCAGGACCCCGGGGAAAAAGAAAGAAAAGTCCAAGAAGAAGGTGGAGCAGGCTGCCGGCGAGGAGCTGGCTGCCAAAAGGAAGAAGAAGAAAAAGAAGAAGAAAGAGACCGGAGTAGACAGCCCCTGGCAGAAGGAGGAGGTAGGTTTTCCTTCAGAAATGGGTTGGTGCTTGTGGGCGGAAGGGTGTGGCGAGCGTGCGTGTGCCTGTGTGCGTGTTGGCACAGGCGCGCGTGTGTCCAGCTGCAGAGCCCCCGGGCTGGGGGTGGTAAACAGTACTGAAAAGGATGCGAGTTGCCTGCTTCAGGTACAGCTGGATCCAGGGCCTCTTGGAGTCACGCTGACTCATGGGTGCCCTTTGCCATCGATTCCCTAAGCTCCCATTCTGCATTCAGATTCCAAAAGTGGGCGCAGACGTTTCCCAGTTGAGCGAGCCTCTTGTGTTCTTCTATACCCTCTCCACTTGAGGTCTGGCTCGCAGGAGCCTAATGGTCTGAGATAATATGTTCCTGGCATGCTGTGCTGTCCACGTATTGACCCACTCTATCTTCCTGCCAGTATGGGGGGAAGTTCACAGAGAAGGAAACTTAAAGACTTTGTCTGAGAGGGGCTGGAGAGATGGTTAAAGGGTTAAACCTTTGCCTTGCAAGCAGAAGGACTCGAATTCAAATCCCTGATCCCACATAAAAAAAACACCAGGTGGAAATGGCGACCACTTATACTTCTGGCGCTAGTGGCCTGAACCTGGGAAATCTCAGAGTGAAGCAACCAGGATGATAGCTAAAGTCACTCTTGGACCACCTCAGGTACACACAGTACCCTCTTTTCATACATACCCTCATACACATGTGCACACTGACACCTACACACACACACACACACACACACACACACACACACACACACGACTGCTGAGGTCACTCCACTGAGAAGTTAAGTAGAGACTTAGACCCAGCAGCATGGGTTTGTGGGTTTCCAGTGTAGAGGTTCCTTCTCATGTATTCTTTTCTAGAAGCCCATGTCACTAGAGCACAAGAAATGGCCATTGTTGGAGTTCGCCTGCATGGTTGCTGATAAATGGCCATCAAATGGCTTAAGGGAACAAGGGGTTTGTTGTCTCTTAGGATTATCTGGTTACAGTTCTCAGTCCAGCTTAACAGGAGAGCTCACGCTAAGGCCGAGGGAACTGGCCACACCATCTCTACGTAATGGCTGAGAGAGGGACGATCCTTACTTTCCAGACCAGCATGTCTGGCCAGGTGTACACAAGGATGCCAACTCCCTCAACCAGCTCTGTGTGTTTTAACCTCTGTGTGGGCCTTCCCCATCAGCTAGACAATCTCTTGCAGGTTTGCTCTGGGCTTAACCATTAATTCTCTACAAATGTGCCTAGAGCTCAAACCTTCAACAGTCAAGTTGACACTTGTGCTTAACTATGACAGTCATCTTCCTTGATAGCTTCTTCTCCTAACTCTGCCAACTCTTGGGTGGCCCAGGGCCAGCTTATTGCCCTGTGACCATCAGCATGGTAACAAGTATTTATAGTGGTGGACTTCCAGGGTGGGGAGATAGCGTGTGGAACAGCCATGGGCATTAGGGGGGCACTGGCTTTGCTCCTGTCCATTTGGCTTAGACCACCACTGTCTTCCTTTATTCAGAAGCACAGGGTTCGGAGGATCTCAGAAATTTAGAGGCAGCCCCCATTTGAATTTGGAGTTGTTTCCCTGGGAGACCAAGGAAGGGTGTCCCTTCTGCCTGGCATCTTCTCGAGCGGTCCACTTAGCTGGATGCACACAGGCTGGGACGGGGTGATAGAGTGAACGAAGGGAGCATCAACACGCGCACGTGCCGTGAGTGAAGCACAGAACACTGGTGGTTGTCGTTACCAAAGGACTGGGGCCTGTGGCTGGCCTTGCATCTCATTTTGAGGGTGTCCCGAGGCCCTAGGTAACAAGATCAGGGCCATCAGGAGCCCGAAGATGACCTAAGAGGCCCAGGCAGCAGCAGCTTGGGTGGTCCTTGAGGCCCCATGATGGCTCTGGGTAGGGGTGCAACAGTGTGGATTTTTCAGAGAGCAAGGGGGGAGCCATTGGGGGTTTGGGAAGGAGGCCGCATGCCTTGATGAGGACATTGATGGCTGCAGAGCTAGCTCAGCAGGTCCCTCGCAGAAGCACCCTCGGGACCTACGGGAGCAGGGTGCGCCTCACAGCCCAGCATAGTCCAGCACTCAAGGCAGAGTCAGCTCAGCTAGCTGGTCAGACTAGCCACAGGCTGTGAGCTCAGTTCAGGGAGAGCTTATCGCAGTAAGGTGGACAGTGATTGAGGAAAATGCCTGATGTCGACTTCATTGTCCACTTCCCATCTGTGCACATCCACACATCCACATACATGTGAATACATGACACACACACATGAAGGGGGGAACAGCCCCCCAGCTGCTGCATGCTGGGCCTGGGCTGCCTGAGCTTTAGCCACATCTGCCCTCTCCGCAGGAGTCGGACACAGACTTGGAGGTGGTGCTGGAAAAGAAAGGCAACATGGATGAGGCGTGCATAGACCAGGTACGACCACTCACCTTTTACCCTGGCCAGAGGCACACTTCTGGGGTCAGAGTGCCACTGTGCCGTCCTATCTTCAGGCCAGGGGTCCCAAAACTGTGTTTGCTGTCACTTGGCCCAGCTCACCCTTCCCCGTAGCCCCCCATAGGGTGGCAGGTAAAGAGGGCTCCATAACCCTGTAGCTGGAGCGGGCACACATGCCCGGCCAGGCCCATGGTGCCTCTTGAAGGAGAAAGGCCCTGTCCTCGCAGCTCGCTGCCTGAGCGCCTCAGCAGCCAGCGAGACCCAGCCCAGCATGAGAACGTCCAGACCAGCTTCCCCTCCCGTCCTGCCCAGATGCCCTGAGAGCGGGTCCTGCCTGGGAATTGAACCCTGGGGCGCTGCGGGCACCATCCATCGAGCTGTGCCTCACTGGCTGCTGACCCCCACTTGCCCTGCGTGACGAGACAGAGCTGGCAGTAGCCGGACTTTCACAGGCCGCTGTGGAGACCAGAGCACACTGGAGGGAGTCACAGGCCTGAGCCCGGCAGGCGACAGTCATAATGCTCCTGCCTCCTCGGCCCCATCTGCAGCCCAGGACAGAAGAATGGGAGGCGGAGTCGCTGTGGAAGCGGGCAGAGTCTGAGGAAGGAGGCCCAGACCAGACCTAGATGTGCTGAGCTTGGTGTGGGCAGGAGGGAGCTGTTGGTGAGGGGTGACGCGTGGCTGGGCCAAGACTGTGGGAGTGACGTTGTCAGAGCCTCTGTCCAGCCCGGGCTCGCGCCCCGCTCCGCAGGATGCAGGCCTACCCGGCTGCCCAGGACCAGTGCTGCCTGGGAGGGCCGAGGCACTGCAGTCCTCAGGCCTTGGCTGCTCTGTGGCCTCCCAGCCGCTGCTGGCAGAGCCCTGGGCTTCGTGGTTCTCAGCGCTCGCTGAGGGCGGGTGTCCTAGTGTGGCTGAGTCGCCCCTTCTGCCAGCCCCATACATGCTGGAAGTTGTGGTGTGTGGCAACAGGACGATAACACGCGTGGGGGGAAAGCCCTGCCCGCTCTTCTGACTGCCTTCACCACTCCCTGGGGGGAGTGCGCTCCCTGCGCTCCCCTCACTACTACAGTTGCTGTAGGAGTGATGTTGTTTTAGAATATTTTATTTATCTATTGGGGGCGTGGTGCCTATACCCATGGGTAGAGGCCAGAGGACTCTTGGGAAGGCCCCTCCTTCCATGGGTGGGCCTCAGAGATGCTCGGGCAGGGGCCTTGCCTGCTGAACTCACCTCACTGGCCCTGGATTTATTGTTTTGAGTTCCATGACAAGGTTCCCTCAGGTGGGTGGGAGAGATGCTCAGATTTAAGCCTCTGCCTCGTAAGCAGAAGGTCCTGAGTTTACATCCCTGATCCCACATAAAAACAGGTAGAAATGGCAGGGGTCTGTATTTCCAACCCTGAAAGGTGGAACCTGGGAATAAAGCAAACAGAAGGTAGCACAATCCAGAGTGGTTCCTTAAGTCACACACAGTGCCTTCTGATATACACACACACAGAGGCACACACATACACAGTCACACACACGCAAAATGAATGGATAAAATAAAGCTTTTTACAAAAAGGTTCACTGAGGTCTGATGACTCAGAGGTTAAGACTGCCTGGCAAGCAGAAGGACCTGAGTTCAGATCTTATTTCCTATGTAAAAACACCAGGTAGAAATGGTGGTAGCCTACACTTCTGACTCTGGAATCCCAGAATGAAGCAAAAAGGAGGTAGAGCAATCCCGGATGATTCCTGGAGTCACTCTTGGACCTCTATAGACACCTCTGAGGCACACACACACACACATACATGCAAAATAAAATAAAGTCTTTTTTTTTTAAGGTGGGGGGGTCCCTCATTTTACAGCCCTTGGTGGTTAGAAGCCCTTGGTGCGGGGTTTCTGGATCCTTGGGAAGGTAGATAAGGCCCAGATAGTTTTCCTATTGAGCTGTGGGTTGTTGGTGTACCAGTGGAGGCCCTGAACCATCCGTACATCTGAGTCGTACTAACTGTGAGCCTAGGGCTCTGCTATAGGTATTTGTTTCTTACCCTCCACAGTACTGGAAACATGTCTATTGCAGGTAAGTAGTCCAGTGCAGAAAGAGGAAAAAGTTTCCCAAGATCACACTGCTGGTTATGGGCAGTGTGGGGTTTAGGGTAGCCTCTGCCTTCTTTCTAGAGGGAATATCATCTCCGTGGAAGTAGATTGTGCTACCCTCTGCTCGAGACAGGCCTATGGCATTGTGGTGTGGAGAAGTTTCCACCCTAGTCACTGTTAGAGAATGTTCTGCTGGTGAAGACGGAAGAGCTCCTGTTTCTAAAGAAGTCCTTGTGAATGAGGCCCGCAGAGAGCGGGTAGGCCTGTGCGCAGCGGCTGCACATTATAGGAGAGCGACCTCACCTCCTCTGGGTTTCATCGCCCTTTTTTTCTTGTTATCTTTGCCTAGGTGAGGCGAAAGGCGTTGCAGGAAGAGATTGATCGGGAGTCAGGCAAGACGGAGGCTTCAGAACCCAAGAAGTGGACAGTGAGTTCTTCATGCTGCACTTGGGGGCCAGGCCCAGAGTTGGTCCAGCCCCATGAGGCGCCCTGCCTGGCCCTTCACATTCTGTCGTGAATAATGAGGTGGTCAGCAGACTGGTGGCAGAGGCGCTTCACAAAGCTCTAGGTAGCCGTGGGCGTGCTAGGGGCATGTAGAAGCAGAGATGGTCAGCAGACCTCAGGACTCGGCGGGAACGGCCGCAGGTTGGCAGGCCTGCCCATAGCACCATCTCTCCACAACTTGAGTTGCCCTGTCTGTGCCTGGCTTCCTGTGCTGGCACGGTGCTGGGTGCCAGCCCCAGGGGCACATGGAACTCGAGTGCAGTGGTAGGCAGGGGAGATGGTGGGAAGCGGCTCATTAGTCAGATAGCCAGGTGGACAGAATGAAAGAAGGCTGGCGTGGGGGCAGCACCAGGTGAGAAGACCACCCAGAGCAGGTGACAGTTGTCCAAAGACCCGGGGGTGCGGCCCAAAGGTAGAAGCAGACTCGGTGGTCCCTTATAAAGACCAGCAGCAGGATGGCAGGAACAGGTGTGATGGCGCCAGGCCAGGTCAGTTCCAGGGCCAGCTGGAGGAGAGCTGTGGGCCGTGATGTGGACAGGAAGAGGCGGCAGAACAGAGGAAACAGTTTCATGGCGAGCTTGGGGCTCGTTCCCCAGAGGTTTCAGAAAGAGGAGAGAGGGAAGGACCCGTGGCGCCCCGGCCTGCTCTGCCGTCCGCCTCTTGCTTCACTGACAATACTAGTTCAGATCAGAAGACCCTGGGCTCATTACTGGCCCTCCACGCTCTAGCGGCCTCTCTCCCTCGTTGGAGTTTTCACCCTGTAAATGGGGCTCTGTCCTGGCATCATGGACAGTGGAGTGGATGCGTTTGTTCATTTGTCTGAGACTCGGGCTCACTGGAACTGGGGGTGACCTTGAACCTCCCAATCCTGCTCCCATGTGAGTGCTAGGGTGGCAAGTGTGTGCCACACGCTTGGTTCCCTGGGCAAGCACTCCGCCCGCTGAACTTTGGGCCCAGCCTCCGACAGGGTTTTGCTGCCTGTCTTGTCTCTGGATGTCTCCTGCTTTCTCTCTGCTCTTGAGCTAGCAGAGCCAAGAGACTCCCACATTTAGTAAGGAGGACAAGCAGCAGCGTGTCGGCATTCAGACCATCGCCCCAGGGATCATCCTACGGTGACTGACCGCAGGCGAGACCGTGGGGCATGGGAGTTGGGGTCTGCCAGGGAGGGGTGTAGCACCCGGCAGTGGGCTCAAGACGGGCAGCCTGTGCCCTAGAATCCCCACATCTGGGTCAGCAAGAGGCAGGGAGTGTGTGTTGCCAGTTCACGCGGGCAGCTGCAGTGACGAGCTCTCATTGTTCTCCCAACGCCGACTTAAAAATGAATGCTAGGCGGGCAGCTGGAAAGTTTCCTTGCAAGACAAATGTCAGTCAAGTGGGACGGTGTGAGAAGCAGGACCACTCACTGTGCCAAGAATTGTGTGCGGGGCACATAAAATCCATCTCACTCTCAGGCCTGTGAGGAGGGCACTGTCCCGTCCCATTGCAGGAGGACATCGAGGCCCAGAGCTTGGTTGACTCGATCTGTCACGCAGGCGACATGGGAAGTAGCTCGACTTCGGGTGGCTGGCAGCCGTGGGGATCTGGGTTTCTTGCTGTTCCTGAGAGAGTCTTACGGGGCTCTGTGTGTTGTAGTACGAGGGGATTGTGTGTGGGTGGTAACAGCACTGTGGCAGGAATTGGGACCCCCTGCTTCCCGGTCTCTGGTGTGGCCATGTGACCCTTCACCTCTGCACGTCCCCACTCTTTCTAGCTGTAAAGTGGGGTGTCTCATGTTCCCCCACCTGCCACCCCTCTACGAAGATGTGGGGGCTGGCTGGCTAATGCCCGTGTTGAGGACGAGACAAGGCGGACGCTGTGGTAAGGTGGACAGTGCTAGGTAAACAAGGCTCTGCTCAGAAAAGGTGGGGGGCTGTCAAGGAGGTGCGTCGGGTAACAGGAGTTCCTTGCTGTCGCCCAACCTTGGGAGAAGTGGTGGAGGGCTCTTGAGTTGGCCAGACCAGAGCTGGAGTCCGTCTTTACACATCTGTCCCATTAGATTCACATTAGCGAAGGGAATAACCACAGCTCTTAAGACTGTCACTAGGGCCCATGAAGTGACCCATTGCTCCGCACGTTGGCCTCTACTGGTGCTGTGGGGGGGGTTCTTTTCCCCTTTTTGTGGTTTCCAGAAATCAAACTCATGTGGTCAAGCCCCCATCTCACTGGTCAGTTGCATGGTCCCCAAGAAGGCTGTGATGCAAGGGAAGTAACCCCCTCTTTCTATCCACAGGAAACCCAGTTTGGTCAGTGGGATACGGCCGGTTTTGAAAACGAGGAGCAGAAACTGAAGTTTCTCAAACTTATGGGTGGCTTCAAGCACCTCTCCCCCTCGTTCAGCCGCCCCCCCAATGTGACTGCGAAGCCAAACATGGCCATGGACAAGCAAGCGGCCGACACCCTGCAGCAGAGCCTGCAGCTCGACTACGACCGGGCCCTGAGCTGGAAGTACAGCCGAGGGGCAGGCCTGGGCTTCACTGATGCTTCCAACAAAGTCTTCTATATCGACAGGAACGCCTCCAAGTCTATCAAGTTGCCAGATTAAACTCTACTGTCACTCCCAGATGGCCCGGTCCGTGTTGCGTTTCTCCATCCATTTTGTGATGAAACGCCAGGGGAGACCGAAGGAGGCTCAGCGTGGGCTTTGGACAAGCAGGTGAGGGCAGCTGGTGGGCCAGGAGCCCAGATGTGTGAATGGCCAAAGCCTCCTGCCCCTGTGGGGTGGTGTAGCGTCTTAAGTAGCAGTAGCTAACACGTCGTTGAGGTTCAGGCGGGGGCTAGGTGCATCCTGGAGTGTTCCCCGAGTTAATGTGTTGTTTAATCACCGTTAGGAAATGGTGCTATTCATGTCCCCATCTTGCAGATGCGGCAACTGAAGTTCAGGGATATAGTAATAAAACTTCCCGGGGTCGCCAAGTGCCATGTTTTTGTTCCCGATCTCTGCTCAGTCCTTTCAATTCCTTGATGGGGGAAGCAAGTTTGACACGGTGTCTCAGTCTCTAGGCAGGGAGCAGGGAGCTCGTTTCTCTTCCCCGTCTGGACACAAGGGCGCACAGCAGGCCAATGTGACCCCGCCTCCTGTGTCCTTCCATCTGAGTGCTGTGTGGCGGTTGGGTCCACAGAGTCCTACAGATGAGCCTGTGGCAGATCCCAGGCGACACCACATGCAAGGTGCTGTAGGATCCAGGGACTTGGAGGGAAAGGAGCCTCATCCACCGTGGAGAGAGTTTCTACCCCGGACTCCGTGGCAAGCTTCAGTGAGTGCGGATGCAGCGACCTACATCATGTGACCACCTCTCCTTCACCAGCCTTTTGCAGCCTGACACAGAAGTTCAGACAGTGACATACATGTTCCCATCACTTGGGCTGATGTCTCCACAGACATAACATGGGACCCAATGCTGTGTGCCAAGGACATGGCAGAAACAACTTCACACTGTATAAAGACCTAGACCATTCCAGGGGAGCAACAAAACCTTTTGTGTCCCATTTCCAGAAGTCCCTAGACCTTTCATGGATTTATTCAGTTTCATGTGCCCATCCTGCTACTAGCCTCCTGGGAAGGGAGATTCTAGCAAGCTGGCTTCCAGGTCACCTGACCTGCTGGCACAAGCCATGTGTCCCCATGTGTCAAGTGTAGACCACTTGTGTCAGAGAGTGAAGTGAACCTGGCCTTTCATGGGATTAACCTTGAGGTGCGTAACAGAGGCTACCTTAGTTCCCAGCAGGCAGAATTCTGCATTTGAGTGGGTCGGCTCGGCACCAACTCCTGTGGCAGAACAGCTAAATGTCTCCCAAGCGATCATCGCTGTGGGGTCCCCTCAGTACCAGAGGAATCCAGCTGTTCAGCTCTTAGTTTCTCTGTTCCAAAAGGTCACACACGTTGAGCGTGCCTTAACTCGTGGTTAATGGATTGCTGGCTCGTGTCCCCCACGGCTTGGTGACTGGTGGCGGCCCTTGGTGTGAGTCAGGCCTTTCCCACCTGCTGTAACATGACTTGACTTCCTAATCTAGCTCAGAAGCCCCATCTGCTCAGGCCTGAGTTTCTGGCTTTTCTCTAGACACACAAGTTCTCTGGGCAGAGAAGCCGGGGCGACCCTCAGCATTTGCACTATGTCCTCAGGGCCACTCACTGGGTGCTTCTCAGTGCAGACCACCCGCAGGACCTCCCCGCGTGGGCCACTCACTGGGTGCTTCCGCTGGCCGAGCTCCTGTCCCGCTTTGAGCACTCTGGCCCTGACCGGTGTGCAGCGGCCTCCCCGCGATGTCTTCCGGTCTGTGATGTCCCGTGTCTTGGC
Source organism: Typhlomys cinereus (assembly GCA_023101885.1). Taxonomy (NCBI): domain Eukaryota; kingdom Metazoa; phylum Chordata; class Mammalia; order Rodentia; family Platacanthomyidae; genus Typhlomys; species Typhlomys cinereus. The sequence continues at coordinate 405,745 of JALPQD010000480.1, read as the reverse complement.
CCCATGTAGAACACAGCTTGTCTGTAAGGCATTGGGGGGGGGTGCTGAGACCTAACACAGCCTTGGGGATCTCCTGCTCGATTATTTACATTGTAGTAAGATCTTCCAGTTCAGTCTTCTCATGCTTCCAACACTTGGTCCTTGAACCAAATCCTGCTCTATCTCTGAGCCTACAAGCTCCTGTCCTCAGGCCATCTATCCCCAAACACTGACCATTGTCTACCAGGTAGCCACAGTTGTCCCCATTGAGCCCCCCCAGATGAATTACCTGGGAGGGCTGTCTTCACTAGGGTCCTTAACTAGTCCTTAACCAACGCCTTCCTGAAGCTTCCTTGTTTTCACCTCATTTCTAAGTGCCATCCCCATCCTTCCCAGTGGGCGTGAGTGCCACCCACGCAGAGCGCATCTCACAGTCTTGACCTGCTGGTGTGGTGGGCAGGGGAACCAGCCCGGCCCGCACCTCTGCCAGGTCAGCGACGATGATGGGGCAGGCCAGCAAGTGCTGTGCACCTGGCGCAGAAGGCGGGTTCTGTGCAGGACTGACTGGGACAGCATGGGAACCTCCAACAGAAAAGACTATAAAGGCTGATATGTGAATTTATTTTTCATTCAGTTTGTATCACGGCAAAAATACTGTATCAAAGAATTTTAATGGGAATAATTCTGTAGAATAAAGGCCTCTTAGTATTCTGAGTTTTAGTAGGTTGTGTTCATGGATGAAAGAAGAGTCTGCTGGTCTTTGTAGAGGTGATTTTTTTTTTTTTTAATTTAGAATTGGAGGGGGGCTTATACTGGCCTCAAATCCACAGCAGTTGTCCTTGTTCCTATATTAATTATTCAGGAACAATGAGTTGATGCACATTTACTTATTAAAAACAATTTTATGGGGAGATACCTCAGGTTAAAGCCTTTAACTCAAAAGCAGAAGGACCTGAGTTCAAATCCTAGGTTTAAAAAAAAAAATTGGCCGTGACCTCCACTTCCAACCCTGGAAGGCAGACACCTGGGAAACCCTAGAGCAAAGCATTAAGGAGGTAGAACAATCCAGGATTCCCTGACTTTAACTTCCATTTCCTGTGGTCAACCTGTATGAAGGGTAATCTTGTCCTCAGTAAAAATGGAATGGTTTGGCGCTTCCCCACGATGGTCCCTGTGCTGTCGCCCAGGCTGACTGCAGGCAGTCCTGCCTCAGCTTCCCAGGTCACTGGAAGTGCAGACAGGTGCACACCAGGGCCAGATGGTTAGGAGCACGGTTAATACACAGCATGGACGTTCTCAAGGGCAAACAGGTTCCAGGAGGTTGTCGCAAGTCAGCGCGGATGCTGCTTTTTTTAAACTTAAGTTCTTTAAACTATTCATTCATTGAGAGAGAGTGTGTGGATCAGAGTGTGAAGAACTAAGAGTGACTTTGGGAATCAGCCTGGATTTGTTTACTTGGGACCTGGGATCCGAACTCAGGACCTTCTGCTTGCGAGGCAGTCTTAACCCCTGAGCCGTCACTCCAGCCCACATGGATGCTTCTTGCTGAGTAAAAACAAAATGATATGGTTGGGGAGCCAGTTCGATGGGAAAATGTTACCTGTGCATATCCAAACACATGGGACTCACTGCAAGCTTGGTGGGCAGAGACCAGTGGGTCCCAGCAGCTCGTGGCCAGCTAATCTAGTCAAATGGCCAGCTTCAAGTTCAATGAAACCCCCAACATCTGAACTCAGGTGGGCGCACATATGCACGCGCACACTTGCACCAGACTAAATGCTGCCTGAAGCCCGCCAGCAGCCAATGGTGTGCACCAAGGGGCAGTGGGAGGTGGGAGACAAGCTGCTGAGAACTGGCTGAGTGCCGGCCAGGGTGAGGTGAGATGGGGCCCCGCTCCTGAGGAAGAGTGGGAGCAGCAGTCGTGAGCGCAAAGGGTCCTTCAGGACAATGGCTCAGCAGGGCCTCCCTAGCCCAGGCTGACGAACAATTCTCAACAATCCTGCCTCATGCCAGGTACTGGGATTACAGGCGTGTGTCCCACTCCGCAAGCTCCACGACTGTTTCAGTGAAGCGATGGTGAGCGTGACCTCAGTTTCTCCTTTGGGCCATGGGTAGTCGTAGTTCCGACTATGTTGCTTTTGGTTGGAAAAGGAGTTAGTAGGTGATCTGCCTGTTGGTCCTTCCAGGGGTTTTAGGCAGCATAAAATTCCAGACTTCAGGTGCTTTTCTCTGGAATCCTGGGCCGCCTTTCAGAGAAAAACGAACCTTTGAGAAAAGAGAGTTCTGCACGCCTTGTTACTCCTTGCTAAACATCCACCCGCTCCCTCCCTATGACGGAAAACCCAGGACCACCTATTGTCATAGTTAGGCACAGGTGTCAACTGATTGTTGAGGGTTTGAGCTCTGGGCACAGTTGTAGAGTTGGTTGAGTTAGGCCCAGAGCAAACCTGCAGGAGATTGTCTAGCTAATGGGGAAGACCCAGCCCATGGTGGGTGGGATTAGGCCCTGGATAAATCACAGAGAGCTGGTTGAGAGAGTTGGCATCCTTCTGTTCACTTGGCCAGACATGCTGGTCTGGCAAGTAAGGATTGTCCATCTCTCAGCTGTTATGCAGTGATGGTGTGGCCAGTTCCCTCGGCCCTGGTGTTGGTGTGTGCTCTCCTGTCAAGCTGGACTGAGAACTGTAACTGGACTGGCGTAAGAAAGTAAACTCCTTGTTCCCTTAAGCTGTGTGATGGTCATTTATCAGCAATGTTGCAGGCTGACTGCAACACCTATGAAAGAAACAGCTTTCTCGAGGCCAGGATTTGATTTTAATGCCCCAACAATCCCCACCCCACCCCCGTTCTTTGCCTTCAGACTAGCTGGGCAGACACCGAAGGAGAAACCGGTCTGTATAAAAGTAAAAACAAATTGTAGATTCCTGGAGGAGCGGGTGGCAGCTGAGCAGGTCTTCACGGGTCCCAGGGGACGGGCATCAGGTCCTGGTCTGCAGAGGGAGTCTCAGGGCCAGCTCAGTCAGATGGTGCATGTCTGGCTGCTTGCTTCGCTTCTTGATGTACTCTAGGGTTTTCACCTAGGAGGAGAAAGAAGAGATCCATTTCGCATCTGGGTCCCAAGGTTCTAGCCTCCACTGAGTCGGCTACGACACGAGCTTACACTTCCTAGTTAAGAATGGAGCACTTTGGAAGGAGGATAAAAGAGGGGAGAATTTTAAGTCTTAAACTTGCCCTTTTAAAATCAGACCCAGGGGAGAGGAGGACCCAGAGGACAGTCAGGCATGCACATTAAAGGATTCTCCGGGGATTGGGGGAGGGGAGGCACTGGAGGGTGGGGAGGGAGGGGTGAGGGGAGGGCAATCAGAGGGGTGGGGGGAGGAGGAGGGAGGGAGGGAACTGGTGTACCTGTTAAGTTTGTATGAGCGGAGATAATAAAAAATGTTAAAAATAAAATAAAATAAAATCAGACCCAGCGACCTGCTTGATTTGGTGCTGGCTTAATTGGTAGAATGCTGGTCTAGCATGCCCTGGGTTCCATCCCCAGCACTACATAGACCAGGCGTGGTGGTGCGTGCCTGCAAGCCCAGCACTCAGGACATGCAAGCAGGAGGAGCAGAAGTTTGAGGTCATTCTAGAAAGGGTAAATTCAAGGCCACCCTGGGACACAGGAGACATCATCTCAATTAAAAATCAGACTGTGTGCCCAGGATTGGGTGATAGATGCATGGGGTTTGCACTGGTAGGAATAAACCGGAAGTGCTTTTTAGCGCTAGGAAGACCCTCAGCAGAGTTCTCGGGTGACGGGGCGACCTGATGTGCAGACAGTGTGTCACGTGCTGCTCTGGGTGGCGAGAGTCCCAGTGCTCACCATGGTCCTGGTGTCCGCACAGCCGTGCCTCTGCGCCAGGTGCCACAGGTTGACAGACAGCTGGTTCAGCTTGTGGTTCCGCAGGTCTCCGTGGGCCAGGATGCTGTTGAAGAAGGAGAGGCCCAGCGAGCTCTGGCGCTTGAGGGCCTGGAAGAGAGAAGGAAGATTAGGACTCGGTCCTGGCACCAGGGACAAGCTTGCAATGCTGCTCTGGGAAGGTAGGTCACGGCGCGCCTGTTACGTGCACGTGTCAACTGTGCCTCCCTCCCGAGACCGGCGGCTGCACCTGTGAGATCAGAGTGAGGTTCACGGCCCACGGAGCGAGCTAGGACCAGGGCACAGCAAGCACGGCACTCCATGTGGCCATCACTGGAGTCGGGAGAACCCAACAGTTACCAGATCAGGAGCGACAAGGCCTTTAATGCAAGCATGAGTGGAAGCCAAAAGGCCTCAGTAGGGCTGCCCAAAGCCGAGGTCACGATCGCCCTACACCACAAAGAGAGCTTTTCAAGCTGGGGGTGTACCCAGCTTTTACAAGAGCCATATCACAGGGTGTGGTGATGGGCGCCTGCACTCCCAGAACACAGGAGGCAGAGGCAGCAGGACTGGTTACAATCAGTCTAGGCTATGCGGAGCCCCATCTCCAAAAAATCAAATAAGGAAAGAAAGCAGCAGGTATATTGTAACGCTGGACCTGCCGGAAATCTTGTTCAGTCGTATAACCTGCAAGGCGCTTCACGGAAAAGCATCTAACCACATATGATCGACTTGGAACAGGACAGATAAGGGGGGGAATCAATATCCCAAATGCAGCAACAATTTCCCAAGAATAAGAAAGGCACGGGGAAGTCCTGTCGATGGGTGGGCATCTGCTGCACAGGGAAGCCCAGGGAGCCAGGTGACGTCACCCCCTGCCAGTAATGGGTACCAAGTCCTTAGAGAACGCCAGGGCCTTTGCTCTGTGCTCCATACAAGTCCTCTGAAGACGCCTTTATGCCACTGTGGCAGGAACCTTTATAACCTATGGTGGACAACATTCTAGTGTCATCTTCAACATATCAACCCCTGGCTACTCCACAGCAATGCAAGGTGTTACTGCCAAGAAGGGACTCGGCAGATGGAATTAAAGTACTGTCAATGTAATGAAGAAGCCCTTTGAAGCAGGGAAAAAAAAAAGTCTCAGGCCAGAGTCAGAGTCAAACAGTGGAAGAAGAAAGGTGAAGGACGGAGAGACAGGGCTGAGGGGGCAGTTGAGTGGGCAGAGTGCTTCACACAGACAGGAGAACCTGCTCTGCCACAGCACCCACGCAGACATGGGCGTGGTGGCACATGTACTTCCAGTGCTGGCGAAGTGAAGCCCCCTGGGGCTTGTTGGCCAGTCTGGCTGTGCCTGTGAGACCAAGACAGCTTGTGTCCTAAAACAAGGCAGATGGAAGAATAACACCCAAGGCTAACGGACTTCCGCACGCACGTGAACACACTTTACACACACACACGTGCAGGTGCAGAAAAGGGGAGGCAAAGCAGAAAGTGAGATTAGAGAGATTTGAGGCAGGAGAACTTGACCACACCACTGACTTTGAAGACTGAGGAAGGGGGTCACGAGCCGAGGAAGGCAGGAGCTGCCTCCCTCAGCCAGAGTCAGAGAGGATATGAGCTTAATCCTACTACTGGGACGTAGGTGCTGCCCAGTGTTTTCCCAGTAAGTGCCCAGTCAGTCAACACTTTGACTTTGGCCTTGTAAAGCAGACAAGTTGGGGGCCAGTGAGATGGCTCGAGGGGAAGGAGTCTGCATGTGAGTTCAGTGCCCAGCTCATGAGGTAGGCAGGAGGACTGACGTCTGACCTCCCCCACGCGCACCATGGCATGCTTGTGCATCTTTGTTCTCGTCTCCCTTGCCCTCCTCTGTCTCCACTGAAAAGTAACCGAAAGTGGTGATCCTCGGTACCGCCGCCAAAGAGCGTGAACTCAACTCCTTTGCCAGCAAGGTCACCCAACTCCAGAGCCACTCGTGCCCAAGCCTGCTCCATGCCCTGGGTGGCACCAACGGAAGCAGCTGAGCCATCATGAGGTGCCTGTAGAGGAACAGATGCCCTGGATGCCCTGAGCAGAGGCAACGGACAGAAGCAGCGCCACACCACGAGGCTGCTGCTACCTCCCGGGCTTCACTGCTAACCGGTTGACTACGGCCCGGGACCTATAGTCCCTGGCTAACCTGGCCGGCTGTGGCCTGCCCTGGTCCGGGGGATATTAACTGGCCACTGGCTCTGCTTCCTGCTCATTAGAGAATTAAGCTGAAAGAAAAACCAATTTTGAGTCTCAGAGTCTCCCCTTTTATGCTTCATCAAAGCGAGTGAGATTTTTCTTTTGTGTGTGAGTTTTAAGAGTCAAACGCGGGGCTAGAGAGGTGGCTTAGGGGTTAAGCCTCTGCCTTGCAGGCGGAAAGTCCTGAGTTCAAATCCTAGACCCCACGTGTAGACGCCGGGCGGAAGCGGGGCGGCCTGTGTTTCTGGTCCTGGTAGGGCGGAACCTGTGAATCCTGGGGCAGAGTAAACAAGGAGGAGGTGGAGGCGTCCATGGTGGTTCCCGAATTCGTCCATGGTTCTACACACACTCACGCATACACACATATATATACACACGCGCATACACACACAATTGAATAAATAATAAAAAAATTATTAAACAAAAAGAGTCAAATGCTATCTCTAATTGATGGTTTCTCCCTTTTTAGCTTCCCAATAAGCCTTTTCCCTTGAAATGCTCAGTCTGTGTTTTCGGGGCCACAGCCCATTAAAAACGACATCTCTAGAGATGTGCTCAGGAGACACAGATGTGCCATCCGAGGGTCAGAAACCCAGATGTGTGCAAGGAAAACCAAATCAGGGTCTCGCAACCTCTCCACTCTCCTCGGATTTCATACAGAAAATAAGGCTGCCTTTCCTCCTTTTCCTATGAGCACTGTGGTTTCCAGATGTTCTGGGGACCTAGACCGTTCCCAGCTCGCCCCACCCACGCACACAGTTTCTCAAGGCTCCGAAAGCTGGGCGGCCCCTTCATGTGACCCTATGAGATACACCTGAGACCAGGGCTGCTTCCAAGCACTGTCACAACTAAACCCATTGTTCTGAGACCAGATGATAAACTGCCCAGGCTGGCCTTGAACTCGGGACCCTCCTGTCTTAGCCTCCCGGATACTGCAATTACAGGCCTGTGCCGCCTGCCACCATACTTGGCTTTTTGGTTTCAGCTGACACATAATAGTGCAGAACATAAAAAAGACCCCACAGGAGCGGCAAGCAGACCAACGGGAAGCCGACTGAGAGCACTGAGATTGGGGTGATGGGGAAGTACAGCCTGGCACAGAGAGTAGCCAGGGCCCCGCCCCCTGAGGCACCACCACTCGCTCGGTGGGCTTCCACACGGGAACGCTCTGTCAACTGCTGCTTCCGGAGCGGAGGCAGGAGGGCCTGGGCGGCAGGAGGCCTGGGCGGCAGGAGGCCTGGGCGTGCACCCACCTCGTCCTTGGCCAGGGTCTTGAGGTGCTCCAGGATCTGTGCCATCACCGCCTCACACAGCTTGCTGGTCTCAGCCAGGAACTTGGTGTCTCCACCGTAAAGGCTGTCATTGGAGTCCACTACACATACGAGAGCACGTGTTAGTGGGCTCTGCAGACGGCAAGAAGGCAGGGTGGGGCACAGGGAAAGGGCTCTGAGACCCAGAAAACACCTGAGGGGAAGGCTGAGCCCAGGGCCACCACCCGAGCCTGAAGGGGACCCCAGAACAGCCGCCAGGGCTGGCCACGCTCCTCATGAAACCAGCACCTGGAAGAGACCGTAGGGCCGTGTTCTGGGGAGCGATGGCTCAGCCTGGCAGCGTGCGGATGTGAAAGAGCCACACGCGTCACTCGTGTCTGTAAGCCTCAGCGAGTTAGGACACAGGTGAATGCCCCACCTCTCTGACAGCCGGTGCAGCCGGCCGGCTAATCCAGGGCCAGTAAGCGCCTGTCCCTAAGATGTGATGGAGGAAGATGCCCGATGCAGACCTCGGGCCTACGCCCATGAGCATGAAAATGTGCACGACAGACACAGACACACACACACGACAGACACACAGAACAGACACACACACAACAGACATACACGACAGACACACACACGACAGACACACACACACACGACAGATACATACACACACACACACACGACAGACACACACGACAGACACAGACACAGACACACACACACAGGACAGCATGCCCAGCAAAGCCCCTCCCGACACACAGCACATTCATGGAGCCATGTGCATCTCCTCATTTCCAGTTTCTATCTTACTATATTTCCTTATTTTATGCATTTCTCATGATCTGCTCAGACTCTTTGAGACCCTGGGCAGACAGACGCGCAGCTCATTCACCGATGAAATCCTGGGAGGTTCGTTTCTGGCTGTGACTTAGGGAATAAACTTCTGATTTTTTTTTCCCTGAGCTTTTGATTTGAAAAGTGTTGAAAGACACCGAAGAGTCAAGAGGGAATCAGCCTGCTTCCCACCTACACTCACCATCCAAAACCTTCTGCTAACGTGGGGCAGCTCTTCTAGCCTAGGGACTTCTGTGAGCTCAACACATGGCTGAAATGACCTCAGGTACCTGGCACACATTCAGATCCCAGGAGGCCAGCGGCCCAGTGGGATAGCACTGGCCTCACACATGAGAGGCCCTAAGTGCTGTCTCTAGCACAAAGAATAGATGGATGGATGGATGGATGGATGGATGGATGATCGGTAGATAGATAATAGATAGACAGGCAGACAGACAGATAGATAGATGGCAGGTAGACAGACAAACTGCTCCTGCAATCCTCAAGCCTCTTCCTGGGAGTCTAAGTTAGACAGAAGGGGCTCAGGCATGTGGACTGGGGCTGGGATGTAGCTCAGCTGGTGGGGGGCTTGTCTGGCACACATGAAGCCCTGAGTTCCATCCCCAGTCCCACATAAACTGGGTGTGGTGACACATGCCTGGAATCCCAACATGAAGGAGACAGACAGAATGATCAGACGTTCAAGGGTCACCTTTGGTTACAAGGTGAATTGGAGGCCACCTGAGACCCTGTCTCAAAAACAAGACCACAGCAGCAAGGAATCTAGGTCTGTAAGTAAGTCCCTCTGGTGCTTCTTTTAAGTAGAATCTTTTACTGAAGCCTGAAATTCAAGGCAGCTGACACACAGAAGAAATGACAGAAGAGAGGCAGATGACAGGTTCGTGGAGACACAACAAAGTGACACAAGCATGTGGACCTGAGTTTGGATCCCCAGCACCCACAAAAAAGCAGAGTCTGGTGGCAGGTGCCCATAACCCCAGCACCAGGGAGACAGAGGCAAGCAGGCTCTCTGGAGCTCATTGGCTGGTCGGCCTAGTCCAATCAGCAGGATCGAGGTCAGTGAGAGACCCTGACTCACTAAATAAAGTGGGTCGTGACGAGGAAGAGGCCTGATTTCAGCCTCTTGCCCCCACACACATGCCACATGCACATGTACATGTGTAACCACATATACATGTGTCCAGGCCCACCCCCACACAGATGCACAGACAGACAGACAGACAGACACACACACAGAGTGAGACGGTTCCTTAGCCCCCCGTGGACTGGAGCACGGGATGGGCGGGCGGAGGACACCTTTGTCGATGTGGTACAGGTAGGTGTCCTGACTCATGGCAGACAGCAGGTGCAGGACGCAAGTGTAGATGCGGATTCTGTCGTCGCTGTTGTCGTCCCATGTGTAGTCCTGGATCACGTTGAGAAGCTCTCGAACCAGAAACAGGACCCCGTGTTCCGGATGATCCTGGTGGAGAATCAAACCCGAGTATGAAGCAGAAGGCTAAGGAAAGAAATCCACTGAGCCGGGCGACCCCCTGCCGAGACTTAAATGCTCACTAAGGCTGCTCACGAGCCCAGGGAAGCCATGCAGGGAAAGGAGCAAAGCGCGGCTGGGCTCGCCCTTGCCTCAACATGGCCCAGGGAGGAACCCGAGGAATGACAGGCAGTCCCCATATGCTTCATGCCTCTTTCCCAAACATGCCTTTATTTTTCTGTACATAATACTACAGAAAAAAAAAAAAAGGTTCCATTCTTCCAACTATTGAAGCACAACTGTGGGTCTCTCAGCAGACAGATGCCACACACACCTCCAGGGAAACTCACAGATGCCCAACACTGCTCAGGCGCCGACTCTAAGGGCAGCCCTGCTCCTGGGCCCCAGCCACAGGAAGAGCTGAGCTGGGCACACTCAGGAGAGTGCCAGAGGTTACAGTGAGACCCGTCCTCAGACTCGTTTCCTTCCTATCATTCTTTGTCACAAACCCTTCCTGTTTTGGGTGTTTTCCTGGTACTAGGAATTGAACTCACATGCTAGGCAATCTTCCATGCTATATCCCCAGCCCAGTTTTTCCTTGGCTTTGAGACAGGGTCTAGGCTGGCCTCGAACTTGTGAACCTCTCTCATCAGCATCCCAAAGAGTGTCATTATACAGTATGCCACCAGGTCTGGCTTCCTGTCTTACTTTCTTCCAAGCTTGGCTCACCAACTGAAACCATGCTATCATTTGCCTCGGGAACCATCCGGAAGGCCAGGTGTCTCCTTACCTGTGTACCAACTTCTGAGTTGGCTGCCTTCCTACAGGCCAGATTCTGGTGTGTGTTTATGTGGAGGCCAGAAACCGACATCGGGTGTCTTCCTCATACTGAACCCGCCAAGTGGCTAGACTGGGGTGACACGTCCCACAGGATCGAGCTGAGAGCAGCCTGCTCCCGGCTGAACATGTGTTTGCAGGGCAGTGACAAGGCCTGGGGCTGAGAGGGACCGCGGGAGGGTCTGAGAGGCCGCGCATACCTGAAGGAACCTCCCCATTTATCAATAAGAAAGAGGACGTGATGCTCAGACACCTGAACAACTTCCAGCATACAAACATCCAAAGTGCACTCAGCTCTTCCCAACGGGGTTACTTGATTCTGTTCCGTGGATGCTCAGCCTCAAGAACAGACAGCAATCCGAATGCCGTTCTCCACCTCGTGGGGGGCTGCTGAGCACATCTTCTAAGAGGCGGGCTGGGGGTGGCGGGGGGGGGGGGTGGGGCTGCAGGGAGCACACCTGCGGGCCTCTGCTGCCAACCACCGAGATGACAGATTATATCCACGGTGCTGCAAGGCACGTGCTCCAGGTGCTAGCCATGTTTCAAACACGAGCCTTTTTTTTCTTTCTTTCTTTCTAAAAATGTTTTTGGCTGGCTCGATAGCTGATAACATGCAAACCTCAAACTCGGAACTTCTGATCTTCTTACCTCCACCGCCTGAGTGCTGGGATTCCGGGAGTGCAATACCTTGCCCGGTTTTATGTGGTGCTGGGGATCAAACCCAGGATTTAGTGTATGATAAGTAAGCACGTATCTATATCCTCAGCCTAGTATCCCTTTAAAAACAAGTCCTACAATACAGTGGGTTGAATTTATGCTTAATATTAAACTAGTAAATTTGTGAGCACATGTTCTTAAGTGTATTAAAAGTCAACTCTGCATGTCTTCCTCAATCACTCTCCACCTTATTTATTTTTTGTTTGGTTAGAGAGAGGGTCTCTCACTGAGTCTAGAGCTCACCAATATGGCCAGACTGTCCAACCAAGTGAGCTCCAGAGATCTTCCTGTCTCTGCCTCCTCGTGTTGGGATTATAGGCATGCACCATCATGCCTGGTTTCAGGCAGTGGAGGAAACTGAACCCAGGGTTTTGTGCATGCTAGGAAAGCACTTTACCAACCGAGGTGGTAAAGTTACCATCTCCAGGGGGAGATGTTTACAAGGAGAAGAAAGATCTTGGATTGAGATAGTGCTCCCAGGGGGAAGATTCCCTGTTATCCCTGTCAGGCCCCCTCCTGGGTAAGGCAACTCCATAGGATGCTTGGCTAGTTCTCAGGCCTCTCCCTGGACAGGATACCTGTCACCGTCCCTGCACTAGCAGTGTCCTTTGAGGCCTCTGAGCTGCAGGAATTTCCACTCTATCCTATTCCCTAAGACTAATATTCAAGAAGCAGCTGCTGGACTTCAGGAAGCCGCAAAGACAGCGGCACAGCACAGCATCCTGGCTCGGGATGCTGGTGGGATGACTTACTGGCTGCTGACCCTTCACCTCTCTGGGCCTCTGGGTCCATGTATGTGTAATGGGCATAGCATCAAGCTTGTCTGGAGTGGGTATGCATGACCTGGTAACTCATGCAGACAAAGGATGAACCTTTTGGCTAAATAATGGTTAAGTGACCGGCGAGCTCTTTAATGCAGGAGCCGCCGCATGGGTGGGCTGGGACCTGAGCAGGAGAGACAAGGATCTGGGGTGGGCGGGTGAAGCAAACAAAAGGACACAGCTCCTCTTCACCCCCCAGAGATGGGAGCTGCTAAGGCACCTGCCTATATCTCTCCAGTGTCACACTCGAGTCCCTCTGCTATACAGCACTGCTTCCTGCCTCCAGACCTTCACCTATGTGTGTACCCTAGAACCATGCCTCCCCTCTCCCCAGTACCCGAGAACAGTGTGCTCATCTCCTGACCTCAGCTGACCCAAAGGGCACTTGGGCATGGCTCAGGTGTGGCTGCTCGGAGCGCGTGGGAGTCGTTCGGCCCTTGGCTTTGGCTATTCAGGCAGAACTCCCTGCAAAGCCCACTGGGAGAGCCCCTTTATCTCCTGAGCCCACATCTGAGGCTCTTAGATGTCCTGACTCTTCTTCATGGTGCTCCGCACAGCTGGAATCAGTGTGTGTTTCACACGAGGCTTTCTCGGGGTAGAGGGGGCACTTCCTCAATTCCAGATTAGCAGATGCGCACGGACCGGATGGGGAACAGCGCAGCGCAGCATGCAGACTGTGCACTGTGTGTACAGCTGCTTTTCATGAAGAAAAAAGGCGCCCGTCCCACCATAGCCTCAGTGCCAGAGAACAAGATCACGGCATGGCCATTTCCTGGAAGTCACAACTTGATCAAAATTAGGCCTCTGAAATTGTGGCTTTGAACTTGTCGGGTCAGGTCTACCGTCTCCATCCTTCCAAATGTTGCTAAATGAAACACATCTGTACTCTATTGCATGGAGATGATTCTGCAGACAACATTGCTGACAAGGGTACCCTAGAACCATGCTCAACGTGAACGCTGCAGAATGTTCCGAAGTTGCCCTCTGTGGACCATTTACTTCTGCACTGTAAATTCAAACAAAGCAGACCTGGTAGCTGGTCTAAAGAGGTTTTAGTATTTTGAAAACAAAATGAACCAAAGTGTTTCAAACCCACTCTTTTAAAAAGCCTGGAAAGCTATTGGTAGAAATAAAAAATGGCACAACTACTGCGAAGAAAGTCACTATAGCAAGTCCTCGAAAAATCAAAAACAGAGCTACCGCATCATTTACCAACCCCACATCTGGGTATACATCCACAAGGACTGAAAGCAGGTTCTAGAAGTGTTGTTAGACACCTGTGTTACTGCGGCACTGTTGCAGCAGCAAAGACGTGGAAGTCACCTACTGGTTCCACAGATGAATACATGAAGAATAAAGCAGTCTAATACGTACAGTGGAATGCTACTCAGCCTTGAACGAGAAAGTCTGAAGCATGTGGCAAAATGGATGAAGCTTGAAACCTCATGCTAAACTAAATAAGCCTGTCTACTATACAGATATTGCCTAAGTCCATTTCTATGCGATTCCATCAATAGAACAGGGGAGTGAACAGCTGTTGTGAAGGGATGAAGAGGAGAACAGAGGGTGGCGAGTCGGGAAGGATGAGTGTTACTACTCAACCAGCATAAAGTGTCAGTAAAGCAAATGAAGAACCCTAAAGATATGCTAGATACAGTTTATAAGTAAGGCCGGTCACACTGCACAGTGCATTTAAAGTTTTGTTCTCAGGATACAGTGAATGTTACATGTTGGTAATATAATGAAATAAAGCTTAAAAAAACTAAGAGGTTTGGAATATGACTAATCTAAACCAAGTAAGTATGGATGGGGGCATTGTCTTCATGCAAAACTGGTGGCTCAGTTGTTGTCGTACAAGCATGAAGATCTGAATTCGCATCTCCAAAACCCACATAAAAGTCAGGCATGGTAGTGCATGCTTGTAACCCCAGCGTTTGGGGTGTAGAGACACGGGAATTCCGAGACTCACTGGCCAGGCAGCCTAGCCAATCAGTGAACTGCAGGCTCAGTAAGAGACCCTGTCTCAAAAAGGAAGGTGGAGAAACAATTGAGCAAGACGCTCACCATCAGCCTCTGGCCTCCACATGGACGTGCACAGATATGTACACGCATGCACGTGCATACGCACCTGCACATGCGATACCAACTCTTCCTCTCTGCACGACCACTCCTGAACCCCAGCTGCTGCACATGCAGGACTCCAGGAACAGTAACAAAACCCTGCTGAGCGCCTAGCTGCTCCCATGATGCCTGAGGGGTCAGGAAGGCAATAGCTGTGGTTTAACGGGACTCCAGATGCAGATGGGCTGGGAAAGACCCACGCCCAGCATGTCTGGGCAGCACCTCCCCAGCTCCACTCAATGAGACAGGTCACGGGACCCGAGCCGAATGGCAGGAACTGATCCTTCAAGGGGAACCGCAAATCTGCTTTTGCTTCTCCGCTTTAACTGCGAGCGACTCCTTCCAAATGTTTTCCATCCCTGCACAGCTGGCAAGGGTGCCTGCGGGCTGGTTCTGCACTCTAGTCTCTGGTTATAATGCACTTGCATAGCCCAAGTCCTGCAAGGGGGGTGTTTTGATGACATCCTTGAAAGATGACACGTGAAGCTTGCAGATGTTACCGTTCTCTTCTTCATCTCTTTTGAAGACACTGGGTCAGGGCTGAAACCACACCTGCAACTCTGAGGACAAGGCCTTCCAAGAGCTGCAGTTGTTTAGAGTAATGGAACCACAGGGCGGTGGTCAAGACACCCCATCTGATGCACACAGAACAGCGCCTGGCATTAACCGTCTCATTGCAAACTTAATTTTCCCCTCTGTTCTCACAAGATAAACCATCAGGCTATGCTGACCGTCACCCTAACATGAGTCTTTGAAAGCCCTGGGATCAGGTGTCCAGGGAGAGACTCGAGAAAGATCCCCTGGGGCTCTGCTGCCTGACCCTCACTCACCCCTCCCAGTTTCACCAGGGCGCTGCCTGTCACTGAAGGACAGCAGACCCCTCGCCCAGAGTTGGTCCTCAGTCCCGGGCTGGGGCCTCCTGGTTCTCCCTGCTGGGAACTTGGAATCTTAATAGGGAGAGTCCACCACTGAGACACTTTTGTTTGCTCCGCTTGACGAAGATACAAAATCCACATGGGAAACAATGCAGCCATTCAGGACGCACAATTCAGCAGCTGTTCGTGTGTGCAGAGCGCTGAGGCAATCTCTATGATCAGCCGAGAACATTTCATCACCCGGAGGAAACCCGGTACCCAGGAAGCCAAGGCGCTGGCAAGGCCCAAGCTCAGGGTAACATTGTGCCAAGGTGGTGCTGAGCATTTCTGAGGGTACCCCCTGAACACAGAGGGTACCCCTGAGTCACTGAAGATACCCCTTGAACAACTAAGGGTACCCCTGAACTGCTGAGTAGACCCCTGAATTCTGAGGGCTACAACCTTCAAAGGGCTGACAAGGACCAATTTCAATCCTGTGAGGTAGACCCTCTGGAGGTCTCCAGAAATGAGCCCTTAACAAACTGTTGAACATCCAGTTCAATCACTCTTTCTTTTTGGGGGGTTAAATATCTGGTTTTTTGGGGGGAGGGTTGAGACAAGGTCTGTTTGGCACCCAAGATCCTCCTACCCAGTCTTTCAGTGATAAGACTATAGGTGAGCACATCCAGATCATTTGGGGGTTCTTAGCCTGTCTTGTGACACATTCCCTGGGTAGCCGTGTGAAGTCTCTGGACTCCTGGAAACAGTATTTTTAAATACAGCAAACAAAATACACAAGACTCCAAAGAAAACCAACTATACTAAAATACAGTTGTGTAAATATTTTGACAACGCACTTATGACCGTGTAACTTATGGATTTTTTGTGAATGCAACAGACTGAGTTGCCATGGTGCTTGCTAAGAAGGGAGCAAACAGCAGCAGTCTGAAGTACTTTCAGCAGGCAAGGTTCGGTAAGACATGCCTGCAATCCCAGGAGAATGCTTGGGTTTGGGGACAGGCTGGTGTGTGTGTGTGTTTGTGTGTGTGTGTGTGTGTGTGTGTGTGTGTGTGTGTGTGTGTGTGTGTCTCCATCCATATAGGCTATATAGAAGGAAGGGATGAAGGGATAAAGGGAGATTAAGTGAGAGACAGGGAAGAAGAGGGAGGAAATGAGAGGTGAGAGAGAAAGAGATACAGAAACACAGAGTGACAGAGAATGAGAAAAAAGAGAGAGAAAGACAGAAGAAATCTTTCACACCTGGACTGGTGCAAGAAGATACTTGTGGCTTTCTCCTGGTAACAAAGCCCCAGCCCCTGTCCTGAAGCTCGCTGCCTGCCACTCATCATCACACAAAAGGTAAATTTCACTGCTGGTGATAGCAGAGACGTCATCTGTTTCCCTAATACAAACTCACAGAGCCATAAGGAGCTGGTGGTCTCGGCATTCCTCCCAGGAAAGGACCCCGGTTCTCAGCCAAGCTGAACACGCATTTCTCAGTCACAGTCACAGGCCAACCACCCTCCTCTGGCTGGGTTCCTTCCCACCCCGCGGTCATCCTGGTTTCTACTGTCTACACTTCCCAAACCGCTGAAAACTTTCTTTGGTGCTGGCTGCAGCAAAAGATGGAAGCCATGACTACCGCATGCTATGTTGGGGACAAGTGCCCAGCCTTTGGAGCTGAAGCCACGAGGAGCTGCTTCTCATCTGCCCACCACGGTCCCAGACTGCACCCGACTACTAGGCCTCCCACCTCGCAATGCAGGCAGCAGTGCACTGCAAGCAGAGGACTGAGCAGCTACGGGAGCTCAGCTTCCAGGGCGAAGACAGCCATTGCGACCACACACCAGCCTACTGAATCTCTTTCACAGTATCTAATCACTCCAGCGTTCTGTTCCTCCACGGAACACTGCCTACTACATACGCTCCTTGGAGCCAGAACCTGGGGGAGGTCATTGGACCCGAGGACTAGAGAGTGGTCCTGGCTACATGAGGATGTCACGGGCACAGGGTCACGTTCACCTGAACTAGAGTCCTCGCATGCCAGGAACTAGAGAAAGACACGCTTGCTGCCGAGGAGGCTCGGCAGAGGCAGCCAGGTATGGCATGAATGGGCACTCACAGGGCATCGCAGAGAGCAGGCAGAGCACCCCTCCGCTTTCAGGGCGCACGAGTGGGGACGGACAAAGAAAGGCGACCCCGCCAGCCCCCCATGACATACCGGCACTATGAGCAACGTGGAGAAGAAGCTGCAAAGGAACTCCAGTAGGAAGGGTTCCGACGGCCGCATCTTTCCATCGATGTTTATCAACTTGGGGACTTCCGGAATGAGGTTGATGGCGGCTTTGAAAAAGGCATCGGCTGCGAGCGAAAAGAAGGGCCGAAGGATGAGACTTGTGCGAAGGTCAGAGCCGGCTCCCCCACATGGCTGGGGGAGCGGTGCTGAAGGTCCAAGCTAGCCCGATGGCAGGCTGCGGAGAGTGCGGTGGGGTGAGTGTGCTGCTGCAACCACAGTGACCCCTGGAAGAACAGCGCCCAGATGGCCTGACAGCAGGTGGGGAAAGCAGGAAATTCTGATTAAATTTTTTTATTTATTATTTATTCAATTGTGCGTGTGTGCGCGTGTCCACTTGGGCGTATGTATGTGTGTGTATGTGTGTGTGTGTATGTAGAACCACGGACGAATTCGGGAACCACCATGGACGCCTCCACCTCCTCCTTGTTTACTCTGCCCCGGGATTTACAGGCTCCACCCTACCAGGACCAGAAACGCAGGCTGCCCCCGCTTCTGCCTGGTGTCTATACGTGGGGTCCAGGATCCGAACTCGGAACCTTCGGCCTGCAAGGCGGAGGCTTAACTCCTGAGCCACCTCTCCGGCCCCAGGAAATTCTGATTTAAAAAAAAAATCTAGAAGTGACTCAGTGGGGAAAGGCCACACAAACACGAGAACCCGAATTCGATCCACGGCACCAGGTAAAAGTTAAGCACTAAGTGTCTAATCAAGTGTCGGAGACAGACAGGGGAACCTGGGGCTCTCTGCCCAGTCGGTCAGCTGAATCAGTGAGCTCAGAGCAGTGACGGAAAATACTTAACAACGAACGCCCTCTGCCTTCACATGTGCACACGTGCATGTACCCACCTAAGTGTGCACATACATCCCCCACACTCTAGAAAGAAATGAAAGAAAAAGGAAAGGGAAGGAAAAGGAAAAAAAAAAAAGGAAGGGGAGGGGAGAGGAGGGGAGGGCAGAAGAGGGCAAGGGAGGAGAGGGGAGACTGTGAGAAAAAGCCCCAAGGAAAATCAGTCCCCTGGGTCTCCCTTGATTTATCGAACCCCTGTGCCCACAGGAGGGCTGTCACTAGAGCACTTCACAGATGAGAAATAAGGTGAGTAAATGAAGAGAACTCACTCTCTTGTTAAGGTGGAAGGTTCCAGAATGGCTCAGTTTGAATTTTTTCTAGCGTACGCTATTTTTACCACAGAAGCGTCACCTAGCGCGCATGGTGGCACACACCTATAACCTCAGCACTCAGGAGGCCGAGGCAGGAGGATTGCGAGTTCCAGACAGCAACATTGTTGTCAGAAAAATAAACCAGCACATCACTGAAGCGCTGGGAGGAGTGCACGCAGGCTTACCCACACGCAGGCAACCGCACGCAACTCTAGACTTCTGACTGGGTAATTTCTTCCAGAAGATTGTTTGGAAAATAAAGATATTTAGGGAGAGATGAAATAATGGGTAACACAAGAAGGCTTCAAGAAGGAGAGAAGGAAGGAGAGCGGGAGGGAGGGTGCGGACAGCCAGCAGGGGAGTGGGGAGCCGATCTCTGCGCAGAGCTGCCAAGGTACCGACCGTGAGAAAAAGCCCCAGGGAGAACCAGCAAGCCGACAAATAAAACCCGATGCTACCGTCGAGATCAGGATGTGCTGGGGACCGGATCTCCTTCCACCCAAGATGCCTTCTAGCAATGCAGCCAACGCTCTGATGCCCAGGGGAAGCTGGGAGCCCACCTGTGCCCTGGAGAGGCCAACATGCAGCAGATGCCGGCCGGCCACAGAACACAAGCCCGTGGTTAATAAAGAACTGTGTGCTTGAAAGTGAGGAAGGGGTGGCTAACTGATCTTTTTTCCTCCAGGAAGAAAGAGGGGTTCACACAGAGCCCCTCAGAGTTTCCTGCATAGCAATCTGTGATCTGGAAGCGTCCCTGCTAGACTAGCCCCCACAGCCTCAGTGCCGACCTTGGCAAAGACCTAAGCAAGTTACCAAACGCCAGCAGACAGGGTCTGTGCGCTGGAGACACACGGGGCGGGGGGCAGTGAGAGCAGGAGAGCAGGAGCTGCCCGTGACCAGGAGACGGATGCTGTGTTATACTAATTGGCACTTCGGTCTGGTACTGGCTCCCTGCTGAGGTCTACGATGAGCGGAGCACGTCGTGACCTCAGCCACATTGAGAGGGATGGAGTACATGGGGTTCAGGGGTTTCCAGAAAGACCAAGGGTGACAGGATCTTCATCCTGGGGGACAAGCAAGAGTCGGCAAGCCAGGCGCAGGGGTGCACACCTGTGGCGCCAGCAACAGGGAATGAAGAAAGGTCGTGAGTTCAAGGCCCGACTGGGCAGAATGGAGAGAACCAACCACACTGCATCAAGCCAAGAACATCGTGAGTGTCACAAGTCAAAGTCAAGGGCTTGTCTCAGTGGTCTCAAGGGCTTTGTCTGCTCCAAACAACCCAAAACTAGAAAGGCCATCTATATTTTCCTATTTGTGTGTTTGTTACCAAGCGGCCCAGAGAATGTGCCCATGAGGACGTCCCACTGAAGAGGAAAAGCTCTATCTCCAGCCCTTGACTCCTCTCCCACCCTACCCAGTTCCTTTTCTATAAAGAGGAGCTAAAACAGCTGTTGAAGGGCTGGACACACGGAGTTTCAAGGCAAGCTCTTAGATCCACTTCCAGAAGGCACCGCTGAGAGAGGTCAGCAAGTGAAAGCAGACTTCTCTCAGCGCAGAGATCCAAGCAACCTGAAACGCCACGCTTCGTCTTTTGCAATTTTTGAAAAACTGTTATTCTAACAGACAGGGGCCTTCCGTATGTTGACTATGTCTTTGAATTCCTGGGCTCAGGTGATCTCCCTGCCTCGGCCTCCTGAGTACTTGGGACTACAGGTGCCAATCACTCCATGTAGCTGATGTTAACATCACACAGTACTTTATTCTGCAGCTATTAAAAACCACAGAAGACTCCCTGCGGTGATACTTGTTCTTACCAGACCTGCATAATGACTGACATACCAACATGTCCCCAGAGACTACAAGGAACTCAAGAGAGACAAACACATACAGTGGAAACCTTGGGGACTAAAGCTGTATGAGTGAAGGGAAATGCCTCTATCAGTAGGGTGGCCCGAAGAGAGGCAACTTGATATGCCACAGAGGCCTGAACTCCACAAGAGTAGATAAGTCAGAGGGAACCCTGGCTGGAAGAAGGATGGGAGGCAGTGTGATAGACTGATGAATGAAAGGCAGGGGGACAGAAGGGAGAGGGAATAGAGGGAAACAGGGATAAATACCCAATATGCATCTAAAACTAAAAATATATATAAATTAATAAAAAAACCATAAAGGGTCATTTCTTCAGGATAAAATGGATGGCATGGGCTTTTAAAAAGAGAAATAGGCCAAGAGAGCACTGGGGAGGTGGTCCAGCGGTTGAAGCACTTGCCAGGCAGGCAAAAGGATCAGAGTTCAGATCGTAGATGTCAAGTAAAAATGTCAGGCCCGTGTGGCAGCCTGCCTGTAATTCCAGCCCCAGAAGGTAGAGCATGAAAACCCCCAGAACAAACGGGCCATGCTAGACTAGTCCAACAGGCAAACTCAAGGTTTAATTAAAGACCCAACCCCAAAAGAATAAGACGGAAGAGTAAGTAAGGATCCAACAGCAACCTCAGCTTCCACAGTGCAACGCACACTCACGCACATCTATACCTGCATGTACATTGGTCCATCCAATGCAAACACAAATAGATACATGCATCATCCCATACATACATACACAAGGAAAAAAAAGGATGTATAGAAAAAGCAGAAATCAGGTGCCAATGGTAAAGAATATTATCCTGGGGCTGGAGGTATGCTCGGTGGGTAAAATGCCCGTCTATCATGGCTTCCATCCCCAACACTAAAGAAATCAGGCTGATGGTGCAAGTCTATCATCCATTATATACCCAAGGCTGACCTTGAACATCTGATCCTCCTGCCTCCACTTCCCAAGTGCTGAGATTACAGATGTGCGTTACATCACAGTCTGGCTTCCACTGTGCTGGGGATGGAAGCCAGGACCTCATGCACAGTAGGCCAGCCTTCTACCAGCTGGGTCCCATTCCCAGCCCTGGTTATTTTAATGGATATGCACAGGAGAAAAAATGAGAACTGTTCTGTAAGTATCAGATTTTTAGAAGATGGG
This sequence comes from Typhlomys cinereus, assembly GCA_023101885.1. NCBI lineage: Eukaryota > Metazoa > Chordata > Mammalia > Rodentia > Platacanthomyidae > Typhlomys > Typhlomys cinereus. Next base: position 384,236 of record JALPQD010000480.1, on the reverse strand, counting down.
ATGTGGGGGAGGAGGGGAGGAGACGGAGAATATTATTAGAGCTCTTTATTTTGGGACTACAAACTTTCCCAAAGCCTGTGCTTCTGGACTGTTGGTGTTGTTTCAAAGAAGCACCCTGGACTGTTACGGCAGAAACATCAACTACCAAGACCATAGATTGCCGCCATTTTCAATAGGATACAAGCCTATCCTGCCAAGTACCCCAGGACCAAATAAATTCATGCTGGGCTGTGATGGGAGCATGCGCCTCCTTTCCTGCCCTTGGCGGTGCTGCCTTGTGACTCAGTGTGTGAATCACAGGTGGTCAAGAAGCGTGAGGCCGGCTCACCTGCAGAGACGCCATCTTGCTCTCCTTGTCGTGAGTCAGAAGAGAGGCTGGGAATCTTGACCCAGACAGACCTCAAAGGTGACCCGTTCCCAGACCTTCAATCCACCTGCAGTTACCCTCCTCCTAGATGATCTGGATGCCCAGGGCAGAGACGCCAAGAAACAGGAACCTCACAGAGTGTAAGATAAACATTCTAAGGGATTCAAGACACCCACCTTCAACGTGCCTATGAAGTGGGGCTCTGACAGGATAGTTCGTGCAAGGATTGGAGCCCCACTACAAAACATCTTTAGTAATCTCCAACATTTTTCATCTCTGCTTAGATTTGAATTTGAATCAACAACATTAATACAATGAACAGTGCAACGCACTGAAGCTACTAAATAAAATGCAATGCGAGAACAGCTCTTAGGGCTAAAAAGATGGCTCATTGGGTAGAGGATTCTCCACACAGATATGAGGACCCAAGGTCGATCCCCAGCACCTACACAAAAACCAAGCAGTGTGGCACATGCTTGCAACCTCAGAGCTGGGGAGGTAGAGGCAGGTGACTCTCTGGAGCTCACTGGCCAGTCAGCCCTGCCAATGACAGATCCCGTCTCCAGAACAAATAAATGAATAAGGCAGGCCTGGCTGGCTCGGGGGCATGGTTCTTCTGATATGCAGGCTAGGCCGCCTGAGTTTGAGCCCTGGGGCTCACATGGTAGAAGGAGGGAACTCACGTCTGAGGGGTTCAGATACTCATGTGTGCTCCTTGGCACACCTGCCTGCCCTCGCTCCTCTTCAGTAGACATTTATAATAAAATAGAAGAGAAGACAGCTCCTGAAGCCGATCTGACTCCACACACGCGAGCACATACACGAACCTGGTCAAATACGTGTGTACACACACAAACAGACCTCATTCCTGAAAACTGGATGTGTTCTAACCCAGGTATGGAGGTACCACTGGTAAAGTCAACCAGTCCAAAGGGCTGGTCATTATCCAAAGGCCAATTATCCATCTAGATTTAATCCTACTTCATGCCAGCCTGAGCTTTGTGATAGAGACTGTTAAAGCTGTTAAGTTTGAGGTCGCAGAGACCACTTGTCTCAGTGATACAAATACAGGGCGAGATTTAAAGACGTAGCAATGTCCGGGGACAGTTAAGTGCCGGTATTCATTACGGTGTAATTGTGGCCAGCGACAGCTTAATGCGGCCCTGACTTTGTATCTTGTTTCTGTAGCACGTCGTTCCCGTTCACTCTGAGTATCAATATTTAATGTGAGGACCGCTGGAGACACAGACAGTACCCAAGTTCATCAGCACCATCCCAAGGTCCTCTCTCTCTCTCTCTCTCTCTCTCTCTCTCTCTCTCACATCAAGAGCTCTACTCTGAGCTGTGGGCTCAGTCTGAAAACACCAGACTCCTCCCATCTGTGGGATAGGGAGGGGTGTGGCCTCTCTGTCCTCTCTGGGGGCTTGCAGGAGGCTGGGCACCCTCTCCATGAACAGCAGGCTCTGTCTTGCCAAGAGCCACATTCTGGCTCTTTGCTGTTTAGCTACTCATGTGGAACCATGCGTGTTGTGGCTTATGCTGGAAAATGTCGACACATGGGAAGCAGAGTCAGGAGGATCAGGAGTTTAAGGTCATCCTTGGTTACATAGTGAGTCTGAAGCCAGCCTGGGCTACACGAGACCCTGTCTCAAAAAAAAAAGCCAACAATAAAAGCTTATTGAGTGATGATATATACTAACTGGTTTTAAGCACCACAAGCACCCAAGATTCCTGAATTATGGTGCAAAGGCACTGCCTGAACAGAGCACAGGGCTCTTCTACAGAGTCGCATGAGTCTGTTTCCTGGGGTTCCATCGGCAGGCCGGGTGTTTACACCGCCAAGGTGGCTGCATTGTGGGGACACAGGTGGGCTGCAGCTCACAGCCAGCTTGTAAACTTTCCAGCGAAAACAACCAACTCCGTCCACACACGACAAAGAGAAAGTTGGAGAAAATGGTTACCAAGCTCAGCGGCCAGCCGCCTTCTGCCAGGCCAGGTTCTCACACTCCCTAAGGAGGCTGCAACTATCTCAGCAGCCAATCGCTGTTATTAGAACCGTCCACGGTTACTACCATCCATCACCACTCATTCACGCGGCACATACTGCAGCCCCACAAGACAGACCCCATTGCCGAAGCCTGGCCACACGGCCTACAGACAGGTTAGGCCTCTGCAGCTGGTGCCCCGGGGGCAGGGCTAGCAGACAATTGCTTACATCTGCACTGGCTTGGTAACAATGGGGATGAGGGCAATGCAGGAAAAATGAGGGTCCAAGGACGGCTGTCTCCCCCCAGGATCCCCTGTGTATCTGGGGAAGTCTGAAGACAGGACGTGCGCTAAGCTTCACACCATCCCTGTCCCCAGCCTCGTGCCACGTGATTTCACTACCCGGCTGTGATTGGGAGGACTGCAGATTTTAAATTCTAGACTAATTCAGCTGCTTAATGTTTTTTAAAGTTCTTTGACAGTTTCACACACATATAAGGAACCTTAGTTATTTTAACTTCCACCACCCTATCTCATTCTCTCCTTTCCTCTCCTGCAGCTGTTTAATCTTGAAACAAAGGCTGGCGGCACAGATTCAAGCTGGGTGTGGCAGCACATCTGTAATTCCAGAATAAGGACCCTAAGTTTGGGACTGGCATGGACATCACACCAAGACAGTCAAGAGGGAGGGAAGGAAGGAGGGAGGGCTGCAAGCGCAGACCTGTCAGTGCACACAGGCAAAGCTGAACTAAGGCAGCACTAACTTTGCAGCTACTTTGTGCCAGAGCCCAAGGCTCTAAGGCAAATTTCATTTAATCCGACTGAGATGTACCCCTGAGATCACCCCCACTTTATGCACGGGCAAACTGGCACAGAATAGCCAAGGTGACCAAAAGCATTTGGCTCCCAGGTGCCAAAGTCACGGCTGCACCCACTACGTTCAGGAGAACGAAAGTCCCGTGCATTGGGGCCTCGGCCCAGCTGCTATGGGCCAGGCAGGCTGGGTCATCACACGGTTCCACATCTTCGCCCTGGACCATTTACTCCACCACAGTGTTGAGCACTGCTTCCTTCCCCTTCCCTTGACCCCCACGAACACACGCTCTTCTGAGCACACGACTAACAAGGGCAAGAAGTTGTCTGGACCAGGGGCTGGAAGAAAACACAAACAGGGACTTCTGGGCCATCTCCAGGTGGGACACGCATGACAAAACACTGGTGTGCAAGTCCTTTGTGGCCCCTCCATGTTCTGGGGTGACAGGCAGGAATATCTGCAGCAACCCCCAGCACGAGTCTCTCTACGTGCAAAATCAACAAGGAACATGGCCGCCCAGCACAGGGCCTCGTCAGCATCCTGCGCTGGCCTGCTGAGGGTTCAAGAGTTTTGTTTTGTTTTGCGGAGGGGGGGAGGGGAGGGACTGGACTGGGCTCCGGTAGGGTTCACAGCCTGCCAGAGATGTGGTCAGGAATGGATTAAGACAGGCAGAGAATGGGGGAAGGGGGATGAGCAAGATTTCCTAAGCAGCTGAGCCAGGAGAATGTTTGGCGACAGACAAAGGCAGTCGCCCCCGGCAGCTTTCTCCTGCTCAGTAATTGCTGCACTGCCTGTGTTGGCTAGAGATTGTTCGTGTGGTTTTCGGGGCAGCAAAGATGGGCTTTTAAGATCCAGCGCCACAGCATTTAGAGACGCAAGCGAGCATCATCCATCTGATAAATTTTTAAATGTGCGTAGACACCACATTCCTTAGCCTGGCAGTAGTTGCGAGAGGTGACGGGTCAAGGGACCCAGAGTTCCAACGCTGAGGTCTCTGCTGCATTTGTACACAGCACATAGGCTGGGCTTCACTGAGTCCCTGGGTACGAACCAAAGCCAGGACAGGACAGCAAGACAAGGCCACCCGGCATACCTGGTGCTAAGAGGGGAGGGTCACGGGCCAGCCAGCCAGCAGCTCAGCCCTCCCTAGGCTAACAACACCAGGTCCCAGTCTAGGGTGGACCTGAGCAGCCTGCAGCTTACCAGCACACGCTGCTCTGGCTGCCCCCCTTCCCCGTCTAGCTTCCCTGGTGCCCTCCAGACCCTCTAGAGAGCCTCTGGGGTAAGCTCCTCCCACACGCAGGGCAAAGTCACCATTCCCAACATCCAGCCTCAGGATATTTGTTCCACACAGAAAGAATCTATTTCCGTGTTTCTAGAGTTTCAAACACATGGACAAACTGAAACGATAATGACCACCAAATTAGAACTTGCTCCAGCTGAGCGACCCCAACTTCTTGGTTCTCCAAGTATCCTTGTCCGGGACCTGCAGCTGCCTGATCTGGCAGGAGACAGACTGAAGGTCACTAGCACGAGCACTCCAGAAGTGCCAAGTGACATTTTTGTTCATGTGCTTCCTTTTGTAAAAAAGTTATTATTCACTAGCTTTTTTCTTTCCTCTTTGAAGGACTCTCTCGATGCACCTATGCAGACACACATGTTCCTGCGTGGTTGAGGGGGCCTTCCCAAGCAGCAAGGGGATGACAGAAGACAGTGATGGACCTACCTTGGGAGAGGCACTGGTTGGCCAAGGCCACCTGGCCTGAGTGTAGGTAGAGGTTGAGGCGTGTGAAGATGCCCACCAGGGAGGGGATGGTGATGAAGCAGTAGGCAACGCAGGCCTAGGGAGAAGGGAGAGGTGCGCACGGTTAGTGCCTAGCCTGGAGTCCACCTAGCATGTGTTTCCAAGTGAACACACAACAGCCCCTGAGATCCCCTCGGCTCACAGACCCTTGGGAAGGAAGAAGTAAGGGGAATTAGGTATCGAAGAATGATTCTTCACCCCTCGCTGGAGGAAGTCACGGGGAACATCTAACGTGGACAAATGAGCGCGCACACACTTAGGCCAATGACTCAGAAACGTGGAGGTGAGCTGAGGAGGTGGCCAGAAGCGCAATGGTGGTTTCTTCTAAAGAAAGAGTCAAGAGGTACAAAGAAGCAGGGGCGGGAGGCCGTGTTTCAAATCATCTTGCTGTGATTTCGCATTAAGACAGAGACACGGGGCCAGTAAGAAGGCTCAGTGGGTAAAGGCTGACATCCGTACATATGTCGCAGAATGTGCACACCTGGTTCATGTGCACGCACACACATGTATGTTCTCTCTTTCAAATAAATTAGGATTATTTTTTAAAGATAGCGACATGCATTACTCTGATAGAATTTTGAGAGGTAGACTGAGCAAGTTGCAATGTTATTTTTAAACTTGAAAATAACTTTTACCAAGAATACCAAAAATTATAGTAGGTCTTCTAGTTACGGGCACAAGAAGTATATCAAAAATAATATTGCCAGATAAATCTTTTATAGTAAAGTATTAGATAAAGTTAAGAAAGAATCCAATGGACACACAAAAAGACCAACCCATCTCTCAACAACTTCCAAATATACTATGGTTGGTTGACCAGCCCTTATCCAGAATGCTTGTGATCAGAAAGGCTTCAGACTTCCAAGGGTTTTGGATTTGGGGTGCTTACTTAAAAATCGTGAGATGTCTTAGAGGGGACCCAAGACTAAATACAAAATTCGCTTATATTTTGTGTGTATTTTATACATGCAGCCTGAAGGCAACTGTATACAATGCTTTAATAACTATATTCATGAAATGCTCTCCAGCATGGAATCGCTCATGCATAATATCAGTTTTAACACAAAGTTTCAGATTTGGAAAGGTTTTGGATTTGGGAACTAGAGATGCTCAATTTGCACTAAAATTCAGGTGCCTCTGTTCATTTCTTTAAGGAAAAACAATGTGAAATCTGATCAGCCCATGAATTCCAAGAGACAAATAAACCTGGGTGGTCCCAAGCCTCCCTTATCATGACCCAGGCATCTTTCTCTGGAAACTCCGACTTAGCAACACACAAACTGAACAGCCGCAGGAGTGCAAAGCCTTGAGTCTTTATCTTTGGAACACACCCGGACGAAGGCGGCCGTCTTTCTCGAGTGATTTCCTTTCATGACTTTTCTCGTTTCCATGGCTAGCCGGTTCACACTCTGGATGTGTAAAGAAATAAAGAGAAACAGTAATGAAGTAATGATGGCCCAGACCAACATCTTCCACAAGCTAACGGGGACCAGGACTAACTGGACAACCCTGAACCTTGAAATACCAAGGAGGGCCACAGGCCAGGCTAGACCTTGAATAAGCAAACATCTCCGAGAAGGTGGAACGAAAGGCCCTCACTAAGTCACTCTTGCCTACCCTCAGCGTGACCAATGGCTATTTTCTGTTTTAATGAATATTCAGGGGGACTTTTATCCAACGTCCAGAGATCTCGCGTTCTCAGCATTCAGACTTAAGAGAGCTTAAGAATCTCAAGATCTTAACAGAAACTTCCAAATCTAAGATTAGACTGTACAGTTTAGCCATGTAATGGCAACAATAACAGCTGTAACTGTGGCCACGTCATTCAGCTCATATATATTCACTAGTGCATTTGATCCTTCCAACCTTGCGGTGCAGCCACTAAAACCCCCATTTCACAGGTAAAGTCTCTACATGTAAGTCTTAGGTTTATGTGCATCAAGTAACCTGTTAAGCAGTTGATAAGCACACAACGAGGCAGTTGTTCCCTTTGAACACACAAACAGTTCAAAAGATAGATATACAGTGGAACCTCCCAGGATACTGCAACCATCTTGCAGATTTTAGGGAGCAGCCACTGTTAGGCCCCACACACGGTGCTGGTGTGAGGCAGCTCGTGACTGATGCTGGACTGAATCACATTCCTCGTCATAGGCTACATGTATGTAAGTAGATTTACAGAGGTTACAGAGACAGAAAGGTGAGAACTGGGTAAAAGCAAGGGGGGGGGGGCAAAAAATCAATAACGGACTGAAAGCAAAGATGGTGTTATGTGATCTGACTCCGAGGTTGGGAGACGGAGCGGAGCTCTACAAGCATACCCGCTCCAGCAGCAGGTGGCCATGGGTAGTTGAGGGGCGCACGGCTATTTGTGTTGTTGGGCACAGGGATGAAATCCAGGGCTCTACCACCAACCTATCTACTCAGCCTGTAGTTATGTTATTTAAGGACAAAGCAAAGGGTCAACGCAATGACTCGGTGGGTAAGGCGGCCTGAGTTTGAGCCCCACGAGTGCATATATACATTCTTCTAAATACAGTTACAGGAACAGTAGTTATACATAAATTATACATAAAGCTTATCAGGTGGCTGCAAGCTGTGAGATACTGAAGCTGTCTGAATTCTATAATTTCTTTTAACTCAGGGGCCTCCATGTTTACTGGGATAACCTGAGAAGGGTCAGGCAACAGGGCCTCCAGCTTATCCTCACCATCCCTGAAATGAATCTGTCAGAACAAATCACCTTACTCTTGCTGCTAGCATGCAGAAATAACACCCAAATCTCTGAGAAAAAGGAAAACAAGTTTTTTTCCCCAAGAGATCAGAGTCACTAAGAATAATAAAGACTTAAATGAATTGTTACATTTGCTTAGCCTTACAGAGACCACCTTTCCAACCCAGGAGAGCAGCAACAGGGGCTGGAAGGACAAATGCTGGGCATGGCGGTGCATGTCTGTCATCCCAGCATCAGGAAGGTGGAGGCAAGAAGACCTGGCATTCGAAGTTCCAATCTGGACCAAGTGAGACTCAATCTCAAAACACAAAAAAGAATCCCAGCTTGAGCCTGGCGTGTGGCTTATTGACGATTAGCCAACTCCCACCTAGCCGCCCACCTAGACAGTGAAAGAATGAGAATCCTTACGTGGATCAATTGCACGAGAACAGGTTCCAGATTGCAAAACATCGCCCTGGACTCGACGTAAAAACTGAGCTGCTGCTCAAAGTCCCGGCCAAAGGAGACCTAGAATCAAAAAGAAGGACACTGAAAGCACAACGCAGGAACACAGGGTGCACGGGCTTTGTCACCAGACAGCACTGGGTCATCACTCGGCCCAGCTCAGCTTTGGGACAGAGGACCGCACAAGAGAAGAAAGTCGAAGGGTATAAAACAGCAACCCAACTGAAGTGGGACCTCCCAGGCTTAGAAGAAACCCCGGGGAAGGGAACGATGGGATTTTGTTTGTCATCTGGGGCCTTTTCACGGAATACAAATGGGGTCTTGGGAGCCACTGCTCACAGGGGTTTCCTGAACACGCCACACCTGCTTCCTGACCAACCTCAGCAGCTCCCAGGGGCTGCAGAACCTCAGGGAGAAGTTCTTCCACTATAAACCTCGTCTTGCTTCCAATTTCCTCCAGTGTGGGCAGAGCTAGTTAGCAGGAGAGGGTCTACCTAGAGCTGTGCTGAATCAGGTCATCGGTTCACATCTTACTTCCTTCTGCCCTGCTGCTCGGCAATTTCCACGAAAGGACAAAGGTCGGCATGCAGTGTAAGTCAAGAAAGGCGATGGGCAAAATCCTCAGGTGGGTTCCCCACGCAGACCAGAAAGACTAATCCTAAATAGGTCATCAAAATTGATCTGGTCCCAAAGAAATAGACAGTCTGGACAAGCCTGATGCTGAACAAGAAACAGCTGGAGGCTGATGTCAAGAGGTCTCATCACTTTGACCCGGTCAGTCTGGGTTCTGATGTGCCTATGAAAGGAGGACTCTGAGTCCGGTGCTGAGCACCCCGGCACCCAGCCTCTGAAGCACCAGGACTCCTGGTCCTCGTGATCTGGCTCACCCAAGGGTGCAGATACTCTCAGACGTGGTCAATCTGGGTTGGTGCCCTGTGTGCAAATTATGACAGTCAATGTTGATTGACTGTGAACTGACAGGATTTGTCTAGGTCAGGCAGACTGTGGGGAAAGAACCCGCTCTAAATGTAGATGGCACCACCCCATGGGACAGGGGTCCCAGACAGAATAAAAATGGGGAATACAGGACTGGAGGGATGGCTCAGGGGTTAAGCCTGTGCCTTACAAGTGAAAGGACCTGAATTCAGGTCCCAGATCCCATGTAAAAAATGCCAAGTGGATATGGGGGCAGCCTGAATGACTTCCTACCTTGGAAGGCAGAGCCTGGGAAACCCCAGAGCAGAGCAATAAGGTGAACAATCCAGGATGATTCCTGATGTCACCCTTGGGCCGCCACAGGCACATACAGTGCCCTCTTCAACCACGCACGCACACACACACACACACACACACACACACATACACGAGGGTGAGGGAGGGGAGCTAAGTACTAGCAGTTATTCTATCTGCATTCTGATGCGATGTGACCAGCCACCCTAAGCTCCCGCCACCACGACTTCCCTGCCATAATGGAATCACACACTCAGTCTGTCCAACATGCACATTCCTTCCTTCAGTAGTTTGTGTCCAACTTTTGATCACCCTTCTAGGAGCTCATCCTGGAGCAACTCTGCTGGGCTACTGGGGATGGGGCACGCCTGCCCAGAGGGAAGCAATGAGAAGAACATGGAGCCAAAGCGATCAGTGAGACTCGGCGTCCAATGGCTCCCTGGAAGGTTCTATCTATAGACATTCTGCCTCACAGCCAATAAATCTCTCTTCCAACCTCCTCCTTCAATTGCTCCCGAAGCTTCTTCTCTTGGCTTCCCTTGCCCCCGTGGGACTCTTGGCTAATGGAAGACGTTTTATCTCATAAAAATGAAAAGCGTCAAGAAACACGACATGAAGCACTTTCACCAGAGCAGAGACAAGCACGCAGGCCCCACCCCACTCACCATCTTTATGAATCCGTTCATCAGATGTGCCAGCATCCTCTTCTCATCCTCAAGTGTGAGAGCGCTGCAATCAATAATCGTGCATAATTAACGTGGAGACAACGAATCTTGTCTCTGATGGGAGGTAAGCAACTAACAAGACAGTGCTTGCATTTTCTAGATGGCTAGACCTCCCCACGGGCTGGATTAGTTTGGACAGACATAGGTATCAAAATGAACATGATTTATACACACTCTTTGCTCTGAAAGATGCTACTCTCAACATGTGTTACCAGGAAAAGGGAAGGGCCCTTCCTCATCTTTGGAATTTGGGCAACAAGGTCTAATGTCAAATTCTATTATTTCAGAGAAAACTTTTGCACTTATTTAAAAAAGATCTCAACTGGAGAGATGGCTCAGGGGTTAGGACACTGCCTCACAAGCAAAAAGGTCCTGAGTTCAGGATCCCAGATCCCACATAAGAAATTCCAGGTAGAAACAGCAGCAGCCTGCACTTCCAGCCTTGGTGGGCAGAGCCTGGGAAATCCCAGAGTGAAGCAAGAAGGAAGTAGAAGCAATCCAGGATGATTCCTGGTCACCCTGGCCCTCCACAAGGACACACAGTGCCCTCTGATACACACACACACACACATACACACACACACATATACACATACACACAAAACAAAATTAAGAAAACAATCTCAGGCAAGTGAGATGCGTCAGTGGCAAAGGCACATGCCTGTAAAACTAGTGACCTAAGTTCACGCCTGGCGTCCACATGGTGGAAGGAAAAACCCCGCTTCCAAAGGCTGTCCTCCACATGTCTGAGCCATGGCAGGGTGTGTTTGCTCTCTTTCTCTTAAGTAGATAAAGTGTTTATTTTTTAAAAAATGAGAAACTTGATTGGGATTGTTTTTTAAAGTGTGTGTGTGTGTGTGTGTGTGTGTGTGTGTGTGTGTGTGTGTGTATCAGAGGGTACTGTATGTGCCCGTGGAGGCCCATACATCAGGAATCATCCTGGATGTTCTATCTCCTCTTGGCTTTTTTCTGGGGTTCCTCAGGTTCCACCTTCTAGAGCTGGAAGCTCAAGCTGCTGTCATTTTTGCCGAACATTTTTTACGTGGGATCCAAACTCAGGTCCTGCCTGTGAGACAGAGGCTCAGCCCCGGAGCCATCTCTCTAGACCAGTGATTTGTTTTTTTTAAATCTCTACCATACTACAAAAAAACCTTCCAGTGGACATCAAACAACCACTGTTGATATCCCACTCTTACCATAGCATAATACGTGTTTTAGCACATGACTACCCCCTCCTCCCTCCACCTTACTTTGGATGCATCTTAAACCATAGGTCTCACTTTCACTTGAGAGAAAATTTAACACACAATACAAATTTCAATTGTTGAGACTTTAGTTTTGATTATACATATGACAGACTATAAACAAGTCCCCAAACTTACTTTTAAACTTTTTAAAAGCTTGGGGCTGGTGGTATAGCTCAGTGGTAGAATGCTTGACCAGCATGCACAACGTCCTAGGGTGCATGCCCAGCACATCCCCCACCAAAAAAGGAAGGAAGGAAAGAAGGAGGGAGGGAGGGAGGGTAAGAGGGTGGAAGGAAGGAGGGAGAGAGGGAGGGAGGGAGGGAGGGAGGGAGGGAGGGAGGGAGGAAGGGAGGAAGGAAGGAAGGAAGGAAGGAAGGAAGGAAGGAAGGAAGGAAGGAAGGAAGGAAGGAAGGAAGGAGAGAAAGCAACATTTAAGAGCCCACAGAAATCAGGAAAAAACTTAAAATTTTCTTCCATTTTCTAGTAAATGTGTGCATGCATTTGCATGTGAGTAGACACATGTATGTGGATGTACAGTATGAGTGTATACAGGTAGAACGTACATGTGGAGGCCTGAGGGTGCTTTTGGGAACCATTCTTGATCGCTCTTCCACCTCGTTTTGAGGCTGAGTGTCTAACTGAACCCAGAGCTCATGTACAGATCCAGTATGGCTAGCCTGCTTGCTCTGAGCATTCCCAGGCTCCCCTTTCCTAGGCTGGGATTAAAAACAGGCCATCACGCCAGCCCAGCATTTTATGTGTGATCAGGGGACCCAAAGAGTTGAAGTGTCCTTTAACTACTGAGTCATCTCCCAGCCCAGGAATGAGTTTTTCCTTGGCTTGATCTTGGAAAAAATGTGTAGCCAGACTGTCGTTCTCTGATGTACAATGTCCCTGAAGTTTTGTTTTGCTTTGGTTTTGCTTTTTAGTCCTCTTGAGACAGGGTCTCATCACGTAGCATGGACTGGCCTTGAAGGTGCCCATCCCCGTCTCGGCCTCGGGAGTCCTGAATACAGCTGTGTGCCACACAGCCGGCGCACGTTAGCTCCCCAGCCAGTCTCCTCACAACTGGGGAAGAAGCGTGAGGGCAGCTGATGCGTGACCCTGCCAAGCACTGCCCCTCAGAGAAATCAGCTGCCCTGCAAGGCACAGGCACCGGTGGCAAAGCAACGAGGAGGAGCCCAAGAGCCTCAGAGCTTCTCTAAGCCCACACTTTGCAGGTGCATGGGCCTCCGCGCCTTCGTTCCAGCTCTGCCCGCTCAAGCCCACTGGCCCACTTACTGTGACTTACTATTCTGAGCAGCACCTCACTGTGCCCGTGAGCTTCCTGCCTCTGCCTTCCAAGCACAGGATTACTGGTCTAAGCTGCCACATCTGGCGAAAACACAACACTCTCAATGTTTTGATTTTCATAACCACTCAGGGTTTTGAAAGCATAGTCGTAAAAATCAAGATTCTAACATGAAGGGGGAGGGAACAAGCAAACAAATAAGATGTATTGTGGGGGAGGAGGCTTCAGAATCAGTTTCTCAATTCTTCTAACGTTGCCCAACACAGGGAACTGCTGTGCTAAAAATGCTTAGAGGACTAAAACAGATACAGATAAAACTTAAAAGGCAAAGAACAATAGCCTCTGACCAAAGATAAGCCTCCTGGTCCTGAGCTCATCAGACCCTTCCTGCAAGAAAGACAAGCAGGTGCACACGTCACACAACTGACTAAGCATGACACAAAACTGGGAGGCTCCGCGCCTGCGCTCCCGGCTGCTGGGGCTCACATTCTACTAGCTACTTCTTGCAGAGCCCTATCGGAGACCAGGGATTCGAGGCCCCTGCACTGGACCAGCCTCGTTCCCCAACAGAAATCCTTCTGCATATACACCTGTCATCTCATGCGCTCGGTAAGATTACCCCGTGCTCCCTGCTCTTCGGGACTGGAATGTTCTGGGAAGTAGAACCACCTTTTTGAGGGGTGCCTCCGTCCACGTTCGTGTGGTGGATGCACGTGTGTGCATGCGTGGCGAGGCTGGAGGCTGATGGCGGGTGCCTTCCTGAGCCCGTCCTCCGCTCAGGTCTCCCAGTGGACACACTGGTGGGGATCCTCTTGTCTGTGCCTCCCCAGCTCTGGGTTCACTCTGTGTCTGGGTCCAAACTCAGGTCCTCGTGTTTGTGACAAGTGCTTCACTCAGTAACCCACCTCCCCAGCCCCCACTAGCTAGAATCTTAATGGACCCAAAGGCGTCACTTGCAGCAGTTACACTGTGGCACATGATCAGGAGGACTTAAGGCTGAGCCCGGCTTACTTCACAGAGTCATGCATGGTCTTGCAGATGTGCATGAGGGCGTTGAGGATGACGGGGTCCTTGGTGGGCTCCTGCTGGTGCCTAGGACACATGAAAGACAATGATAAGCAGCACTCTGGCTTTTCAATTCCTTAAATAAACAGCTGTCCTCTTACACGTATCATTTCTCCAAGCTGCTACACCAGTTAGACAGCTCAATGTCCTGTTCCAAGCAAAGGGAAAGCCTCGTTTTCCACTCGGAATCTTCAGGGCGTCTGAAGCTGCCCACAATTTGTACACCAACCGGGCAAAGTAACACAGGGAAAAACTCTCGGGATGAATCTTCATGTAAGTAAAGGAGATGTAGCTGCTCCAAATATACTCATGACAGAACAATCTATATTAATCTTTAGGAAGGAACTGATCTTTCAGAAAGATAACAAAAAAAGCTTCCAATGTTTTTGAATGACAAACTCAATTTTCCAAATGGAACCATCTCTGTGTACTTAATAGCTAAAGCCAATTTTCATTTTTAAATGTGATCTTATCCTGAAAAGAAAAAGAGCCCATATGAAATCATCCATCGGCTAAACCAGCAATATGCCATTACATCCAAAATCCATGTATAAGTTATTTCAAAGCAGGTTTTCACCCTGATCCATGCGCTGCCTATCACACGTATCCACTTGATGCGATCCAAAATCACCTGGAAAATGGGTCTCTGGGCTTATGTTGATTAGGTCTACTGAGGTAGGAGACCTGCTCACTGTGGATGGCACTGAGCCCTGATGGGGTCCTGGGCTGCGGAAATGGAGAAGGGCAGTGAGCTGAGCCTGCTTCTGCCTCCTGACGTGGATAGGATGTGACCGGCTGCTTCAAGCACCTGCCACCTCAACGGCCCACCCTGATGGCCTGGGACCAGAACAAGCCCTTCCCTTTAAATTGCTCTTTTCAGGTGTTTTATCACAGCAGTGCATCCCACACCTCGCTTTCCTTCTCCCTTCTTTATACACGCAGATGCTCTGCTTCACACGTAATACTTCATGCATTACTGCACGCATGCGTGTTTTTTCTTTCCCTGCTCTTTCAGTCTCTTCACTTACAAGACAAAGGATTCTGATGGGGTTTCGCTATGTTGTCCAAACTAGTTTTAAACTCAATCGGCCCAAGCAATCCTCCTGCTTCAACTTCCTGCACAGCTGTGACTGCACTGGTGTGTCACGTGCTCACAAAGAGGAGGACTGTAGATTTTCTAACTCCAGAACAATGTGTATATGTAGTGGGCCTTTTCTGTATATGTCAAAGGATAGTTGGGCATGACATGACATTCAGAAGTAGTCACATTTTGTGTATTTGTGTGTTTAAATAAATAATATCTGTTTTAATATTCGATGTCTTGGCCTTTTAACAAAAATAATTAAAACTAAAGTAACAATCTTTCCTGTTTGTACTACCTTCAAATTATTACACAGACCCCTAGTAGTGGGCAGTTTCAGGAGACGTGGGTTAACAAAATGGCAGAAATTACATTTGAAAACATATCACAAAGTAGTCAGCTGTATACTATATACCCTAGAATCAAAACCTTCCTGGCCCAAGCCCTTGTGAACATGCCTCTGTTGTTCTGGCACAGCACTAGTTGTCCCTCCTCCACTAACGGTTCATTCAAAGGCTCCTTCCAAAGGCAGCACATACTACCATCCCACCTAGGATGCTGAGACAGAGCATTACTGCAAGTTCAAGGCTGCCAGAGTTACACAGCAAGTCCCAAGACACCAATACCTCCCTCCCCATCCCTGCCCAATACCAAGAAAGATTCTTCCCAAAACCACACTGGAGTAACATGGAGCTGCTAGTTAGATTCATGTCAATAGCTGGGAATTTGCCTTTTGCCTTCTTAAGTACTAATGATAAGCTTTTCTCATGACATCTGATATTATTTAATTATATATTTTTTGTTGCTGCTACGAAACACGGTCTTGCTATGTAGAACAGGCTAGCCTTGAACTTCGCATCTTCCTGGCTCGGCTGGGATTCCAGGAGTGCACTACCGCACGCGATACAACACCAGCGCTGGATGCAGGTGCTCCTGGTCGTGCTGGGAGTATGAGGTACACGAGTGGCACCAGGTTCCAAGGTGCGGGTGTTGTCGACACACAGCATTGGGAACAGGGCTTCTGAGCACCATCTTATACTCACTTGATAAACGTCTCCATGATGAATTTGCAGACCTCCACCCGCGCGCTCTCTTTCTGGAACATGTCTAGAAATGGTAGGAATTTTTCCTAGAAATAAAGAGAGCACTTGACAGACAAAGAGCACTTGACACAAGAAACTGAAAGGAAGGAATTTGTGGGTCATTTGTTTGGGCCGGGGGGGGGGGAGAGGTCAAACAAGAGTGCTCAGGAGTACCCAGAAGGTCCTAATGACTTTCTTTTTAAAACTTCTACGGATTGAGGGACTGGCCAGATCACAAACCTCACACACCTGGTCACTGAGTTCAATACGAGTTGTTCTGTGACCCCACATGCATACAATGCAGCACACACACACACACACACACACTCCCATATATAATAGATTTAAAAAATTAAGTTACTTACCACTGAGAAAAGAACGGAAAAATCATGGAAGTGGGCGATAACTTTCTTAATTATTGACTGAAGCTAGAAAATGAGACAAAAAAGAACACATCTCATTTCATACACCTAAGTGCTTCAAAACAAGCAAGCAAACAATCACAGCCGTCCCTCCACGTTCCCACCACAGTCGCAACAGGTCAGCCTGGATCGCTCTGGCCAGGATGGGAACAGCTTAGGCTCTGTCTCGTCCCAGGTTGCACTTCTTACTTGGTATATCTGACTTCAAAGTCCTGAGGAAGCAGCCCCCTTCTTATGATGAAGCTCCAGGACCCCATGGGTCATCATTTAGGGGGTTTTGTTTTGTTTTGTTTTTTTGAGACATGTGCTTAGCTATTTAGCCCAGGCTGGCCCAAGGTCCTGAGTGCCAGGAGTAAGCATGGCAGTTCCCACGGCCTCTCCCCTAATTTATGCTTTGTCTCTCTCTTTACATTTATTTAGTGTGTGTGCATGTGTGTGTGTCTGTGTGTGAGAGAGAGCTATGTGTTTTATGTTATGTGTTGTGTATGTGTCTAATGCCACAATGCACAAGAGGACAAATAGTTCTCTCCTTCCACCACATGAGCTGAACTTAAGTCACCAGGTTTGGAAGGAGTGTCCTACAATCTGAGCTGTCTCACTGTCCCTCCCCTAATTTCTTTTGGTACTGAAGCCCAGGTCAGTGTCTGATCATGTCCGTATTCCCCTTCACACATACAAAGATGCTCCGGGCTCATGCAGCACCTCCTCCTTCCAGATCCAGGCTAATCCTTGATGCTTTGGGGTCCTGAAGCTTTCCTTTCTCAGATGTGGCTTCCGCCATAAGGACACCGATGTGAATGGCTGGGTGGACGGCAAGGCGACTAATTTTTCTAACCTGCTATTTCTTTTAATAATCTACTATCCTCAAAAGAGAAATAAGAGCGTAAAGATTTACTACAAAACATGTGGGCCGAAATCGATGAGGGTGAAGCTTTTTAAAACAAATGTCACACAGGAGAACTGACAGGAAGCCCGCAGGTCAGCCAGCCTGCAGTTGCACGGGGCTACAGAGCCAAGGAAACAGGAGACCCAAACAAGGGGAAGAAGGGGAAAGGTGCGATCTGGCTCCTAAAAGGTGTTTTCTGACCTCTATCCTTTCACTTTATGTGTACACACACACACACACACACACACACACACACACACACACACACCCCATGGGACTAACAGCAGCCTCAGAAACAAACAAATTACCCAAACGAGGTGGTCTTTGCCCTAGGTAAGGTAAACAGAGAAAACTTTTCTCTTAGGTATCTGGTTCCCTTGTCTCCTCCCTTTTCAATATCATCAAGCTTTGCCTCACTCGCCCACCAGAATGAGGCTCCCGAACCTTCGCTCTCTGCCCTGCAGCGTGCCCGTGATGGACAGCACCGTCAACACGCACTACTTTGACCAACTACAATCCCAGTTTCCCATTCAAGCTGATTAAATCGTGATAGTGCTTCATGTACTTTTCTCTTACATTCACTTACTAAGCCAAGAATCCGACATGCACTGTCCTTTGTAAGTTCCTTTGAGGTACAACAGGGTGATAATATAGTATAATTTGCCCCTTTTAGAATGGACTACAGGAAGATTAGCAGCGCATGTACACTTTTGTGTTCTGGAGACAGACAGGGTCTCGTGTAGCCCAGGCTGGTCTTGAACTTGCTGTGTCACCAAATGTAATCTCCAACCCCTGATCCTCCTGTCTCCATCTCCAAAGTGCTAGAACTGATTTCACCTCCATTCTTGGCAAGGTCAGTATTTTGAGGCTTTCAATTTGCTAAGGTGCTAGCAGACAGGATCTCACTAACTCTACTTCAACCAAAACTCTATGGAACTTTGGTTTTCACATGTGTCGATAACCCAGAACAGTATAATCTATCTCCTCGAGACTTTACTCAACAACGTTATTTATACCCTAAGCACCAGCCACTAAACACAAAGCCTTATTGCTCTCATCACATGAGAAAAGTATCAGGCGAGGAAACCCCACACTAGGGAGGTAGAAGCAGGTGGATTAGTTCAAGTCTATTCCTTCATCTACATAATGACTTCGAAATCAGCCCAAGTTACGTGAGACCCCATCTTAACAACGCAAGAAAAAAAAGAAAGAAGAAAAAGAAAACAGTCAATGGTTGTTGAAAAGTAGCAATGACGGACCATTTATTCAGCAAATGGTGCAAAATTCTTTTTTTTTATTTATTCAATTGTGTGTGTGTGTGTGTGTGTGTGTGTGTGTGTAGAACCACGGGCGAACTCAGGAACCACCATGGACCTCATCCATCTCTCCTTGTTTACTCTGCCCCGGGATTCACAGGCTCTACCCTACCAGGACCAGAAATGCAGGCCGCCCCCGCTTCCACCAGGCGTCTATACGTGGGGTCTAGGATCCAAACTCAGGACCTTCTGCCTGCAAGGCAGAGGCTTAACCCCTGAGCCACCTCTCCAGCCCCCTGGTGGAAAACTCTTAAATCAGTCATAGGGAATTCTAAAGCTGGGCTAGCACGCGGTCAGCAACAGAGGTTACCTAGAATACGTGAGGCCTTGGCTATGAACCTTAGCACCCTGACCCATTTTTTTTTCTTCTCAAACTATGGTGAGACTGCACGGCCACGGTGCCCCGAATCCACAGTCCCGGCCAGGGGAGGCAGAGGCAGAGGAGTAAGTTCAGGCAGCCGGGGCTGGGAGAGGCTCAGAGACACAGTGAAAGCGCGGAGAGCAGCAATTCGCTGCTTCATCCTCATCCTGCGCGATTCAAAATGCAGCCTTGAGCAACGGCAACACAGTATCATGCTATTAAATTTAAAAAGAAAATTCTTTCATTGGGTTAAAGGCTCCTGTGCCGGCCTTCACACTGAAGGCCAGAAACGCCCACTGTAAAGGACACTGAGCCCAAGGACAGACCAACAATAGCATAAGCTACGGAGTAAATTCCCCGAAGTGGGTCAGAGGGAACTGTGCTTGGATGGGACGTTCTTGAGAAATACTCGCTGAATTCTTTATAAGCAAAGGCAGGGCATGATGTATGCGACTTCCTTTTGAATGGCTGAGGGAAAGAGTTGACACCTGAGTGTGTGTGTGTGTGTGTGTGTGTGTGTGTGTGTGCATGTGTGTGTGTGTGTGGTGTGAGCACATACACAGTTCAGAATAACATGGATGATGTGACAGAAAGTGAACAATGAATGGATCTGGAGAAAGAATAATGGAGGCTCTCAGCTCCTCTGCCCACCTCCACGAGGGCTGAAATTTATTCTCAAATAAGAAGTTCACTCTACACTGGTGACAGAGATGACAGCTGCTTATTTGGAATTTGTGGATGAACAGTGTTGGTGATACTGATCACATCTCAACCTGCACAGCTATTTGGGAACAGCAGGACTATTATTACCCCCACTGAACAGATGGTAAGACTGAGGTTGAAGCCCTGATCAAAGAGCCCAAAACTAGGATGTGACAGGGCCAAGATTTGAATGCAGGATTATCTCACGATGCTCTGGCCCATGCAACACAACCTTTTCATTCAGTAAGATGAAAGTCCCACAGGGTTAAAATGAGACATGGAGCCTCTTACCTGGGGGTAGGAGTCCTCAAACGCTCGATCTGGGGTCATGTGCTTGATGATGTCAGCCAGGACCGTGTTCACTTCTCGTTTCTAGGGGGAGGAGACAAATGAGCTCTCATCAGCAGAGACGGGCAATCACTGGTGCGCAGAGGATTGACACTAGCGGTACAAGGCTTGGAGGCAGCGTGGCTTGGAGGCAGCGCGGCTTGGAGGCAGCGCGGCTTGGAGGCAGCGCGGCTTGGAGGCAGGGCGCGTGCCGAGCACACAGAGGCTCTGGGCTTCCTCTCCGGCCCCACAGCGGGTGAAAACACAGAATCCCACAGCTGCCAGAAATAGGCTTAAGGGGTCTGAAAATAATACAAAGGAAGAAATCCACCCATATTCCCCAGTCTAGTACCACAGCCCTCAAGATGGCTAAGTGAGCACTGAACACTGTTCTTGAAGGTTTTGGGACTTTAAGGCATCTCTGCTTCCCTTAAGTGGGTTAAAGTCATCCTAGCTACTTTCTGTCCATCAGTCACCTCCTTCTATAAATGCAGAGGGAGCATCGAGGCATTGTGGGAAGGACACACTCAAGCCTTAACAGCATCTGCCCTAATTGTCCAGTTTGGTCATCTGTATCAGGGGTGGGCTGCCTATGGTCACTGAAGAAGAGACATGACCACCTTTGGTCTTCATGTGTACAAGCATGGGGCACATATACACATGCTCATGTACACATAATATACACACATGCGTTGTTGTAAATGAAACAAGTAACTTTGGTAAGAGGATTTGAAGAGACCACGTCTATCTGCTTCTAAAGTCCTTGCTCGTTGAAGATCCCACTATTTGCCAATCTGCAGCTGCAGTCTGCATCCAGAAAAAGAAGCATCTGTGTTTGCTTAGGGAGAAAATAAGTGAATAAATAAATAATAACAAATGAAAAACTACAGGTAGGCTGAGGCTGTCCAAAAATGCTTATCAAAAACAGCAAAAATAATAGTAATAAAAGAAAAAAAAAGAGAAAGAGAAAGTCCAGTTTCCCGGGCATCTGCGCATTCAGGGATTCGCTGCGCACCTCCATAATGCGGTGCTGCCTAAATCACCTCAAAGCATGGAACACATGCTACACACACTTGGGCGCTCCTCACATTTTTACTTCTAGGAGCTGGACACAGTGGGGCATTCTCGGCTGCCCAGGAGAGCAACATCAGCCTGGGCGGTACATTAAAGCTTCATCTCAAAACGACAAAAAAGGAATGCAAACTGCAAAATGCCTACGTGCATAGCTGCGGTGCTACATTGAAGAATAAAGTTCTTTGCAAAACGATCCATGTCCATACGTACCGTGAAATGCTTGCAAGTGAACTCCACCCACACTTCGGCGCAGTTAATGTAGTCCTGCAGAGAAGACCAAAGCCGACAGGGTGAGCACAGCACGGTTCACCACCTTCGAGGGTGGGGACCAAGGAGAAAGAATGGAAAATTTCAGCGCGCTTTCACGATCACCCTCATCGGCTCATCAACACAGTTAACAGTGCTCGTCGGGGAGATAGATGGCGGGTGTTTGGGGGTAGGAGACACGGCTGGCCAAGGTAAGTCACTGGAGGTGAGTCTGGAGGCTCCAGCCTGGACCTTCTCTGTTTCCTAATCCACCAAGATTTAACAAGCTGCACTTTCGCTTGTTAAATGACGCTATAGGCCGAGCCCTTCTAGCCCGTACCTTCCCTGCCACTACAGATCGTATCCTCTGAACCAGGAGCCCAGATAACCTCTCCTTCTGCAAGCCGCTCTCTGTCAGATGTTTGGTCAAAGCAACATACAGGTTCATTTACAGACACATCTTATCACAAGAAGCAAAATACAGAAATAAGTTGGGCTGGCAAGACAGCTCAGCGGGTAAAGGCACCTGCTTGCAAGTCTGATGACCTAAGTTCGATCCCCAGAACCCACATGGTAGAAGGAGAGAACAAAGTTGTCCTCTGACCTCCACACATTCATTGTAGCACACAGCGGCCCCCCATTCCCCCAAGCCTACACAGTGGTAACAAATACATAAAAATTAAAAAAAAATTTTTTTTATTTATTCAATTGTACGCGTGTATGTGTGTGTGTGCGTGTATGTGTGTGTAGAACCACGGACAAATTCGCTGAACCACCATGGACCGCCTCCTCCTTGTTTACTCTGCCCCGGGATTCACAGGCTCCGCCCTACCAGGACCAGAAACGCAGGCCGCCCCCGCTTCTGCCTGGCATCTATACGTGGGATCTAGGATCCGAACTCAGGACCTTCTGCCTGCAAGGCAGAGGCTTAACCCCTGAGCCACCTCTCCAGCCCCCAAATACATAAAAATTTTACAAAAGAGAGACGTTGCCTGAAAATAAGGCATTCATCTAGACACTGCTCTGTAGCAAATGTGGAAATCCACAGAGTTCTGCCATACCTAGGGCACAAGAGCCATGATGTGGGGCTCCCTTCTTCATCTCAATGGAAAGATTCAGGGGATCTGACCAAAGGTTTGAGGTCCACTTCAAATGAGACTTACAGTAAGCATGTGTCATGGTTTGAATGTGAGTTGCCCCCCTCCCCCAGGCTCAGGAGATTACATCCTTAGCCACTTTAATGTTCAGGAAGGTCGCAGCATCTTTAGGAGGTGGAGCCTTGCTGGAGGAAGACAGGTTACAGGGGGCAGGACTTGAGGTTGGCTGTTCCGGTCTTGTCTCTATCAGCAGTCTACTCGTGCAGCTTGCCGTTTGCTTCCTCTGCCTACATGCCTTCTCCACCATAATGGACTATATCTCTCCTCTTAAACCACAAGCCAAATAAATCCCCTTTCTCCCTTAAGCTGCGTGCTTCAGTGTTGTCTCACAGTGGCAGAGGAGCAGCTACAATAGCATGTTTAGACAGAAAACCAAGTGTGCTGCCTTAAAAATAAGCTACTTGTTGGGCTGGAGAGGTGGCTCAGGGGTTAAGCCTCTGCCTTGCAGGCGGAAGGTCCTGAGTTCGGATCCCAGATCCCACGTATAGACGCAGGCGGAAGCGGGGGCGGCCTGCGCTTCTGGTCCTGGTAGGGCGGAGCCTGTGAATCCCGGGGCAGAAGGAGGTGGAGGCGTCCATGGTGGTTCGCGAATTCGTCCGTGGTTCTACACACACACACACACGCACATACACACGCACATGCGCACAGTTGAATAAATAATAATAATAATAAAAAAAATTAAAAAAAAATAAGCTACTTCTTAACTATTTACTATCTACAATCAGAATAGGAATTTATCCACTGAAGTCCAAGACTACAAATAATGGACATTTTTTTCTCTTTTTGTATCTCCACGTGTAAGTGTGTGGGTGGGAAGAGAGTGCATGACCGTGTGTGTGTGTGTGTGTGTGTGTGTGTGTGTGTGTGTGTGTGTTTGCATGCGTATGCATGTGTGTGCTTGGAGGTTGATATCAGGGATCACCTTTGATCATCCTTCTACCTTATTCTTTGAGACAGGGTCTCTAGTCAAGCTCAGAGCTCACCAGCATGGTTAGTCTAGTTAGTAAGTTTTCTGGGGACCTGTAGTACAGGCCACAACACTGCCCGTCATTTTATGAGGGATCTGAAGACATGAACTCCAGTCTTTTTGCCTGCATGGCAGACACTTTAACCATGTAGCCATCTCCCCAGCCCAAATAGTGGACACTAACATGCTTCCCACGTGCTGGGTGCCAGAGACTTGACCGTTGGCCTCACACATCTCTGGGCCACATAGAACCCTGCTTTGAGAAGCACTGAGGGAAGTTAGAGGACTACAAAGGACTCATTTACTATTGGGAAATGATCTAAAAATGTCAATAAACTCACAGATGAGGTCCTCATGCTTGTACAGCTAGCGTTTTACCAACTGAGCCATTACCCCAGGCCGTATCTCCATTCTTAACAAGCTGTGGTACACACTCCGCCTCTCCCTCTCGACAACTGCCCGTCCTCCAGTGACGTTTCCGTTCACTCACTGCTAGCAGGAGAAGAGCGTGCAGGGCGCAGGGCATCTGTCAGGTTGCTCCTGTGGTCTCAAAGGAAGTTAAGACCCTCTTTCTTCAGCAGCAGCTACCCCAACTTCAAGTGTGCTGCTAGAAAACAGCAGGACATGAAACCCGCATCTACCACCTGCTGGGGACGGCCACATGCATTACAGCCACTGAGACCATCTGGTCTGTCATTCCAAGCCTTGCAGATGACTCTCCCCAGGGACTGGACATTGTCCTTCCCTCCGGTCCTCCCTCCTTCAGGGTTGGCCAACTAGACTGGTGAATAAACACTCCAGGCTCCTATTGTGGCTGCCCTCTACACGGCCCGGAGGTCTGCTAAGATTTTCAACTTTGGTAATTGTATACTTTTAATGCATCTTGAGGCCTCAAGAACAAGATATAATTGGGACTCAAAAATCAATAAAGTACACTTTCAATGCCATTTGTTCTTCTCAATAAGTTAGCAAAACAAAATGAAGACTTCTTTGAGGAAGAAAAGTCAAATCATTTGAAAGTTTGTTTATTATGATGATTAGTATTACTTCTTCTTCAAGGTTTGTTGTTTCGTTTTGCGTTTTTGTAGTCCACGTTGGCCTCGCACACCTGATCCGCCTGCCTCAGCCTCCTGCATGCTGGGATGACAGGCATGGGCTACCACACACCTGTTTAAATGTTCGTTGAAAAAAAAAGTGTACACTGTACCCTCTACCAAAGCAGTTGGTTTTGGATCTAAGCGGCCACTCACCTGTGGATTCTTCAATTTTGCGATGACTTTCCAAGCATCGTTGAGAATCTGAAGCCGATCATTCTCAGGAGGATCAGCCAAGGCCAAATTTAACCCCAGTGAGCGAAAAAGAAGATGCTAAGAAAATATCAAGCGATTATGTTACTGGATATTTTAAGTCAGAATAACTTAAGGCTTAAGCGGAAAGGAAAAGGCTGTGATATATTTCATCTGTCTCCAGGGAATTGCTCCAAGGCCCTCTTTCTGAAGTTCCTGCACCGATCCAGGCAAGTGACCCTGAGGATCTCTAAGACTGGTTCCAAGACCCGCACCGTAGCTCAGTGCTAGCGCACAGGCTTAACATGCACAAGACCTGGTTCAATCCCCAGCACATGTGCACACACGCACAAACCTGCAGCTGGCTTGAGTCACGACACACCGATGGGGAAAGATTTCTCTGTATATCTTGTGTGTCTATGTGTGCACATGCTATACATGGAAAGCAGAAGTCAACCCCGGCTGTCATGCCTCGGGAGCAGTCCAACTTGTTTTTTGAGGTGGGGTCTGCCACTGGACCTGGGGCTCACTAGCTAGATTGGTCTGCTTGGCCAGCAAGCCCCAAGGGTCTGCTTGCCTCCAATTCCCCAATGTAGGAGTCATGAGCACAAGTTCCATATCCAGCACATTACATGGGCGCCGGGGATCAAATGCGTCCGTGCTCTTGTGGGACAAGCACTTTGCTGACTGAACCATCTGCCTGCCCCACCGGTAGATCCATTTTTCACACATGTGACCAAAAGTTTCTTCTAAACGCTCCATAGAGAACTAATTCCTAGATTCTGCACGCAGCAGTGCCCTGGTTCTAGCAATCTCATCTCGACCCATCTTCTATCACGCTCTGTGGAAACACAGCCACCGCCCGTCTCCCATTGACTTGAGATGCCCCCACTCCAGACTACCCCTCCAGAGCAATCGGGTAGACGCGGCCTGCCATGCACTGTGGAACGCCTACCTTGGGGAAGCCGGACTCCTCACACTCTCTTATCATGCCAATGAAGTCCATAGATCTGGCAGCGATGAACTCAGCCCGGAAGGCCGACATCACGGAGTTCAACAGCAGAGCACTAGGAAACGCAGACACCAGTCACTTGTTTGCTTTGTTTTGTTTATCAGGACCAGGCCTCTCTATTTAGCCCAGTTCAAAACACTCCCGTCTGCCTCCTGCATGTTGGACTTACGAGTGTGCATCACTACATTAACTTGGAGTTGTTTATTAGGATGCATACTGTCATGCAGAATGACTGACAGCCCTTGGTAAGAAGGTTAGAGGCAAAATAAACAAACAAACCAGGACCGGTGAAATGCTAAGGGATAAAGGAGGTTGCTCTCAAGTCAAATTCATTTCCAGAACCCACATGGTGGAGAGAACCAACTATTGAAAGTTGTCTTCTGATTTTAACACATACATAAAGCGTGCTCACGCACGCGCGCACACACACACACATCCTCAGACACAACCCACACACTTCCATTTCAAATCCGTGCTTTCTGAACTCTAAGGCACTTACTTGTTGCCCAGTTTCTTGCATCTCTCCATCATCTCAGTCAGCAGAGCCTGGAAGTAAAAGGAGAGAAGCGTGAGGTTGAAGGACCTGAAGCAACAGTTCTAAGAGATTTCCCAGGCCTGGTTGTCTAAATTACACACAGTCAGTCTACACAATGCAAACTCCCCAAATCCCTACTGCCCTGCTGAGACGGAGGGTGAGGCAGGAAAGGATTCATTCTGTAGCTTCTGGTGGACGAGGGAAGTGCTGGGGCGGGGCATCAGAGCCAGCCTCCCCAGCTACCCAAGGCAAGACCCTGGCGAGTCTCCTGAGCAGGGTCTCGGAGGACACAGGTGGAAGCATCCCACCTGCAGAGTCACTGCTGAACAACACAATTCCTGGCTCCAGGGCGTGAGCGAGGGACAGGACTGGCTCCCATCCCACCATCCCACCATCCCACCCTTGCCTGTTTCCCGAGGTGCCTGTGGCTTGCTCAGTAATTCAATCAACAAACACTGGGCTGGAGCCCAGCGTCTACTGGTCACAAGGGAGCACGATGCCCTAGTGGTCGCACCTCTCCCACTATGTGCTTTCCTGTTTGCCCTCTTCATGGCTGAGAAACTGATGCGTGGCACAGACAGTTTCCACCCAGATCAACATATGATCTGTGTTGTATGACGTTTTCATGAACAAACAGCTGCCATTTTTATCTGAGGCCATGGGATCATACCTGCTAACTGCTGACTTCCCGGCAGATCCAGAGGGGGTGGGGAGGGACCAGAAGGCACTGTGTCCCTGTGCACATGCGCACACACCTGCGCATGTCCTCTGGGGCACTAGGGTGCACAGGTGGAGGAAGGTTAACTGGAGCTGAGAAGTCCCTCTACGCGGCCCTGGGGACACCGTCAGCCATGCTGGGGATAAGACTTTCCAGTGTGACTGCTTTGGGGTCACCCAGGCTCCTGTACGTACCTCTCATCCTTACTCCTGTAAGAAACCCCATTAGTTCATCGAGTCTGACCTGGTGTAATAAGTACTTTGGTCTGTTGTTGAATTCCTATCTGGAGTGGGTAGACGGTTAAGTGGCATCTCTCCAGGAAAAGTGTTTGCACAATGCTGTGACCCCGAGTGGAGCCGGCACCAAGGACCACACTCTTCACCACGTGTCCTGTCCTCACATTTTCCTTCTGGAAAGAGGACTTTACTGGCTAGAACACTGCTAAAGCTTGGGAGCTATCTTAAGACAGTTACACAGCTTCAAAGGAGCTCCTGGTTCTTTGAAAAAGAAAATCAATGCGTGAAGTCGCCTTCAGAGCAGTGGTTTGGGGAAGGTTTTGAAGGATGTAGACAAGGTCGAGGCTGAGACAGAAGAGCTGGAACCGCAACCTGGACCCTGGGCGCCTGACTCCGAGTCTCGCTGGGCCCGGGGAATGAACAAGGAGTCCACCCGCCATTCCTCACGGAGGCCTGTGAACCTCCACCTGACTCTTCACACCACCAACACTGAGGGGGAGCTGCCCCCTTGTAAGGACCAAGTGGGCTTCATGTCTAAAGCTGGTCCCGGAACCCCAATCTTCTTCCATGCCATCCGCCCTTCCTAGCTGCTCCCCTCTGTGACCCTGATATCTCCAGTGTGACTAACATGACAGCCAGCACTGAGATCCTGCTCCATTTCCACCCCAGCATGTGGCTTTATCTGGTCCCACATAAATCAAATTGGGCCCTGTTTCCCAACACACACACACACACACACACACACACACACACACACACACACGCATGCACAAGCACACACACATACAGGCACACACACGCAAAACTCATATGAGGAAATCCTAGCTTCTGGCATGGTATGTGGAGACAGGATGTTTTAGGGAGGTCCTGGGGTTAATGGAGGTCATAGGGGTGCCCTTATAAAAGAAAAGGCAGGAGGAAGGGGTCGGCACAAAGAAAAGGCGAAGGCCTGAGAGGGCGTGGAGAGAGGCAGCCATCAGCTCGTCGCCAACGAGGGAGGCCTCACCAGAGACCAGTCCTGTGGGGACCATGACCTTGGCCTTCTGCCCCCCCTCTTCTTTGGGACAGTAAGTGTCTATTGTCTGGCCTCTAGATCTGGCTCCCTCATGGGAGAGTCTGAGCTACCCAATCCAGTCATGGCGGCCTTGCTCTGCTTTCTCTTGTGGGTTCAGCCTTGAGCACGTGATCCATTTCTAGCCTGTGAAATAGGATGAAGTCTTCTGAGGGCCCTGAGGAATGCTTTCCCTTTTGGAGACCCTCCCTGCCTTTGCGTCTCTGGCGGCAGTTGAACTGTGATGTGACAACTGGAGTGACTGCAGCCACCTTGCTTCTAACAGGTGACGGCAGAACAGAGCCAGGTAAAAGCTAGCTGTGGAGGACAGGAGGGAACAGGATGGACTGATGAAGGGAAGGGAGGAAAAATGGGAGAGAGGGAGATGGAGGGAAGCAGGAGTAAGTACTCAATAAGCTTGTAAAACTAGAAAAATAAAATAAATTTAAAAAAAAAAAAAAAGCTAGTTGGCCCGGAGCCTGCCTTCCTGTGGGAGAGAACACACTGAAACAGGCTTGTCAACTGGCTGAAAGGAGGTGCCTGCTCCTTGCAGCCAGAAGTGTCCGGACTCGTGATAACAGTGATGCTGTCACTCGTTCGCCCAATGCACTGGTGACACATTTACACTTGAAAGTACACAGTGGTCTCTAGGCGAAGCTGGGAAGAGAAAATTGCCGACAATTGCCACACTGATCCTCCGCCCAGCCGATACACAAACACGAATAAAACCTGCCAGGGAACAACCTTCCTCTGCTGCCAGTGTTGGAGGCCCTGGGGAGGGGGGGCGAAAGGCAGGAGCTGCCACTTGCTCTCGTTTTCACACTGACACATACAGGTGCACCCGCACCCACGGAAATGACACAGCTCGACACGCTGCTTGCTGGGTTGAGACAGGGTCTCACTGAGTAGCCCAGGCTGGCCTGGGATTTGCTTGGTAGCCCAGGCTGGTCTCCAGCTCCCAATCCTCCTGACTCAGGCGCTTGAGTACTGGGATTACAGATGCCCCCATCCTGGCTGGCCCAACTACTTCTGGGAGGGTAAATTAGGGAAAATGCCTACTGATGGGCAAAACATTCAGGTCTTAGGACCTCTGCTTGGAAAGTACTCGAGTACTTTTGGTCATATAAGACCACAGCAAAAATGTATTCGAGAACTGGAGGACCCAGATTCTGTATAAAATTCTAGGCAGACGTGGAGGCCTATGTATATTTTCAACTCTGGGACTCTCCAGAGCAAGCTGGCTACTAGATTAGCCTATAGGTGAGCTTTGAGTTTAGAGACACAGCCTCGAAACAGTGAGGTGGAAGAGCAATCAAAGATAACTCCTGATTCACTCTCAGGCCACGTATGTGTGCACTCACATGCATGCATGCCCATACACACAGGGGCACACACATACACATGCAAAATACAGACAGACACATACACATGAAAAATGAGAAAAATTTAAAATGTATTCAAGAACACACTCGGACAGAAGGCTCCTTTATCACAGGAGCACCCAAAGTTTCCAGGAGTTAAGTGCGGCTGCCAGGCGGGTCTGCTGGAGGAGGGAGTGCTTATCTTTGGCAAGAGCAAGAGAAGTAAGAGTTCAAGGTCAGCTGAGGTTGAAACAAGTCTCAGGTGGGCTGGACCAAGGAGACGCTTACAGCGCAGTGCGGGTGGCATCCACACAAAACAGAATTTTGGTGTTGATCTTTCTAGAGCTTTACCTTTGCTCAATAAATATTTTTTATACAATAATTTTTTTATACAAATAGCACAAGAAGCTACACTGAGAAGCAGGGATGGCCCGCCCTCTCCATGGGAATACACATGAAAGAGCCTCATCTTTTAATGGCTGAGCAAACATCATAGACAAAACTGGCAGGTGTTGAAAACTTCCTGTGTGTGTGTGTGCGAGTGTGTGTGTGTGCACAGGATCATACCATAGCAAAAGTGTGAAGGTCAGAGGACAACTTTGGGTGTCTGGCTTTATCTTCCACTGATTTGCACACATCAGGCTAACTGGCTCAGGAGCTTCTAGAATTCTCCCATCGCCACCTTCTGTCTCACTGTAGGAACAGTAGGATTACAGCCCCTGGCTTTTACATGGGTCATGAGGATTTGAACTTGGGTCCTGATGTTTGCAAGGCAAATACTTTAACCCAGTGAACCATCTCCCCAGTCCCCACATTCCTATTTTCCACAGCAAGACAAACTCATACAATCCAGGCTACTCGAAAATACATACTTTGGTTTTTACTGTTTCCTAAACAAAAAGCACCGAAGAGGCCACAGACTCTCCATCTCTGTGCTCCTGAATTTTCTAAATGAAGCGCAACTGTAAGGCGAAGACTCAGTGTATGAGCTACTTAACGTTCTTGCTCTTCACCCAAAGTGAATGGGTCTGTTCCCAAAGAAATGAGACAGCATCAATGTTAACACTAAGAATTCTAAGCCCCAGGAAAAAATTCCATTGTTCTGATTATTTCTGCCACGCTTGGGATTTTCTCCTAACAAACAAACAGAACAGAACCATATGCTGAGGGAACACTGAACGGTGACCCAGGATTCTTCCTACATTTGTCACACTGGTCTAATCACGCTGTACTTTTGTATGTGGCACGTGTACACATGGGGATGCAGTATGTGTGGAGGCCAGAGGAGATGTCAGGTGACCTGCTCTACCCCTCTCCACCTTATTTGCTTGACACAAGGTCTGTCACCGAACCTGAAGCTGTACTGGCAGCCAGGACTCGCCTGTCTCTGTCCCCAACAGGGGCTCGGTAGCCGCACCCAGCATGTTACATGGGCGCTGGGGATTTGAACTTAGGTCCTCGTGTTTACAAAGGAAGGGCTCTCACCGCCGAGCCATCTTTCCAGACCCACATTGTATTGTTCTTATTGTTTGCTTTTTGAGTTGGGGTTGTTGCTATGTAGCCGGGGGGGCCTCAGTCTCTCCAGTAATGGGATCACAGGTGCACACACCTCCACTTGTCCTGTTTTACTTTTTTTTTTTTTACACAATTATGGAGGGGTGTGCCACAGTGCAGTGTGTGGTCAGAAGACCATTTGTGGGAGTCGGTTCTCTCCTTCCATCCCATGGGTTCTGGGGACTGAGCTCAGGTGCATGGGCTTTATGGCAAGCCCCCTACCTGAGTCATCTTACTGTGCTCGTTTCACAGTGGGTGAGAAATTTAAAGGCCTCTGGAGTTACTGAGCCACAAGTCAGTGAGTGGGGGCTCTGAGTCCCACCCCAAGTAAAGTGGTTAACAGGAGACATCTACAGGGATAGGGATGCCAGTTAGATTCAACTGTGCCAACCTGACAATCGAGGCTGAGCCTTTAGGCACAGTTGTGAAGAATCGGTAGTTAAGGCAAGTTGGAAGCAAGCCTGTGGAAGACTGTCTCACTGATGTGGGAAGACCCAGCCCACCTGCGGCGAGACCCACTCCCTGGGCAGGCTGACAAAAGCAGAGTCAGTCCAGTACATACAGGCATAATGGCGGGAGAGAAAGCATGGTCCTCTCTCAGCTCCCTGTGTGGGATATGGCTGTGGCCTGTTCCTTCGGCTCCTGCTGTTGGGATGCCCTCTCCTGCCAAGCTGGGCTCTGAACTGCAACCCTCACTCCCCTACATGCTTGGTCCTGTATGTCTTCTGCAACAGGAAGATGAAACTAACAACTGGTTTCACAATTGGTGCCAACGCGGCCACATGCCCAACCTCTCAGCTCTGGGATGTCAAGACTCTAAGCCACCGCTGCCTCAGCCCTAGGGGGGATGGAAAAAGAACCTGGCCTGGAGGGGTCGGGAAGGATCCGGACAAATCAGCGCGGTGACATCCTCCAGATGTTGAAGGCTGGGTTGCAACAAAGGGGTGACGACAGTGACAGCTCAAAGGTCTCCCCTGGTGATTCAGCCCTCACCCCCACCATTCACCCCCCCCAAGGTCACCGTCCTCCACACACCGCCCCAAGTGCTGACAGCCAGAGGCTGGTCGGCAACAGGTGTGTGGTGAAGTGAGTGAGGGAAGCTTACTGTATCATTACTGGGAAAGTAATTCTTACCCGCAGAAAAGCGAGAAAGAGAGAGAGAGAGAGAGAGGAGAGAGAGAGAGAGAGAACCCTAGAGACACAGCAAATGTGCACACTGACCATCACAAATGGTCAGATTTTAGGTGGCTATTTTTCTTAAAACATTTTCTATTGTCACACGGGAGACAAGGATTCGATTCCCTGACAGGGAGTCAAAAAAATTTTTTTTAATTTCTATTTATTTGCGGCTGGAGAGGTGGCTCAGGGGTTAAGTCTCTGCCTTGCAGGAAGAAGATCCTGAGTTCGGATCCTAGACCCCACGTATAGATGCCAGGCAGAAGCGGGGGCGGCCTGCGTTTGTCGCCCTAGTAGGGCAAAGCCTGTGAATTCCAGGGCAGAGTAAACAGGGAGGAGGTGGAGGCGGTCCATGGTGGTTCCCGAATTCACCCGTGGTTCTACATACACACACACATACACACACACACACTGAATAAATAATAACAACAAAATTTAATTTCTACTTACTTATCTCGGTGTATTGGGGGATTGCTTGCCATAGTGCACGTGTGGAGGTCAGTGGACCACCTGCAGGAGTCAGAGTTCTCCCTCCACCGGGTGCCTTCTGGGAATCGAACTTAAGTCCTCACATCACCCTTGATAGCAAGCACCTTTATCTACCCGGCCCCCGGCCAGTCCCCTTTCTAAGATTTCCCTCAACTTAGATTCTGTGTTCTGACCAGTAGAACTTTTCCCGACTGTGAGGTTCTCCCTTGTCCACTCCTCCTCCTGCTTCTTGGCTACTAGCGGCTTCGGCCTCCCTGACCATGTTTTCTCAGGTCATTTTCTCAAAGCCCTCAAGAGCTACCTGTTCTCCAGTATGGTGGGGTCCCTGCCATGCACGTACCCTACCTCTGCTTACACAGGGCTCTCCCCTCACTCACTCCCCACTGCCCCAGCTTTAAGCCAGCTTCTGTCGGGGCTTTAAGACCACCCAGAATGACGCTGATGTCATCACAGTTCCCTACACATCCATCGGAGAGGAAGGCTCTTTAGCTCGGGTTTTTTCTCATGGTCACGTGTATATAGTGCATGCATGTGTGCACGTGGGTGGGTGCATATGTGTGCGTGTAAGTGCACATGCATGTAAATCTACGTGCCTGTGGAGGCAGGAGGTGGGAGCCTGGGCTGCTCTTATTCTACTTGCGGACGGCCACGAAGCCCACATTTTTACATGAGATTTGAGGCTCTGACTCCTGTCCTTTTGCATAAGCAGCACTTTAACCATGGGGCCAGCTCCCCGGCCCATGTTAGTGCAATGTTATAGTCAGCAAAACATCAACAGCCAAAGGCAGAAGGGGCCTGCCACCCCCACATCCCCTCTCCCCCGCCCCACCAGCGCCAGCCTCCTGCCAGGGCGCTTTCCTGTCTCTCCTTCAGCTTGCACTGCACGGCTCAGGATCATGCAATTCTATGACATGTAATTTAAGAGTTGCCCTGATATGGGGGCCAAGCCATCCCCCTGCACCCACCACAAGCAGCAGGCAGCTTCTCAAGGGCTTTGTTTCTGTCACCCAAGTCAGTTGTCAGACAGTGGCACTTTTCTGGGCACAGTGTGCTTGAAAGAAGGCAAGTCCTTTGCTCATATAAATTGTTTTAATGGATGAAGCAAGATTTTACTTATTACTTTGAGAGAGAGCACAAGAACGCTCGTGTGTGGGGGGGGGGTGTGCATGCATGTGTCAGGGAGCACTGTGTGTCCCTGTGGAGGCCCAAGGCTGAGTCTGGGAATCGCCCTGGACTGCTTCTACCTCTTTCCTGCTTCGCTCTGGGGCTTCCCAGGCTCCGCCCACCCGTGAGGCGCAGGCCGCAGTCATGCTTGTGAGGTGTAGTCTTACCCCCGAGCCATTTCTCCAGCCCTCACGTAACTCATTCTAGTTACAGAAGTAAGTGAAAAACCTTCCAAATGACAACGGGGAAGAAACCCTTCATGCAATCACCGTGACAACACTGACAAAGAGGGTCCTTCCACGCAGCCAGGCTGAGCTGGATCCTCCCATCTGGCATCCTGGCCTGCGCCACGCCTGGCCACGGATCTCAGCTTTAGTTTGCTGACTTCACCACTCGGCTGAGGGGCCTCTGCCCTCCTTCCCGCTGCCTGCTTGGGTGTCACCAACGCCACAGCCCGGCTTCACGGCTTCCTAGGAGACTGTCTCTTAGGGGCACCCGGCTATCCAAGACGGTGGCACCACAGTCACTGTACCCTAATGCCACCTTCCCAATGACATAAATTTCCCTGCATTCTGAGAATGGTTAATTACAAAAAACAAAACAAAACAAAAACCAAGTCCTTCATCTACGTGCCCCAAGAACTGAGCTGATGGTTATTCAGGTGACCTAATTTTTTAATCACTGTTCTTACTCCACTGATTAGTTCCTGGAGCGGCCCTCCTGGAAAAGCTCTATTCCCAGGCCCTGCCTCCTCTGAGATTCCTGATGCTTAAAATAAAAGCGAGGATCCTCATGGCAGGCTCCTTTGGTTTCGCATCTGATTTTGCCTTTTAGTACAATGAGGAGAAGAAGTGTTCCCATTTTTGGCAGTGTTTGAATAGGTGAGAAGTTCAGAGGACGGTGAGGACGGCTCTCGTCCCGCAGTCAAGTCCTGGTAGCTTTTCCCAGGAGGGACCCTGCGCATGGTCGCTGAGACCATGCTGAGGAGCCTCGGCCAACGCGTGGTCAGCATTCACACACTCTTCCCTCTGTGCAGGCCGGATTGAAAACCTGTCTGCACTGGGCCCAGGGGTCAAAGCATTTGCTGCACAAGCAACAGGATCGAAGTTCAGAAATGC
Source organism: Typhlomys cinereus (assembly GCA_023101885.1). Taxonomy (NCBI): domain Eukaryota; kingdom Metazoa; phylum Chordata; class Mammalia; order Rodentia; family Platacanthomyidae; genus Typhlomys; species Typhlomys cinereus. Next base: position 349,208 of record JALPQD010000480.1, on the reverse strand, counting down.
GGGTGGTTCAGCAACCAGTTAATCCCAGTCCCTGGGAATCTCCAGAGCAAACTGGTTGACCAGATCTGAGAGCTCTGGGTTTGATTACAGACCCTGCCTCAAATGAATAAGGTAGAACAGCAATCAAGATGATTAGCGGTATCAAATGCGTAGCTCCACATGCTTGTACACACACGGACAGGCATGTACATGCGTGCGCACACACACACATACACATATGAGAATATGCACACAGACACACGTGTACCTACAAACACATGAAAAGAAAAGCAAAATCAGCTTACATAAAAAATTTTCACCTGGGCTGGAGAGATGACTCAGGGGTTAAGCTTCTGCCTGGCAAGCAGAAAGACCTGAGAAAGACCTGAATCAAATCCCAGATCTGGTTCAGCAGGCTGAGGCTGCAGCAGGAGGATGGGGGTTGGAGTCACCCACCGAACAGGGAAGGCAGTGTCCTGGTTAATCCCGGCCTTGGGCTACACTGTCCTTTCTGCTCCCACTTTACCGATGCAGACACAATGCTCGGGGTTTCTAGGAGCACGCTCAGAGTGATCACTTTCCACGATGACATCACAGAGCTGACAGGCAGACCCTGATTCATAAGCTCTCGGCTGAAACTGGGCCACACTGCAACTCACAACATCAACACAGTGATGGACTGTGTGAGCAACTTCACACCTTCCTGTCATTGTAAGGGACCCTCAAACTTCCACCACATGCACACAGCACAATTCAACCAATCCCAATGGCGACTTCCAACTCTGCGCCACCAAGAACATGCAGGTATGCGCTCGTGCTGAGATGCCGTGTGCTGATCCCCAGACGTGGCCCTCCCAACAGGACGGCCTCGTCACAGCGCTGTTCTACCGGAAGGGCTCTGGGTGTGTCGGCTGCGGCTAGGACACGGTCAGCTGTCTCTGAATGGCTTGGCTGTATGTATTTGAATACAGCAATTTTTCCTTTCAACCACCGAAGGAGAGAACAGCAAAGCGCCATCTATCAGTTACCATGCTGGCTGGCACAGACTGGGAATCACAAGGAAGAAAAATTGTGTTTCTGCTCAGATGTCAGTTTAATTCCTGATGTGTCAATCAGCAGAAGAGAAAAAAGACAGGAGGAAGAGGAAGGGAGAGAAGGAGGAAGAAGGGAGGGAAAGGACTATTATAAAACAATGAGTTCGATGAGTTTCATTTCCCCTGGCATAAAGCGGGGTGTCGCTTCTGCTGCCCAGATCTCACTGGACTCTACAAGCAGGAACAGGACGCAGGAAGGTAAGAGAAGAGGCGATAGAAACCTCCCTGACCCTGGAGTGTGACTTCAGACGGGAATTCGGCCTCTCTGAGTCACCCAATGAGACCATCTCGGAAAGGCGCTCAGCCACGATGCTCAGGCCTCTGTAGAGGCAGCTGGCGCTGACCGGAAAAGCCGCTGGAAGGGGACCCTGGGAATGTCACACAACACAAAGAACAGGGGCTGTCAACCCATGGCAGGGCAGGGACCAGGCCTGAGCCCCAGGGTTGACCCCACGGACATTACCTCGGGGGCGTGGTAGGAGATGCACTGGAAGATCCAGTCCATAGCCGGCGAGTACAGCGGCAGGTAGGACGGGAGGTCCACGCCCTGGACCACCAGCTGGTTCTGGACTGTGTCCCCATGAATCTGCAGGAGATGGAAGGCATGTGAGGAAGGAGGCTCAGCACAGCACCCAGGAAGCAGAGTGCCCAAAACTGATGTGCCAGGTCAGTTTGGAAACTTCCAGAAGTACCCAGGGAAGCAGCCTGATTTCTCCATTAAAAAAAAACAAAACACCAAGAGTTTCCCACATCGCCCAGCTGAGCGGTTCTGGGACTGGGCCCTGTGGACACAAGAGACTGGACAAAAATGGACCAGTAAATACTGGGAAGGATGATCAACCCACAGATGTTTTCTGTTCCCTTGTACGTAGCAACTGTGCCCATCTATGATGTCAACACGCGTCCATGGTCCCCAAGGGACACTCGTGTCACTTCCTAGGGTTTGAGCACTTGGCGGGCTTCTCAGTTTTGAATTTGCTAGACCACAGAGGGATTCTCTTACCTGCTTTTTTTTTTTTAATTTTTTTTTTATTCAGTTGTGCATGTATGCGTGCATGCTTGTGTGTATGCGTGTGTGTGTGTGCAGAACCACGGACGAATTCGGGAACCACCATGGACGCCTCCACCTCCTCCTTGTTTACTCTGCCCCAGGATTCACAGGCTCCGCCCTACCAGGACCAGAAACGCAGGCCGCCCCCGCTTCTGCCCGGCATCTATACATGGGGTCTAGGATCCGAACTCAGGACCTTCCCCCTGCAAGGCAAAGGCTTAACCCCTGAGCCACCTCTCCAGCCCCGGGATTCTCTTACCTGCTTAAACGTAAGCAGGAAGTCAAAAAAGTTCTTGTTTAGGCTTTCTTTGAGATGCGGGGCCACTTCCATCCCCACCTGCAACCAAACAAAGCGACATGTCCTTGATCACCAGCTGCGAAAACAACTTAAGTCATGCACGATGCTTTCCTGATTTCTCACAGAGTCCCGCCCAGGCCAGCCTTGAACTCAAGACCCTCTCGTCCCAGCCTCCCACGGGTGAGTGTCATGAGTGTGTGCCACACCACCTGCCTATGATGCCACTCTTGTAAATTAAAAAACAAAATATCGATACAACACACTGACGGAAAAAGCCACAAGGTTCATCTTCATGCCTTCTGCTCGCTGGTCTTCTCACTCAACAAACACGTATTGCTTTTATAAGAAAAGCCACAGAAGCTATTTTTAATGAGAAAAGGACATTTGCAGGAATCGCTGCAATTTCCCAAAGGTAATGAATGTATTTCTGAACAAAGACCCAGAGAACAAATCAATACAGTACTAAGGAGAGCTGTTCTCTCAGGAATGGTGGAAACAATATTCTTTTCCTCTCAGAAGGAGATTAACTCTCATGTGGAGATGTTTATCAGATGAAGCAAAAGTTACGGTACATGTAGGGACTTGCACCAATATAGAGCACGTGCTTAGCATGTACAAGGCTCTGGGTGCCTCCATCTCAGTACCCCCAAAAGATTGGTGTTAACTTGACAAAATCTAGAATCACCTGAGGACTCCCTGGGCATGCCTGTGGGAATTATCTTGATTAGGTTAATTGAGGAGGGAAGCCCCGCCCATGGTAGGCAGCACCGTTCCCAGCTGGGCTCCTGGACTGTATCAATGGAGACAGGGCACTGAGCATCCATCCCTTTCTACTTCCTGCCTGTGGATGCCACGTGACCAGATGCCTCACGGTCCTGCTGCCTCAACTTCCCCACCATGATGGATTGTTACCCTGGAGCCATGAGCTGAGCAAGCCCTTCGTCCCTTCCATTGTACTTAGTCACCGCAAGAACAACACAGACTCTTCACTAGGCAATCATGGAAACAAGCGTACTTTTTTCAAAATATATTTTAAACAATTTTGCATGAAATATAAAAATGCTATTATCTATTGGTTTCTGAGTTCACTATTTTTTTTTATTTCCACTCATACAAACTTAACAGGTATATCGGTCCCCCCCCCATTTGAGTTCACTATTTTTTTAAAAAATAAATTAGGCTTTAATGTTTGAGATATGTTATACCAGATAGAAAAGATAATGCTTTCTGTATGTAAGATGCTATGGCAGTTTAAGATGTCAATTTGATGGTTGAGAACTGAACCGTTAGGTGAACCAATGAAGAAATAGTTATTTAACCAAGCCCCTGAGCAAGGCTGTAGAAAGATTATCTAAAGGATGTGAGAAGACACAGCCCACAGTGGTGGGAACATTGACAGGCAGGTAGATAAGATGGAGAGAAAGGTAAGATGGAAAACTTGGTAGACTAGCGAGCTAGGAAGTATGTCTCTCTCAGTCTTCCTGTGGATATGGTATGGTCAGTTCTCAGGGCCCTGCTGCCACAATGGGCAGAAACTGACAGCTGCCTATAAATCTTTCACTCCCTCAAGTTGTCTGGGTCATGAATTCGCTGCAGTAACTCATGAGTGACTAAGAAGCCTTTTCTTAGTCACTAGCTAGAGAAACTTGCTGACTTGCACAGCGGAGAGGCGGAGCACAGGCTGGAAGGATGGCGTGAGGGTGGGCACAACACCGGGGAAGGTTGCAAGGACAGGGTGACATCTTAACAAGCCTGAATCCAAACTGCTATCTGACCACAAACTGGACTTCCTGAGGGGAGTGTCGTGGGGGCTCCTCTCAAGGGGGCGAATCCTTCCCAGTCACTTCTGGGCTCCATGGGGGCAGACTCCTCCCAGGTACATCTGGGCAACTCCCATGAGGGCAAACCCTTTCTAGTCACCTCTGGCTACCCAAGGGTCCCTATGGTCGGTGACTTGGTTCAGATGGTGTGAACCATCCTTTGGGAACAACTATGTGCATCGCACCATCAGGTTAAACTCCAAACAGCATCTCTGAGACTGTTGGGAACAGGGAGGAAATATCCAAGGACAAGCACTAGACTTGTGCGGCGAGTGTACACACACACACACACACACACACACACACACACACACACCATTAGCTCCAGCTCCACTGTGTTCTGACTCCATTGTCTCTCCTTCCACTTAATAGTCACGTTAGGTGACAGGGAAGGCTGGCCCGGAGGACAGGATGGAGGCGAGCTGACAGAAGGGGCCCCGCATCTCTCCCTCCACAGCTTTGGGCTCGCCTACTCGATGCTCTTCTCTCTTATTTATCCTTCACCTCCAGCCATCTGCAGCTGGGAAATTAGCCTGGCTCTCAGTCCCTCGGGCCCACCCTTCCGCCTGCACCCCAGCTCCAGTTCACAGCTTCTACCTGCTGAAACTCAGGCCCTTGGCCACTCACAGCAGGAAAACGGTTTACCCTTGGGGGTTCACACCTTCCTCTGGGCATGTGAGGGTAGTGTGTTGGGCGTGTGCCCCAGACCCGATCAGTAAGCATATCCCACACAAGCCACAGCTGTGGGTCTAGGGATGGGCAGGTGACTCAAGTGGTCCCTTGAGAATCAGCCCTGAGATGAGCAGCGTCTTCCCAACAGGTCTTAGAGGCGGTAAGCTGGGCGCTGCCGTGGGCTGCCGCATGGCCCAAGCCCCACCAGTCGACCCAGAAGAAAGCATTTTGAGGCTCAAGAGCCAGCTAAACCAGGACCACTGTGCGCTCTTCAGACACATGACCCGAGAAAAGTAACCTCAAGAAAAGAGTTATTTGGATTCATGGAGGATTCAGTCCATAGTCGCTGGACCCCAACCCATGTGCACTGAAAGTCGAGACAGCATGTGATTAAAGAGGTTCTCGTCTCATGCAAGGGGCAGGGGCAGGGGAGAAGAAGGGGTCAGACAAGATATAGCTGAAGACATCTCCCAGTGTTCTCCCAGTGACCTGCTTCCTCACTGAGACCCCACCTCCTACTCTCCCCATCTCCCAAAACTGCCACCATATTGTAAATCCAATGCTCTCTAGAAACACCCTCGTGTGGGCCCTCAGAGGTGTGCCACTGGTCAAAGGAGACATCCTTCAAACCAAACAAGCTGCCAATCGCCGATCAGCCATCACACAGCCAGTTCGTTCCCTTTCACACCAACACCTGAATTCCAATTGCCTGCTTAACCTCCTGGTTGCGGCGTGGTGCTGCTAGGCGACACCCTGCCACTGCATTACGTGTCTGGCTTCTTACGCCTTTGATGTCAAAACACTCTCAGTAACTATGCGATCAGGGGATTTGCTTCAGTACCCGTACGGACAGAAGCGACAACGCTGTCACACACCGTTCCCAAAGCCCCCCTGAGTCTGCCTTGTCCCCCCATACCTCGCTTCAGACCAATACACTTGATAGACTTCGAGAGATGTAAGTTGCCTTCCTTTCCTGATTCTCTTAAAAAGTAGAATCAGCCTCCTTAGTCTGATTCTTTGTCTTCATGACTCTGTTATTCAATTGGGATCCAAGCAAGTGGGGAGAATTCGGCATGATCAATAAGAGGAAAGGCAACAGAGTGAAAACACAGCCTCCTTGATATCCCTGTTTTGCATACAGTGGTGGCATTTTTGATACAGGAAGTGGCAGGTTTTACTCATGGGTCCTCAGAAAACTCTGGGGGAGTGGTCAAAGTTCAGGACATCCCCAAATTGATGCTCCAGAGAATCCTAGAAAAAAACCCACCTCAAATTTCTAGCAGAGGAAGATGCTACACTGTGGCCCATCACAAAGGGGGCCAGTGGGCATTAATGGACGGCTTTCTCTCTCCTGCCCACATCAAGAGCAGAGCTGTGGCAGTGCCCCTCGTGATGGGTGCCTCTCCTGATGCTCAGGGAGGGACTGAGGTTTTGGTGACCCTAGGCCTGGGCTTGCACTGTTTACCAGAGGTCGGGTAGGAGAAGCAATGGAAGGCCCATAATCTAAGCTTCTCTTTGAATGACAGGCAGGGTAGAGAAGCAACGGGAGGCCCGTGGTCCAGGCTCTCTCTGAACAACAGGCACTGGGGCCGAGGCTGAGGCTCTAATTCAGCTGTCCTCTAGGAAGTCTGGCCTTCATCAGGGGCGACGACCTCCTGCTACAGTGCAGATGGGGCAGGTGCACACTGTTCGGGGGTCCTGACAGAGGGGCCCTACAGCACCTCTCCAGAGAAGGTAGTCTTGTATTCTTCATGGGCTGTATTCTTCACAAACAAAAATCACAGTGAAATCCAAGTTTTGGGGTGCTTGACGACACAGAGAGGTTGGGAGTTCCTAAAAGCCCCTGTCAATCAATCACAGCAGCTCAAGCCAGGGTACTCCACACCAAGGCACGTGTCACCTCATGGGGACAGCACTTCTCACCCAGGTCTTCACTTCACATCCAAAGGTCTAAATTTTTTTGCATGAGTGCACGTGTATGTGGGGGAGGGGGTGCACAAAAGTACACTTGAGTGTGTGTGCTTGTGGAGGCCCAAAGGTGACATTGGGAATCATCCTGGATTAATCTACCTCCTTCCTGCTTTGCTCTGGGGATTCCCAAGCTCCACCTTCCAAGGCCAGAATTACAGGCCACCCATATCCACCTGGCATTTTCTACATGGAATCTAGAATTCAAACTCAGGTCCTTCTGTTTGCCAGGCAAAGGCTTTGGCCTCTGAGCCATCTCGCCGATATTGGGGATCCAAGTCTTTAACACGTAGACTTTAATCGATTGATAAAACCACCCATTCAGTATGAGGAAAAGCATGCCTCCCATCTCAGAAAAGGAATCCACAGCCACCTCTCTGGCCAGAACTGAGAGACAATTAATTTAGAAAACCCAGTTTACACGGGTGAGGTGACCTTCCTCAGCCCTTAATTAGAGCTGTGGTGAGCTGGTCTACTTTAAACTTACTTTCCCAAGAAGCCTGCAGCTCTACTTTCTCTGTAAGAAGAGGCGAGCTCTATAATTAGCACTAATAACAGAGAGAGGTGGGGGGGCAAAAGAAGGCACAAGAGGAACAGCACATGCACGTGGGGCACAACATACCCGACACAGATAGGCCCGGGCGTACACGGACACTAGTGGGTCCCCGATCCCTCGGATCATGCAGGTCAGCCGGGGCAGGCACTCGGAAATGCCCCTGTGGGAGACAAGGTGACATCATTACGTGTGATGGGAGGACTGTTCTCTTTTTCACCCCCTTTTCTTTGCAATAAGGCTAAAACTTCCTAAATTTAGGGGAGAAAACCACAAGTTTCAGGTACAAGCTCTTCTCTCCTGACATGATTCACTGAGATTGCTCGCACTTTTTTTTTTCTTTTTTCACCCATGAAGTCACGCTCATTTTATTTGGGGGTCTCTGAGACAAAATCTCACCACGTAGCCCAGACTGGCCTTGAATTGCTGACTGTTCTGCCCTAACCTCCCAGAGACCGGGCTGACAGGCGTGTACACCACGCCGGGCCTCAACACCCTTGTTTCCTGGGCAAGGTCTTCTGGGTAGCCCTGGCTGACCTGGAACTTTCTACGGAGCCCAAGTTAGTCCTGAGTGTGTAGCCATCCTCCTGCCTTAGCTTCTGAGTGTTGGGATCGCAGGTATGAGTAACCAGACCCAGCCTTTCTTACTAGGCAGTTTTATCCCTCGCTGATTTTCCATTAACTGAATACCCTTGATCCACTACGAGATTAATCTTTTGTCCTGGTTCAACATTCTGGGCTTGGCATCTCAGGCTGGCATCAGACACCCCCCCCCACCATTGTGACTCATGATTCATTTCTCCTATAAAGTAGGGCTTCCCTCTGCCTAAAATGTGATCCTCATCCCACTGGAGAGACCAAAGAATTGTTTCTTCAACATCCAGAATCCACCCCAGGTATTGCTAGATTCAAATAAATGGAAGCAGGTAACTGTGGAAGCCCTGGCCACCTAGTGAGTCTTTGTCCCTGCTACCAGGGACTCTGCAGAATGCTAACCGAGCTTGCCTTAGGCTATGCACGCAGAACCATGTGTAGCACATGACCTCTGCTTCCAACGCACCCCCAATGGCAGCCAACATGGCACAACTCTGGCCTGCCAATGTCTCTGTGCTGTGCACGCAATTTGGGGTCCGTACTAATCTCTCCTCAGGGCTAGACTCGGCAGAAGGGACTGAGGCTCAGTGTCTAAATAACTTACTAAAGACCACGCTGTCAGGAACCTGAGCAGAACTCAGGCGATCCACGAACCCATCTCGTGGCATGATTCTTCCCTCTGTTCCTTACTGGATTAATCGTATCTGTACATTAAGTTTCCTCATGGAGGAGTGAAAACTACCAGCAGATCTACAACACATCCCATACTCTTGTGGGGACCATCACACTGCCATTCAGGCACTGAATGTGTATGTGTGTGTGTGTGTGTGTGTATGTGTGTGTATGAGCATTAATGTGTGCATGCTCTTCGAAGAAATTCCACAGTTCTAGACCTTAGAGATGCAACTTACGTTTTAGAGAGGAACTTGTTACACTTCAGGATGGACGCTTCCACGTAACTATAAAAACATGCTGTTAAGGAAGACGGCTTCCAGATGGCCTCCTTTCTGCAGGGCAAAGGCTGACTGTTCAAGAAGAAAACAGGCAAGTGCTAGGCCCTCAACAATACAGAGACCTGAGTCAGCTAGTGGCTGGTGGTTTCCCTACATAGTCCTCAAGTCTTCATACTTGCTTGAGCTTTGGAAAGTTGTTTGCAGGTGGAAATTTAAAGTGGGCGTTAGACATTCTGATTTATGGCTTTATGAGGACCTGCTAAGCTACACCACATGCAGGTCAAAGCCCACATTCTTCAACATGGGTTCTGGTGTGGCCGATCGGGACCTGGTCTACTTGAGTTCTGGAACCAGAGAAAACACAGGAAGACCAGGAATTTGAACCCACAGTCAGCAGGGGAAGGTCCCCTGGGGAAAGAAAAGCCTGAGGTATGTAACAAACACGAGAGGATTTGGAAGACCAGGATTCCGAGCGAAAGCCTTTCCAATGTGACCAGAAACCAAGTGTCACCGGAAACGTCCAGCTTGTAGTACCGGGAACTTCAGCTTGTGCTGATGCCATCCCTGGCATCGGATGGCAGGAGGATACAATCTCGGAATGAGTTCCCGGATGGAAGCGATCTTGAAGAACCAGTTCAGGCACGTTTCCTTGGCTGTGTCATTCACGTTCTCTGGAGAAAAGTGATCTGCAATGCAGAACAATCAGTGTCATCCCCGAGGGGTCCAGGATCTCTACCGTGGTCGCCATGGATAACGGGATCCATAGCAGATGTTGTGGATCCTGGAGCAGAACGTGAGCAGAGGGCTGGAGAGATGGTTCAAGGGTTAAGACTCTGCCTCGAAAGCAGAAGGCCCTGAATTTGGATCCCAGGTCCCACCTGAAAAATTTCAGGTAGAAACAGGGGTGGTCTGCATTTCCAGTCCTGGTGGATGGAGCCTGGGAAATCCCAAAGCAAAGTGAAAAGAAGGTAGAAGCTATCCTGGATGATTCCCGAAGTCACCCTTGAGCCTTTACAGGGACACACAGTGCTCTCTGTACACACACACACAAATAAAATAAATATTTTTTAGAATTTCTTTTTTAAAAAAGAACATGAGCAGAGACTGCTTTTGTGTCTTCACTAGGAAGAGATTGGTGCCACGGATCATGTGCACACACATCCCTTGGCAGTGCCAGATCCTTGGGCAGTGTTTTACCAGCATGGCTCACTGGTCCCCTGAGGTCAGTACTTACACCTCTCTCTACAGGTGCAAAGACCGGCAGCTGTGGCAGATACAGGCATTAGCCTGACACTGACAATTGAGCCTCAAGGCACATCTGGGAAGGGCTGCTTCATTGGGGCAAGCCTGTAGATTACCTAATTGATGTGGGAAGATCCAGTCTATAGTGGGTGGGCCTATAGCAGGTGGATAAAAGAGACAGACAGACAGAGCTAAATGGCATAGTCGAGTCCTTGGCCTCTGTCAACTCTTGCTGTGGGCATGGTGTGAGCAGTTCCCTCAGTCCTGCTGGTAACCCTCTGCCATAATGGACTATATAAATCGTGAGCTGGCATAAAAATCCTTTTTCCCTCTAACTGTTCCCCAAATTATATCAATGAAACAGGAAACTAAGACAGAGGTGCAGAACTAAGACAGAGGTGCAGAGCTTAGCGACCTGCTCGGGACTCGTGGCAAGCCACTGCCAGAGAGGCCAACACCAGCCAAACGGTATTCTGCAGCTGGCACACCCAGCCATCGCCTCTCACTGGATGCAGAGCCACCGATGTACACAGCAGTAACCATGACGACAGCGAAAAGAATCACAGGTGCTCCTAACACCTGCTCCTGTTGACAGGAAACTTGAGCCACATTTTCGATAAGCACCACAGAGGCCAGACCTGAGAGAAAAATCAAAGCCCAGAGGTGGTAAAAGACCAGCCAGTGCCAGGCTGCTGGCTCTGGAACTTGACACCCCTGTCGCCTTGTGGCCACGGTGCAACTTCTTCCAGTAACTATTTTCTTCCTTAAGAAGGGAACTCTGCTTTCTGTCTAATACGTAGCCATCCTCGAAACCAGGCGTGGTTATGCAACAAAAACTTTTGGTCCCAGAACATAAACAAAAATGGAACTTCTGGGAAACACCTTGAAGGTAAGGGGCTTCTCCGCCTCCCCACACCCCCCACCTCCCCCCACCACACATACATACACACTATTCCTGTCAGCCTGCTGCCTGGAACACAGATCCGATAGCTGGCACCTCCGCAGCTGCACTGACCCATCAGGACAGCAGAAGTCAGGATCTTTGCTTGGTACCACGAGCAGGGCTCTTCCCAGCTCTGACCGTACTTAACGGTACTGTGACTGTCTGGCACTGCGGCCAGCCCAAATCTAAATATACATTCTTTGATATCAATTTACTCCTCACAGTTCTGAATTTGATGTGTATCCTCACAAGCAATGGGAGGAAGGGGGAAAAATAAAAACAAAGCCGCCCACTGGCTTATCAAGACTATGAGGCCCCTACAAAGCCCCCACAGGGGCGTGACTTCAGCAAACACAGTACTCCTGGGGCTGCAGCGATGCTCAGGGAGGGAAGTGCTTGCCACACAAGACCAGGGTTCAATCTGCAAACCCCACACTAAAGGCCGAGCGTGCTGACACACAAGCTTGCAATCTCGCACTGGGGAGGCAGAGACAGGAAGATGGATCCTGGGCCTCCTCACACCCCGCCTAGCTTGTCTGGTGAGTTTCAGACCAACAAGAGACCCTGTCTCAAAAAAAAAAAAAAAAAAAAAAAAAAAGTGGCTAGCATCTGAGAAGTGATACCTGAGGCTGACCTCTGACCTTTCCACACATATGTGAGCACACACATTGTCATAGTTAGATACAGGTGTCAACTTGGCAGCTCTGGACACATTCGTAGAGAATTAGTAGTTGAGCTAAGCCCAGAGCAAACCTGCAGGAGATTGTCTAGTAGATGAGGAATGTCCAGACCATGGTGGGTGAGATTAGTCCCTGGGCAGGGGAATAAAATGGAAGAAACTGTTTGAGAAAGTGGGCATCCTTCTGTACATTTGGTCAGACACACTGTTCTGGCAAGTAAGGATTGTCCCTTTCTCAGCCATTACATGGAAATGTGTACCCGGTTCCTTCAGCCTTTGCAGCGGATTCTCCTCCCAAACTGGACACACAACTATAATTAGGAATCAAAGAGAAAATAAAGCCCTTGTTTCCTTAAGCATTTTTGTCATGATTTTATCAGCAACCATGCAGGTGAACTGCAATACACATACATACACACAAATAAATATGTGAATAAAGAATAAAAACACCGGCACCCCTGCTATCGGTCCTGTGGTTTCCACTGAGGGGCTCAGTCCTGGCAGAGACTTCTGGGGACAGAGGGATTAAGAACTAAATTCTCCAGCCGGGACTCAAAAGGACGGAAGGGATGATGCTGCCAGGTTCCTCCTGGCTTCTTCAGGCAAAATCTGCAGCGTCGGCTCCATAGCTTTCTCCCTAATTCTCAAATTGTTAACAGTCATCCACCAGATGCCGGGCAATTAAGGGCAAAGGTTGCCCTAACCCTTCTGGGTCCAGAGAGTTAGAGGAAAATGCACAAGTGAAGATTCTAAGAGAACGACGAAGAAACGCTTACAAGGAAACAAAAAAGGCTGGGCCAGCCTGGGCAACCCCGCAGAGAAAGATGCCACCTTAAGAAGGCCGACCTGGGCTGCACTGCTCCAGGTTAAAATATATACTTAGGAAGAAAGAATTTCATGACGATGGTGCTATGACATGCAGGCTCAGGCTGGGCGTGCACAGTCTGAATGCTGACCTTTCAGAACTATGTAGGAGTGTGATTATTCATTTTTCCTTATTTGGCCCTAAAGTGTTGTTTGGGAATATGGGACGCTACTGCAGTAGCTGGGAGCCAGGGAGGGGGGGGTCACACAAGCATATTTGAGTCTGCTGTGACTGGTCTTCAACACTCCTCCTGCCTAGGCCAGACAGACTTGTGTCACCACGTGGCTTTTTCACAGAAGTGACTTATAGGTAACGATAGGAAGGAGGCGTCGGTATGAGAAAGGATTTGCAAGTTGATGAGGTGGCTCAGTGGGCAAGTGTCACAGTTTACCTGCATGATGCCAATAAATTCTTGACCGTAGGGCTTGAGGGGGAGAAGGGGCTTTATTCTGATTTATGACTGTCCAGTTACCACTCAATCCAGCTTGGCAGGAGAGTTCATGCCAACATCAGGGCCAAGGGCACTGACCACGCCATATCCACAAGATTTCTGAGAGAGGGCAAAACCCCACTTGCCAGACAACAAACTGTATGTCTGCCCAAGGATGTCGGAGGTACCCTGACTCGCTGAACCAGTTTAAAAAGTACAGTGGACTTCACTCATGACTTCGCGTTCTTACCAGTTCAGTTCAGCAGCTGAACAAACTGAACAGTCCGCGTCTGGCGCTGAGAATGCTCGACTTTACTAAGAGCTCCTCTCCCGTCTTATCCGTCTACCCAGGGAATAGTCCTACCCCCCACGGGCTGGATCTTCCCCATCCATTAGATGTGCTTGGGGCTTAACTGAACTACTAATTCTTTACAAATGTGCCCAGAGCTGAGTATCCAATTGTCAAGTTGACACCTGCATGTGACTATGACTGTCAAGCTTCTTCGGGCACACATCAATCAACCTGAGTTCAATCCCTACAAGCCCACATGGAGAAGTGACTCCCTCAAATTGTCCTGTGACCTCTGTATGTACAGTGGCAATGACACACACATACATAAACACGACCACGCACAAGCACAACTACATAGACACCCACAGACCTAGGCATATAGACATAGACACGCAAAATAAATAAATGTTAAAAAAAATTTAAAAGGTCTAAAAAAAAAATCACTGCCGTTGCCAAAGAAAATTCCTCTTTGTGTTTAATTCCAGGGGCCAGCTGAGGTTTGCCGTTGTGCGTGACAGTACCAGTGGATCAGCACATGTCCAGTGAGCAGATTCTGATCCCAGACCCTTAGGCCAAGCACCGTCTTTCCACCAGCGTGGGGCTCTGCCCACTCTCCCCACCTGCTACCTGAGAACGTGTGCGGTGCTGCCGAAAATACTGCCACTGTGGGGGGTGGATCGGAGGCGCCAGAGCAGAGTCAGCTCTCTCTGTGGGTCCACGCCATGTGGGTCACGGAAGATAAAAAACAGCCACAGTTAACTCTAATAACGTATGCTGAGCCAACAGATCCAGGATATCACTTTCCATAAAGTTACAGTGTCTTTCATTTGTGTTAAATCTTCAAAAATTTGAAAATCTGGTATCTCTTTTTCTTTTTGCAGTGCTAGGGATAGACACAGGCCCTCACACGTGCTAGGTCAGCACTCTGCCACCGCCACGGCCCTGGCCTTGGTTGTTGAGACAGCTCACTATATAGCCCACCTTGCCTTCTAACACAATCTTGGTCTCCCAACGCACCCCCACACCAGGCTGGCCCAGGCCTTTTCCACACTCAAAGCACACACGGCTCAGTTTGCCCACCACGTGAGAGTACTCGAGAGACAGTGCCAATGTGAGAGCCGGGCTCGGGCCAGCTGGTGGCAGGGCCTAGGCAAGTCCTCGACCCTGCCGCACTGGGCTAGATGGTTCCTAAGGGTTCTTGAAATCTAAGGCTGTGGACACATCTGTCCCTTCTGAGAAATGTCTACATTAAGGCACTGAAAAAAAAAAAAAAAAAAAAAAAAGGATGGATGGGGAGCTGGAGAGATGGCTCAGGTTTAAGACTTTGCCTTGCAAGCAGAAGGTCCTGAGTTCGGATTCCAGGTCCCACGTAAAAATACCAGATGGAAACAGCAGTGGCCTGTACTTCTGGCTCCAGTGGGTGGAGCCTGGAAAATCCCAAAAAGGAGGTAGAAGAAATCCAGGATGATTCCCAAAGTCACTCTTGGTCCTCCACAGGGACATACAGTGCTCTCCGATACACACATACACACATGTTAAATGAATGAATGAATGAATGAAGTTCTTTAAAAAATAAATAAAAATGAGGATGGATGGACAGATGGACAGGGAGAGTGAATCAATAGGTACACGGTAGGTATCTACTGGTAGACGGATGATATGGATGGAGTACAAGTGAGGAAATGGGTGGATAGATGTGGGATGGGTAACAGACAGGAGGTAGATGGACGATAGCTGCATGAAAGTAGGATGGGAAAGGAGAATGATGGGAGGAGCTAAAAGAGCCAAAGAAAGGATACAGGTCCCCGTATGACAAGGTCACTACTGCTGCCTCCTGTCCCTGGTAAGATGAACTGCTAGGAACAGGGAGGGGGCTGGGTCCACCTGCAACCTGGGAGCTTGGGAGCTAGGAAGGAAAAGGGGAAGGAAGCTGCCGAGTGTTGCACGGCCTCAGGCAGCATCGCTCACGCACCCCTAGCTTAAAGTGACGACTATGCAAAGGCCACGCCACGTGGGAACACACGGGGGCTCCAAAGCAGCTTCTCTATTGATTGACTTGACATTATTCTTAATTTTTTTAAGCTATTTGAGAGAAAAAATGAGAGAGAGAGAGAACAGGAGCAGGCACATGCGTGCCATGGCACAAGCATAGAGATCAGAGGGCAACTTTCAAGGACTGAACTTAGGTCTCCACGTTTGCACAGACATCTTTACTCTCTTGGCCATCTCACCAGCCCTGACTTTTTTTTAACACATGTAAAACTGGGTTTTATCTTTATTTTCTTAAGCAATTTGTCTCCTGGAAAGGTACATAAGAAAATACTAGAATGATGTGGACCAGCAGGAAAACAAACTGGGATCAATTTGATATTCTTCCATTTCTGTACATTCCAGGGACCTGCCCACATTCCAAGGCAGGTCTGACATTTATGACTGAGACAAGCGGATCTTCCATCGCACTCCTAGTAACACCAAAATTAAGACCCTCATCTGTGTGCAACGATCCAGGGCAGAAGGACAGAACTGTCTGGTATTACCTGGCAAGGCGCTGTGGCTGTCCACGCTCATGGAGTAGATGCGCTCGTACACCAGCTTTCCTGCAGAACAAGAACATATGGTGTGGGCGACACATGTGCGACAGGAGCAAGCACTAAGCAAACGTTGCCAGTCAGGAGACGTGGCAACCCCCACCCCGACTCAGGCCTTAACTCCCGGTGGCATGCTGCCCCCTAGCGGACACACTCCAAGTCCCTGAGCTGTGGTGGTGGTTTCAGTAGAAGGGGGGTTTTCACTTTCAGGCAGAGGGGTAAGGGGCCCATTTTCCCCTTCAGTCTTGATTGGAACTCAGACCTCAGCCACCTCTGGTGTTCCCAGGTAGGCAACACTACGTGTGACCGTACTCCAGTGAGGCTGCAAACAGATAAGACGTCACTACAGTGTGAGGGGACAGAGAACAGCACGGCCGCAGCAGCGCCACGTGAGCCACCCGGAAGGTACAGCACGTGAGTGAACCAGCGCGCTTTGGTCCATTCATCTTCCCGCTGCGTGCGTGTGTCTCCCAGTGCCTGGGCCCACATCCCATGACCCTGCACAGTGAGATGCTCCAGGTGCCAGTCACCACAGCCACAAGACCCCACACGGTCACAGCATCCCACAGACTCAGGCCGACACAGGGCGAGACTGGCCACAGAAGACTGATGTGCGCGACACGGTGGGCTGGATCCCATGCGGTGTGCGCCGACAAGCATATAGGTGTGTGCAGTGAGAGGCCAGCGAACGTCCTTCGCCGGGCATCCGCCTTATTTTTTGACACAGGGTACCTCGCTGGCCTGGAGCACATCCAACATGTCTGCCTGGCTTAGTCCAGCTCTGCTTCTGCAGGACAGGGATTACAGGCGTGCGCACCGGCACCCCTGTTTTGGGTTTTAATGTGGGTTCGGAGGGTTAACGCAGGTCTCCGAGCACTTTCCTGGCTGAGCAATGAGCCCAGTTCCTCACTCTGCTTTACATAGACATAAAAATCCTAAGTCCCAATGACTTGTAAGTACAAGTGAAACTGCCTGGAGAAGAAAAGGGACAAAAGGGAAGAAGGGGACAGGCAGGGGGCAAGGAGGGGATACCCTCAAGCAGATCGTATACTGGCACGGAGTGGCCCAGGCAAGCTGCATAACAAGGTAAAAACTGGGGCTGGAGAGGTAGCTCAGGGGTTAAGCCTCTGCCTTGCAGGCAGAAGGTCCTGAGTTCGAATCCTAGATCCTACGTATAGACACTGGGCGGAAGCAGGGGCGGCCTGCGTTTCCAGTCCTGGTAGGGCGGAGCCTGTGAATCCCGGGGCAGAGTAAACAAGGAGGAGGTGGAGGCGGTCCATGGTGGTTCCCAAATTCATCCGTGGTTCTACACACACATACATACATACACATGCGCACACACGCATACACGTACAATTGAATAAAAAAAAAAAACAAAAAAACAAGGTAAAAGCTGCTGAGGACAGACCCAATGATGGCGCCCTGGGTGCTAGGGATGGGCCCAGGCACTGCCACAAGCTGGCACCATGTTCCATGTGCTGGTTTTAAATAGGTAAAACACCCCACGGCTCAAAACCAGCAAAGTTTCCGGGCGGCACTTCTTTCCCAGCCATCTCCTCCTGTCTGCGACCACTTTGTCTGACTCACTGATGTTTCCTTCCTTCCTTCCTTTCCACTATGGCTATTGGGGGTTTGTTGTGGTCTACTTTCTATTTTTCAAGGAAGGGTCTTATGTAGCCCAGGCTGATCTTGAACTCACAGCCAGAGATGATCTTGAACTCCTGATCCTCCTGACTCTAGAGCCCAAGTGCTGGGATTACAGGCGTGTGACACCATGTCAGTTTTCTGCAGTACTGGGGAGCAAACCCAGGGCTTTGTGCACACTGCCAAGTGAGCTATAGGCCTAGTACTCTCCCACCCCTCTAAAGAGAATCGTACTCTGTAGGTCAGGGTAACCTCAGAGCCACAGTTACCCTCTGTCCCGGCACCCCCCAGTGTAGGGGTGACAGGACTAAGCCACCATATCCAGCCTATTAATGTCGCTTTCCGCAAACACAAGCGAACAGATACCAACGTTCTAATTTCCCTTCTTAAGCACCCTCCCCAGGTGCCTCATTATCCCGGCTTTTCCACGCCTCCAGTACATCCCGAACTCTCCCCTCTG
This sequence comes from Typhlomys cinereus, assembly GCA_023101885.1. Classification (NCBI taxonomy): domain Eukaryota; kingdom Metazoa; phylum Chordata; class Mammalia; order Rodentia; family Platacanthomyidae; genus Typhlomys; species Typhlomys cinereus. The sequence continues at coordinate 331,083 of JALPQD010000480.1, read as the reverse complement.
GACACCAGTTATAGCCTCTGTCTTCCTTAAGCACACACAAGGTATACACAGGCACGCCATGGCTATGCAGCTGCTCCACGAGGTTGCCCACCATCTTTCCCTACATGGGTGGGATGTATTCCCATGGGGGGTTGCTGCTGCATCCGGCACTGACACTAGTCATGTTCATGGTGTGCGATCTGGGCCCCGTGAGGGAGAAAAGGGACCGAGGCTGTAGCTCTGTGGTGGGGCATTAGCTGAGCTTGTGCAAAGCCTGGCTCTCGACTACCAGGACTGTGTGACTTAGTGTGGCTCAGTCACCCTGAAGTCTGGCAGGAGGCAGCGTGTGGATCCTGCGCACAGCCCCACAGCACGGCGGGCGCATATGCACTGTGCCTTCTTGCTCAGAATGCAGCCAGGAGGGCAGAGCTGGCAGCGAGGTGCCTGCAGTCCTCACAGGCAGCGCTGGCCAGGCCTGCGGAGACCCTGGGCCTCCTCACCGTCCCGCAGCTGGTCTGCTGACTCACGGGCGTCTGCGGGAGGCCAGGTGCTGAGTCACCAGGCAGGGGACGGCCAGGAAAGCTGACATTTGTCCTCCATCCTGATTTCAAGAGCAAGTCCACGCTGGCGTGGTCCGACATGGCCCATGAGAGCGCATCGTCCCCACCACCGCCCCCAGGCCACACCAGCTCACCCGCCAATGGAAGAGCTGTGATGGTCCCTGGCCAGATCCTCCGCCTGCCCTGAGGCGTAGGGACAACACGGGCCAGAGGGGTGCCTTGGGGGGGGGCAAAGCCAAACTGGGTATATCCCTGCCCGATACCCTTCCTCCTTCAGATTGAATCCTAAGCCCTCTCTCTCCGTGGTCCACAGGCCCACCAGGAGCTTGGGCAGCTGCTTCTGACCTCAGTCCCTTCCGGTCACGGTGGTTCCAGGAGGTCTCCCTCTGCCCAGGTGGGCAGCACACACAGCACCCAGGACCTCTGGGCGCTGCCCCTTGACCTTCTACACCTGTAAGACCTCGAGCCTCACTGCCTTTCACTCACCTCCTCTCACCTCACCTCCTCTGAGCAGCCTGACCTAGCGCCTCCCATCCCAGGTCACCCCGCACCTGGTTCCTTTCGGTTTCCCTCCAGCAGCACAAGCCGTGCTAACATGCGGCAGAAGCTGGGGGGCTGGCTGACTCTCTGGGTCCTGTCTCTTTTACTGGGACACAAGTGCCATCCAGCTTCCCATCACCTCCGCTCGCTGCTCCATCCCCGCCACCTCCTGATCACCTAGACCCCTGGGTCTTCTTGCTCAGCTGGCACCCAGCCTTTTCTTGGGTAGCAGCAGAACCTCTTTGGAGGAGGTTTCATCCCCACAACCAGCTCATGGGCCAACCTGATCCATAGCAGGTTATAAGACCTTCATTGAGCTGGTTGGAGGAAACGGCCCTGTCCAGGCCCTAGATGCACCAGCAGCAACGCTAACCGCAGCAGAGGAATCACCCCAATGGAAAGTGCTGGAAAAAGACAAAGTGCCAATGACACTGAGCTCCTGGATCCAGCTGTACCTGCAGGCCGAACCCACTCCTGGGTTTTCAGCAGGAAGCAATGAATAGCCGGCTCCCTTCTGGGCTGGTTAGGTTTGCTGACACTCAGCTTATGGAAGACACACAGGCTGTTGGTCTCCTGGATGTGAGTGATATTTGTTTCCCGACATAGCAGGTCTTTGGGGGCATTATAGACAAGACTTGCCAGGTTGGGCAAGCCCCTGGGTCCCTCCCCAGCAGAGGGCAGACGACTCCAGTCTGCCTTCCAGCTCTCAAGAAAAAATATTTGCAGGTTTTGCTGGGGCATTTCCATGCTGAACGCCACTACAGCCAGAGGGTCCCCTGGGCTAGACGGTCTGCCTTGGGCCTCCTGCTCCTCTGGATGAGCCTCCGCCATCAGAACCCCTGATAAATAGCAAAGATCTCAAGTGTGTTTGGGGGCCAAGGCATCGCCAGGGACGCAGGAGAATCTCAGAGGTGCTGTGACCACCGCCCAGCAGTGTGGGGCTGTGGCGAGGGGCAATTCAAGGACAGCTTCTCGAGGTCACTGACTGGACACTGGCCCATGAGAATGCGCTCAGGAGTCCCAGCTGGAGAGTGGGCAGTGGCAGAGCTGGTCCAGAGACAGCGTCTGTCCGGGGCAGGGAGGGCTGGGAAGGGCCTTGCTCATGCCATAGTTTGGATCTCGCGAGCCTCCTTAAGGCTCACCTGTTAAGTGTGGCTTCTGGCCTTGTGTTCTTGGGAGGTCATGGGCCCTTTAAGGGGTGGGGCCTAGTGAGAGGTTTTTAGGCCACTGAGCATGTGCCCGTGAAGGGGACTGTGGGACCCCAGCCCTTCCCTCCCTCCTGCTTCCTGTCTATGAGGTGAGTGGCCTTGACCTGCCTCCCCACAGACCTAAAGCATGGCCTGATAAACGTTCCCCCTCAACAAGCCCACTAGTCCAGGCATTCTGTTAAAGTGACAGAAAGCTGGCAGCACATTCAGGTCTGAGCAATGCAGGGTCAGATGTTCTTGAGGTGGCAACAGAGGAGTTGGCTTAGTCAGGACGCGCACCCCACCCCAACTTCATGCATTCTCATCTCTGCCTCTGCTTCTACCTGTACTGTCCTATAAAATTGCTTAAAGAACACGCCCACTGCAGCTGGGGGGTGGTGGAGGGGTTTCTAGTGTTCATCACCTTAGGGAACGATGGTCAGTAACAACTGAATACAGCTTTGATGGTTCCCATACACTTTATGGAAATGACACAGGCGCAAGGTTTGGCCGTCCCCTCGGCTGAACTGCTGAAGCCACGGCCAGCACTAACCAGAGCAACTGTTCCAGACACTTCCAAGGCGAGCATCCTTGCTGGGCACCCGATGCCAGCCACAGGACTTACCGAATGTGTCAAGGATGTCGGTGATGAGGACAAATTTGCTGGGGTAGAACTGAATGACGCTCGTGTCCGACAGCAGCTTTGAGCACTACAAAGAGAGAAAGGGCAAGGAAATGCGCCAGTCTGAACATCAATGGTTTCCACTGACAGGTAAATGGGTTTATCAAGTCCCGAGTGTCTAGGCCTGGGAAGTACAATAGCAAGGAAAAAACCTGACAGTGCTTTTGACAAATGGAGCCTCCTATGAAAGCTTCTCGAACATCCTGCTCTAGTAAAACCACACGGCCGTGGGAACCTTTCTAGAATTCCTGCTCATCTGTCAACCAGGTTCAGCCCTCTTCCCCACCATGTCCTCTCACGTGACCAATGTCTGTGCTAAGTGCTTCCACCCTGGCGCCTGCGGCTTCCCTTCAGCATGGCTGGGGTGCCTGAGTGATCTTTACATGGGCCCCGGAGCTTCTTAGGCTGACACCCACCACTTATTGTCCCTCCTGAGCGTCCCTTCAGGGGACACGAGCTTACAGAGATGCACGCGCTCCACCTCAGTCCCGCAGGCCGCCATGCGACCCTCACACTGCTGCGTGTGTCACCGGGCCACAGACATGCTCAGGACGCTGAGTGAAGACAGCAGCCACACAGCCCAGCCCTGACCACCCCTGTTAACGTCAAGGAGGAAGAGTCCTTCCGCCTCAGCGGCCTTCAGTCAGACACATGCAAGCCGGTACAAGGACCCCAACAACCTGCCCATGTTTTGGCATCGCTCTGGCGGGTCCTCAAAAAAGACCTCTTGAAAATGACTGAGGGCTGACAAGAGGGTTCAGTGGGAAAGGGGCCTACCTGCAATCCCAGAGACCTCAGTTCGGTGCCTGGAAGCCCACATGGTAGAAGGAGAGAACTGACTTCTAAAAGTCGTCCTCTGACCTCCACCTATACACCATGGCATATATGTTTGCTCTCTCTCTCTCTTTCTCTCTCTCAAATAAATAAGATATATAAAAATGACTGACTCAGATACTTAATGAAAGGACCTTTAACTGGACATCAGGCTGCTCCTTAGTATTTATGCTGAAGCTCAACAAGTGCCACGACCCTCCGCAGTCACACACATGCACACCGTGGACGGTGGCGCAGGCAGACGCGCTGCTGTGAATGACTGACAGCTGCAGGTTCAGCTCTAAAGAGAACATTTGTGCCCTCTGAGGCTCAGGATTACCGCAAAGGAGGGGGTGCAGAGAATGTAGGAGCGGGAGATGGGGAGAAAGGCTGAGAAACTGAGCGAGCAGAGCAGCCAAGGCAGGCATGGTCTCCTCGCAGCTGCGGCCTCATGCCCCGGGCCGGCCTACAGCTGAGCTAGAAGGAGGAGGGGAAGGACCCAATCCTCCCTACTGGATACTGACTACTGATGGATTCTAGGCTTGGGGGGCAGCATGAGTGTCTTCACCAGGGTACCCTGAAAGCCCTCCAGGATACAGGGCACACTTCCAAATCCACAATCACACAAACACTCCTGGTTAAACACAGCGGAGAGACATGAATGTGATAAAGAGACTTCTGGGGGCAGGGGAGGGGTAATACGGTGGGAGATCAGAGAAGGGGGTGCCACAGAATCAGAATGCACTAACATGCATGAAATTGTCAAAAATTAAAGTCAGCAAGCTAAAAAAAAGAGAAGGTGCTTAATGTGTTTCTAGGGTGCAGGGCATGCATGCACAGTGATTGGCACATCCAGCATGCTGAGAGGGGGGATGCCTGTCTTCCCTTTGGCTCTGTTCCCCAGAATCCACACTGTGACAGTTGCTGAAGTTTCCCCTTCCTGTGACGGGCCTGAAAGTCAGCAGCATCCTCTCACGGCCCACATGTCAAGAGCAGGGGGACACAGCTGTTAAAACACCACCACCGAGACATCTAGGTGGAAGGGGACCCGCCTCCCCGCGCCTTGCACAGCCACACTCCCGCGCCTTTTATGAGAGCTCCAACTTCAACAACTGCCCTGGAGGAATTCCAGGACTAGGAAAAGAAACACACACCCATGCATGTTCACACACACACCCGTGCACGCTTGCACACACATGCATATGGCCCGTGCATGCTCACACGCACATGCACACACCTGTGCATACTCACACACTCGAATGCAAACACACACACACACACAGACTGTTCACAATACATGGGTCTTGGTGTCAGGAACGTGATGTTTCAAGAGCTCCTCCCCAGCGGAGCCTCTCAGAGAACAGCAGTTGCCCAGGGCGAGGCAGGGCAGTTTCCAGTTAAGCCCCCCTGGGCCTCGCTGACATCTGTGCACTGATTCTTGCTGAACGGAATTCACAGAACGTGCACTCCATAAAGGGCGACAGGAACCGGAATGCTGCTTCTTCGCTCTCGGCTCTAAAGCGCCACGAGCGTCACTGTTTGAAGACGCTGTGGTTTGTCAGGCTGCACACTGTCTTATTCATTTCACGTTCCCGTTGCCACGATGAACGCGATGCAAAGAACCCTGGAGAGACCTTTCCACCAGCTTCCGGCTCCGGTGACAGTGCTAACTGGCAGACGCTTCACCAGCAGGGGCCGAAAAGTGGCTGAGGGAACTGGCTACACCGTATTCTTCACAGGAAGAGCTGAGAGGGACGAGGATCCAAGCGTACCTTCTAGCTTGCCCGTCTGCCAAATGCTAACGGACTCTCTCTCCATCTTATCTATCTGCCCAGGGAGTGTCCTACCCACTATGTGCTGGGTCTTCCCACGATTAGATAATTTCCTATAGTCCTGCTCAGAGACATGCATTAGCTAAGTAATTCTTCACAGATGTGTCTAAAGGCTCAGTCTCTGAAGTGTCATGTTGATCGCATTGATAGCTATAACTAACTGTTATAAGTACTGTGTCCTAAAACTTGTCTGGCAACAAATCTCCAGGGGTCTGCAGAGATGGCTCCGTCGTAGAGTATCAGCACACAAGCATGAAGACCTGAGTTCAGATGCTCGAGACCTGTGTAAAAACAGGTGATGGTGTACACCTGCCACCCAGCAGCGGGGAGGGGAGGCGGACCCCTGGGTTCCCTGCCAGTCACCCCAGGCAATCGGCTGAGAGACCTGTCTCAGATAATAAGGTGCAGGGAGATTGATGAAGACACGCCAATTTCTAGCCTCTACGCACATGTATATGCACACATGAGCTTGCACACTCGCGTGCGCGAGCGCGCGCACACACACACACACACACACACTGTGGAATCGCCAGCTGAGACGTTTTGAGCAAGGACTCTGGATAAGAAGCTCGTGGACACTGGGCTGCTGCTGCCCACGACTCACAGCCCACTAGTCACACATCTGCCACTGGAACTTCAGAATCGCCATAGCGCCTGGAGAGGTAACGGCCCCATGCCCCAGATGCTGAGGAATCTGTCTGGGTGCAGCCTGCACACCAGGCAAACGCCATGGGCAGCCAGGCTGGCCAGGACACTTTGCTGTACACATCTGCCAGATGGGTGTCTGAGCCACTGGCTACCAAAGAAAACACTGAAAGGGTAGTGTGGTGAATGCTGATGGTGTTCTCTTCCTCCTTTATTTTTTTAAATCTTTTTTCATTTTTTCTTATTATATTTGGGCATGAGAAAGAGAGAGAGAGAGAGAGAGAGGGCACTGCCACCTTTTTACTTACTCTGGCTCCACCCACCAGCGTCAGAAGTGCAGGCCACCACTGGTTCTGACTGACTTTTTTTTTTCATTTGGGATGTGGTATCTGAACTCAGGACCTTCTGCTTTCGGGACAGAGTCTCAACCCCTGAGCCACCTCTCCAGCCCCCTCCTTTATTTTTAATGAGGTAAGATGCTAGCCACATTCTATATGGGAAGACACAGGGGTTTCTAAGATTAAGATTTAAAAAAAAATACTTGTGGTTTGGGGTAACAGCCGCACAGCTGAGAACCTGAGTTCAAATCCCAGAGACCTCATAACAAAAAGTCAGGTGGGGAAGCGCATGCTTGTGATCCCAGCATGGGCAGGTGGAAAAAGGGGGAACCGTGGGGCTCAATGGCCGGCAAGCCCAGTTCAGGCCAATGATAGACCCCCCCACAAAGCAGAACAAAACACCAAGGTGGACACTTGAGGTAATCTCTTGCCTCTACATACATGGGCATATACATGCATTCACACACCCCCACATGCACCTGTGCCCACAAGAACGCCCACATGCATGCATCTCTCTCTCACACACACACACACACACACACACACACACACACACACACGCAATATGAATCACCATACAAATGGACAAATTAAAACAGTGACCTGCGACTGGAAACCAGGGAGGGAAAAGGGGAGGGAGCGCAAAAGAAAGGAACGGAAGGAAATGGGGAAGGAAGTTAGGGGAACACTGCTACACGGACCATATGAAAACATCCTAAAACCAGTAGGAAAAGTACAAAGAACACAATAGGAAAATGTGTGGGAGGCATTCAACAAAAGATGCTTCACAGAGAGGAAACCCCGAGGCCTCTAAACCCGCAACAGGATGTGCCGCTTCGTCAGCCAGCAGAACCACACACTACGGCACAAGAAACTCTGCACAGCCTAACGGGAAAAATCAAAACAGAAGGTGTGCCCGCGCCACCGTAGACGGCCACAGTGCCGATTGCCACACCACACCCTCGAGAGTGTGCGGACAGATGCTGGGGAAGGTGGCACAGGCCTTGGTGACACCGAGCAGCCAGGGGCCAGCAGATAGAGAGTTAATCAGACACTGCAGGATGGCTGCCTCCAGACGGGAAGCTCTCTGAAGCCGCCATCGCTCTGCTGCAATGCAGACCCCTGAACTCCAGAGCAGCTTGCCATAGCCCTAGCTAGCGCCCACCACCTCCTCCCTCCCCCCACTTCCCCATGCACAGACAGGGTAAGAGGACCTGTCCGCAGGAGCACACACACTGCAAACCAACATCAGAACAGAAGAGAAAAGGACCCAGCGTTACCTCCTATCGTGAAACACCAAGAAAGGTCTCCCTGCCACATACGGAATCATCTTCAAACAGCCACCTCTCCTAAAAGCCCTCCCGCACAAGAAGCAGGCAGAGCCATCCTGTTATCTCAACAAGCAGCACGGTCCCTCTGAATTGGACGTGACTGTTCAGACATCTCCCGCTGCTCTGAAAATTCTAACTCGTGAACAAGCCCTCTGCCACAACCTTGTAAGTGTGTCATAGTTGGGCACAGGTATCAACTTGAAGCTGAGAGTTTGAGCTCCGGGCACATTTGTAGAGAGTTGAGCCCAGAGCAAACCTGCAAGAGATTGTCTAGCTGATGGGGAAGGCCCAGAATATAGTGGGCGAGACAGTTGAATAAAATACTGAGAGATGGTTGAGGAAGTCAGCATCTTTTTGTACATTTGGCCAGACGTGCTGGTCTGGCAAATAAGGATCATCCCTCTCTCAGCCACTACGTAGAGATGGTGTGGCCAGTTCTCTCCGCCCTGGTATTGGTGCGTGCTTTCCCGTCAAGCTGGACTAAGAACTGTAACGGGACTATCAGTAAGAAAATAAATCTGGGGCTGGAGAGGTGGCTCAGGGGTTAAGCCTCTGCCTTGTAGGCGGAAGGTCCTGAGTTCGGATCTCATATCCCACGTATAGACGCCAGGCGGAAGCGGGGGCGGCCTGCATTTCTGGTCCTGGTAGGGCGGAGCCTGTGAATCCCGGGGCAGAAGGAGGTGGAGGCGTCCATGGTGGTTCCCGAATTCGTCCGTGGTTCTACATACACAGACACATGCGCGCGCACACATACATACATACACACACACACGCACAATTGAATAAAAAAAAAAAGAAAAGAAATCTCTTGTTCCCTTAAGCCATTTGATGGTCACTTATCAGCAACCATGTAGGCGAACTGCAACAGAGCGCTTTCTGCCGAGATAGGAGGATCCTTAGGGTCAACCCAGAAGCGACTCTTTCCCTTGTAGGACTGGCTCCCATAGTTGTCAGGGACGGACAAATTCAACCACCAGGAGGAGTCTAAGAACACTCTTTTCCCAATGGTACAAATGTTTTTCTTGTTGTGTAATTATGCCTCTACAAGGTATCTCAGACACATACACACAGTAATCCCGAGCCAATCTCTCTGATCGTGGAAACCTGGTAGACAGCTGTTCGGCCTTTAGTGAGCACAAATATGTCACCAGTTGTCCCAAGGCCAAGGCCCGGCCCAGCCCAGGGGTGCCATTCATTCTGACATGGGCCAGAAGTGTGCTGTACACAACAGGTGCAGCGTACAGAGCCCCGACGGGGTCACCTTGTAAGACAGATTCCTAATTGTGGCCTTTCAAAAGGAAGCTGTGAAAATGGAAGAAACAAATCCATGAGACCTGAAGAAGTTCTCTGAAAACCCAATTTAAGAAGGCCTTTCAGACAGGAAATTGAGGGGTGTGGGGGAGCTCCCTGACCTGGATGACGATCTTCAGAGCCTTCACTTTCTGGTCAGAGGCCCAGGCGTCCTTCAGCGCCTGGTTGAGCTCCTCTATGCGGGTCACGTAGTCCTGCTGCGTCAGGTTCAGCAGCTCCTTCTGGGATCCCTGCACATGGAAGGCAGCAGTGTGAGCATGTGGGCATGCAAGGAAAACATGTCTGTCTGCCCGTCACTTCCACACAGAGCAGCTGGGTGCTGGCTGCACCCCAGCCTGACAGAGAGGTGTCCAAGAAGCCCGAGGCCAGTCAGGCCCGAGCCACCCCAGGGCACCACCAGTGAGTGCCACGATCCTGCAGCTAGATAGTTACTGGGACACAGGTCTGATGCCTGCTGGGTGCAAGTCTTGGCACTAGAAGGACCTCCAGGACAAAGTCATCTTTGCTCAAGATGTTTGGGCACAGCCACGTTCTTGCTGCACCCGATTAGAGCACCAGGGCTGGGGGATGTGGGTAGGGGCAAAGATTAACCCATGGGGGAAGGGGTTCCCATGGTGGGCACACTTGCTTTCAGCTATCTGGGAGGCCCCGGGCAGGAGCACAGATTGGACCTCAGTTTGAGGCGAACCTGGGCAAAGAAGCGACACTCCCCCTCAAATAAGAATCTTGAACACAGTTCCGTGATGACACTCATCATGCCCAGTAACAGTAAAGTGCTGGTCACTGCTGAAGCACAACCCAGCCCCTGAGAGGCTGAGATGACAGGGAAGGGTTCATCCTGGCGGGAAAGGACAGTCCCAAGCAGGCTGCTGCTAGAGCCGATGCCAGGGAAGGCTTGCTGGAGAGCGTGACTTGAGGTCTGTCCCATGTGGAGGGCAGGTGCCAACCAGGTACCGGGACAGGGGCACTACCTAGAAGAAAAACGGTGCTGGGGGTGGAGAGAGGGAGGACCACCCGCAGCCAGAGCCGCTAGACACATGGCCCAGTTCAGTGACAGCAATACTCCTTGGTCCCCCACGTGGCAAGGAGACCCCTCGGCTCAAAGGAAAGCGGGGCAGACGCTGCTAACACAGCTGCAAGCAGGAGCCGCAGGGACACACCCGACAGGCAGGAGGCTCAGGGCTGCGGGAGGTTCCACTCTGCCTTCTAGAGCTGCAGGGTGTGAGGTAGGCAGGGTCACGTGACTTGTCTGGGGACCAGGTTGTGATCAGAGCAATCAAGGCAGGGACAATCTCCTTCCTTCAGCTCGGCTGAGACGACTTGGGGAGCTGGATGCTCAGGTGACAGCACCGCGTGTTGGAACTGTGTCCACCACCTGTAGAAGTCACTGCAAGCTAGAGACATCCTTGTTCCGAGGAACCCTCCATAAACGCAGCCGTGCCCTCTCTGAGCTGGAGATGGGGGCCCCTCCATGGGGTGGCCGTGAAGGGAGGCACAGGCTGCAGGGAAAACCACAGGGCAGGGACGAGGATGAGAACAGCTGCTGGGGCTCTCGTGGGCTGTGAAGACAAGGTGCTCAAGGTCACTGTGACCTCTGGCTCAGGCAGAGGGCTGGAAAGCACCTGCCACACACTGTGTCCACCACACCGCATCCACCACACCACGTCCACCACAGCTGCTCACCTCCTCGAAGTCATCCAGCTCCTCCAGGCGCGTTCGAACTTTCTCCGACATGGCAGAAGTCACCGTCCCTGCTCTGCCTACATGACAGAGACTGATGTGGGTCCCATTGGGAGGTTTTCTCTTGTACCCACACCCATAGTGGAAGGCATCGTTCACCCGGCACCGTATCATGAACAAAGATGCCAGCTGAGACTTCACTATGGGAGAACGAAGTTTGGAAAGCACCTCCCGGGGTGTGGCTGACGGTCAGTCAAGTGTCCCCACCGACCAGCTGCTGCCTGCGAGCCCCATCAGTACTTGCAGATCATACTCTGTCCTTGGGCTTCCTCTGAGAGAGCTGACCAGAGACGATGATGCTCCAGTGTCACTGTCGCAACTGAAGGCCTCTCGGGCTTACAGGGGCAGCACAGAGCACCCCAGAGCCTCGCCTGAGCAAACAGGACGAGGCCCCTGCAGCAGCTGTTAACATGGCTCTTGCCGCTGGCAGGAGTCAGTGGACACAGACAAAGAACACGGGCCAGGGCCAGCCACAGGGTGAGGCCTGCCCGCTGCCTGCTGCTCTGCAGGCCCATTTGCATCTCTTCATGGGGGGTTCCCACTCGAGTACTGAGGGTCATGCTGTTTAACCAGTCCTTTGCCCGTCCCCACCACATGGGCAGAGGCCTCTGGAAGGCCTCCAAAGCGCCATGTGTTCAAGGTCCCCAGCCCGAGGCACTCTGGGAGGTGGCGCCTTTAGGGGGCAGGGCTATGGAAGGAGGTGAGGCCGCTGGGGTTGTGCTCTGAAGGGACTTTGGTCCCTTCCTCTCTCTGCTGCCCATTGGCGTAAGCGTGAGGACCTGGGTTCAGATCCCCGGCACACATGTGAAAGGCCAGGCACAGCGCACAGCTACAATCCTGGTACTAGAAGGATCCCTGGGGCTTGGCTGGCGAGCCGGCCTAGCTGACTCTGTGCACTGGGCCAGTGAGAGCCCTCGTCTCAACAGTAAGCTGGAAAGCAAATGAGCAAACACCTGACGCCGACCCTGCCCTCCACAGGCATGGACACAGCAGCACACACAGCAACATACACAAACACACACAGGCACGCAAAGAAGGGATGTAGCCATCCCTAGCGGGAGGGGGCACTCCTGTCCTGTGTCCCTGACGTCAATCTGGAACCTTGGTCCTGTATCCCTGGGGACCTCTGAGTCTGCATTTCTGTCCTCATCTACACACTATCGTACAGTGTCTAACTCAGTTAAGCAATAGGAATGCGCACACACAAACATCCCTTCCTCCTGAACTCTTCCAAGTAGAGAGAACTCCTTACCTTTTTCTGATCCCATGAACAGGTTCTGCAGAGACAAACAACATGGATAAAAACGAATATTTGTTAAAATCTGTGCCATCATAGGTCACGTTTTTCCAACAAAGCCATTTATACATCCAAATGAAAGATACAAGTAGACATTCAAAGAAGAAATCCGCAGAGCCGCCCTGGGCTCCCCCTCTCTGGACCTGGTCTCAAAGCTCGGATGTCGTGTTGCTGTCATTAGACAAGGTTTGGGCTGGAGAGATGGTTTAGGGGTTAAGACTCAGCCTCACAAGCAGAAGGTCCTGAGTTCGGATCCCAGGTCCCACATAAAATTGCTGAAGTCCCACAGGAACACACTGTCCTCTGATACACACACACACACACACACACACACACACACACACACACACACGCAAAAATAAATAAGTAAATAGATTAAAAAAGAAAGAAAGAAAGAACTAGCACAGGCAAAAACTGCTTGCCCTGGGTGGGTCTCACTTACTGAGACTTTTCTGTTGGGGGGTGACTTGCCCAGGACAGGAGTTCCCCTTTCTTGTTCATGCCCCCTCCAGTCAACAAGCAGCCACCCCAAGAAAGAGTGAAACTCAGCCACTTGGGCCCCCTCTCCTCCTTCACACCCCACCTCCTCTCCATGAAGACCCTCATGCTGTCTCTGAACTGTGCCACACCCAATTCTTCACACACTGATTTCTAGAGAAACCTATCAGCACACTTTCTCGAAGGCAATATTGACATGAGAGGAAAAGAGAGCCCAAGATGGAAGTGGGGTGCCGCTGGGCGCTCACCATGGACAGCTTCTCTGTCGTCGTGTACCGGGCGAGGATCTCTCCGCGCTTGCTGGCCCAAGGCTCGAAATCAGCTCCCACCACAGCATTATCATCTTTCTCGCGCTTCTTCCTGGAGCTGTCCTAAAAAAGCGCAAGAAACCTCCTCAGGGGCAGAACTGCTCTGTGGATGTCCCTCTACAGTGCCTGAGCGGAACCCAGGACCCTGCGCACGCCGAGCAAGCGCTTAACCACTGAGCTCAGCAATACCATCTTTTAAATGTATGTGTGTGGGCATGCTTGGGCATGCGGGGTACACAGATGTGTGTCGGTGCAAGTTCACATGTGTGCATGTGCATGTGGAGGTCAAAGGACACACTCAGGGATCATCCTCAACAATACCGTCCACCAACTTAAAGGCGGGGTCTCTCACTCCTGGAAGTCACCACTTAGGTGGAGCTGGTCGGCCAGCGAGACCCAGGGATTCCCCTGACACCGTCTCCCCAAAGCTGGATTTACACTTATGTGAAATTTTGTGTGGATTCTGCAAGGCAAGTACCCTATCAACTGAGCCACTTCCATAGTCCATAGTATTTCCATCTTTAAAAATCAGATGGCAGCAGAAGGCAGATGCTCTCTCACTGAGGACTCAAAGGTCTCGCTAAAGGCTTACTCTGATAAGAAAAAACATTCTTTTGAATGTAATAGCCAATAAACATCAAAAGTACAGAAATTCACTGAGAATCCAGAGAAAAACACACTGGAAAAGAACATTTTCGATTGTGCAAATGGCCGAGAGTTCAAATGCCTGCTAGTATTCAGGCTCCAGCAAACAGGCGGGCCTAGCGTCACTGGCAGGAGAACAGTACGGGAAGGACTCTAGAGTGGAGAATGATTTGGTGGCATTCATCAGAACCATAGGCAAACACCACGCCAACCCAGCAGAGAGCTCCTAGAAAGCTCTCCTGAAGAATCCCTCCGGGATTCTGCACAGAGGAACCACGAGGTGTACGTACTGTTAACACCAGCAACACATACACTCCATCCATGTGTCGGCCAGCAGAGAGGGGGAGGGTTTGAATGTACCACATCCATTCCTTAGAATGTAATGCAGCTGTGCAACACGACAAGGCCACGTATGGGAAGTTCCCATGAGACACGGTACCAAGGTTTAAAAAAAAAAAAAGTTGCAGAGGAGCTGGGTATGTGGCTCAGTTGATCGAGTGTTTGCCCAGCATGAAACCCTGGCTCAATCCTGGCACCACACAAACCGGGAGTGGTGGTGGCACGTGCACTAAAGAGGATGGAGAATCTGGAGTTCAACCAGACAGCTCGTTCAAGGCCAACTTGGGCTCCGTGATACCTTGTCCCAGTATATATAACAAGTAAGCAAATAAATAAATAAAGGCACTTCCCCAAGACATCATCCCCCACCCTCCTAACACCCCCCTCCCAGGGCTCTGCTCTTTAAGCAGGAGCCTGTGGGCATGCGGACACCCTGTGCATTACACATGCTCAGAGCAAGAACCACAGCCCACCACCCGCACCCACGGACCCAATCCCTGCAGTCCGTGCATTACCGTGGCTGATGCCACAGCTGCAGGGTCCACAGTGGCCGCGAACATGGACAAGGGGTCAGTGCCATCGAGGACGCTGCTGAGCGGGTCGACCACAGAGCTGGAGGAGGAGGAGGATGTGGAGGAAGAGCTTCCTTTCCGGTTCACTTTCTTTGTCTTGGACTCCGTGACCTGTGGAGACAGTCCAAGCAGGTACAGGGGAGGTGGCCTGGTCCCTACGGGACGCTCAACAGGGTCCCTTCTCTCAGTGCAAGCTGAACTGGCCTCTGGCCTGTGGAGAGCCATGGCAGTATGCAGGGGATGGAGGCTGGTGAGAAGGGAAGGCAGGAAGCGAGATGAGACGTGGAAAGGGTTTCAAAAGTCACTTAGGGGCAGGAGGAACGGCGCAGGGGTTAAGTCTCCACCTTGCAAGCAAAAGGACCTCAGTTCAGATCCCAGGTATCATGTAAAAAAAAAACCAAAAAACAGCAGGCAGAAGTGGTAGCGGCTTGCATACCTGATCCTGGAAGGCAGAGTCTGGGCAACCCCAGAGCAAAGCAGTAAGAAGGTAGAACAATCCAGGATGATTCCCAAAGTCACCTCTCCACAGGTACTTCTACATCCATCCACCCCCCTCCCCCAACACACACACACAAACACACACACAAGTCTTGGGGGCTGGGGTATAGTCATGAAGCCAAGCTCCTGGTTCAATTCCCAGTTCCAAAATTATCACTTGAGAGGCTTTGGACTGAGAAGGTTCCAGAACTCTGGTCTCCTGGATGAGGAAGTCAAAAGAAATCCAACCCTCACTCAAAGCAGAGCTTAAAGAATCAGGAGCCAGAGCTGGAAAAATAGTCAGGGGGTAAAGGCGCCTGAGCACAAACAGGTAACCTAAGTTGGATACTCAGAAACCCACCCGGTGGAAGAACGTTGTCCTTTGACTTCCAAGTGCCTTAGACACGGAAGGAAGTAATGAGGTCATCCTCCCCCTCCCCTTATGTAAATGGCGTCTGTGATAGTTAAGCCTGGCTGTCAACTTGACACACCTGGTATTCACTAAGATCAGCTGAGACCACACCTGGAAGGATCAACTAAGACCACCTGGTAGGATTATACCCGCCCTAGATCCCATAGGAACCTCCCGTCATGGACCATATAAATGGGACTGAAGAATATAGGAAGAGACACATTCTAGGAATACCCAAGCTATGTGGAGGTCTGTGGTGACTTAGCCTGCCTGCCAGCCAGCCATGCCATCTCCGCCATGAAAGACTATTTATTTCCCCTCTGGAACTGTAAATTGAATAAATCTCCCTTTCTCCCGTAAGTTGTTTCACTTTGAATGCTCTCTCACAGCAATAGTAAAAGTGACCGTTACGTCTGCTAGAGAAGGGCTTATTCATATATAAGAAGCCTCCACATGATCTAGGGTCACAGAAGTGTCCTGTGAGTAGACGGGAAGACACGTGGCCTCTCCTGTCTGGACGTGAGTACCTGATGGAAAAAGTTCGCCAGCTGATGGCTGGCGAGCAGGAAATTGCTCAGCCTGTGGGCAAACCCGCAGCCGACGGCCCAGCTGAGAAGCTCAAAAAACACTTTCTCCATTTTCATAACAAACACAACTGTGTCCTCTGGTTTCCTTGGCTGCCTGCCCTAGGGGGCAGGCTCACTTAGAAGTCCACCTACTGTGACTGCAGGCAAACAGGCTGGTCGGTGGGTTTGTTGGTTTTGCACCTGGGTCTCACTCTGCAGCTCCGCCTGGCTGGAACTGCCAATCCCCTTGCTCAGCTTCCTGAGTGCTGGGACTACAGGCTTGGACACATGGCTTGTAACCGTGTTCTTGAACAGCTGTGGTGAAGAAGGGTGGTTCCCAAACAAGCAGTATTTGTGCTGCCTGGAGCTTGCCAGGGACGCGGTCTCTCAGACCCCACACACCCCAGACCACTGCAGCATGGCATTTGCTGTGTGTGTGTGTGTATGTGAGGCAGGTACACAAGTGACCATGCCTGGTCCTTGGAGCCGACATTCCCTGGCCGCCAAGGGACAGCCACACCTGCTAGAGCGCCAGCCCAGCAGAGATCTCTTTGTGTGTGGGGGGGGTGTTGTAGAAGAGGGAATTGTGTGTGCCCGTGAAGGTCCAAGGGTGACTTCAGGAATCATGCTGGATTGATCTACCTCTTTATTGCTTTGTTTTCGGATTTTCAGGCTCCACCTGCAGGGCTGGAATTATTATTTCCTCCCAAAATTTTTACATGGG
This sequence comes from Typhlomys cinereus, assembly GCA_023101885.1. Taxonomy (NCBI): domain Eukaryota; kingdom Metazoa; phylum Chordata; class Mammalia; order Rodentia; family Platacanthomyidae; genus Typhlomys; species Typhlomys cinereus. The sequence continues at coordinate 314,287 of JALPQD010000480.1, read as the reverse complement.
ATCTGGAGATCTGAACTCAGGTCCTTTTACTCATGAGCAAAGACTTTAACCCCTGAGCCATCTCCCCAGCCCCCATCAGGTCCCTTCAGTGACTTCACTTGGTTCTACCTGGACGTACAGCCTGGGGTTCTTTAGAACAGCACTGTCCCCTGGTGGCCAGAGTGATTCTTGCTATGTAGAGAGATTAAAGGTGTATTGAGCTGGTCCTCCTCCCCAGGGTCACCTGACTGACATTGTATGCTAATTAGATACATAGATGTCAATTTGACAATTAAAGATTGAGTTCTGAGCACATCTGTGAAGAGTTAGTGTGAAGGTGAGCCCGTGAGCGAGCCCCAGAGAATATCTAACTAATGTGGGAAGTCCCAGGCTAAGGTGGGCAGGACCACTCCCGGCAGGCGGATGAGACTCATGAGATTCGGAAGCTGGTCCAGTGAGCTGAAGTGAACTCTGTCCCTCTTCATCAGTCCCTGTAGATATGGAGTGGTCATTCCTTCAGTTCCTGGTGTTGGTATGAGCTCTCCTGCCAAGCTGGTCCAAGAATCATAAGCAAGAATAAAACCTATTGTTCCCCTAAGCTGTTTGGCTGTGAATTTATGGGCAACATGCAGGCGCACTGCAGCACACAAGGAAGAGGAGAAGAAGGAGCAAACCCATTGATTCGAGCAAGTGAAAGTCACTGATGAAGGAAGAAGACCCCAGGCCGTGCCAGGCTGAGGACCAGGCCGTGCCAGACTGAGGACCAGGCCGTGCCAGGCTGAGGACCAGGCCGTGCCAGGCTGAGGACTAGGCCGTGCCAGGGTGAGCGACCAGCTGTGCCAGGCTGAGGGACCAGGCCTTCCTGTACCCTGGAGGAGCCCTGCCCAGAACTCACAGTGATGGGCTTCAGCGGGTGGTAGTCCCCACATTCCAGCGGCACCGCCTCCAGCCGGCAGGAGGCCAGCTCTGCCTTGTAGTTCCTGTTCCGGGAATGCCTGAAACAGAAGAAACGAGGTGACTCACGGGAGGGGACGCCGGGTGGGTGACTGGGACCCGAAACTGCTGCCCGGACTCCTCTGTCAACAGATTGATTCGGAGCACATGGTACTGCTAGCCAGAACGGCAAGACATGCTGTGTGGGTCTGTGGAGAAAAGGACCCCTGAGCGCGTGCGCCTGTGAAGAGGCCCAGGGGTGACAGGAGCAATCATCTGGATTGCTTTAGCCCCTTAATGCTTTGCCCTGGGGTTTCCCAGGCTCCATCTTCCAGGATCAGAATTACAAGCCACTGCTACAGCTACCTGGTATTTCTGCACACAGTATGGGGAGGTGAACACCCTGAACTTGGAGGCCAGGACCCAAGCCAAAGGGGATTCACTATGGGTGCCCAATTTTCCCAGGCCACTCGTCCTCCAGAGCACTGGCTGACCAGTTCTTGCCAGAGGCTGGTGAGGGTGGGCCAGGCACCCAGAGCTTGGAGGAGACATCCCCAGCTGGATAGCTGCGATAGGACTCAGGGGCCCAGAGCCAGGACCTCCAGGAGGTGCCCCGGAACAGAGGAGGGTGTGGAAAAGCAAGAGCAGCCCAGCCTGGGCACTTGCAAGACAGAAGGGGAAGAACGAACAAACCTAGCTTCGCCAGCTGGGGCCTGACAAGGGAAAAGGTCAGTGAGCGGGAAAGGGAAAGAAGGACTCGGACGGTAGCCGGGAGGGGACGAGAAGGAAAAGCAGAGACAAGAGCTTCGAGACCAGGGGCCTGGAAAAGACACACATATGCTCACACACTCACACACACACACTCACACACACTCACACACACACACTCATGCACACACACACATACGCTCAATCACTCACACACCGTCACACACACACAGTCACACACACACAGTCACACACACACACTCAGAGTCTACCCCAAAGGGGAGGGAGGAGAGACAAGTGTCATCTGTTCTCTCCCTAGGAACCTCCCCCGCATCAGGCCATTTGGACCGGCTTCATAAGAGCCTTCAGGTGGTTTTTCCCAGAATCCCCAACATGCCCTCTTAGCAACTTCCTACTGCAGAGACACCAGAGCCCTTGGCTGCACTGTCCCCACTTCCAAGATGTGGAGCTGCGCCCATTCCCCCTGCTGCACAGCCCTTGCGGCACAGCCCCTCACACAGTCTGCCTATTTGTAATAAAGGCCACAAAATCTGATTCTTTTTCTTTAATAGAAGGCACAAATACTTCCCATTCGCACAATACTGCATTCCAGGAAGAAGGTTTTCTGCTCATATGGCTCAACTCGCCTACCCTCATTTTCCTTCCTTTAGAAAAGAAAGAAAGAAAAAAAAGAGCTCAGAAACAGTCCTTTGCTATCAAGTCCCCTGAATACACTCCCTGCCCAGAGTCACGACTATTAGCATTCATATGAAATACTAGCACCCCAAGTTGGCTGCTCCCCATCAGCTTTACCCAAATATGCTGCAAACCAGACACCCAACCCTACTGAATGGATGTGTCTTTGAGAAGTGTAGAGGGAAAAGATGTGAGAGGTAACTTGATTAATCAACCTAACGGGCTCCAGAATCACCTGGAAGACACACCTTTTGGCATCTTTCCTGTAAGATGCTCTCGTCAGGTATTTTGTCACGGCAACAGGTAACTAATTCATCTTAGCCATGTCGGATTGCTTTGCGGCCAGGTGTGGTGGCCCATGCCTGCAACTCCAGCTGAAACTGGCCAGGAAGAATGATGTGAGTTTGAGGCCAGCCTGAGCTACATAGCAAGTTTCAGGCTAGCCTGGCCTACAGGATGAGCTCCAGTCTCAAAAAAAAGAACTCAGTATCGGGTCACTTTTTTTTTTCTTAAGATGCCTCTCACAATATATCACCTAGTCTCTGCAGCATACGTTCAAGCAGACAGTGTTGTAGAGAGCCAACTAGTGGAAAGTGATGTATCAGATGCCGCCTTCTAGAAAAAGGAAATCTCATTCCTTGACAAAAAGCATGGAAGATTGAAAGGAGGTAAAATCATGTGTTTTCCAAAGGAAACAGAAGTTAGATAGAAACTGTGATCTAACCCTCTGCTGCTTCCTGGAGCTCTTAAGAATTAGGGCCACAGCGTGAGATCTTAAGGTTTCTGTTTCTGAAAGTGTCTCGTGGATAGACTGTCTCTGTGGCTGGTCATACTAGATATCAGGAATGTTGATTCTCTCAGATTGGAGGATGGTGGATTTTCCCACCTGTTTTGGCCCCACTTTTTAAATCTCCCTTTCTGTGTATAATTTCTCTTTTCCCCTTTGTTATATTTCTTAGCTCCAGGACCACCATGCTTAGAGAAGTTATAAGGTGGAATAATGGCCAAGAAAATCTCCGTCCCCCAAAAAATGTCTAAACCAACCCCCTTCCAGGCAAGGATGCCATCAGCCCACCCCAACAGATAAAAGGAACCCCCAGGGAACAACATATGCAGCCTGGTCACCAATGGTCAAGAAGAGCCTTACATCTTTTCTCTTCACGTCACCATTACATTATCCAGGAATAGAAGAGTTTTGAGAGTTGATCTGAGAGGCAGAACAGAAGACTTCGATTGTGCTGAAACCCAGCTGTTTTCCATTCCTGTCTGAAGGAGTAACAGACCAGCCCATCTCTGGAAAAAGTACCTCACCAAAACGGTAATGATTTGATAAATAGCAGTAATGGTCTCATTCGCTACACACTTAGCCATCTATCAGGAGGTGATGGGGAATTGAAGGGCCCCCTCACAAGAGAAGTGTTTCACAGGCCAGCTTGGGAACTACGGAGACTCTAGACACCATCAGACTGGTGGCACCTGTTGGTGATTTCAGATGAAAATATTGAACAGAGAGATGCAAAGTTAAGCTTTCTGGACTTTCTCAATACAAATTCCAGAGTCGTGCATCAAAACCAGGAGCTGTAAGCCAAAGCCACATCCAATGCAGCCATACTGCATTCAGGAAGTGGTCTCTTAAGAATCTTCAAGAAAGGGTGGGGAATGGGGGCTGGAGAGGTGCCTCAGGGGTTAAGCTTCTGCCTTGCAGGCGGAAGGTCCTGAGTTCGGATCCTAGACCCCACGTATAGATGCCAGGCGGAAGCAGGGGCGGCCTGTGTTTCTGGTCCTGGTAGGGCAGAGCCTGTGAATCCAGGGGCAGAGTAAACAACGAGGAGGTAGAGGCGGTCCATGGGGGTTCTACATATACACACATACATACACACACACATGCATACACGCACAACTGAATTAAAAAAAAAAAAAAAAAGCAGCAGGTCCTGAGTTTGGATCCCAGGACACACATTAAAAAAAAAATGCAAAAAAAAAAAAAAAGAAAGGGTGGGGAAGACGGCTCAACAATTTAAGGCACTTGCTATGCAAGCAAAAGGACCAGAATTCAAATCCCCAGATCCCACATAAAAATGGGAGGCAGGCACAGCAGCCCACCTGCAATTTCTGCCCCAGAAACGGAGAGCAAGCTGGCTATCCAAACTAGTTTTGTAAGAAAGCTCTTGATTTAGTTGGAGACCCAGCTTCAAAAGAATAAAGCGGAATAGTGATCAGGAATATATGATACTCAGGCTTCTGTACCCAAACACACTCGTGCAGACATGCTTACACACACACACACATGGAAAAAGAGAAAAAAAGTCTGCAAGATCCCTCTGTTATAAGATCTGTCTGCTGGAGAAAATGCCAACTGGGACAACCACTGTGGAAATCAATGTAGAGGTTTATTGCTGCATTATTGACAATCACCAAGATATAGAATTAATCTAGATGCCCATCAACAGATGAATGCACAAAAATGTGATATATACACATAATAGAATTTTATTCAGCTCAAAGTTCAAGCAAGGGGGGAGGGGGGCCTAAACTGTTTGCCAAATAAAACCAGTTCACCTGATCACATCCAAAATCGCGATCTAGTGACGCAAGTACTTCCATCTACACACTTAAGTATCGTGCATGTAAGTTACTTCGTCCCATTTGAAGAGAAAAATAAGAAAATCGCCCGCATAGAAAAGATGCCAAGTTCTCAGAGTCCCCAAATTACCGTCTGCACACTTGCTCGAGTTCACACAAATCACCTGCTGCAGTGGAAAGACCGCGTCGCTCCCAGGCGCAAAACGCCCTATGTCACTTCTGCACACACTCGCTAGTCTTTCTACTTGGTGAACTGCTGTTCCTCCCACAACAAGGCCCGGTAGAAATCTTTTCTTCTGAAGCCTTCTGGGGAGGGGGGGTCCCCTAGTTGGGTGGCTTGCCTCCTCTGACAGCACTCTGTCCCGTGTGGGTTCAATCACCCTGTCCACTCCCTGGGGCCAAGAAGCACGTCTGAGAGCTCTGCATACAACTGAACCACCTGCGCCCCTTTGCAGAAGCCTGGAATCCGGTTTCCTCGGGGAACCGGCGGAGAGGGCGAAGCGCGGGGCAAGGAAAGGAGCAGAGGGCAGAACACCTGGAGCCGCTCCCCTGGGTCTAGGGTCGAACCCGGGACTCAGCGATCTTGACAACCCGGGGCAGGGGTGGAGGCCGCCGATCCGAAGGAGAGGGAAGCCCACGCTCGCAGACCCCGCCAAGGACGGCCCCTTCCCGCAGCCCACCCGCCACTTCTTCCTTACCAGGGAAAGACGGCCATCTTCCCGGTCACATGATCTCTGGTTCTGGGGCTTCCAGCTCTTTTCGCACATCCGGACAAGCCCCGCCCCGCCCTGGCTTCCATGATTGTGAAGGGCAACTGCGTCCCGCAGGATCCAGACTCGGTCATCCGCCATGATTGTGAAGGGCACCTTCCGCCCCATAGACCCTAGACTCAGTCGTCCGCCATGATTGTGTAGGGCAGCGCCGCGGCACCGCAGAGCCCAGGCTCGATCGTCCGCCATGATTGTGTAGGGCAGCGCCGCGGCACCGCAGAGCCCAGGCTCGACCGTCCGCCGTGATTGTGTAGGGCACGAGCGAGAGTCTGACTGTTCGGCCCATTCGCGCCCTCTAGTGGCAGGTAAGTGACCACGTCTCTGCAGCGTAGATGCTGCAGGTTCAAGCGTGTCTCTGAGCATGAGCTGCACGTGATTCTAATCGCTGTCCGGTGGTCCCCTCTGTCTTGGCGGGAATTAGGCACATCAGGCATTCTCCTCCGGCTACTGACAGCCTATGTCCGAATGCTATAAACTCTACGAACTGGAACAGATTGCAACTGAACTCTAATGGGAAAATTAAAGTTGGCATTTCGCCCCGCTTGGCAAAGCCGCAGGGGTCACAGTGGATATCCATCCCGACGACGTGGTTTCTGTGGATGAGGCATGGAGTTTTCAGAGCTGTTCCTGTTGACTGTTTCTCTATGTGTCAGCGGTGCCGAGCTCTTTGCGTGCCCCTTTAGTCTTCTCGCTTCACACCTTGGGAATAATTAGGACTGGTCGGTCACTTTTGGAAAATCGAACCTCAGAAATACACGATCTGCCCAAGGTTAGTGTGTACCTGAGCTGGGATTCAGACTCTAACTCAATGCAGAAGATTGGGGGAGACCCGGGGAACTACAAGAAACCTCTACTCCGGGGTCGTCTTTCCACTTTTTGCTTTCAAATGTCTCCTGGCCCTTGAAACCCATCTTCTTAAGCGTTCTGAAAAAGGTCATTAAGTGTACTTCCAGCAACTATGACTGAGTGGTTTTTGCAGAGTCTGAATTTCTTCTTTGGGAAGTTAGGGTAACTGGAAGCAGGTGATTATAAGATGCCTGTCACGTGGTTAGCTCTCCAGTGCTGTGGGAAGCAGGCAAAAGAATCCCATGGTCCCGGCCATGTTCACTCTGGTACCCTCTGCGAAGAGACCCAGACCGACGAGCAGAACAGCCTTGCCCGGGTGTCACAGGTCTTCTGCCTGGGAACTGTACACCAGGATGCGAAGCACCGGGTTTCTAAAACGTGCTTCCGCTGTGTTTGAGCATATTCAAATCATGTACGCCATGGAGTTCTGGGGAGCCAAGGTGAAAGTTTCTGGAAGAGGTGGCCCACTAAGACTCTCCCCACCCCAGGCTGAGAAAGCTGTGGTGTGGTGACAGTCTTCAGCAATGTCCTTAGGAGATGAGGATTTTGAAGGTCACAGAGGCACAACATTGATCCCATCTGATCAAAGACAGCAGATAAAAATAAAAGTAACATTTTGTCATCTTTGAAAAAAAACAAAACAAAAAGGGTTTCACTCTGTAGCCCACCTGGAACTTGCAGTGATCTTCCTGCCTCAGTCTCTTCCAAGGGCTGGGGTTACAGCATGAGCCATTGTGCCCAGCCTCTAATTAATTTAAATTCAGATTTTAATTGGTATGTAATAGAAGACCCCATTGTGCCTTAGAACTGCTGTTAGAGCTTGATCAAGGATAGGACCTCACACAGCCCATTTTAGGTCCCCTTTGTGCAGGAGGTGGAGCCCACAGCTTGGTGCATGCTGGGAAGAGGCTAGGCAAGCCCTCTGCCCACTGAGCTACATCCCAGTCCTGCTTCTATAGCTCTTACCTTGCACTGGGGCTCCGGGTAGGCTGAGCCCCCAGACAGGACCTCCATTCCAAGAAGCCCCTTGTTTCCCAGTTCAGGGCACAATGAATTCTAGTGTTCACAGTGGGAACTAGTGAGGAAGAAGAGCGGTCTGAATGTGCAAAGCAAAAGCCTCACTGCAAACTGCTCCACTTGAGCTTAGCTCTTTCTCCTCTGCCTGTCCACTAGCTCTCTGCAGACATCCAGCCCCTGACAATTAACACACCACCCAACTGCCAAACAAGTTCTGGGATAGACTCCTGCTCAACAGTGGAACATCCTTGTCAGAGGATGTTGTGGTTGGAATGTGAAGTGTCCCCCACAGGCTGGTGGGTTTGAACACTTGGTCCCCAGCTGTTTGCACTGTTTGGGAAGGTTGCAGAGCCTTTAGGAGGTGAAGCCTGGCCAGAGGAAGTGTGTGGGCCCTGGGGCTTGAGGTTGGATGTGCCCCACTGAGGTTGGGCAGGCAAGGTGTATTCTGCAGGAATGCCCTGCAGGTGCCTCTCCAGCTATCTGCCTGATACCAGGCATGCCAGGGAATTGTAATTATAATCTCCTCCAGGAGTCATATTGGCCACACAGATGCCTGCCACCAGCCAGCAGAGAGGGCACATCACAGAGTGGTGAGATCTGTCAGATCACCTAGCAGGAAAGACTGAGCTGTCCCCGACCAGAACTGGTAAATTAACAGAAGAGAGACTTGAGACAGTACTGTCTCCTCCTATCCCTCTTCTCAGTGTGGCCACTATCATAGTTCCACGCAGGTGTCAACTGACAGTTGAGGGTTTGCATTTTGGGCACATTGTAGAAAAATAATGGTTAAGCCCAGAGCAAATCTGCAGGAGATTGTCTGATACAGAGCTGGTTAAGGGAGTTGGCATCCTTGTGTACACTTGGCCAGACATGCTGGTCTGGCAAGTAAGGACCATCCCTCTCTCAGCCATTATATGCTGATGTTGTGGCCAGTTCCCTCGGCCCTGGTGTTGGTATGTGCTCTCCTGTCAAGCTGGACTATGGAGTACAACCAGACTATCGTAAGAAAATAAACGCCTTGTTCCCTTAAGCCATTTGATGGTGATTTATCGGAAACCACACAAGCAAACTACACAGCTACATGAATGACCGTCCCTGTTATGCTTTTCATTAAATTTGCTTTAATTAATTTTTAAGGGATAGGCAGCCAAACACCAGGTTGGGTAACATTCCTGTTCTCTCTCTGATTCCTGGGAATGGCCTCCTGCTCTGCCATCATGCCTTCTCAGCCGTGATGGACTCTGTCCCCTCGACCATACTCCAAAATAAACCTTTCTTCTTTAAGTTGCTCTGTTCAGAGTATTTATCCCAGCAGCTCAGGAGGAACTTGACTGTGGGATTTTAACCTGTATTGCCTTAGATACTCTTTGGCCACTTATTCGTCCACATTTATGCCTCAGACATCCTTTCCCTGGTTAAAAAAAAAAAATCCAACTCAATTTCCATTAAAATGAAAAGTTTATTTTGACTTTTGCCTAGAAGCAAAATAGTGAAAATCAAAGTATAAAAATAAATACTTTACATAAATGGACATTCCAAAGTAAAAATAATAAAAATAATGCATTTAAATAAAACATCAAAAGCACAAAAACAGTGTCTGGCACTTTTATGAGAAAAAGCTGTGAACATTAAACAATATCAAAAACACACAAACTTTTACCTTGAAATTAAAAACCACTCCAGTTCTCATCTCGAATCTAGAAGTAGTTGTAATTTTTTTTCATCAAAACACACTATTTCCTTAGTTAACTTGTACTAATATACACAAAACTTTGAGCTCACCTTTCTTACTGAGCCCATAATGACATGGTAGGCAGGATCCTGAGTTTTCAGAGCACTAAAACTGTTTATTGTGTTTAAGTGATAACACCTTCCTGCAAGTACAAAACTGGGAACTTGACATTTTTGACTATCTCCTTCAGTCATTCAATAAATGCTAAGTTGATTAGGAAAATTAAATTTATACCCAGAGGTAGGCAATGATTTTGTAACCACAGCTGGATATACAAGTTAAACTTTAAAAAAAAAAAAAAAAAGATGAGAGAAAACAATGCTTAATTGAATGGTGTGTGTGTGTGTGTGTGTGTGTGTGTGTGTGTGTGTGTGTGTGTGTGTGTAGCAGAGTGCACTTAAGTGTGTGTCCCTGTGGAACTCAAGGGTAACCTCAGGAATCATCCTGGATTACTCTATCTCCTTATTGCTTTGCTCAGGGGTCTAGGGGTCTCCCAGGCTCCGCCTTCAGGACCAGACCTGGAGGTCACCACCACTTCCACCTGGCATTTTTTGCGTGGGATCTGGGATCCTTTTGCTTGGGAGGCAAAGGCGTTAACTCCTGAGCCACCTCCCCAGACCAGAGAAAACAATCTGTATCTCCATATTCTGAAGAGTGTGTTAAGAATATACACAAGCTGCACTTTTTAAACCCGTCTCTCTAAAACTCAGGTTAGAATACCCAAATATAAACAGTTCCAATGTACTGTAAGAAGTACAAAGCCCTTTTTGGAAATTGCATGTGAATTAAGTGACATTCTCAAGAGAACATGAAATCATGGTCTCTCAGTAACATTGTTACTTGTAAAAAAGTTGTCAAGAAAAGCCTACCACCCCAGTGCCTCAAATACCACAGCTTTCCCACTAGACAATACCACTGTGCTACTTAAACCTGGATTTATTAGATAGCCCTTTTTTTCCTCTCCCAACTCAAACATGCTAAAAAAAGCAAGACTATGAAGAAATCAAAAGGTACACACTAAATAGAAAATATAACTGCATGCAGTATGTGGTTCTTGTGTTCAAAAACACAGTACACTTGAAGTTCAGACACTCAGGGAGGCTGTGCCGTCTTCTCCACACTTGCACCTGTCTAGGGCCACACCGCCCTGAACACGCTCTAAATCTAGGGTACCTATTTTTAAGAGTAACATACATGACATCTCTCATCTGTAAGAAAATGAGTTGACAGGAATGGGTGCTGCTGACAAGACCTGACCCCAGCCACTGCTGTGGGTGGGCCACATGCAAGCATGGCAAGTGTTCAGAACATGGGACTCTTGAATGTCTGAATCCACTTTGCTTCTGAAGTGCAGCAGTATGTATACCAGTATCTAATTTCCTTCTCCAGCAGTTGCTATGTGGACATGGGTGACATTCAGGTCTTAGGGCTAAGTTTATAATTTGCAGTATCTTTTCAGTATTTGTAAAAAATATATTCAAATGTCCCTTTTTGTTCATAAAAGGGTGACTACAGACATCTGGGCACATATAGTTAAGTATGTTCCCATGACAACAGAGATAAAGCAATGACTAAAGGCAAATCATCTTCACCTAAACCTGAATCAGTAGGAAAATGCCTCAGGAGGTGCCAGACTGACCCATTTACACAGATGACTGTGCAGCCCTGGATGTCCCTCCCTTTGCCTGCACACACAGAGCTTGGGGTTAAATAAAAAGTACTGAGCAGGACCCAGTATGGTTGTCAACTCCCCCACACAACATGGGTGATGACCCTCACAGCTTGGGTGCTAACCCCCCTATTCGACATAGGTTCCGACCCTTTCATCCTAGTGAGTGCTGTCTTCTTAAATTGTCGCAACATTTGGCCGCTTTCTTTGGGTTCTTCCTGCATATACTCCTAAAAACAGAGCAAAATTAGTATTAAAATTATCGAGATTGGAATTTTCTGCATCATTTAGTGAGTAGTTACTAGTTACCAGGCATGGAGCCAAGTTATGTGTATTATACTTAATCCTGAGACAGGCACTGTTAGTCCCATTTTAAGGACAGTAAAACAGAAGCACAGAACTGTCTGTCTCAGCAGACAGAGCGACAGAAGTTCCTCTATTAGCTCACTTAACGGTCTTGCATAACCACCTCTGCCTCTACTTAGGCCAGCAAGCTCTGGCTTCTACTTTACATAAATCCTCAAGCACAAAACACCAAGGGAGAGATAAGTCTGAGACAGGACCCGAGAGGTTGACTTGGTGCAAACTGTAGTGAGTTTTGAATGCACTGCAACATGCGATACAGTTGAAAATTCTACTTCCGTGCAGGAGAGTGATATTCTAGCATGACAACAGGGAGTTTTCTCAGCTGCTTGGAGTAGCTCATGCTGGGAATTCCCACGGGAGAGGCTGAGGCAGAGGATCGTCAGTTCAAGGCCAAACTGGGAGACATAGTGGAAAAAAATCTCAAAAAGGAAAAAGGGTTTTCTATAAGTTGTTAGGAATGAAGGATTTAATGGCCATATAGACCAAATCAAAGCATAATTTCAAATTTTTTTCAAGCATCATCCATGATACTGAAGATGTGTCAGGAAAAATAATTTTGTAAGAGCAGGAAGGACCCATATTAAGTTATTATCAGTCAGCAGACAAATTCTGTTGATATAAAAGAAAATTCTACAGTTTCATTCAATTTTCTATTATGCGGTCCTTTATTGAGAAACCTTTGGATAAAGCCAAATGCCATCCTTACTTGTTCAGAAACATACTAGGAATTAACTATATTAGTACTGGTCTTCATGTTGCATGCACTGGCCTTCCAAACACATCTCTAACTGCACTGACCATCTGTTCATGATAGGAAGAGTCCCTTTGTCTTGCTTACAGTCACAAGTGACAAAAGGTGGAGATGACATGCATGAGAAAACAATGTACAGAGCAGTCACGTGGCAACAGATATGACCAGCCCACACGGTAATTATTCCAGCTACCTAAGATTTTGCGGGACATGGGATGAACACAGGAGAAAGTGAAAATGGCCTGCGGTTCACACACCGTCACAGACAGCAGAGTCCGTGTTTGGCCACAGTTCCTACAAAAGCAGACTAGTGGGTTCTGACTGCCTCTGAGCATGATCTCCAGCCACGGAACCTTCCTGACAACAACGCCCACGCCCATTACTCAGGAGGATCCCAAAAGAGGACCTTGTAGATTGCTCCAGCTAGATGAGAAACCTGAGCTACATTCATGCCAGAGTATGAAGACCAGCAGTTATTTAAGTTACTGACACCTTGTTCCCTCTATGACTCTATGTGAGCAATGGTGAAAACCAAGAAAAATTACTTAAGTAATAACGAAATGACAATATATATTGCTTGTTCTCTTCTAATGGAGGAAGCCCTAATAGGGCTCTAAAACTTGCATATTAATGAGGTTAGAATGAATTACAATTTTAATCTCGCCTGGCGATTAGCATAGCTGTCTTAATGTTCAGAAAGCAGTATAGCAGAGGCATTTTAAGGTGTTTTTATTGGGGGTGCATAACTGCCAGCAAGCTTAACCAAGATACAGGAAAAGAAAGCACATGGCAAAAAGCTTTGAGTCTGGTCCACATGGATCTGTCTTCTTGCCACCACAGAGAACTTTAAAATACAGACTTCAGCTTAGCCCTCGAGCCTCTTTCACATCAAGGAATGTAGAACCCTGGCAGCCCACCCGAAATATTCACACAGACAGACACTGCAGGCTACTGCCCAGGGCCATCAGCCTATACAGACGCAGCCATTGGGTGGCATCTTGACGCATTCACTAAAGGTTTCTAAGTCAGTCTGGACAGCCCTGTAGAACGTTCAGAGCTATGAACTGGGGCTTTGCACAGAATGGGTGCAGACACCAGGAAGCAGAGCCCACAGGGCTTCAGCTGCCACGAAACACTACGGCCCAGGTCGCCAATCAGAATGTCTGTGAATGTCCCCAATCATGGTGGCAAGGACACAGCCTGAGCACGTGTGTGTGATGGGTGCTGGGAATCGTGCTACACACCTGGCACGGGCGCTCGGCTAGGCACTCTGCTGTGTGGAGGCTTCTGTCTACTTTGCACAACCCCCTTCACTGAGGCCTTAGGGCTTCTAATTGAACACAGAAAATTGGGAAGTCACTTGCACGGTAAGGTTGGGACGTCAGAGAAAAGCTATTCGAGGCCCAGACAAGCTGCGTGTGCACGCTGAGCACACAGTTCTGCTTGGGTTCCGAGGTCCACAGCGTGCTCCCTGCTCTGCAGCAGAGTCACCCGGGGAGGCTCAGTCACAGGAACATTCCACACATGTCATGAGTGAGGTGGTATGAGATGAACATGAAGCCAACAGTGACATGTTTCACGACAGGACACAAGGTTCTCTTCCAAGACAGTCTCAGTGCTACTCAACACAGCACACCTGAGAAATAGTCACCCCCTGCCTAGATCCCAGGACTCCTTTCCCCCTCCAGACTACTCTTAACTCGAATATAGAAACACCCGTGTGCAAGACAGTCTTACCCTTGTCTACTAAGCAGCCTGTGAACAGGTGCGTTCTGGCCTTGGTTTGGCTGAAGGACTCTGTTGACAAATTAAATACAAAGTTAATTCACAAGGACAAACTCCATTTCCCCTGCTTTCTTTCAAGGTGGAACGGTGAAAGCCATGAGATAGGAGCCATCTCTACGACACGGCCTGTGCTCTGAGTAGGGTCAGGCGTGCCAACTGGAACATGCTGGCATGGTGACGGTATCACACTCTCGTGTGCCTAAACCTCAGGGCATCAGAAGCAACGCCTAGCAAGTGCTCAGGTCCTTGCGCCCTTGGATGACGCGCTCCCACATCTACAAATACTAAGCTCTCAAATGTGAAAAAGAACACACGCATAGGACACTTCCTGAGGTTTTCACAAGCAGCCAAGATGCCCTGGGCCAATTCATCCGACTGAAATTCACACCGTGACGGCATTTCCCGTGAACAGCACTGTGAACACCTGACTCAGCATGTGGCCTGGAGCAGGAACAAACGAGACAGGACTCCCGAGCTCCGCAGCAGCACCCTACGCAAGACTAGGACAACAGAGGGCGTGAAGAAGGCTCAGGATACACACGAATTTTCTCTTAGAAAAAAATCAAGTTGGACTGGAGAGAGATGGCTCAGGGGTTAATCCTGTCTGCCTCACAAGCAGAAGGACCTGAATTCTGATCCCAGATCTCACGTCAAAGCATTGGGGGGAAATGGCATCGGCCTGTACTTCTGAGGCAGAGCCTCGGAAACCCCAGGGCAAAGCAAAAAGGAGAGAGAGAAATCTGGGATGACTCCCAAAGTCACTCTTGGGCCTCCACGGATATACACAGTGCCCGCTGACACGCTGACACACACACACACACACACACACACACACACACACACACACACACACAAAGTCTCTCTCAGATAAAGTGACTTTTCTCACCTTGTTTCAGAAGGGTTTTGTTTAACCAGGAATTTCTTATTCGGCATTCCCATCTCAGCAGCTCTAACGCAAGACAAAAACAAAGAGATGCAAATAGATTAAAGAAACACACGCTCACAAAGGAGACCCAGGAGGACAGGAATGAATGATCGGGGACCAGTTACAAGTGGGCAGTCTACTGAAACACCTGCCCTAAGCACATCCAAATCACTTTCAAGAAAGATTTCTATCCCATTATGCCATTCCCCCAGGAAAACGTTTAAGATCTCAGAAGAATATGGCTGAATAATAAAAAAATTAAGCCTCAAACAGAAAGACTAAGTGCAAAGTTTACCAACTATACATCAAGTGTTAGCATTCATAAATTTATACAGTTATCGAAAGGTGGATCTTATAAGAGTTATAAGAAGTCTCGATATAAAAAGGGGACTATCAACCTGACTGTAAAAAAGCTAAACACTGCCCATTCCCAGCTTTGCACAGATAGACAGAATAGACGACCACAGGTGATTTGGTGACAAGGTGACATGACAGGAAGAACTTACTTCATGAACTTCTTCCTGTCAAGGGACTTCTGTGTTGCAGCCGAAAGAGCCACTCTTGGGCTTTTCATTTTGTCCTTCAAAGTACAAGAGTAGCGTGAGGTTGCTAGCACATAAAGTCACTTTATTAAATATCAATGACCACTAATGAACATTTTGAACTTTAAACATTAAAAATTGTTTTCAATGAATGAATGTAAATTTTATTGTTTTCTTTTGCAAGCCATTCTAAGATCCTCAATTGAAACCACACACTACCAACACTCTCATATGTAGTATTTCAAATGAATTTTGGAGCCTCTTCTCAGGCTGCCCCCCCCCCTGAAAAAGGTAATCCACATAACAGTGAAAATTCAATCAGGAGCAAGTGACAGTCTCTCTCATGAGCTACCACTAACTAAAGGCCCCAAAATCCAACCATAAGACAACAGATAATTCTTTAAATTCCCTCTGGGTTCAACTGTTGCTGTGAGCCTGGGAATTATGTGTGCACTGAAACGACCAGACCAGCTGAACTTGAAAGAGCCTCATCATTAGCAGTCCACGAGGCCTACCATCTGCCTGAGCATCTTCTCTTTGCGGACCTCCCGATCGTGCTGCAGAATCGACATCCTCTCGGCCGTGTCCATCACAAAGAATATGTCATGGATGCCATACAGGGCAGCACGCAGCTAGGCACAAAAGAAGACAGGTGCGCTTGGAAGACAGGCTGACTTCCAGGGGCACCACAGACACCATGCTCTTTTCTTGCATTTAGAGAAAAAGGATTACAGCAGATTTCACTGCAGCCCACTCTCAGAGATGAAATGAGAAGAAACAGCCCTTCACTGGGCCACCAACCAGCAGCTGCGCCTCCCTGCCCGCCCTGGGCACTGACCTGCGCCAACACTCTCTCCTGAAGTGAAGCATCTTGTGCTGAAACCACCCCTCTCTTCAGTGGCGCTTCCGACTGAAAGCTTCTTATGAACTCCATGGTGTCCTGAAAAGAGAGACACTCCTTCAGGGCAGCGTCCTAGGATGATCTGCCATCGCCACCATTTCCTTTTACTCTTTTCTCCATCCCACAGTACTACGAGCACAAACCACAGACCACATGTCCAGCGCACTGGCGTTCACTGAAGAACATGCAAACCTCATCCACACGTTGTTTTCACCTGCAAAGAGGAGCTGCAGGGAGCTGAGCCTATTTCTGTACCTCCTGCTGCTTCTCAAACGTGCCCTGCGGTCTGGGCAGGGGCACTCCAGCGACAGCAGCCAGACAGGCAGGGCTGCCGCCTCCTGCCTGAGGCCGAGGCTGCCAGGTATGATGAGAAAACTGGCAAATTCACTGGTATATCTCTGCCTGAGTTCACACGGTGTCTAGGAGCTATATCTGCAAGAGCATTTGCATGATGTGGTGAATACCAAATCTGGAGAAGGATCTAAAAGCTCTTCTGCTGATGAAGAGGAAGGCCGAGACAGTGTCCTCACCACAGGACTGAATTTAGATCTGTGCCTAGTGAGGAAGCAGCCCAGATGCCAGGATGAGGACGCAGATGATGACAGGGCAGGTCCTCAGGAGCGCGCATCCAAGGACGGAACCTTCCTAGCCTTTCACCTATGGGGTGCCCTGGGTACTTTCCTGTGACTGGATAAAGCACTACACTGAAGCAGCTTTGGTCGTTCGTTCTGGCTCACAGTTTAAGACACAGTCCTTGGTGATGGTTGGGTGATAGGCGGGAGCTGAAGGAGCCTGTCTCAAGCTACCAGGGAGCAGACAGATGAGTGCATGCTTCTGCTCAGCTCATTTTTCTGCAGACACAGCCTGAGATCCTAGCCCCGGGACGCCCTCACAATTACGATGGGTCTTTGCATGTCAATAAACCTACTAGAGATGCTTCCTCAAGACACTCTCAAAAGCTAACTCAGTCTAGATAACCCTCTCCAGCGGCTTGTCTCTTAGGTCTACATGCCACCAAGTCGAAGACACTCACCATCACAAAGGACTCTCCCATGGAACCGCAGGAGGCGGGCCACACAGAAAGGGAAGGAGCGCTGTGTCTGCCTGCGAGTGGCTTGCAGATCTGGGTGAAGAGTCACCCTGGGCTTCTGAGGGCCAGGCGGGGCAGATGCCAGCGAGCACTGGATAGCGTGAGCGTGCGGTGACAACTGAAAAGACCTGTGTACCCATAAGATTCTGCTCGGGCCATTCAAATGGTAACAGTGCTTCCTGCTCAAGCCTGACAACCTGAATTTGATACCCGGAACCTATACAAAAAGGCAGACGCAGCAGTGCGCATGTGGAATCCCAGCACCTCTACAGAGGGAGGGAAAGTGGAGGTGGGAAATCTGGCTGTACAGGGGCAAAAACAGCAAGAGACCCCCTGCCTTGACAGGTGGGAAGACGAGAGCCACCATCCTAGAGTTGTCCTGATCTTCAACCATACACTGCTGAACACACACTACCCCCCCACACACAATGAACACACACTGTTGAACAAACACTACCCCCCTCCACACACACACACAATAAACAACCAATAGATTCTGCTCAGACTGGGCATGGTGATCATGCCTATAATCTAAAACTCAGGAGGCTACTGCAAGAGGATTGCCATGCGTTCAAGGCTGGCTTAGTAAATTCTAGATCAGCTTCAGCTACAGAGTGAGATCCTATAAAAAAAAAAACTTTAAAAAAAGATTTGTAGGGGCTGGAGAGGTGGCTCAGGGGTTAAGCCTCTGCCTTGTAGGCGGAAGGTCCTGAGTTCAGATCCTAGACACCATGTATAGACGCCAGCAGAAGCAGAGTCAACCTGTGTTTCTGGTCCTGGTAGGCGGAGCCTGTGAATCCCGGGCCAAGTAAACAAGGAGGAGGTGGAGGTGGTCCATAGTTCCCGAATTCGCCTGTGGTTCTACGCACATGCACACGCACACGCACAATTGAATAAAAAAAAATTTTTTTTAAAAATTGGTAGAAGGGAACTTGTGGCTGCATTCACTTAGGAGAGGGTTGATGAAAATCTTCTTCTAAAGTAATTTTAAGTCAGTTCTTTCTTGCAACCAACTACATGGAAGCAGCCTTTACTCACCAGGTGAACTAACTTGGGTCCCTATGGTTACCACAAACACTAGAGCTGTGTTCAGGTCCTCTCTGAACAGACCAATACTCCCTGCCTCACTGTGTGCAACTTCTGGGAGCCATGGGATGGGAAAGAGAGAGGGAAGAAGGAAGAAATGCTGCCTGGACCCTGGGGATATCCTCGCCCTCAAACCAAAGACAAAGATCTTTGGAATCCTAGTCAAAAGAGCAATGGACGGGGCAGGAAAGATGACGCAAGAGATAACCTCTGCCTTGCAAGCAGAAGGATCCCAGTTTGGCACCCAGATCCCACATAAAAACACCAGGCAGAAATGGCTTCAGCCTGCACTTCCGGCCCTGGAAAGCAGATCCAAGAAACTCTAGAGCAAAGAGGAAATAGCACAATCCAGGGAGGTTCCCTAAGTTATCCTTGGGCCTCCACAGGCACACACCCACACTGTAAAACACACACACTACTCCTGCCCCCCAACACACACACTAAACAACCACCAAAAGATTTTGCTCAGGCTGGGTATGGTAATGCAAGCCTATAATCCAGAACTCAGGAAACTAATGCAAACAGATACTCTCATACATACACAGAAGCACGCAAACATGTAAGGCCTACGACCCACGTGAAAGACAACCCAAGCCTAACCATCTTACATTCACAGTTTGTCGAAGTTGCTTCAGCTTCTCCGTCTGCATGAGTCTTCGAGTAAGAAATCCTTTTGCCACAGCTGTTATTTTGTTCAATTTTGCTTGTATTTCTAGATTGAAAACCTGGGAGAAATTGGATACAGTGTTTTTTAGAGTCCCATACACAATTATCTTTCTTCATCTAGTACCGTGAGCTAAATTCCTATCTATCTGCTCCACACAGCTGCATCTGTGCCTAAAGTTGAGCTATGTGATGATTACAAAGGAATAAATATAAACCTGATTCTCATGTGTGCAGCCTACAATAATGTAGCTTGTAAAAATGATCAGCTGACAGACATCTAGCAAGTTTGCCCACCTGAGACCACCGAGTCTGGGCCCGTCCAAAAGGCCTTGTCACTGAGGGTTTGGTCATGTTGCTGGCTGGGGGTCCCCAGAGGTAGAATGGTGCTTCACTCACAGAACCAAAGCCATACTGCAGGGCGGAATTTGTGAAATCTAGAGAAACACATAGCACAGCACAGTGACGCACACCATTGTCCTTAAGGCCAGTTTAGCAGAATATGCAAGATGTCACTAGAAACATTCGCACGTAAAAGCAGCCGCTCCTGAAACAGATGCACAGGCCGACCTGAAATACCAGCAGCCAGTGAGTGAGCTTCTCAGCAAGATGGGTCCTATCAAGGCAAGCGGCATCTCCAGATGATGGATGCCATGAAGCTAAGCTTCCCCGGGGACTGGGACTTGGAGGTAACCCCAGATCACCTGGGAGATCACAAGCTGTTTCCACCTGCAGCCAGCCACCTGCTGCACAGGCTGGGCTTGGGCCTGAGTTGCTATTTCCCTGTTGAGGAGGCCTGGTCTTTTCTAGTGAACACCTGCTTGGCGGTCTTGGATCTGCTATCATTTCATGTCACTGGCTACTGAGCAGCTGGCAGACAGGAGTGGGAGGAGCACGGGATTACTTGGAGAAAGGAAGGGATAGTTCAGATGAAAGAGCTGAAGCACCAATGATTTCTCAGGACGTTTCAGGTATTACCAGAGCTGCTGGAAGCGTGGAACAAGTTCTCCTTGCGGCAGCGCAGCCTCTGGCAAGCTGGGGTCACGTATCTTCCTCCACTCCAACTCCACTGCGCTGCTCAGTTCAGACATTTCTTCAATGGCCTTCTTCTCCTTTAACATCTTCTCCTGCTCCTGGATTTCCTGTGCATCCACAACATTTATTATAACAAGTTGTGTCCCTCAGTGATACCCCCAAAGGGTGTTACTGCAAGTTGTTCCCACAGTACATGCAACTAGAAGGAAATTGCTATTTCTCTCAAGTTTTCCTCTCAAATAACACTATGAAAACTTTAGTTGTTTTCCTTTTAAGTTGATTTAAAAAGAAGATAATCTTAAAACAAGTGTCCTTACAGCATTATTCTTGGAAAAAAAAAAGTGTATTGCATCATCTACTTATAAAAGACCTTTTAAAATTAGAAGTGTGGGGCTGGAGAGGTGGCTCAGGGGTTAAGCCTCCGCCTTGCAGGCTTCCTGCGCTTCCGGTCCTGGTAGGGCGGAGCCTATCAATCCCGGGACAGAAGGAGGTGGAGGCAGTCCATGGTGGTTTGTGAATTCGTCTGTGGTTCTATACATACACAGACACACACACACACAGACACACACACACACGCGCTCGCACATACACACGCACATGTGCACAGTTGAATAAATAATAATAATAATTTTAAAAAAAATTTAAAAAAAAATTAGAAGTGTGGATGCAGGATTCAAAAAAGCACAAGTCACAAACCAGTGACTTGGGCTGGAGAGATGGCTCAGGGGTTAAAACTCTGCCTTGCAAGCAGAAGGCCCTGAGTTTGGATCCCAGATCCCACATAAAAATGCTGTACTTCTGGTCCTGGTGGGTGGAGATCGGGAAATCCCAGAGAGCAAAGCCAAAGTCCAGGATAATTGCCCTCTAATACACACACACACACACACACACACACACACACACGGAAGGAGAGATAGAGGGAAGGAGGGAAGTTCAAACCATAAAGGAGGACAAACCCATCAATACTGTATATATAGGTGGCCGAGCTCACAGGCATCCTCGAGACCTATGGATACTGAGCCCCTACCTGTGACCCCCTCACCTTTTGCAGTCTTTCCTGCTCCCGCTCCTGCTCAGCTATGAGGAGTGACAGCTGCTGCGCATGCTGCTCTTCTAGCCTCCTCCTCATTTCTTCAAAAGCCAGCATCTTTCGCCTCAGGATCACCTCGCCTTCTGCAAAGAAACAGTCCCCTTAGGCTGAGAGAGCTCACGACAAGCTTACTGGCCGATGCTTGGGGCTCTCTGACCAGAGGGTGTCCCAGACCTGAACCAGGGGAACCATTCTCGAGTCCGACGCTCTTCTGCCAACTCCATCCAGACAGGCTCACACCTCATCTTCACCCCCGCCTCAGCACACGCCATGAGGAGCCCAGAGCAGTCTGCGGGGAATCTCCAGCTTCTAGCTGTGGCGCCCACTGCCTCTCACCAGTATTTCCTCTTCTGACCCTGCTCCTTCTCCCATCTCTTTTCGACCTTGTAGTTTTGCCTAGTTGTGTGTGTGGGTGTATGTGTGTGTGTGTGTGTGTGCGCGCGCGCATATGGAAGCCAGAGGTCAGTAATAAGTGCATATACTCATGTGTATGTGTGTGTGCACACATGCGTGTGCGGATATGGAAGTCAGAGGTCAGTGTCAAGTGTCTTCTGCTGTTCTCCATCTTATTTTTTGAGACAGGATTTCTCACTGCACCTGGAGTTCATGTGTTCTGACAGCTGGGCCAAAAGTTCCAGGGATAGTCCTGTCTCCATCTTCTAGAACTAGGATTAAAGACATGGCCTCCCACGTTCTTTTTACATGGGTGTTAGGGATCCAAACCCAGATTTGTGTGGCAAGAACTTTATCTATTTTTTTTTTTTTTTGCACAACCACGCGTGTGGGTGTGGGTGTGGGGGGAGGGTAATCAAAGGACACTGTGTGACTCTGTGTAGGAACAAGGGTGACTTCAACAATCATCCTAGATTTCTTCTATCTCCTTTTTTTGCTTCCCTCTGGGATTTCCCTTGGGAATTTTTGCCGACCAGGGCCCGAAGTACAGGCCAGTTTCTGCCTGAAATTTTTACGCGGAACCTGGGATCTGAACTCAGGACCTTGTGTTTGTGAAGCAGAGTCTTAAATCTCTGAGCCATCTCTCCAGCCCTTTGCTGTGTGTGTGTGTGTGTGTGTGTGTGTGTGTGTGTATACGCGCGCACATATCAGAGGGCACATGTGTCTCTGTGGAAAACCAAGAATCATCCTGGATTGCTTCTACCTTCTTGCTTCGATCTGGGATTTCCCAGGCTCTACCTACCAGGGAAATGCAGGCCACCACCATTTCCACCTGGCATTTTTGTGTGGGAATTTTCAGTCCAAACTCAGGACCTTCTGTTTGCAAGCTAGAGTCTTAACCCCTGAGCCATCTCTGCAATCCTACTTTGATTTTTTATATAAATATTTTAATGCTTATAAAGCTTTCTCAGGGGGCTGGAGAGGTGGCTCAGGGGTTAAGCCTCTGCAGGTCCTGAGTTTGGATCCTAGACCCCATGTATAGACGCCGGGCGGAAGCAGGGGCGGCCTGCGTTTCCGGTCCTGGTAGGGCGGAGCCTGTGAATCCCGGGGCAGAGTAAACGAGGAGGAGGCAGTCCATAGTGGTTCCCGAATTCGTCCGTGGTTCTACACACACATACACGCACACAATTGAATAAATAATAAAAATAAATAAAGCTTTCTCAGCTTGAGAGTCTAAAAAAGACTAGACTTTAAAATACCAGATTATTTTAGTTGCTAAAAAAAAAAAAATCGCTATGCTTATATAAGCTAATTAAATAGAAAGTAGGGAGACACTTTGAAAAGTAGAATTGCCAGGCCTATGCAAACGCGGCAAGTGGACATCTTGGCCCCATCAAAGCACTCTCTGCAAAAACTATCAATGGTTTTTACTGCAGAGTATTATGGACTAGTGGCCTGCTGCTGCAGTCTTCCTTTGCTTTGTTCTTACTAGTTCATTCGGCTATGACAATTTCCATTTGTTTATGAGTACCACTTTACAAGGGAGATGGGACGATGAGGATCACAGCCCCTCAGCTCAAGGCTCCCTTGATTAATAGCGTCTTAGGAATTCAGAGTGAGGGCTCCAGACTGCTCTGCCCAGCTGCCCCATGAAATGCCAGTATGGCCTGGCAGCGGGCTGGTTTGCATCTCCTGTTAATCACCCAGGCAGCCTTCATCAATGCGAGGCTCTAACAGGTTCTAGTAAGGTTCTCATCCAGGTGGTTTCGAGCAGTCGGCTCTACACTGATCTTTTCCCCCTAAGTTCTAAGCACTTCAGTTAGCTGATAATTGTGGACTGTGACAACAGAGGAGCACGGGGCTGGGAGATGGCTTGGGGGTTAAGCCCATGCCTCACAAGCAGAAGGAGCTGAGTTCGGATCCGATGTAAAACGCTGGGCGGAAACAGCAACAGCCTGTATTTCTAGTCTTCGAAGGCAGAGCCTGGAAGCCCCGGAGCAAAGCAAAAAGGAGGTAGAGCAATCCAGGAGGATTCCTGATGTCACCTTGGGGTGCACACAGTGCCCTCTGATACACACAGACACGCACACAAAATGAACAAATAAATATTAAAAAGAAACAAAGGAGCATGAAGGAGAGAAATGGGCACCACACAAGCTGCTATGATGAAACGGATGCAATAAAACCAGTACATCATGTCTGCCAGTAAGAACTATTCTTTAAGTACTAGGACCTTCTTTTTGGTACTCCAACTCTGAGGTAAGTGTCTACACAGGCTGGCTACATGAAAACCTCCTTACGAATGACAGAGCAATAGAGACCACAGTACAAAAGCAGACCTCATAGCACACTAGATTCAAACTATGAAGCAAGTCACTACTACTTTCAACACCCGACTATGAAAGCTTCACCATTTTACAGTGAAAATCCTTTAGAAAATCTAACAAATGGCAATGAAGTACAGCTATTCGGGCTGTCTGATAAGATCGGTGAAGCTACAGGTCCCCATGAGACAACGCCTGATTGTTTTGCAAAATGTCCATTATTACAGGTGCCATCATCTTGCAAGGGACCAAACCTTCAAAGTCTCCTTACCTTTGGTATCAGCCTCTAACATTTCATTCTTGTTAACGTAGCCAGGCACTTTCGGGGAGCTTTTATTCGGCCAACGCTGCCCCTCAGGCTCAGCTGTTCCAGCTGCTAGGACGCAGGGGCAGTTTTCTTTCTGCAGAGCCTCGACATCTAAATCGAGCCTTCGCTTAACTTTTTCGAGACTGTCATCCACAAGCTGCCAGCCGTCACAGGGCATGGCAGGGGTGCCCAAGGGCCATCTGGCCTTCAGGTTTTGCATGAGCAGAGGAGACGGGTTTTTCACGTCGTAAGACTTATTCAGTTGCATCTGTAAGTCACAGGGGTTCTTCTCCAGCGTGCTGGCTGACTTGAGACCACACGCGGTCCCCAAGCTTTGGCTTGCGATGGACTGACTGGGG
The DNA here is from genome assembly GCA_023101885.1 of Typhlomys cinereus. Lineage (NCBI taxonomy): Eukaryota > Metazoa > Chordata > Mammalia > Rodentia > Platacanthomyidae > Typhlomys > Typhlomys cinereus. The sequence goes on along the minus strand of JALPQD010000480.1, from coordinate 289,737 downwards.
TCGTATGGGTCATGCAGCCTGGGTGCTGCCGCACAAGTGCTGTTGGTTTTCTGAACTCCCCTGTCCTCAGATGCTAACTCACCCTCTCCCGGAGCGTGTTCAAGAGAAACTTCATCTTCCAGGTGATTTTCTAACGAACCACACACTGGACCCGGCCTTCCTACAGCCGCAGCCTCTGAGGCTTCGGGCGCGTTTCTGCTGGCATAAACCCTGCTTGAGCAAGTCCCTGCGAGGCCCATCAGAGACTTGGGCACGGCTTGTTCAGCAGCAGCTGGGGCCGTGACAGCCGCTGCCTGCTCTTTCCCCTTTGGGCTCAGCTCGCAGGCATTCACCGGGTTATTGATGAGTATGTGACAAGCCGAGGACGGCCTGGAGCGCCTGCGGTGCATCTTGGGACTCGTGCTTGGCTCTGGACTGGGTAATTTGGCATAAGAACCTGTAAGACTTTTAATAACTTTGTTATTAAATCCCACTGAAAAGTGGGATTGAGAATCTGGCCTAGCAGGAAGACTGGTTTGCAGGGCAGGTCAACCTTCGCAAAGCTAGCTGGGCCAGCCGGAGAGGAAGTGCCTTGGAGGAGCACGTTCGACTTATCAAGGCTTGGCTTGTCGGGGATGAGCATGCTCCAGTGTCTGCCCGAGGAGGGGGCTCTCTCCTTTGCACAGTCATTCTCTTTGTCGGAGAGACTCTCGTGAACGCTGCTCTTCACGCTGCTTCTCAGACTGCGTCTGGATTGTTCTCTCTCCACATATTCCTTCGACTTTTTCATCAGCTTCTGAAGACTCAGTATGTAGGGATCAGGGGTGACTTCACCTCCATCCGATGGGTCTGGTTCTTCTCGGGTACAGAGTGGAGGCTGGGCAAAGAGTAGCTCCTGTGGGCTTGCTGAAGACGGCTTTGGGAGAACTTCGCCGTCCGCCTGACTACAGTGTGGGCTATCACAGCGCTTTGGGGATGCCAGCCCCCTGGGGTCTCCAGCTGTGTCCAGCTCATTAGGCCTATGCTGGTCCCCATCATCCAGAGGCAAAATCCTAGCAATGTCTTCAAGCTTTATTGCAGGGGCGGGCTCAGCCAAGCTTGGCAAGCTCTCTGGAAACATAGTAGGTCCATTTTGGTCTTTGACTTCTGAATTACAGTAAACTGCTTCTGTCTCCCACAGGTCAAAATCGCTGGCGATAGGTGCTTTTCTAACCTAAAAAGGGACATTTGAAAATCAGTATTTCTCTACTGCACACACAATAAAAAGCCTTTGATTTCACTGTTTTCTAAAAATAAAGTGGCCAGCTGAAGATTCGGAATCCTACATTTGGAAACACAAAGGCATGGTGGGTTGTGCCTTTGTGTCCTGACTCTCAGCACTCAGGAAATTGGGACACAAGGATTGCCAGAAGACTGAAGCCAGCCTGGGCTACAAAGTGAAACTGGGTCTCAAAAAAAAAAAAAAAGATGCAACAATCAATTTCCACAGTATCCTACATCACGCGGGAATCAAATCACGACAGAAACATCTATTGGTTATACTAGTCAATTAAAAAAAAGAAAAAAATGATCTCATCTGATATAAATATAAACATGCACATTCATCCATGTAATTTATTCTCAGAATAGAAGCATTTCCCCAACTTCCTCCTGGTTGTGTGTCACCATTATCACCAGCTATTTCTCCTGAGATGACTGTCATCTAGCAATAACACATGTGATAAATACCAAGTCATTAAATGTTTTACAGAAAAGACTCCTTATCTAACAACAACAAAAAAAACTTATTTAGGATACTGGTCAAGTAAAAGTAATCCAGTGTGACTTCTGGAAGATGTGCTCCAGGCTGTCTGGGCTACCTGAGACCCTGTCTCAAAAACGGTTAACAATAAAACAAACAAAAAGACTTCTGCTTCCCACATGTTTACTTAAACGTCTCAGAGAAATGCCCCATTAAATGAAGCAGATTTGCAGTAAATAGAGCTCATCCAGGTAGCTCACATTACTTAGTAATAAATCGTTCAATTTAAAACTCTGTAAGACCTGGTATTTGTCTGGTCCTACTTACAGATCTATCAGATCGCCATGTGTGTATTACATTGCATGCCACTGAATTCATGACGACTTTGTCTTGAACACTAATATTTCTTCCTTTTGTATCACTATAATTGTAGCTACCATTTTATTTGGCTCATATTAAATGTTTATCTTCTTCATTACTTTCCAATCTTTTCTGCCCTTATAAATAAAATGTGCTTTTTGCATATGTTAATTAAAAAAAAAACTTCAGGGCTAGTGAGATGGTGGCCTGAGCTGGTAGAAGGAGAGAACTGACTTTCAAATGTTGTCTTTTGACCTCCACACATGTGCCACGGCACCACATGTGTACTCTCTCACTGTCTCAAATAAATAAAACAATAAAATAAAATAAAACCCCAACCCATAAAACTGAACTCAATTAAGTGATGGTGGATTCCAATGGCAACCTGTTGCTATGTTTTCAAACAAGAAAGTCAATGTTTGACACATTAGGCGGACACCTCAGAGGCCCAACAGGAAAAAAAATACACTGGAGAAATCATTACAGAATTGGCCTAAGAATGTAGAGTTCAGATGTGATTATTAAAAACGAGAATGGCTGCTTTATATTGCCGCAGCTGTTTTGTTTTTGTTTTCCCTAGACTACATGATCTCCTGCTTCACTTCTAAGTCCCTAGACACACAAAGCTCTCCAGATACTATGTGATGAACTACTTGAGTGTGCTCAGTCACAACAGCGCGATTGAAGGAAACCAAAGGATGTCCATTTCCTGATCTACACACGTGTCAGTCAACTGGAGTAAACAGATGCTTCTGCTATAAAGTTTTCCAAGGTTTACGCTTGTGACACTCATCAGCTATATGACTAAAGTAATCCTTTGGTTAGACAAAATTAAAAAGAGCTGCTGATCTTTATAGATGAAAGTGACCTTCAAAGCTACTTGTATAATACAAAATTTCTCTATATGAACAGTTAACACTGCACATGCTTCTTTAACATAGAAAAGCTTTAGGCCTGTACCAGTTAGACTCTTCTTGCTGCTATGAGACCACACTCGAAGTCAAGCAACTTAAAGGGAGAAGAAGATTTATCTGGCTAATGGTTCCAGAGGGGAGATACAGTCCATTGTGGCAGGAAAGGCATGGTGGTTGACAGATGCTGGAGGCGACTTAGGTCACTGCAGACATCATGGAGACAGAGAGAGCTAACTGCAAACTCCAAGAGCAGATTGCAAACAGAAGCAGGGTGGGGCCACCCAATCTCAAGGCCCACCCCCTGTGACATACCTTCCAGCAAGGCTCCACCTCCTAAAGTTGCCACGACCTTCCCAAACAACCGACGATTCAAACACAAGAGCCCGTGGGGAAGAACATATTTAAACCCTGACATCTCAGCTCTGTTCTTACAGTCTGCAACCTGCTCTCTCTGCCTCCATGAAGCCCATCCAAAAGGGCAGCAGATGGGAAGTATAAAGGGTACATCATATGTGTCCTACAGTATAATTTACAGACTGGCTCCAACCCTTAAGATGATAAAAAAACCAAATGATCAACAAAATGGGATCATGTATGGTAGAAATCACTTGTTCAATCTAAGTTGTCAGTATGAAAAAATAACCCAGACCTTTAAAACTGCTTATACAAATTTGAATTAATCTAAATAAAAGTAATTGCAGGGCCAGCAAGATAGTTTGGTGGGTAAAGACATCTGTGCACAAACAAGTTTGAGCCCTGGAGCCCACATGATGGAAGGAGAGAACCAATTTCTGCAAGCTGTCCTCTGACCTTCACATGCACGCTTGCTCACATCCTCTCTCTCAAGCAAATAAAATATAAATAAATCATATAACTAACAAAATAAACTAACCAGTTTGAGTCTAGGGTATATCTACGCAAGTCAATTTAATCTAAATTTTATCGTCCATACATAAAAGCAGAATTTTCACACACATGCACATCTCACAAAATTTGAGAGCAGTTATTTACTTCAGTAGAGAAGAAGCTCCTTTACTCAACAGTCTGAGTAATTCAGAGTTAACTACAATGGCCGATTCTGTCATTTGTGACACTGAGAATTTGATGTTTGTGGTCATAAGACACAGACAATGAGCAATTGTATCCAGTATACAGCTCTGCTGTCTAAGGACCCTCTGATTCAAGTACTAGGCGGCACTGATAAACAAATGGATTCTCTTTGGAGTAACTGAAATGGAATATCAACAATTATATTCACACTTGCCCGTAAAACATACTCAGTAATTAGTTAAGTACAAATATTATTTCTGAAGAAGCACTGATGCTTACTTGACAATTTTCTGATTATAACCTACAAGAGTTGGAATTACACACCTGGACATTCTCAAGAATCTCCTGGACTCGAGTCAGCAAATCTTTCTTCCTACTGACCTGCCTTCTGGCTTCTACTTCGAGTGCTTTCTGCTTTTCTTGCTGTATTTCCTTTCTCTTCTCAATGTTAAGCTGCAAAAGTCAATAAGTACATAATTGTCAATGGTACGGAATCCCCAAGTTGTGAATGGGAACACCTCCAACCTCCTGCAGCAGCCACACTAATCCACATGAAGGAAAACTGCTTGTTATATCTGGGGGTGGGTGAGCTGGCATCTGTCCAGTTGACCTTCTATGAGACAAAATTTGCCTCAGGTGGGTGCGAGTTTCTTAGGTGCAAGACACATACTAAACTTCAAGGAGCTTTGTCACTCACAAATCGTGCATGTCACTGCCTGTCGCTTATTCATGATTGAAAGAAAAGAAGGTTAAAAGAAAAAAGAAGCTTGTTCACTTATCAAATGCTCAGAAAAGACAGAGGTAAAAGGAGCCCTTTGGGCCAGGGCTGAGCTTTTCATCTGGTAATACCAGACGCGGATCAGCACACATTTCACCTTTGTTGTCACAAGAAAATGTCAGAATGCTTAACGATGAAACAGACGTTTGACTTCCCTAAAAACAGAGCATGTTCTCAGTTCTCAGTCTCCCTTGGACCAGCCAATGAAAACATAATGTGCCTAAGAAAGCAAAGACTGCCACACACTTCTGTTCTTATGCTGCTTTTTATTTCAATTATTAAGTTCTGGGACTTTAATCAACATTCATGCAAGATTTTTACAAATGGAAAAATGTATCAGAAAAAATTATTCCAAAATTACAATATTCATGTTCCAAATACAACATAAAGTATAGATGAGGTCTACACACAGTAGATTTTATGTATAAATATGTAAGTGAAGGGGATCAAATATCTATACAATAAGCCTTAGATATTTTGGCCTGTATTAAATCAAGTGCTCTGTCAACAAATAGCTGATATAAATGTTATTAGTTCTTCCCCTACTTGCCAATAATCTTCCTAGTATTCTGGGGTAGGGAAGTTTGTGTACTTTTAAAACACAAACTAGCAATTAAGCCAGTATTAAAATATCACTATTAGAAGAATGGCCAAACATTCTGTAACTTCCAAATTAATTCAATCTGATGTATAATACATCACCATTGCTAAAGAATTGTTGCCCCCTGGGGCTGGAAAGGTGGCTCAGGGGTTAAGCCTCTGCCTTGTAGGCGGAAGATCCTGAGTTCGGATCCTAGACCCCAGACGGAAACGGGGAGGCCTGCGTTTCTGGTCCTGGAGGCGGTCCATGGTGGTTCCCGAATTCACCTGTGGTTCTACACACGCACGCACGCACGCACGCACGCACGCACAATTGAATAAAAAAAAAAGAACTCTTGCCCCAAATGTGCACCTTGACTCTGATCAGATTTCTAGACTTAACTTCTATTCCAGCAACTTGGGGAACAAGGAGTTAATTTAGTCTACAATTCTGGTTATAGCCAGCTTGGTAGGAGAGTTAGTACTAACTGAGGAGCTGAGGGAGCTGGCCATACCATAGCCACAGAGAGAGCTAAGAGTGGGACAGAATTTCCCTCTTACTAGAATACCAAACTACTGAGTCAGCTCCTTCCACCTTTTCCACCTGCCTAGGAAATGGCTCCACCTGAGGGATTGCTTTAACTACCAGTTCTTCACAGGTGTGCCCAAAGCCTCAGACCTCAATTGTCAAGTTGACACTTGTATCTAACTAGTGCAACTTCCAATTCACAGTGGCTGCAGGGATGGGAAGAATCAAGATACCATGAGGAAACAACCAGACAAGTCAAAAACAAAGGCGTCCACTGGACAGTGGCTCTGATCATTTAAATAAGTCAATATCATAGCAGCATTTAAAGAAGTAGAGGGATACTCTATAGTAAATTATAGAAACATAACAAGCAAATATTGTGTGTGAACACACAGGCTAGATCCACCTAAGAAAATAAAGTTGTAAAAGACATTTTAGGTATGTAGAGAGAAATCTGAAGATGAACAAAATATTAGATGCTACTAAAAGTTACTTGTTGAGGTGTTGTAATGGTGTTAAATTTAATGTAGAATGTCTTTAGTTTAAGAAAACAGACACTAAAGTATTTAGGTATAAGTATCATGGGTCTAAAACCTTCAAGTGGTTAGGCAATTTTTTAAAGGAACATGTACCAGGAGGGAGGGAACTGGTGTACCTAATAAGTTTGTATGAGTGGAAATAATAAAGAATGTATATAATAATAAAAAAAAGGAACATGTACCACTACACCATCTTTTTTTCTTGATAAAAGGCATTAAAAGTATATGAAATGTGTGGCATTTCTTCAGTTACAAAAAAGCATTAGGCACCTTGTCAGAGGTGTCTCTGCCATCCTTTGCTTTTCTATGAGCTGCACTAGTGGTTCACGCTATGTGCAAACAAAGGCAGTTACCAGTGGAGACAGCACGGCCACACCATGGAAGCGAATAAGGGAGATGCTCTGTGGCTGCGTGGGCAGAAGGCTCTCTGTGGACAGCGAGGCTCCCGGGATCCTGGCAAGAGCTTTCTCACAGAACTCCTCATACTCCTCCATCTTCCCACCATCAAGCTGCAAGAGATAATGGGAACTTTTTTAATTTGCACTTTTTAATTTAATTTACTTGTTTGTGTGTGTGTGTGTGTGCGCGCGCGCGCACGCACGCACGCGCACGCAATGTGTCCCTGTGGAGGATCAAGAGTGACTTCGGGAATCATCCTGGATTGCTTCTACCTCCTCCTTGCTCACTCTGGGATTTCCCAGGCTCTGCCCACCAGAGCTGGAAGTGCATGCGGCCACTGTTTCCATCTAGCATTTTTGTTACTGTGGGTCCTAGGATCCGAACTCAGGACCTTCTGTTTGCAATACAGAGTCTTAACCCCTGAACCATCTCTCCAGACCGAGAAACAGGAATTTTTAACATGCCGACAAGACAGAGCCTAATGGGAAAAATTTCAAATACTCCTAGAATTCACAAGCCCCTGGAGTAGACTTCTGAGGATTGCCCCATTGGTCAGGAACCAATTCGCATGAGTCACAAAACGTTCCAAGACCCCGTCCAGTTATCGCTTGCTTCAAACACTAAATCTGTATGAGCATCTTTGTGACTCAATCAGACTTGAAATGGGATTAATTTCAAAGCACTAAGAACACGTGTGGAAACCTTGAAGAAAAGAGAGTCCGGCACCCCCCTTCATTGACTCCACATGGTAAAAGAGAGGGTCATGCTTCCTTCATGGAGAAGGTCATGTTTCATCAGGACCTGCCAAACACAGCACAAGAAAATGATTTCTATATGTATGTAGACATGCTTTTGTAGGGCTTAGAAACAGCAGGAACATGCCTGCTACACAAGCATGAGGGCCTGAGTCTGGATTCCCAGCACCCATATAGAAAGCTGTGCCACACACTATGAACTGGAGCCCTAGCTCTGGGTTGGGGTGCAGAGATAGAGGCTTCCAAGAAGAACACCTGACCATCCAGTCTAATCAAAACAGTGAGCTCCAGGTTTAGTAAGAGACCTTGTCTGAAAGGAGGGAGGGAAATAGAAAAAGCAAAAATAAGGTATCCATACAGAAGGAAATAGGTGTTAACCTCTGACCTCACAGGTGCACACATATGCATGTACACAAAAAGATATTTTTGGAGCAAAGAAAGAGTCTACTTAAGTAAAAGTGAGTATTGCCTTAATTAATTTACTTGTTTGTGTGTGTGTCCTCTTCAAGAGTATTCTTCAACAGTGTTTTGATTTCTCATGACAATTTTTGTTGCCGCAATCCCCCGCAGGGCTGGGGGGGGGGCTCGTGGGTTCGAGGCCAGGGAAGGGGTCACCACCCAGACCCGAGAGTTGGGCGAGAAGCAGCACGCAGAAGACGAGTTGGCCGCAGACTCAGACTTTACTCAAAAAGTGTTTGGGCTTATATAGGGTTGGGGTCCAATCAGGTGTGGCCACCCCTCTGCTTGGGGAGGGAGCAGCCACCAATCATTTAGCTGTTCACTAGGTGTCCAGGTTAGACGTCCTTGCTCAGGCTTGTCTGTAGTCAGGAGCGCCGGCTAGGGCCTCCCTGAATCTATAGTGCCACAAATTTTGTCTTCTGTTGTCAAATTGCCACAAAACATCCCTGTTGGGAGTTTTGTTGGAATTGTTTTTGATTTCAATGAACTTGGCAAGAAGAAAAACCTTTGGCATACTGAGTTTCCATCTGAGGTCACGGTATGTTACCATCCATTTCAATTTCTTCTGTGCCTCTTACACACACGCTTCCAGTTTTGTCTTTAAAATCCTAAGACTTCTGAATTTATTGTCACCTTTAAAAATTATATTTTTGACATTAAAATAATTATCTCTCTCACAAAATTCTAAAGCTTTTATTGTATATCTTTTAAAATTATTTATCGAGTGTGTCTGTGTGTCTGTCTGTCTGTGTGTCTGTGGAGGACCAAGGGTAACTTCGGGAAGCATCCTGGATTGCTTCTACCTTTTTGCTTTGCTCTGGGATTTCCCAATCTCTACCCACCAGGGCCACCTGTTTCCACCTGGCATTTTTACGTGGACCTGGGATCCAAACTCAGGATCTTCTGCTTGGGAGGCAGAATCTTGACCCCTGAGTCATCTCTCTAGCCCACTATTTGTGTATCCTTTTTGTGTGTGTGTGTGTGTGTGTGTACCTTAAGACTACATTTTCATGTTATGGACGCCAGCCAACTCAGGCAAAGGTAGAAAACAGAAAACCTATTGGCTCTGGCATTAATTCTATTTCAGTTGAAAACCAGAAAGGTCACTGAGTGATTTACAACAATCAACCCAGGGGCTGAAGAGATAGCTCAGGGGTTAAATCTTTGTCTCACAAGCAAAAGGCCTTGAGTTCCAATACCAGATCCCATGTATGTACACAGGGTGCAAATGGTGGCAGCCATAGATTTCTGGCCTTGAAAGGCAGAACCTGGGAAACCCACAGCCAAACAATAAGGAGGCAAAGCAATTCAGGATGATTCTCAAGTCACTCTTGCCCCCCATCCCAGGCACACACAAGTGCCTTCTATATCCATAAGCACTTATACACATACCCACACAAGTATTTCTTCCCCCTTTCCCCCTTCTGTACACACACACTCACAAAAACCATTCAAGCCCTATAATTTCACAAGTTCTGGAAAATCTGGAAGGAACCAGAAGGATCCACCACCGCTGCTGCTTTTCCACAAGAGCCTGCTTGCACAGCACTGTGCGGCCCTGCCTCCCTGAGGCCCGGGAAAACAACAAAAAGCAAGCATCAGCACCCTAACTAACAAAGGAAGCAGCAAAAATAGCTAATGCCACAACGCTGCAGGAAACGTCCATCTAAAACAATTAGTCACAGAACCGGAAAAGACAAAGCGGAGAAACTCAATCCATGACGTGGGCTATGCAAACATGAATGAGACAGAACAAGATACTCTGTTGGGCCTTGGGAAACTCACAAACTTAGTATATTACAGTGTCAGGGCAAACTGCGGTTCATATAGTTAGACATGAAGACAAAACATTCAAAATTATGGTTTCATTATGAAAAAAGTAAGCTGGCCACTTTCAAGCAACTGGTAGTATTACTGACAGCAGAACTTCCACCATTGTTCAGTTTATATAAAGTGAGAGTTTAATTTCAAATAAATGGTTCTCTAGAATATTAATGAAATTTTGCAAGTTTATATTCATTGAAAAAAAGCAAAAGTAAAGCAATAAAACACATTATAGCCTAATCATTTTGTATCCTTGATTTCAACTCATATAATGTCTGAGCCAAAATTTGCAATCACTAAGATATGAGACCCCAATAATCCATTTCGCTAAAATACAAGTATCTGTGAATGTCTACAGCTATACCTCCCTCATCGTGCTGATCTCATCTAAATATTTGTGAATGTTTCCTTTAATCTATCATTAAAGTAAATACAAATAAATTTTTTGTACAAACAATGTGATAGAACATCTGTAGACATGCAAGCATGAAATCAAATCAGACATGTAAAAGTCTGGAAGTCATAAGGAAATAAACTACCTTTGTGGTTTGTACTTTTTTCTTTTGATGCCATCAGAGAGAGATGTGTCATTGTTTCAGAAGTTATTCATAGCCCTTAAGGAGTACATATATGTTCTAGATATTGCAGATGTACAGTAATGTATCATTATTATAAGGTAGACATTAGCTACTCGCATCCAGGTGCTAATATGGAGACCTGGAATGGAGACCGCATGATCTTGGAGTGTGACGGGATCTTATCCTTTAGTTTCAACTTCACTGTCTCCAGCTCCAAGGGGCCTCCTCCAGTCCCCACCCCAGCTACCCTGCCTGTCACTATCCCATGGCCCTGCTGATTCCCAGTTTTCCCGGCACTTACCACTATCTGAGATTATCTCCTTTGTCTCCTTGGGTCCTGTGTGTTTTCCTCCAAGACGTCTGCTCCATCAAGAAGAGGCGCCTGCTCCGTCTGGGTCACTGAATCCCCATGACAGAGACCAGTGTCAGCACACAGTAGGCACCTAATAAAAGCACTGGGTCAGTGAATTTGGGCAATTAGCTCAAGCAATTAAAATGAAGAGAGACACAGAGAGAAGAGGGTAGACTATACAAGAAGGAAACTATAAGGAAAATAGAATTCAGACAGGCAGCTTCATGGATGACTCCATTCCCAAAGGACCTGGTACCCCTAAACTGCAAAAGCAGCCATTAAAAAGAGTGAGCAGTCCAGATGCTGTGACTAAGCAGGAGGGCAGTATATTTCTCACGCCACAATTACTGTTTATAAGCAAGAATTTATTTCAAGGGAGACTTGACCACAAGGCAATCCTAACCCCCAATCAATCTACTGGCCCATATTTTACTACCAAGCATTACTGGTCCACCTCTATTAATGTTATAACACTGCCCACAGCAGGTTCAGACAAGCCCTTTTTCCACTTTATATTAATACCTGAGTATGACTGACCCATGCCCTACGAACCTGTTTTTAAACCCTCCAAATTCATGGCTCTTATGTGACTCATAACCAGTTCTCTGTCAAAAATGTCACTAAAGGGATCAGCGAAAGCAACATGGAACAGAATCCTAAGTCCCTGAGAGGCATAAACTCCCCGCTGAAGCAGAAGGGGAAGATCTTTCCCTCCAGGTGCGTGCTAGCTGCACATCCAGCTAACTTATCTACACCGCAGTGATCAGCAGGATGGCTGTGTCAAAGCGATGTTCTGAGAATTCTATGAGCTAATGCATACAGGGCTGTCAGCAATAAAAAATAAAAATAAAAAAAACATCCGTCAGCTATTTAGAGGAGAGTGAGGATAATTTTTATCACCTGCCTATAAACCCCTCGGCCAGTGAGAATGCTTGGTTCTTGCTAAGTTCCAGCTGTAACTTGAAAAGATGCGAAGGAGGACAAGAACTTCCCAGCAGCTCCATCTCGGGCTGGCTGTCAGGTGCCTGAACTGGGGGCGCGGGAGGGGGTCGGGGCTGGGCTCCTAGAGACAAGTGGGCAGCAGGGTGCAGGAACCGTCGACCTATCGCATCGGGGCGACCGCGATCAGCTTTACTACCCTCGCGCTTACACCCCGGTAGCCAAGCTGGAGTAAACAACGTTCCTCGGTTTTGCTGGTGGTGACGGGCGCGCAGCGGCGGCCGGTGCACGCCCGGGGACGCGTCTCCCTCCCGCACCGCGGAGAAAGGGGGGCGGTTTCATCTCCAGGTGGGGGTTCTCGGGGATCCGGCCCGAGCTGACGCCCCGGCGCCCCACGCCCACCTCCCCGGCTTCCTGGAGGACCGCGCTGCGTCCGCGGAGGCGGCGGCGAGGACCCACCGGCATCCGAGCATCCCCGGGCGTCCCGGGACGGCGGCTCCAGGCTCGCGTCCGCCGCGGCCGGTGTCCGCAGGGCTCGCGGCCCGGGGCCCGCGCCCCTCCCGCCCCCCGCCCCGCGGGCGCCACGGCCGCCTCGCAGGGTCTGTGCGCCACCGGGACCCGCCACCCGGCGAGCTCCGTCCCCGAGCTCACCTGGTCCCGCCCCGCCCCGTCAGCTCTTCTCCCCAGACCAGCGGCCTTGTAAGGAAGCAAACGGCTCAGACGGCTCTGACGGCGCGCATCGGGGTCCGCCGCCTTCTCCTCCTCCTCCTCCCCGCCATATTACGGGTCCCTCAGGCGGCAACGCGGGCTCCTGGCAACCGCCGCCGCCGCCACCTCTCCAACTCCGCCCCTCAGAGCCGGTACTTCCGGTAGCGGCTTCGCGGGCGGTTGGAACGGTTGGGCCACCATAAACTACAACCCCCAGAGGGCATTGCGCGCCAGTGAGGCGGACGTAGTCTTTCTCGCAAGTGACAAGCACGCTGGGAAACGTAGTCCTCATTGTATGGCGGCTTCTCTGAAAGTATTAAATTACAATAGAAGCCTCAAGGTCTGGAACTCCAGAAGTGTTTCTTGAAGTTGTTATTTAAAAAAAAAAAAAACTTGTCTGGATAGAGATAAACTGAGTGGTCGTTGGAAAAAGTGAAATATTCACCTATTTTTTTTTCTATTGATGGAAAATAGCACTGAATCCTAAATGACAGCCCCAAGTCTTAATACGTTTTGCTCATTTCCAAATCAGTGGGAAAAATACATCCAGGAGAAAAGGTAATAGGTTCAAGATGACAGAAAAAAGTCGCAAATCTTTTGTCAACGTTCCCTATCTATACAAGATATTACCAGTGTTGCAAAGTTTGATTGGCTCCATTTCCTCTCTGACTTGCCTTTATAACTTCCCTCGAGTTTACACTCCTTCCAAATACTGTTTACTTTTTTCATTTTTTTTTAAACTTTATTTATTCAGTGTGTGTGTGTGTGTGTGTGTGTGTGTGTGTGTATCAGAGGCACATGTGTCCTATAGAGAGCCAAGGGTGACTTTGGGAAGCCTCCTTGCTTCTTGCTGGGATTTCCCAGGCTCCACCCACCAGAACCGGAAGTGCAGGCCTCTGCTATTTCCGCTTGACATTTTTAGTGGGACCTGGGATCCAAACTCAGGACTTTCTCCTTGGAAGCCAGAATCTTAACCCTTGAGCCATCTCTCCAGCTCAGTGCTTACTTTTGTATGCATAAAATGAGAACTTTAAAATGTCTATCAAAAAAAAAAAAAAATGTCTATCAACGATGGTTATGAGGTTGTCCCTGTATCTTAAGACATAGTAATGTAACCACTTAATAACTTAAAATTCTTTTAATCTGAAAAGAGGAGGGGGAGTCTGGGGAGAGAAACCACAACACTAAGACAATTTTGACTTGCCCTAACAACCACAGTATTTATTGGATGGTGTACAAGGAAGTAGAAAACCAAAGTGGACTTAAGTTTGCAATGCAGACACCTACAGAATTAATACATTTGTGTTTTTAATAGGTAACTTACAGGTTAAAAACAAATTCTTTAAAATAACTAGACTACAGACATGCTTGAGAACGGTTCTGCATTCAGGGATCATCTTCGATGTAATGGGAGGTAACAGGATGTCCTCTCAGATCTCGGGCTGCATGCTGCCAGCAGTTAGGGACAACTGAAATTACTCTTGCTTTTGCACGGTACCTAGTGCGTAAATCTTTAATACGAGGGAAAACAAGATTTAGAGGAAGAGGGAGAGAAGTAATGACAGAGGGCATCAAGAAACCTCTGCCTCACTGTAATTAGCTGAATTAAAATGAAGATGCAGAGAGAACTTGTAGTAGGGACGTCTTCAGGAAGAGGTGTGGGGGCTAGTGACATAGCTCAGTGTGGAAGGTACCTGCTCACAAACTGGTGCCATCAATCTCTCTCTCTTCATAAATAAACTTCTTAAAAAAAAAAAAAAAGAGGTATAGGAGACAACAATGATGGAAATGTCCACTCCTAAATCAACGGAAAGAATAGGACCTTCCATTGGGCTGCTGGAATACTCCATGCATGGTCCAGTAACATTCACTAATCATGAGGTTATTCATTGTTATTTTCCAGGATTTCTGTGTAGCCTAGGCCTGGAACTCCTGTGATCCTCCTGCCCCTTACTATTTGTGTTCAGACTACCCATGCCAAGCCCATGCCAAACTCAGGATGCCTGTTTTTAAGAAATCTCTTCCTTTCAAGTTTTCTTCTTATGTAAACTACAACTAGTGGCCAGCTTGTCTTTGAAGAGCTTACTGGGGTACCCTGAACTCCATGGGTTTTGATAAGAGCTGGGTCAGAGAATAAAGGATAAAAGGCAGGCCCTTCTGTTTATCTTCAACAAAGGGTGGTTTAAGTTTTTTTCTCTGCTTTCACAGACCATGAATTACAAGGCCCCATAGTCTGAGAACCCTCACAGCCTATGTTAATTGTGTTGGCAATCTGGACTCTCAATTGGTGAGAGGCTTCAACCAAATTCTTCAGTGAGAGGTTGTTTTCTGTGTCTCTTTGATATTCCATGGCTTTCTATTCCACCTCACTATTATCCCCCCCCCATTAAATGTAACTTCATAAATAATGCAGGTCCTCTGGAGTCTTTTTTTTTCTTTAATTTTTTTTATTATTTATTATTTATTCAATTGTGTGTGTATGCGTGTGTGCATGTGTGTGTGTGTGTGTGTGTGTGTGTAGAACCACGGACGAATTCGGGAACCACCATAGACGCCTCCACCTCCTTCTTGTTTACTCTGCCCCGGGATTCACAGGCTCCGCCCTAGCAGGACCAGAAGCGCAGGCCGCCCCCACTTCCGCCCGGTGTCTATACGTGGGATCTGGGATCCGAACTCAGGGCCTTCTGCCTGCAAGGCGGAACTCAGGGCCTTCTGCCTGCAAGGCGGAGGCTTAACCCCTGAGCCACCTCTCCAGCCCCCCCTCTGGAGTCTTTTATGTCTCCATGTTTTTGTGTTCAGGAGTTGAAGACTGAAACCAGAACACTCAATAGAGGATTAAGGCAGAGGAGAGAAGAGAAAGGAACGGAACTCACGGGCATGAATTCCGAGAGCAGCAAGAGAGCAGTCTGCTCCAAAATGTTGCATTCTGTCTGCGGATTGAAGCCGGAGCGCTACCTGAGAGGATTAGAAGAGAACTAAAGAACTCGTGGACCCTCGACATAGAGTCCCATGAGGGGAAAGGAAGCAGAAGAGAACACACAAACAAGAGTCTGCGAGGGTCCAGTGAGAGAAAGCTGGAAAAGGAACTCCTGGAGGGAGCCTGAAAAGAACTCAT
Source organism: Typhlomys cinereus (assembly GCA_023101885.1). Lineage (NCBI taxonomy): Eukaryota > Metazoa > Chordata > Mammalia > Rodentia > Platacanthomyidae > Typhlomys > Typhlomys cinereus. Next base: position 274,139 of record JALPQD010000480.1, on the reverse strand, counting down.
ATTTTGGTCCTCTGCATCTCATATTGGGGCCCAACCCAGTTAATCTTGCGTGGGGGACCACCCGGTAGAGTTTATCTGCCAAGGAGAGCTATCTCCATATCCTTTTATAAACAGAGGATTGGGGGAAGTTGGGGACTTTATCTCTGTGAAAGATTAGAATCAGTTCCTCCAGATTAATAGGGTGTGTTCTTTCAGGGTAATCCCAGCAGTGGGGGATGACCTTTGAAGACCTATGAAGACCTCCCAGCATAGCATGACTGCTCTAAAACTGCCTAATTAGGAGCAGACACCTGTAAATATCAGTGTCACCTTCTGGCTATGAAGCTATTCTAAAGACTACACATAAGTGTTGGTCTCTGATTCTTCCTATCGAAAATGTTGCTGCTGTCTAAATTGGTCTTACTCATAATGTCACCACATCTATTGCAAGAGGGAAAAAAAACTAGTTTAGCCCTAGGCTAAAGAGATTTCACCCAGCTCTGACGACTCATAGACCACGTTTCATTACACACCCCAGTCAAAATAACCATGGCTCGGTGATAGAAAGGCCCATTCATGCCTCGAACGAGGCTGCCTAGTTATGCATACCTGCTATCCTCTAAACATAAATCTTATGTCAGGACTCTGAAGATGGACTTGGAGAGAGGGAATGTCAGGGACTGATATCAGGTCCCTCTGGGGTCTGTCTGTGTCCAGGTTCTTGTGTTCAGGAGTCAGAGGTTGAAACTAGAACATGCCTAGAAAATTAAAGCAGAGAAAGAACAGAACTCACAGATGTGATCCAAGAGGGGCAAAAGAAATCTGGAGAATTCATGGACTCCAAGCATGGCAAGGCGCGGGAAAAGAAGTCCAGGACTCCAGGGATAAACTATCATGAGGTGCAAGGAATCAAAGACTGCCACCAGGTCAGATTTATTTATAGGCCTGCAGATTGTAGGAGGGAGGGAGAAATGTTTTTTCCTCATTGGTTAGCTCCGGTTTCTGCAAACCTAATTAGAGCCTTAGGTCCTTTACGTGTCATTGGTCTGTCCGTATAGAGGGCTAACCCAGATGATCTTGTGCCGACCTCCAGGTAGGGTTTAGCTACAACGGAAACTAATCTCTGAATCCTTCATGAATTGTAGGTTGGGGGAAAGTTGGAGACTACCTCTGTGAAGGATTAAGATAAGAAACTCAATTCTGTGAAGGTCAGTTCTCCAGCTCAATAGGGTGTAGTCATTCCTTCAGGGTGATCCTAGCATTGGGGGGTGATCTTGGAAGACCTTCAGAGACTGTCCCAGCATGGCTGCTCTAAAACTCCGTAAGGATTCTTTGCTTCTCTTCCCAATTATTCATAGTGAATAAATCTCACCCTCTACCTTTCTCTATCATTTGTCTGCCTAGTTGACTCCGTGAGGAAGGTGAGCTGCGCCTAGCTCATTAGAGCCGCCAGGGCCCAAGCGCTGACCATCACACTCGAGCATCGCTAGAAGCTAAGGCTGTGTTAGGAGCACCTTAAATGCACACGCCAGGCGGCCTGCTCCCCTCAACGTCCCCCAGTGTCCTCAAGGGCAGACACAAGGTCACTAAGCAAACCTAGTCTCAGATCTCCACCTCCACGCTAAGGTCCAAGTCCGGACCTCACTTACCCCAAAGCGGCCTTAGAACTCCAACCCTGGGGCCCGGGCGCGCCCTCCCCCGTTGCCATGGCAGCGGCTCCGCCCCCGATCGCTGAGTCTCCGGGTTCCTGATTGGCCGCAGGACCGGCTCTCCCTGGAGATGTGTCCGTCGCCGCCATTGTGCGGCGCTGCTCCCCGCAGAGGGTTCCGGCCACGGCCAGTACCTGCACGTCTCGGCGTCGCCGAGTGTCCGCGTCCGGGTCGGGGGAAGCCCGGCGGGTCCGGGGCTCCCGGGCCGTGGCTGGTGCGGGCGCCGGCATGTGGCTGTGGGACGACCAGGGCGGCCTGCTGGGTCCCTTCTCCTTCGTGCTGCTGGTGCTGCTGCTGATGACGCGCAGCCCCTTCAATGCCTGCGTGCTCGCCGGCAGCCTCTACCTCCTGCTGCGCCTCTTCAGCTTCGAGCCGCTGCCCTCCCGCCGGGCCCTGCAGGTGCTGAAGCCCCGCGACCGCGTGTCCGCCATCGCCCACCGCGGCGGCAGCCACGACGCGCCCGAGAACACGCTGGCGGCCATCCGGCAGGTGAGCCCCGCACGCCGCCCCCGTGCTCCCCGGCTCCATCTGCCCCGCTGCCAGGACCTCAGCCCTTCCTTCCGCTCATCCACAAGGACAACGTTCCATTGGCCCTTGTTCCCTTCCGAGTCTAGTCTGGGAGGCTCCTTTAGGTCGGGTATTTATGGAATCCAGCGGTTATTTATATACTTGCTACGTGCCAGGCACCCGGGGTGAGCGTGGTAGTGAACGAGGCTGCTGTCACAGGGCTGATAACAGAACTGGAGGCGATAACACATAAGTAAGATAGATCTTAAGATGTCCCGAAGTGAAGGAAGAGAGGAATGTAGGCAGAGAAGGCTTCTCTGAACGAGTAATATTTGAAAATAGAATTAGGAGCCAGCCTTAGGATCTGTAATATAGCTTTTTGCAGGAGAAGCAATCAGTAAAGTCTAAGATCTGAGGTTGGAAAGAGGTTGGAGTGTTAAGTTCACTGAACAGGCAGCGATAGAGCCCTGGTGGCCAGGAGCAGAACAAAATCCAGGGTGTGGGTGGTCCAGGGTGGTCAAGAATGGTCTTAGTCAGTAAATGACATTGTTCTGAATGGATCTTGCTTCCCACAGGGTGCGGTTGGTTGTTGTTTGTTTTCTAAGTTACTGGACGCTGTCCTTATCACATCTCTGTCCAAACACACTCATTGACACACACACAACACTGGCAGCTAGTCTTCTCATTCATATTTGCCTTCTTTTCCACAAGGTTCTGCTGACAGTCTTGGTATCTCTGGGATCTTGGCAGTTTCCAAAGTGGGAACATTGCAGTGGTCTGACACATTTGCCTCTGTAAATAGGGGCAGTACCTTGTGTGGGTTTTGTATGCGTGGATTCAGCTGTGGGTCAGAATTAGTCTAAAAACCTTGCATCTGCAGTTCCCAGCGCTCTATAACAGCTGTTTACATCGCCTTTAGATTGCATTCGTGATTATGAGAAACCCGGAATTGATTTAATATGTGGGAGGAGATACCTAACATATGTTCAAATACATCATGGTTATACAAGGTATAGCCTGGACTTTGGCATCCATGGGAGAATTCTGGAACCAATACTCCATCCATGCCAACTGAGGAACAGCTGTATGTCTGATGTCATTTCCCTGAGACAGGTATTTAACATTGACTAGATGGGAAAATTGTAATGCACACACTTGTCTCTTCTAGAATAAAGCCAGTGACTCCAGGCCCTAATGATCTTTGTCACAGATTAGAATATGTTTCAGGATATATGAATGTGGAACTTCTGTACTTCCTTTGCCTGTTTGCCCCCTAGAGCACAAACCATATTATGTAATGAGCAGATTACTTAAGATTCCTGTGCTCCATCCGAGTCATGACTGGGGTCACCACAAGTAGGTCACCCTAAGATACTGCTCCATACCCAAGTCTTAGCCCAGACTTCTGTTTCCCTATTTATAAATGGAAAAAATAACAGTGTCTACAAAGTAGGTGATAGAGGGGCTGGAGAGATGACTCAGGGGTTAAACCTCTGTCTCCCAAGCAGAATGTCCTGAATTCGGATCCCTGAATCTATATAAAAATGCCAGACGGAAATGACTGGCTTGTACTTCCAGTCCTGGAAGTCAGAGCCTGAGAAACTCCTGAATAAAGCAAATAGGAGATAGAAGCAATCCAGGGTGATTCCTGAAGTCACCCTTGGACAGCCTCCACAGGTTTACACACAGAGATACATGCCAAAAATGAATAAATAAATAAATTGTGATAGAGTTAGTGAACTAATCCATGTAAGCCAAAACCTGGTGAGCACTCCACATGCGTGAGCCATTTTGCCAAGAATCCAAGGGTAGTTTGATTCTTTTTTATTATTATTTACTTAAATGAAAAGGGCAGGGAGAGAAGAAAGCAGCAAAGAGGAAGAGCAAGGAAGATAGAGATGTGCACACGCTGTAGTATGTGAATAGAAGCCAGAGGACAAATGGTTTGATTCTTTAGGAGCATCATAGAATAAAGGTGAAAGGATTAAATCTGAAGGTGGGATTAGGGAAGGATAACCTTTGAGGTAGTAGAGGGCACTTGAACATTTGCCTGTAATTCTCACATGCTTCCTTACTTTGTTTCTTTCTTTGTGATAGACAGTTTTTCCCACCTCCTATTTAAAAGCAAAGCTATTGAGGACTATACATAAACTCCTCTGAGAGATCAGAGGACTCCCATACCTGTGCCAGAGGTCCTTGTCATGAAAAAGAAAGATGATCATCACCGTAGAAGAAAAGCCCATGATTCTGTTTACCTGGACATAAATTGTCTTAAAGGTCAAGGCTGATGACACAGAAGACATTCATTCGCTCCTACTTACTGATGGATGAGTGTGGGCAAGAAAGGGTTTATCTGAATGTAAATCATGCCAGGGGATCAGGAAGTGTGTATGAATTACACAGTGTTTCTTGTCCTCTTGTGCTACACAGAAACAGGGTGTGTCTCACCCGTGTGTGATGAGCACATCTCTGTTCAATTACAATGACCATAATGTGGTCCCTGGTTGATTCCTGGTCTAAGGATGAAATGAGATACGGCAGTTTAGTTTGCCACAAGGTTAGGTCTCCGTGTAGCCTTTTTAGCTAGACATCTGTGTGTGTGTGTGTGTGTGTGTGTGTTTTCCCTTGTGATCTGAAATTGTTCTTCATCTCTGTGCACATGTACAGACATAAGTTATATTCTGTTGTTTGTTTGTTTGTTTTGTTTGTTTTATGTGGGATCTGAACTCAGGACCTTCTGCTTGTGAGGCAGAGTCTTAACCCCTGAGCCATCTCTCCAGCCCCATAAGATATATTCTTGGACTTTTTACTATGTTAAAAAAAAAAAAAAGATGTTCCGACTGGTAGAATTTCTGGTAAGAAGTTATAGAAAAAGAACTTGTTAAATAGAAATGATTTTTTTTTAAGATAAACTGCTAGAAAGTCCACTCCACTTGGGCCAGAGTATTGTTTTAAAACTATAAACCCTGTCTTTATTTAAAACCCTCCAGTAATCCTGTTGCAATTAGATAAAATCCACATTTGCCAATTCCACTGTCTGTCTTCCTGCCTGCTGTTTTAGTTTCTTTTGTTGTAAGTGTGTGCGGTGTGATGGGGATAGTTGGTCTGTGGTAAGTGTGCTTGGCCAAGTGCTTTACCGTCCCAGCCCCAAACTTCTTTCTCTCTTCTACCTTTCTCAAGACCTTTGTTGTAATCATCCAGTGTTTGTTTAAGATGCTTGTGGCTTTGTATATTTGCACATCCAACTTTAAATTGCTTTCACAATAAGAGGACTACCATCTCACCTGCTTGCAACCTTGGAGGAGCAGGGTTCTCTTGATCTGTCTGCTCTGCTGTCTGCAGTGTTTGCCAGCCCTTCTGGTGGCGACCACCACTCTCTCTCTCTCTCTTTCTCTGTCTGTCTGACACACACACACACACACACACACACACACACACACACACACCCCACTTATCCCAGACACTGGAGAAAGCTAAGCTGGAACAAGAAGTCTCTACTACAGAGAAGTAAAGAAATAGATTGGGGGAGGCAACTGACATTTTCTGTCCCCTCAACAGCTCCTTCCTACCTTAGACCTTAGTAGTATGTTTGCTATTTCTTCTGCCTCCGAGGTTTTTTGTTGGTTTTTTTTTTTTTTAATGTTTACTTATTTGACAGAGAGAAAAGCACACACATGTACCACATGGGCTTCCAAAAATCAAACTCAGGTTGGGGATTGAATTCAGTTCGCTGAGTTTATAAGTAGGCGCCTCACCCGCTGAGCTGTGTCACCAGCCCCTCCTGGGGGGTCTTGTCCTGTGGATTAGAGCCAAGGGTTCATCTTTTTGTCTCCCAACTGAGAAAAGCCTTGGCAAAGAAAGTTCAGTGTAGGCACTGGAAGATCTGGTCTCAGAAATTGTAATATGGTAGTTCTTCTGTTTGGTGTGTTTTAATTTTAACCACGTACTCATAAGACAGGAGCTGCTGGTGGTAAACACCTGTGATCACAGGTTAAGACCTTCCTGAGCCAAAAGTGAAACTCGGCTCCAGGGCTAGGGGAGGTCAGTGATAGCAGGGGAGGATGGGGGAGGGGATTTCTGGCACCAGAAAGAATGAAAGAGAAAATGAATTCAGGAACTCATTAATTTTAGCACCACAGTATTGTGCCTCACCATTGTCTCTCTGTACTGTGGCCACACAGTCCTGAGGAATACACACATGATGAGCTTACAGGACCAGCATCCAGGAAGAAGATAATTACTTGTGCTGCAGAGAAAGAAAGCACTGCGTGCACTAGAAATGTGGTTTATGTTGTTATGTAAATTACATGTATTTGTGTCATTTTCTCCCCTTATTTTCCAATCCCCATTTTTCCCCCACAGCAAATTTTCTTCTTCCCCACCTGCCTGCCTTCCACTACCATGTCCTGTGTGTGTGTGTGGCTTACTAGTCCCGTGTGAATTACTGTTAAACACACAGGCCTATATCACCTTTTTAAAAAGGTAATTTAAAGGGCTGGGCAAATGACTTTAAAAGCCTTTTCCTCGCAAGCAAAAGAACCGAGTTCGGGGCGCCCAGATCCTATGTAAAAAATGTCAGGTCAGTGTGGTGCCGGGCTACCCCAGAGCAAAGCAGTGAAGAAGGAGGTCAAGCAATCCAGAATGGTTCCCAGTGTCACTCTTGGATCTCCACACGCACACTCACTCAAGTGCCTTTTGTGCATGTGCCTATACATACACACACAAAGTAATTAAAAGGGCGGGAAGATGGTTCTAAGTTTATGTGTTTGCCATCCAAGTGTTAATACCAGAGATCAGATCCCAGAATCCAGGTAACAAGTTGGACAGCTGTACAGGTTGCCTGTGATCTCAGCCCTCAGGAGGCAGAGACGGGATTCCTCTAGACTGAGCTGATTACTATAACTGGCAACCTCTGGACAGACCCTGCCTCAATATATGAGGCAAAGTATGATGCAGGAAGATGTGCAGAGCAAGCCTCTGGCCTCCACACACACGCCACTCACATGTGAACATGCGTATTTGTATGCATACCACACATGCACAAGAGACCATAAAAGGACATAGCCCGTGATAACGGCTGAATTTATTGGTGGCTTCCCGCACACTGCATAGTGTTACATGTTCACACAGCTTCACTGAGAGGTCCGTGTTCGGAGATCCGCAAGGCAGTGGGAGGAGGGGTGGTCCACAGCTACTTATTCCTTCTGCAAACTTTTAGCTACATCTGCACAAATGATAGTACAGTCCTAACACTTCCGAGAGCAGCATTTGCCACATCTACCCTGTGAAACTCTGACCACGTTTCTGAATCTTTCTCCAGTGTGAAATGGGAAGATGAATGGTTGTTGCTTGACCTAATTCATTGTGAGAATCAAACAACTAATCCTCTTGAAAATAGCACATGGCAAGTAGGAAAGGTCAGAAAGCAGCTTGTTATTTTCTTTAACATCCATTAAGTCTTTTTATTACACACTGTGCATGTTAGCAGCAGACCAAAAAGAACAATTTTGATCATGCAGCATTTCATATGCTCGTTGTGATGAGGAAGTTGTCAAGGAAGCAAGCCCTGGTATGTCTCAAATGTAGTGTTTAATTTTTATTTTATTACCTGTTTTATTTTATTTATTCAATTGTGCATGTGTACATGTGTGCACTTCTGTGTATGTATGTGTGTGTAGAACCACGGGAGAATTCGAGAACCACCATGGACGCCTCCACCTCCTTGTTTACTCTGCCCCAGGAGTCACAGGCTCTGCCCTACCAGGACCAGAAACCAGGCCACCCCCACTTCTGTCTGGTGTCTATACGTGGGGTCTAGGATCCGAACTCAGGACCTTCCGCCTGCAAGGCAGAGGCTTAATCCCTGAGCCACCTCTCCAGCCTACTGACCTGTTTTTTAGTATTGGGGGTAGAGCCTAGTGCCTCCTGCATGCTAGACAAATGCTCTTGCACCGAGCCTTGGGTCCTCTTTTTACGTAAATTGTGAAATACCTTATCAAGCTTACCAGCTTCCTGGCCGACAGCCAGCACGCCATAAACAAGCCATTTCTGTAAGCAGTCTTGCTGTGGCTCATACAAACACACCCCTGACTCATCTTGTTGATGTAGTGAGCTTGCGGTCAGTGGACAGATAGATACAGGGGAATTTTCAGTTCCTGGGCTAACAGGCATGGGGGTGCTGGGAACCACTGATGACCCATGTGGTTAAAGTACCCACCGAAAACTCAGGGGCCCGAGGTTTCCCCATCTGCTATCATAAAAGTAGGCAGGGGGGCCATGGGTCGACTTAAGAACTCCCTAAAGGAAGGAAGGAGTTGTGGAAAACAGAGCTGTCTGGAAGGAGAAGGGATCAGCAGCTGTCTGCCTTACCCACCCTGTTTTCTCCAGCTTCGAGATGTAAAGTGCCGACTGTCGCCATTGACATTAAGGTTGTGGATGTTTCCCTTAAGGCAGCTAAGAACGGAGCAGCAGGCGTGGAGTTGGACGTGGAATTTACTTCCGACGGGGTTCCTATCCTGATGCACGACAGCACGGTAGACAGGACGACGGACGGGACAGGTCGACTGTGTGATCTGACATTTGAGCAAATTAGGAAACTTAACCCTGCCGCAAACCACAGGCTCAGGTAGGTGACCATGGCTACTCAACAGATCTTATCATCTTTAGTAGACACCAGCGCCTTCAAATCACGTCTGCTCTGGAAGAATCGATTTATTTTCATCTGAACTGGTTTAGCAAGCAGCGAGCAGGCACCAGCAACAACAGGAACACCGCGCACGTGTTTTTAATTGTCCCCCACTGGTCGTTTCTCAATTCTGATAATACTCTGTCTGGTCTCTAGCGCTGTTCTAAGTTATTGAATTATATCTAAAAACAGTTGCTTGTCAATCTTGTCTTCAGGAGTACCGAGAAATGAATTGTATGTACATTTCTAAAATCTTCAAATCATACTTTGCTTTTAAACTTCATCTTCAGCTCTCTGGCTTTGCATGTATGTTTGTGAATGTTTGTGTAGGCGAGTGCACAAGAGGGCACTTGAGTATATGTGCCTGTGGAGGCCCAAGGGTCTGACCCACTGGCATTCTCTGGACCCCTCCCCCCCAGTAAAGCCATCCCTAGGACTGAGGCTTCTCACAGCCTTACTGTTTTCTATTTCTGACTCAGTGTGTTTCTTTCCTTTTTCTGCTTTTTTATGTTTCTTAGTCCCAAGACAGCTTCACAGCCCACCATGCTTGGACATGGTACACTTAGAGAACTTTTAAGAAGAGATAATGGCCGGGACAGAGCCCCCCCTCCCCTCCCAAAAAAAACCTTAAGTGAAATGACATGGTTAAATTAGCACAAGTTGTGTTGAGTGAAACTTCATTGTGAGCAAAATGGATTTCAAAATCAAGCACTTCACCTTCATTTTCTCCAGCAGAACAGCATCTAGCAGAAAATTACTTATTTAAACAACAGCACTTAAGTAAATGTACAGAAAGTGAAGAGGCTTATGCATTTCTGTGAATTTTCTGCATTAGGAGAAATTAGCTTACGATTTGGTCTCTTGAGCCTCTAGGCGTGTGCTGTAGTCCACCTCCACCTGGTAGGGGCACCAACATGTTCTTAGTTCTATGGAAATGCATTATTTAAATTTTTTTGTCTCCCTTTTTTTTTTCTTTGCACAATTTTGTTCAAGTACATCATCTCCAGACTTTGGTGCACTTAGAGAAGGAAAGTGGGGAAAACACTCTTGCCTGTTTGTTGGGAGACAAATTCCAATAAATGTCCCTTTCGCTTTCTTCCTTTTCCTCTCTCCCAGGAATGATTTCCGCGATGAAAAGATCCCCACCCTGAAGGAAGCCATTGCAGAGTGCCTCAGATTGAACCTCACCATGTTCTTTGATGTCAAAGGCCATGCAAGCATGGTATGTTTATTCCAAGGCCTTTGCTGTGTTAAATCTGAGCATTTCAAAACTGCCCACAGATTTTATTATTTATTCTTTTCTCTTCATATTTTCACACTTTAAATCATACTTGCTTAGCAGCGGCATGCAGTGCACTAGTCCCTCTGTAAGCAAGACAGTCTGTGATGGAATGTCCACCCTTTCGTGGACCCTCTTAGCTACTCTTGCTAGTCCTCAGCCTGACAAGTGTCCACCTCAAGTTTCTCTCCTCGACTGGGGCAGTCACAAAGATTGTTATGTAAGCAGTCAAGAGGCACGTCTTGACCGGACCACTCACAGCACCTCACAAAAGCAGTTTGAGAATTGGGTAAACACCATTTCTATCTGGCTTCCGAGTCAGGCGGTTAGACCATTACTGAATGGACTGAATTTAAGAACGGCTGTATTGAAGCTTCCAGTAGCTGGTAGGATACATGTCCTTTATACAAATGTGTCCCCATGTGTGTGGGCCACTTCACCACAGACTTTTATTCAGTGGTTTGAGTAGCTATAATTTTTACCAGAAAATTGCTACATTTTGTTTCAAATATGTATGAAATTCCTAAAATTTTTCGGCTAAAATTTTTTGAACATCTACTTGTATACAAGTTCACAAGCATATCGCATTAGAAACCAGTGGGAAACACGGTTCTGGTGGTTTTTATTTTCTTATCAGATTTCAAATATCATTCCAATCTCCAGTTTTGTCCATTCTAGTATTTTTCCTTTAGTATGTTTATAATTCATGATGGTCATCCACTGGTGGAGAATTCTAATGATCCCAGTTTTTAATTTTTTTTAATCCCAGAAAATAATTTGGGATTATTAAAATCCAAAGTGGAGCCCAAGTACTCATTTTGTGACAGTAAACTGCCATTTGTTACGAAAGAGTAGATGGTTGGTGACTATTATTCTGGTAAACTGGTAGCATGAATGCTTAGATTTTCAGGCAGTCAGAATTAGTGAAGTACCTATTTTCAAATAGCACTTCCTGGTACCAGAGAAAGGGCTCAGGGGTTAAGTCCCTGGTTTAAAGGGACTTAAGTCCCTGCTTAAAGCAGAAGAACCTGAGTTTGGATCCCAAATTCCACGAATAAAAGCCAGGCAGAAATGATGGCAGCCTGCACTTTGGCCTTGGAAGACAGCCTGGAAAATATCAGAGTAAAACAAAAAGGTGGTAGAGCAATCCAGGGTGATTCCTGAAGTCACCATCGGCCTCCCCAGGCACACAGTCAGTGACCAAGATGGCAGTAGAGGCGGCGGTGCTGGTGGAGCTGGGAAGCTCGTCAAGCCCTGTAGCCAGATGGAGAGCTTAGGAGTCCAAGTGACCTGACCAAGCTGTCCATTGCCACAGTAACCTACCTGACACGCCCCTTGTGGGCAGAGTGACACGATGAAAGAACTACTGTGCGGGGTGTACTTAATCAGCACACAATGCAGACATGAGTTCACGGACAGGAAAGCAGCCTTGGGTCGGTCACTCACACTGCTACATTTCCGAAGCAGGCGAGAGTGCATTGTGTCAAGTATATTCAGCTAATTCCAGAGTCAGCAGCATACAAGGCGATGAATGTAGGTCTCTGCTGGGCTCTTGCTGACTTTGCTGCTGATGTGAGTTCAGCCGGGGCTGCAGAGTCCCCTTAGGGCTTCCCCTTCAACAGCTTGAATTACTACAGGAAAAAACCTGTGTTTTCCACATGCCTGGGGAGAGTCGGAAGACTTTCAGCCCTCCTTGAACCCTCTCATCCCACCACATCCCCTGTGTCCTCTGAGGATCCTTCAAGTCCCCTGGCTTGAGCCAACCACCCGGAGACCTCAGTCTCCGTCTGAGCTGGGCAGATCTGTGGCAGGAGAGAACTCTTCCTGGTGGTTAAACCAGGATCTGAAGCGGGGATTTAAAATTCTGCTTCAGGCCTCTTCTGGCCAATGGCTTGTTGTCTTATCCAGAAGTGTGGCCATGTTGAATCTCCCCAAGAGTGGTGACTGCAGCCCCCTGGCTGCTTCCTTCCTCCATGGACCCCATATTAGAAGTGCCCATGACTCCGAGCATCCCTGCAGCACGGGGAAGCCCGAGGATTCTCACAAGGGGTTGTGCTTAGCATACAATTGCCGACTCCTGGGACAGTCCCCTGGATAGATTTAAATCTGCGAATCTCTGTTTTGCAGGCTGCTGGTGCTCTAAAGGAGATGTACATGGAGTTCCCGCAGCTGTACAATAGTAGTATGGTCTGCTCTTTCCTGCCAGAAGTTATCTACAAGGTAAAATCCAGGCCTTTCCTTGCATATGGTGTTAAGTTAGTTGCTGGAGAGGACAGCAAGGGCTCTGGGAGCCTAAGACAAATGCTTGTCACACTCCACAGAGTTGAGGCCACTGTCCGGAACACTCATTTAAATTAGCAAGAGAATTCCCCAAGAGGATGCTCGCTCCTGCACCTTACATGCCACGATTCCTTTTCAGAGGCCTTCGCTCATATGGGCACTTTACAAGCTCATGCACAGTACTATGTGAATAGACTGCTCAGCCTATGTATCCCAGGGTAACAGTGAAGCATGCCTTTAAAATCCAAGTCCTGCCCGCCCGGCAGGGCACTTATAGTCCCAGCACTGGGAGGCCACCCTGGCCACACAGGGAGACCCTGTCTCAAAAGCAAAACAGCCCTCTTAATTGTGGAGTATTCAAGTATGCATAAAAACAGATTAATACAGCGAATCCTTTTAACTATGACTGGCTTGTTTCATCTGCCTCTTGGCATCTGTCTCATAAGCCAGAAATCAAATAGAAATTGTCACTTGTCTCCAATTCCTTGATTCTTTTTTAAATAAGAACTTTATTGTTGTAGAAATTGTTCACTTGAATCTGTACCCAAATGAGATGTACATTTAAAATTTTTAGATTTGTAAGTTCACTCTTGTGCTTTGTTTTTTCTTTCTCCCCCCCCTTTTTTTTTTTTTTTTTTGATGTGTTTATTGAAGAAGCCAACGTATGTGTGCATGTACATGGCATGTTCACACGTGTGATGCTGGGGATGCTAAGCATGTGCTCTATCTCAGCACTGTATCCCCAAGCCTGGGATTATTTGTTCTATATCACCTTCCATGTCTGGATTTGTTTCTCCTCCTTTTTGTTTCCCATGAGCGAATAGCAAAAATTATGAACTTGACAAAAGTAGGATTGAATTTTCTCATCTCATGAGCTCTTATGGCTTCTTTATTGACCAAGTCTGTCAGGTTATAAGAAGACAGTAAAATGTTAGTATCTTGGTTTTTTTTTTTGTTTGTTTGTTTGTTTTTTTTAACTAGAATTTATCTATGAAAAAAGACTCTTCCTCTTCTGCTATTTGGTTCCCAACAAGACAAGATAAATATTTAAGCTTTCCCTTCGGTTACTAGTTTCCAACATAATTAGTTGATTTTGACATTCTTCTGCTGTGATCAGCAGAGCATCTATTCCTTTCTCGCACAAGCTGGCATAAGGCTGAAGAGGGTTGTGGGGCTTCTAGTGCTCCCCGAACTCCCCTGACCCTAGAGACCTGTGGAGTGCAAGAGACCTTCCACACCTCCCCGCTCCTGCTCTTCTCTCCTCTCTGCCCTCAGTTCCCTACAGCGCTTCAGCCTTTTGCCCTAAACAAGGTTGAAACTGAGCAGCCCATCATGAGCCAAACAACAAAAAAATGAACCCCCCAATTTTTACTGTGTCTCTCACTTATACTTCATTCTTCAAATGTATGTTGAGGATTGAACCCAGGGCCTCGTGCATGCTGTTATGACAGGTAAGCCACTGTCAGTTCAATGTCAATTACAGTTATGTCAGTTACACAGCAGACTCAGCATCTCAGATCCGTGGTGGCTTTTCTTGAAGGGTTTGTGACAGAGCACATGCCTAGTGGACATGGGGCTGGACAGCAAGGTCCCCTCACCAGCACGAGCATCTGGCTGCATCTAAGCTCCTGGGAGGTCGGGCCCAAGAGCTGAGCATTGTCTAAGTTTCCACAATTGCTTTTCAGATGAGACAAACAGATCCAAATGTCCTAACCGCTTTAACGCATAGACCTTGGAGCCTGAGCCACACGGGAGACGGGAGGGCGCGCTACAACTCCTTCTGGAAGCAATCTACGTTTATGATACTGGACATTCTGCTGGACTGGAGCATGCACAACATCCTGTGGTACCTCTGTGGGGTCTCGGCTTTCCTCATCCAGAAGGACTTCGTCTCCCCGTGAGTGGGACGGTGTTTCTCTCTTCTGCCCACACGCAGCCTGAACACGCTTTCTGGGATGGAAGGGTAAAGGAAGAGAGCAGACTGGGTTGGTTCTGGCCCCCAGAGCCCTCCCACGTCTCTGTTGAGCTAGAATGCCCCTCCCCCTCACTTACCCCACCTCCCCTCCCCCTTTCTTCAGTGGAGAGATGTCATAGTTCACTGTTGCCGTTCAGTTGTACTTCACTGATTCCAAACGGGCCGATAGATATTCTTGGACTTTTAGTATGTTTTTAAGAAAACATGGAAGTAAAAAAAAATTTTTTCAAAAAAAAGAAGAAAACAAGGAAGTGGTGGTGAAAGAGGAATTGTATTTTTTAAAATATGTGTTAGAAAGACCATGCAAGAGCAGGTGCACGTGTGCCAAAGCACACGCAGCAATCAGAGGACAGCTCTGCTTAGTTCTCCTCCCACCATGTGCTCTGGGAATTGAGCCCAGTCACTGGGTTGGGTGCAGGCACCTTGACCCTGAGCCATCTTGCCCCTGTATTTCTTATGATTGACTCTCTTGAAAAACCAGCCTAGGGTCTGTATATACGTGAACAAGCATAGACACAGCTGTGTCCTCTTGCCCAGCATCACCAAGAGGTTTACACACACAGCACCTTTCATGAGGCTGTCGTCCTCTGAGCACAGGCAGAACTAGCATAGTTCATTAATCCTGAGAAATAGGCAGGTCTGGAATGTGGGAAGGGGCGCCTATCACGGCAACCATCCAGAGCTGTGACCTGGGGATGGATCTGAAATCTAACACTACAGTGATTCATTATGATCTAGGTGGGGTGTCAGGAGGAAACAGCCTGTCAGCTGAAAAGGAGAGAGGAAGGGAAAGAAGCATCACTGGCTCATTAGGGGAAAGCGTGCAGGGTGCAGGGTGCAGCAGTGTGGGTGTCCAGGGGAACTGCAAAAGTATGTCCGTATTCTGCCATGCAGAAAAGAGGGCACGTGGTGTAAAATGAAACCAGCGGCTGCATGACGGCCATCTGGGTGGGAGCGGTGGTTGGTGAGCCCCTGAAGCGTGCGAAGCCAGGGCTGGGTGGACGAGACACGGTGCCGTGGCCCAGCAGTGGGAAACTGTTGCTACTCAGCAGATCACAGGCTTAGTGATTGCTCCACACCCCAGATTCTGACAGCATCAATTTTTCCTTTGTTCCAGGGACTATTTGAAGAAGTGGTCAGTTAAAGGAGTCCAGGTTGTTAGCTGGACTGTAAATACCTTTGACGAGAAAAAATATTACGAGTCCCACCTTGGGTCCTCCTATATCACGGACAGCATGGTGGAAGACTGCCTGCCGCATTTCTAGACTTTCCCAGGAGGAAGTTGTCCAGAACCTGCCCGTGGCCAGGGCCTTCAGAACACCCTGTGGACCCAGGCCCTGGCATTCGGGGGCTCCGCAAGCCGTGGTCAGTCATTGCTTTTTTCACCCAGTGAACTGAGGTTCTGCCATGCCTCATGGGCAGCTGTTGCCCTTGAATCTAGGTCTGAGGAAAGGCACAGCAGCCCCTGCCACAGCCCAGCCGAGACCTGCGCTGAGACCCGGTGAGGACAAGCCAGCCGCAGCTGCGGATGCCTGGGACTCGCATGATCGCCCAGGGCTGGCATTTGAAGACTCGCCACACTGACTGCTCTCAAGTATCTGGATTCAGCTGTAGATGTCAGACGTGTGACCATACTAATAAAATCATTAAGAGGTGCCCAGTAAGAAAACTGTGCCAATCCTTGGTCTGTGCCCTCACACTGCTCTGTGCCACCCAGCAAGGCTGTCCTGAGGCAGCCACAGATGAGGGAGGGCTTGGAGCAAGCTGAGGACCCCCATGGCACCCATGTAAGCTCTTCCACCCTCCAGGGGGCAGAGTCCCACTTTTCTAGACCCCCTGGCAAGCCCTTCACACGGAAGTCTCTGGACCTGGAGGACAAGACCTGGAAGCTTGTCTTCATTCTATTTTAATTTATTTATTTGAGAGAGAGACACACCACGTAGGGCTTCCAGGGATTAAACTCAGGTCACCAGATTTGCAAACAGGTGCCTTACCTGCTGAGTGTGTCGTTGTTTTACAAATGACAGTACCAAAGCCGGGTACAGGTGAGGGTCACAGAGCTCAACCTTGAGAACCAACACTGGGAACTATGCAAAGCCCCCCCCCACACACAAGCATAATACCTACGAAAAGGCTCACCACCTCCCCCCTGGGGTCTCCACGTCTACAGCACGGTCCTGGCTCAGCTCCAGGCAGATCTGCCCTCAGACCTGACCTTGCCACTCACTGATCCTGCTGAGGCGTGCGAGGAGCCGTGCGAGGCGTGTGCATTGCACCTGTACTTAGCACAGAATCGCATTTCGACGATCTCAAGATAGTGGCTGGGAGATGGTGGCCCAAAGCGTTTCACCATTCTAATTCTTAGCTTTTCATTTTTCTTACTTAATTTTTGGCCATTTATATTCATATCTTTCTTACTGTTTTGATAATATATTTTTTATTTTTTTCTAACAAAATACAGCATAAAAGTATCATTAAACTAGAGTAACTGGAATGTGGCAGTGTGGAACTACCATCTATGTAGATGGTAGATGACGCAACAGCTCCCTAGAGGCCAGCCTGTGCCAGCTCCTCATCTTATTCTGCCAAGGGATTGGTTCCACTCACCATGGGCTGGTTTTTCATACATCGATAGCCTTGTAGTTTGTGAAGTAGTCCATTTCCTTTGACCAAGGAAAATTCTTTTAAACAGCAGACCAGATTTACTCTAGTACACCATTTTTAACTTTCCTACTTTCTTTGATATGTAATTTAATCATGAGGATATCTTTATACAATGCCTTTATTGTTTACGATTGATTTACATTGCTCAATTCTAAACCAGATTATTGGAAACCCGCTTTAGCTCTTATTTCCTTCTGTCCAAAGGTTCACAAACAATATTCCTCTTAAAATTTTTATAACTGTGTGCGCACACGTGCTTGCACACAGGCACACATCACCATGCGTGTGGAGATCAGAGGACAACTTGCAAGAGTCAGGTCTTTCCATCATCCATCAAGAAACTGCTTCAAAGAATAAGTGGAGATACATCAAGGAAAAAATTGACCTTGGGCATCCCCATGCATGTAGAGTTCCAGGGATGGAATCCAGGTTGTCAGCTTGGTGACAAGCACCTGTCCTGCTGAGCCACTTCTGGCCTGTCCCAAGCATATAATACATAAGGAAATTGTGTAAGAATTAGGTTTACTTGCCAGAATGATTTTTTATTGCTCTGTGCTACCTTGTATTGCTTTTACCTATCAGCTTATGCACGTGGAAGTTCCTTTGAACAGTGTTACCATGGCGGTCACATTGGCTAGCATTCTGTCTGATGATCTCTGCTGTCAGAACAGCTGATTCTACGTGCCTCATAGTACACGTCCTATGATGAATGGCTGAAATGACAGACTCCTTTGTAGATCCTTCTGGAACCTTTGCAGCTCCCCCTTTGGTCTTTGTATTAATTTTCGCATGTGTCTGTACAAGTGTGTCTCCACGTGTATCAGAGGCATTGCCTATGCTTTTGGACGCCCAAGAGTGACTTCTGGAATCACCATGGATTGCTTCTGTCTCATATTTGCTTTGCTTTGAAGCTTTCCAGGCTCTGCCTTCCAGGGCAGGAAGTACAAGCTACCACCATTTCCGCTGTGTTTTTATGTGGGATCCAAGATCCGAACTCAGGACCTTCTGCTTGTGAGGCAGAGGCTTAAACCCTAAACAATCTCTCCGCCTCCCCCCTTGGTCTTTAATGACAACTTTGCTTCATGAAATTAACATGGTGTGGGTCTTTTGTAGGGGGGAAATGTGTATGTGTATTTGTTTTCATATGTGGGCACACTGTGGACATGTGTGTCCACATACATGAGTGCCTATGTGTACATGTTTAAAAATGAAAATCCTTTTTTTCTTAATATCAAACGAAAATCATGTCTAGCATGATATACTCACAGACCTGCCTTCCAAGTGGAGAAAAATGCACGTTCAGAAAGAATCATACAGAGCATGAGATAAAAAAGAACAAAGTCAGGCAAAGTGGATGGGGGAAAGATCAATCTCCCCTTGTGAGAACAGAGAGGTCTCCCCCTGCCCACTTCCTGAAACTTTATTTTACACAGGATGGGGGATCAGCTTGTAAGCACTGGTGTAGGACCGGTAACTTGTAAGAGGAGAGGACGAGGGAAATGCAAGTCGTCCTAGCTTCCAGCACATGCTCAGGCAACCAATCTGTGACGGCAGGAGAAATCAGCATTTCTTTTTTTTTTTAACTTTATTTAATGTGTGTGTGTGCATGCATGTGTCCCTGTGGAGGCCCAAGGTTGACTTTAGGGAATCATCCTGAATTGCTTCTACCTCTTCTTGCTTAGCTCTGAGATTTCCCAGGTTTTGCCCACCAAAGCCAGAAGTGCAGGCCCCTGTCATTTCTGCCTGGCATTTTTACATAGGAGCTGAAATCCGAACTCAGGACCTTCTGCTTACAAAGCAGATTCTTAACCGCTGAGCCATGACTCCATCCCCAAATCAGCATTTCTGAGACTTACATTCTGGCTTGAGAGACTGCATTTATGTGAATCTCATGTCCACAAAAAAACCTGGTCATCTCAGACATTGGCCTTAGATCAGAAGGAACTCCAAAAGCGTCAGTGGTCTAGACCAATGGTTTATACTTTTGTTTCCATAGAGAATTCACAAGTTACTACCTTAAGCTTTTTATGCCAGTGTTCTCAGACAGTGTCAAGATGGTGTCCTAAACACTTTCCACTGGGTGACGTCTGCACGTGTGTGCAGGCGCGTGTGTGCATGCAAGTGAAGAACAAAGGCTGACGTTAGGAATCTTCCTCTTCAATCCTCCACCTTACACATGGAGACAGGGTATCTGCCTCGAACACTGCACCCATTCAGCTAGCGGAGCTAGTCAGCTTGCTTTTGGAAACAGCACAAGAGGCGATTGGGGTGTTGGTACAGGAGACAGGAGTGTGGGCGTGCTCTCTCACACAGGTGAAACAGGCAGAGGCCCCCCGCACTCCACACTTGATCCATGTCTCTGACTGTTCACACAAATGCTCTAAAGAAGTCTGGACTATGAGAACTGAAGGAGCAAGGTTAAGTGCTACCATATTGAAAGATATCCCGCTAATGAGCCTGGTTCTTTTCACACACCCACAAGGCTATGAAGACTTAGGCAAGTCATATAGTACTTATAGTCTTTCCTTTTGTGATTGAACCCTACCCTCGACCATCACCTCCTAAGACTCAAAGTGACCGTTTGCTGCAGGCACTTAAAGGTCCAATCCTATGGAAGTTTAAAAAGGTCTATGCTCATCTTTTTTCATCCTAAAAACCCCAGATGTTCTCCAGTTTGGGGAAACGCTTATGATTTGGTCAAGTGTCCTCCACAAATTCATGGACTAAAGTTCATTCCCAAGTCTGAGGCCCTCTTGGGAGTTCCTGGAACCTTTAGGAGGTGTGGCCTCCAGTTTTAAGAATAGCCATGTTCCTTATGAATCATTTTGACAAATCTGCACAAATTTGTATCCAGGCATACGAACACACTCATTTTATAAGCACATACCATACACCCCCGTTGCCACAGGCTTCTGGTTTGGCTCAGCCTGCGACATCAGTGACTGTTAATTTTGCTTTGCTGTGACACAATGCCTGACAGAACCGATGTGAGGGAGGAATTGTTTATTCTGGCTCATAGTTCTAGAGGTCTGGGTCCAGCACAGCAGGGAAGGCATGGCGGAACAGCTCAGTCTGTGGCAGCAGGAGCATGCGGCAAAGGCTGTTCACAACTTGACAGACCAGTGAAGCAGGAACAACCTTCAGAGACCTGTCTTTAGCGGCCTACTTCCTCCAAAGAGGCTCTGTCCTCCCAAAATAGCTTCATCGGCTGGGGAACCAGAATTCAAAACAGGAGCCTATAAAGGACATCAGATTCAAACTATAACACTGGCTTTGTATAGAAGTTCCCAGGGGCAAAGAGTAGCACTCTTTTTCCTGCTCCTTCCCCTAATCTGGGGCAATTCTAGAGAATTCTGTACTCAGTAAACACAATACAGTTTAGAGGTAAGACCTCTGACTGCATTTCAACTTGGGGTGGCATGGGGGTGCTTCTAGTTCAGAATCCCAGGCAAATAAATGCAAGTCATACAATTTACAGGCTTTTACTCCTCACCGACATTCACAGTTTTATTCATTCTGGATCTCTTTTCTTAGCAGCAAGTTTTTCAACCTTTGTCAGGTCTGAGAAGAGAGATTCCAAAAGACCAATCACTCAGACATATATTCGTTGAAGATAATAGAAAGTATCATTTCCAAGTTACCTCTTTCCTTGGTGTTTCTGAGTTCATTTCAATATTACCACAGTCTTCATTGGAAGACTCCAAATACTGTTGTCTTGAATAAATCAGCAAACCAGGTCAGAAAAGTAGCAGAGCATGTCCAACTTTATATTGTCCTTCACAATATGGCTGGACTTCCTCTCTCGTCTAAAGGCTTGGATTCCGCTCCTGGGAGGTGCGTGCAACCAAGCTGTTGTGGAGGTTGTTGCATTGATTCTTTCTTTCTTTGATTGGCATCTGGCTGCCACAGCGATCGTCAGATTTTTGGGTTCTCTTCTTGCAGTGATCGTCTGAATCTCAGATCTGGGTGTGATACAGGAAAAAGAAGTTAATGTGGGCACGCACAGCCCCATTTCTACAAGGGGAAGATTGGATGGTGTGGGAAGATCCCACTACTTCTTGAACCATCCTTGCCTTCTTGCTTTTGGGGAATCCTCAATCTAACCTCCATCACTGGATGTCATCAGTAAATGCTTCTTCCAGAGAAAGGAGTGAGTTGGGTTGTGATCTTGGTAACACCCATTTCTCTTCTGGTACCAATCCCAGACTCAGGAAACACCTACCTTCCTTTCAGTCTCTGTGATCTGTGCGGATGAACCACCTATACCACAGCTGAGGCACATGACTTGAATATGACCAAGGAAATTGTCATGCTTTTTTTTTTTAATGTGCATGTGCCTGTGGAGGCCCAAAGGTGGTATCTGGAATCATCCTCGATTGTTTCCCCTCATTATTGCTCTGCTCTGGGGTTTCCCAAGCTTCACTTTCCAGGGATGGAATTATAGGCTGTCACTATTTCTGTCAACATTTTAATGTGGAATCTAGAGATCTGAACTCAGGTCCTTTTGCTTGCAGGGGAAAGGCTTAACTCCTGGGCTATCTGCCCAGGCCAGATGTCACAGTTTTATAGTCATGACAATTGGTACATAAATGGACTTGATTAAATGAAATATTAAAAATTCTAGATTCCCCCACACCTTCTCTCTGGACTAAACCTGAGACTATATAAGAGCTTAACAAAGTTGTTTTACAGCTATTAGGGAAAGCCTTTCTATTGGAAGAACTGACCAGAAACAAACAGAAATGTAGTTCCAAGGACATTCTGAGTGAGTCTTTTTGCCCCTAAACAAGCATCATTCTTGGGTCTATTGTTGCTTAAGTCAAATTAGATCAGTCTGCAAGTGCAGGAGCAACTGATACACAGGCAATTCCAACCCTCCATCTTGGACCACGCCACTCAAACGTCTTATTTTGTAGTAATTCTCATACATACCAGAAGCTGCATCGTGTTCCCCAAAATATAAAGGGCTTTGTTGCTGAGAAAGAAGAAAACAGGAAGTCATATCACTGAGACAGAATGTGGACTCTGGGTCTTGTCAAGTAGTTGCTACAACCTGTGCATTATTATTTTAAACCTCCATTATTATTTTAAAATTAAAGGGAAATGGTTAACACTAAGATTCAATCACAGAGATAACAAACAGACTTTGTTTCTTAGCAACAGGTATTTCTCTCATTCATTCATTCCATAGATGTTTACTGAGCCTTTATAAGATGCCAGGTAATAGATTAGGACCTTGACTGACAAGGTGCCAGACAGGTCCCTGGTCTCAGAGGAGTTTGAGCTGGACGATACTCCTTTCCTGACAGTATTATATATACTGATAGTAAATTATATGGCCAGACTTGCAAATCTCATGACATTTGAATTAAGAAAGGTTTACTGGTTACTGATCTAGGCCAAGATAACAAGGAAACCAGAGACAGAGCTGAGAGAACTGCCCTTTTGGCAGGATGGAATTGGTACATGAACTGATAAGTACTTGTCCTAGGGAAGAAATAAATACACATACTCTCTCTAAAATAAATTTAAAAATGTGTGTGTGTGTGTGTGTGTGTGTGTGTGTGTGTGTGTGTGTATCAGAGGGCACCATGTGTCCTGTGGAGGATCAAGGGCGATTGTCAGGAATCATCCTGGATTGCTTCTACCTCCTTTTTGCTTTGCTCTGGCTGGAAGTGCAGGCTACTGCCATTTCAGCCTGGAGTTTTTACGTGGGACCTGGAATCTGAACTCAGGTCCTTTGGCTTATGAAATGAGTCTTAACTCCTGAGCCATCTCTCCAGCCCCCCCAATTTCTACATTTAACTAATTACTGGCTTAGTACTTGCAGGCATGATTGCAGATGCCCGTGGGAAAAGACCTAGGAGGACAGTGCACTGACACATTAGTGAGTGGGATATGCTCATGCCTTGCTGGGTTATATAAGGCAACTGTTGCTCCACAGGGACAGGGCCCAACACTTAGGGCAAGGTAATCCAAGCAGAGTGTGTGGTGCACAGTGACCAAGCACAGAGATACTAGTTACCTATGGAGGTACGTGCCTATAGTCCCCTAAACTCAAGATTCAGACTAAGGCAGGAGGATCTTAAGCTCCAAGCCAGCCTAGGCTATACAATATCAAGACCCTAGGAAACGAAAGAAAAATGTGATTTCTGGGGCTGGAGAGGTGGCTCAGGGGTTAAGCCTCTGCCTTGTAGGCGGAAGGTCCTGAGTTTGAATCCTTGACCCTGCGTATAGACGCCGGGTGAAAGTGGGGCGGCCTGCATTTCTGGTCCTGGTAGGGCGGAGCCTATGAATCCGGGAGCAGAGTAAACCAGGAGGAGGTGAAGGCAGTCCATGGTGGTTCCCGGATTAGCCAGTGGTTCTACACACACACGCACACGCACATGCACACGCACACATGCACGATTGAATAAATTAAAAAAAATGTGATTTTCCCCAGACTGGGCTGCCTTCCCTAATAAGCCTTTCACAAGTGGGCAAGTCTATGTCCCTAGTGTCCCCAGGGCAATCCTACCTCCACCTCTCTCCTTTCCAGGATCACTGTGTTTGGATTTGCTCTCTTCTCCATATCCTGTAGTTTGGTCAACTTTTCTATCAGGAACATCTTATCTTTGCCCTCCTGCCAAGCAAGAAAACGTAAAAGTAAAAACACAGTCATGAATGCTGAAGAAGTCATGGATAAAAACACGATCCTTGCATCCTCAAGATGTGGCCTACGGACATTTTATCAAGGAATCAGAAGGGTCTCCAGAGGCACCACACCCCTCCCTGGGAGACTGACAAGGATTAGTGCTGGATGCTGCTTTCCTCGGTGGTCTACCCGCTGATACAACACCCATGTTCCAACAAATGCTCAGGCAACCCAGATGAAACTCAATGGGCCGCACATGCAGGAAGATGTGAAAATAGGAGAGGGAGGGGCAGGGAAAAAGATTTGCAGAGGGAAAAGGAAGGAAGATGGGATTGGGTAATGAGGGTTGAAAATGACATAAATCCATTGTATTCATGTATGAAATGCCAAAAGAACAAATTTTTTTTTAAAAAAAGGAATTGAATGAAGATGGTTAACTGTGCCTTAAATGAAAATGGGAATATTTCAGAGCATAACCAATGGCTTCCAGAGCCTTCTTGCAGTGTCTCTTGGCTGGCCTGTTGCTAGAAGCAGTGTGCACGCTGCCGTCTAAAGGCCTGAGCACACAGGTGTTCCGTGTCCCACGCCTTAGCTCATTCTCTGTCCAAGCACCTTATTTTCTGAACTACCCGTGCCTGGTTTTTCCCGGTCTTCCGGTACAGAATGCCAAAGCTTAGCCTGTCAGGGCATCAAGAATATTTCATTTCTCAAGTGATTCGTGTGGATAGAGAACCATGATTCAACACCTCTAAGAGGAACAAAGGTGTAATCACTTTTCCTGTGAACCCCTGCAGCAGAAGAGACCATTCCACTTGAGTTTGGAGGTAGGGGAATGTTTCCATTCTATGATCTGTTGCTGTCATCGACAGGTGACCCAAACAACTTTGGGGAACCAGGGGTTTCATGACAATCAACCATGGCGGAAGTCACACCTGAAGGAGCCCAAGGCTCTGGTCACAGCGCATCTGCAGGGAGAGCAGAGGGCCAGGGCTCATGCTGTACACTTGTTTATTTTCCAGCTCCTTCCATCCTTATCCGCCTGCAAAGAATGGCCTGCTCACAGTGAGTTGGGTGTTCCCAAATCATATGCCATCAAGATAGTCCCCTTCAGGCTTGCCTAAAGGCACCCCTTAACTATGTGATTTCTCGTAGGTGTGCCCAGAGGGAGCCTACCTCTCAGATGTTAGGCTGATATTTCAGACTCTGCAACCCAGAGAACCACCACCCACATTATTATTATTTTATCTGCATCAGATGTGGTCATCACAATTCCATGCTTGTTTCTCCTTATGAACTTTGAGCCGTGAATTTTAGTGCTTGCTTCTAGCAACTCATTACAACAACGATTGCTACAGTACTTCAACATTATCACTGTAGTGTCTGCTTCAAGATGACTTTCTGTGCCCTCATGACTTCTACCATTACTTAATTGAACTGGAATTTTCCTACAGAAAGAGCTATCCTTGGACACTGTCACTCTTTCAAGTTGTTGGAGAACCATTAGGATTATGGCTTAACAGGAAGAATGATTTCTCCGCCTCTCCCCCCAAACCTTCCAGGTACTCCCTGCTTCTGGTCCTAGCTCTCTGGGTCCCGATCCACCACCACATGAGAGACCTCAGCCACCTTCTCCCACTACCATGAACACTATATTGCCTTCCCCCACAAGGATCAACCATGAGCCAAAAAAATCCTCCCAACTTTAAGTTGCATCTGTCTAGTATTTGATCATAGGAATAAGTAATTGGGCTGGAGACATGGTTCAGGGGTTAAGACTCTGTCTTGAAAGCAGAAGGTCCTTTCTATACTAAAGGGCAGCACAAGAAAGGGCTCTAGGCAATGCTATTGAGTCCTTACACCTCATCAGAGAGGAGGACCCAGAGGGAAGTTTGACATGCACACTAAAGGATGCTTCAGGGATGGGGGGGAGGGGGCATTGGGAGAAAGGCAGGAAGGGGGAGAAAAGAAAGGGAAAGGGGGGGAGGGAGCAAGGGGATCAGGGAGGGATGGAGGGAGGAAGGAGACTGGGGTACCTATGAAGTTTGTATGAGTGGAAAAAAAAAAGAAAGCAGAAGGTCCTGAGTTTTAATCCCAGATCCCATGTGGGTGGAAGCCTAGGAAATACCAGAGCTAAGCAAGGAGGTAGATTCCCGAAGTCACCCTAGGTCCTCCACAGGGACACACAGTGCCTTCTGATACAAACGCACACATACACACACACAATTAAAAAAAAGATTAAGTAACTAATCTATAAAGCCCAAGAGTTTTTGAACCAATGAAAAGAAGCAGGGAATCTTCCCATGCTGGGAAGACAGCCTGGTCTGTGAAGTGTTTGCCTTACAGGATCAAGAACTTGAATTCAATCCCTAGGACTCATGGTCATAAAACTAAGCATGGAAATAATGTGCTTGTAATTCCAGTTCTGGGGAAGAAAAGACAGGCAGAACTCTGGGGCTCTCTGGCCAACCAACCCGGCCTACATGGGGCATTCTAATCAGTCAGAGTACCTGTCTCAGGGAAAAAAGATGAATTTTGCCTGAAGAATGATATCCAAGATTGTCTTCTGGCCTCCATACACAACATGCTCACATATGTACGTATGCATCTGGACATACATACGTATACACGCTGTCAATGACCAGTGGAGTTGAATGGTGGGGGATCTGAAGATTCACTGTACTATTTATTATCTCCATTAGAGCATGCTTGGGAATTCCCATGAAACTGTGTATGGAGAGAGAAAGAGAGAGAAAGAGAGAGAGAGAGAGAGAGAGAGGAGAGAGAGAGAAGACAAAGGATGGACTTACATTAATGATCTGTTCATGAAGCAGCCGGATCATAATCTTCCTTCCCTCTGTGATCTGCCAGTAAAGGTAGGTGATGATTCTGGAAGACAGGAAAGGATGACAGACACTCTTGCCAAGATTTGGAGGCTCCAAGTTTCAACTGGGTGCAGAGAAACTAGAGTATTTTCTTGCAAATGGGTTTTGACCTAAATGCGTCTCCTCCAAAAGTTGAGTCAGGGTGAGCTAAGTTCTTCAGAGCAAAGTTTCTGAACCTGGCTATCGAATCACTTGGGACTTGTACTATGGCCTGATACTCAGAACAAGCACTCACACGTCTCTGGGCACAGAGCCAGACAGCTGCATTCAAAAGATGTACATGATACAAATATACAGCCAGACTTTGTGAGCAAGTGCTGTTCAAACTTTCAATGATGCACATTTTTCTTGGAATTTCTTCAAATATTTATTAGGGTTTAGTAAGTTGTCATAGTTAGGCAAGGTGTCAACTTGATAGTTGTCAGTTTGAGCTCTGGGTACATTTGTAGAGAATTAGTTGTTGAGTTAAGCCCAGAGCGAACCTGCAGGAGATTGTCTAGTTGATGGGGAAGGCCCAGCCCATAGGTGGGTGGGAGGGACCAGGCCCATAAAATTCAGAGAGCTGATTGAGAGAATTGGCATCCTTCTGTATACTTAGCCAGACATGCTGGTCTGGCAAGTAAGGATCGTCCGTCTCTCAGCCATTATGTAGTGATGGTGTGACCAGTTCTCTCAGCCCTAGTGTTGGTGCGTGCTCTCCCTTCAAGCTGGACTGAGAACTGTAATCAGTAATCCTAAGAGACAATAAACCATTTGTTCCCTTAAGTTATTTGATGGTCATTTATCAGCAACCATGCAGGTGAACTGCAACGTAAGTCTAAGTAGAGCTTGAAAGTCTGCATTTGCTGTGTGTGTATGTGATCATGTATACATGTTATATGTGTATCCATGCATCTGTATCGTCTGTGTGCATCTGCACATGTTTGCCTGCATGTGTGTATGTGTATGCACATGTACATGTGTTGTATGCATGTACTTGTGTATGTGTAGTATGTGCATGCACAGTCTATGTGATGTAGGCATGTACATGCTATGCACACATAAAAATGCACATTGAAGCTGAGATAGAAGGCAGTGCCCTCCTCTGTTACTTTTTTTTTTATTATTATTATTTATTCAACTGTGTGCATGAGTGTGTGTGTGTGTGTGTGTGTGTGTGTGTGTGTGTGTGTGTGTCTGTGTAGAACCACGGACGATTCGTGAACCACCATGGACGCCTCCACCTCCTTCTGCCCCGGGATTCACAGGCTCCGCCCTACCAGGACCAGAAGCGCAGGCCGTCCCCGCTTCCGCCTGGCGTCTATACGTGGGATCTGGGATCCGAACTCAGAACCTTCCGCCTGCAAGGCGGAGGCTTAACCCCTGAGCCACCTCTCCAGCCCCTCCTCTGTTACTTTTACACCTTATGTTTTTGTTACAAAGTCTCTCTCTGAATCTTCCTCTGTCTCTGAGATATGATGCCCAGCCCCCTCCCGTGTCATCTGAGAAGGGATAATATGAGTGTTATTTTCTTTGTAGAGCATGCAAAGAAATGCAAAGGTATGAAAATGGTAAGTAACTTTTCACAAAAATCCTACTAGCCGAGGCCTTCCTGCATGTAGTGCTCTGCAGCACCCCTGTTCTTCCAACATACCATCCCAAGGGGCTCCCGCATCCCATGTCAATGAAGGGGTCCCTGATCACAGAACTTGGGGCTCCCTGCCCCCCCACTAATTTCCCGAGACACGTCACTTACAGCACAATGAGGGTGAGGATGAAAAAAAAGTGCACGCTTCCAATGAGGTTCTGGTAGATCCAAACGACCCACAGGTAGCCAGACCTCTTGCTCAGGGTGTCGATCCAGCTGTAGATGGACTGAATGAAGGAAGGCAGGCCGCGAAAAGGGCCACAGTTGGCTGAAGGTTTCAATCTGGAAAAACAAAGAGACGGAAGAATATTGGTGACCCGAGGGATCCTGGAAGCAAGGGGTATTATCTGGACTCAGGAGCTACAAACAGCACATCTTGCCTGCTGTATAGAACAAATCTTGCTTGCTGAATACTCTTACTACATCCCTGGAAGAAATCTCTCCCTCATAGAACAGGATGATCTGCACACCAAGAACAGGCTCTCGGACCAGAGGTATCACTGTGGCTGTTGCAAAGGCCAGACAGGAAGCGATCTCAACAGTATCTTGGGAGCCTCAAACTCTCTCTCTCAGGAACTTGAATGAGCTATGGCAGCCAGGTATATGACGTGACTATGTTCAGTCAGTTGTTAGGAATGAGTAGAAAGGAGAGGATGAGGCATAGAAAGAAAGGAAAAGAGATAGGACTAACAGATACAAGAAAAACCCTCTTTGAAGCTGCCCAAAGTCCTCCTGCCTCCAGATGCACTTAGCAAAGTCACTTCCCTCCCTCAGTCAGCCAGTCAAGATCTACTGAGTTTCCACCACGCGCTGCTGTAGCCAGACCCTTAGGATTCAGTATTGGGTAAGACAGGCTTGGTCTTCTCCGTCTTAGGAAGGACCTAGTGGGAAGATGGGTAATCCATGAGTGAACAATCAGTCAAAGACTCTGACAAAGACATTTTGAACTGGGAACTGCGGAATGATAGAAAGAAACCTAAGTCAGAAAGAGGGGCAAGAAAGAGACTCAAGGCAGACAGGTGGCAGAAAGGGTTAGGATGGGAGTTGACCTTGAAGCTGAGATTCACGGGCAGAAAGAAGGCAGCCAGACAATGGGAATGAAGAGAGTCCTTCAGAGAGACGACCTTGGCCATGTGGGGAAAGGCTTGCTAAGTCTTAGAAATGGAGCAAGTTACGGGGCTGCGGTAGGGTGGAGCCCAAGGAAGGTGATACTGGAGAAGGTCAAGGGAGTCAGGTCAGACAGAGTCTTTGGGTCCGTGTAGATACAGTTTGATTCTCATGGGAGAAGTGGCCTCTCCCCATCCAGGAAGCTTAAACGCTGGGTAGAAGCCATGAAGCAGTTCCTAACCATAGGCGACTCTGTGGGGCGACTCTCTGGGACGACTCCAGAGTGGGACTTATTCCCTCTTGGCTTGCACGTCTCCTGGTTGGCACTGTGTTCAGCGTGACCCCTGCAGAGGATGCCTTTGCCAGAGCTAGCCTACGACGCATGGCTTCCACAAAGCACATCAACCAACCCAGAGCCCACGCCACAGACACCTCACAGGCTCTCACACTTGGGATAGGCCTCTAGTCACCCCGAGGTTTCAGGCAACTTCTGACAGCCCCACTCCCAGACTGAAGAACCTGTTGAAAACAGTCAGAGAAACCAGCCCTAAGCCCGAATGGGGGCTTCTGCCCAGGCACGCTGCTCCCCACCCCTTCCTGCAGACCGCCTCTGCATCTTCCTCCTGTGGCCCTGAGTGGCATTGAGGGTCTTCCCCTCTTGTGGTGAGGGTCGTCTCCCTCTTGCAAACTGGAAGTAACAAACTATCGTCTCAGTGCAGGCCGTCTCTGCGGCGGGCTAACAAGACCACCATTTTGAAACAAACGCCATCCTCCCTGTCTCAAAAACCTAGCCCAGGCCAGCGTCCCTACCTCCAGATGGTGATGGCCAGTGTGCACAGCACCCCCGTGAAGGACGGGAAGAAGAGCAAGAAGATGAAGAGCGTTATCATCTGCGAGGCTCGCCAGGCCTTGCTTGGAGGCTGCGAGTTCATCATCAGGCTGATCTGAGAACAGAGACAGGACCCCTTCCACCAGTGGCCAGAGGGGCAGCCCACGGGACCCCCCCACCACGTGCCAATCTCCAACTTCGGCTTTCCAGCTTCTGGCTTCCAGTTTCCCAGGCCCCTCCCCCTAGCTCCAACTCTACCCAGTCACATGTGACTGAGCGAAGCTTATGGGTGGCAACTGGGGTACACTCACATTTTTGACATAAAACATGATAAAGAGGGTGACCATCTGGATAAAGGGCAGCAGAGGGCAGAAGAAAATTCCCAGCCTGCAAGGGAAAGAGTGTCAGAGGTCATGGGAGATGCAGGAAATGAGGGGGTAGAAGTGGGGATATAGACAGGCAAGGGAATTAGGAGTCTCTCACATTCATACGATGAAGTTCTAACAACTCCTCCCCAACACATACATGCATATACTCTGCACACACATCTATACATACATATACATATGCATACACACACATAAATATATACACATACACATATGCAAGTAGGAGAGAAACCAGTTGGATAGATGGGAGGAAGATTTCCAGTGGGGATATCAGGTTATATAGGTGTAAAAATAGCTTAAATTTGGGCTGGAAAGATGGCTCAGGGCTTAAGACTCTGCCTCGAAAGCAGAAGGTCCCAAGATTGGATCCCAGGCCCCACATAAAGTGTCAGGCAGAAATAGCGGTGGCCTGCCCTTCAGTCCTGGTGGGCAGGGCTTAGGAATCCCAGAGTGAAGCAAGAAAGAGGTAGAAGCAATCCAAGATGATTCCCAAAGTCACCCTTGGCCCTCCACAGGGACACATGTACCCTCTGATACACACACACACAAATGAATAAATAAAGTTAAAAAATAGCTTATATTCATTGGATTTATGTGTGAAACTGTCAAAAAAATATAAAAGTTCTAGTGTGGAGACGAGCACTTGCAATCCCAGCTATTCAGAGCAGAGGAAGGGGGATGCCTGGGGCTCGATGGTCAGCTGCTCTGGCCTGCTTGACAGGTTCTAGGCCAATGAGAGAGCCTGTCTCAAAAAATAAAAAAGTTGGGGGTTATCCTCTGGTGCGCGCACACAGACAGACAGACAGACAGACAGACAGACAGACAGACACACACACACACACACACACACATACACACACACACACACACACAAGAATGTTAAGTATACACAGCATTCGCACCCAGCAGGGGTCAGGTTTTTGGAAAGTTCAGTGCATGGGTGTGAGCCTCCACCCACACCTGCAGGCTGTCTGCAGCTGTAGCACATCTGCAAGCTGTCTGCAGCTGTAGGTCTCCAGACTGTGACTCCTGCCCCAGGCTGACTCTTGTCTGACATCCCTGTGGTCTCAGAAGGTAAGCAATAGTCTAGAATAAATACTAAGTTCCTGGTTCTCGGACTACCTAAGTTTGATATCATGATGATTCCAGAACACAGATCTGGGATCTCAGAGTCAGGTGGGAAGTGACTGGGGCACTCTACTGAGCCGCAAAACTCACCATGCCAGAGTTTGCACATAGATCAGTTCCAGAACATTCCTGGCAATGTCAAACTCCTGTAAGCCAAGGTTGGTGAATTTCATCCCAATGAGCCTATGAAAGAGCACAGAATTCAGTACCCAAGTGACAAACTCCAAGGAACCTCCTACCGACAGGACACTCAGCAACAGATACTGTCTCCAGACAAGAAGCCTGTGGTCAGCTCTGTTGCAAATGCTCGAAAGAGCCCAAGTATGGGAGCATGTTTCCTGAGGAGATCACTGAGGGAGTAGAGGAGAAACCCTGCCAAATCTAGAGGTATATACGTTGAAATATTAAAATGATGCACAGTGGATAAGTCTTCAAGTGTGGCTGCAGATACAGCTTAGTAGAGTGTTTGCCTAGCATGCTAAGGCCCCAGATTCCATCCCTAACACCAGACAGACAGGTGAGATAGACAGACGTGATAGACAGATACATAATAGATAGATATGTAGATACATAAATGATAAAGAGAAAGAGATATAGAAATAATAGACAGAAAGACACACAAATAGATTGATAGATGATAAATGAATACATAGACATACAGATACATAGATGATAGAT
Organism: Typhlomys cinereus; assembly: GCA_023101885.1. Classification (NCBI taxonomy): domain Eukaryota; kingdom Metazoa; phylum Chordata; class Mammalia; order Rodentia; family Platacanthomyidae; genus Typhlomys; species Typhlomys cinereus. The sequence continues at coordinate 241,787 of JALPQD010000480.1, read as the reverse complement.
AAAGACATAGATAATAGAAAAGTAGACAGATAGATGAATACATACATGATAGATAGATGATAGATACATAGATGACAGAAAAGTAGACAGATAGATATATGAGCACATAGATGATAAATAATAGAGAGATGATAGATAGATTATAAATAGATGATAGATTAAATGGAGTATAAACAGACAGAAAGATAAGTAGATAGATGATAGATAGATAGATAGATAACAGATTAATTCCAGTGACTGGTGTTTACCTCTTCAGAAGCTCCCCCAGTAAGGAGTCAGCTAGGGAGAAGACAAAGTCCATGAGGAGCAGGCGGTAGATGTCCTGGCCAATGAGGGTTTCCCAGCACTGGAAAGCAGACAAGGGTCAGTGCGGAGTGGGGCGGGGCAGGGTGGGGCAGTGGGGCAGGGCAGGGATGCTCCGCTCAGAGCTCAGGGCTTCTGTGCCGGGCACTGGATGCTCAGCAGGACATGGCACTCAAATCAATCACATCCTGTGTATCCAGGAAAGCAGATTCATTCTGTGAAGACACAGCCATTTGCTTTGGGGGTGCTTGTACTCTCCCCCACAATTTCTTCGCCCATCACCTGCTTCGCGTCCCTTCTGTTGATCTTATCATCTCTGTCCCTTCTGAACCCCATTTCCCAGAAGGACTAAGCGGTTCTTCAGGACAGTAGGAGGCACTGAGGTTAAGAATGCTCCTCCTCCGTTCGCTTGTTGACCTCAGGAAGATCGATCACTGTCTGGTTGAGAAAGTGACTAGAGGCTTTGGCAGGCTGGTGGAGCGTAACCTCCATAAGAAGGTGGTGAGATGCAAGGGTGGGCTGGGAACCTTGAGATTTGACTGCAGGAGGAAATGACAGTTTTCAAAATATAGCCCAAAGATGCATGGGTAGTAGAAGGGGAGATGGATGCATGAAAAGATGAGTAGAGGGGATAGATTGGTAGATAAAAGAATGGGTAAGGAAGTCTATTCCTCGGTCCATCTACCTGTCTATCCATCTAACCACAGGTGGGTGAGTAGATGAATAGATGGACAGAAAAACAGAAAATGCGCGGATGGATAGATGGATGGAAAAATAAATGAATGAATGGGTAGACAGAAAATAAATGGATAAACAAGTAAATTGATGGATGGATGGATGGAAGGATGGATGGATGGGAACATGGTTGGATAAATGGATAGATAGACGGATAGATGGTAAGTGGATGGATGGAAATTAGCTAAGTAAGTGATACTTGAATAAATTGATGGATAGGTGGATACAAACATTCATAGATAGATGGGTGAAGTAATGGTTTCTTCTCCAAGTAGTCTGACTGAGAAGGCTGGTTTCAAACATTTTTGATAATTAGGGTTAGAAGATACAGATGCTATGTCACACAAAATGATTTGAATCTTAACATAGCAGTGTTATTTGGGGGCCAGGGACAGGGAACGACAGTGAGAGAGAGAGAGAGAGACAGACAGACAGAGACAGAGACAGACAGAGAGAGAGAGAGAGAGAAGCTCTTATTTGTCTGGCTCAACTTGGCATCCTGAGTACCTGAGGACCCAGGATGACTCAAAGCTAAGAACCCCCCCATGGTGCGTTGATCCGCTGTCATGGGAACCCAGCAGCTCAGACAGAGGCATTCTTAGGAGAGGTCAGACTGCTCTTAAGTCTATACAGGATGAAACTGTCAGTGTGCATAGCCCAGAGGCCCACTGTCGGGGGCAAAGCCAGAACAGAGTCAGAGAGAGCTAGGGACAGTCAGGACAAGAAGTGTGTGACTACCGGATTGCGCAGCAGCCAAGCCTCCAGGGAATGACAAAGGACCAAGAAGGATCTGGTCCCGGATCTCAAGCTGCTAGGGCAGCTCAGCCTCAATGTGTCACGGATCTACCATATACTGGACACAGTACCTACACTATCCTCAAGGCTTTGTTTCCGTTTTACAGATGAGAAAAGCAAAGTTAAAGAGACGAGTGTCTTCAATGGCATCTTAGCTGGTGTGCTGCCGAAGCCGTCCTGCCTCGCTGCTCCTCTGCCTAGCATCTGTCTCTCTGCCCAGAAGGAAGCATGGCATCCCATCAGGAAACACATTCTCCTCGGTGACCAAAGACCGAGAAACCCAACCCAAGACAGAAGAGTGAGGGAATCTCACCTCGTCCCCCGACAGGGCCACGCTGTTGAGCCAATAGTAGCAAAGAATCCCAACAATGGAGATTTTCAGGAAGATGTTTCTTAACAACAGAAGAGAACACAGACGGTTATTCTTCCTGGTAAACTCCAGGGCTGCTGCTTCCCTTCAGGCGCATGGCAGGACCGTCAGACACATGGATGGACAGACAGATGGATGGACACACACACACACACGTATCTACCGGATCAGGACGACGTAGACTTCGTGTCTCGGCATCTCGAATTTCTCCACCAGGCGGAACATGGAGTAAAAACGAGGCACCACCAGGTTGATGCAGGACACCACGAAGGGCAGCAACAGGACTGCCCCGGGGTTGCTGTGCGTCCTCAAGAACTAAAGGGACAGAGGACAACACCAAATTTTGTCCGATTGAGCGTGAGATCCTCTCTGCATACTCAGAAGACCACCTCCCACCAAAGGGGGAAAAAAATCTCAGAATTGACTCCTCTGGGGTGGACGATGAAGCTGCCACATATTTAGCACTTACTCTGCACCAAAGCTGAGGCTCAGAGAGGGGAAGATGCTTGCCCGGCATTACTCAACAAGGACGTGTCAGATCCGAAGCTGGGAGTTTTTGACTCAGGTGACAGAGCTACAATAGCCCTACAGGGTCTTGACATTTTTTGCCAAGCTGCCCAGGGTCAAGATAAACCCCTGTGGGATTTTTTTCTGCCTCTTCTGGAGCATGTTCACTACACTTCTCTGCCCTGGGGGACTCAGCTGGGGGAAAGAGGGTCTCAGGAAACTCAAGCTGTGCACATCCCATCCGTGGTGGTTAATTCCTAGGCGACTAGCCAGCCTTCTGCAAGGTGTCTCCCTAGGTTCTTGGAGTAAGTGATTCCTGTAGGTTTACCCAATATCCCATGTCCCCCGCTTTCTCCTCCTAACATCTGACCCCCACCTCCATCCACCTCCAGGGGTCTTCATCTGAATCATAATACTCAGGGTTAAGGTTGACTGTAGAATGAAGGGGGCCCCGGTGTTCGAACACTTAGTCTCCAGCGGGTGGCGCTGTTTGGGAGGCTGTGGGACCTGAAGCGCAGGAAGTGTGGCTAGAGAAATGGTGTCACCTGCGGCAGGGCCCAGCCTCTGGCTCATGCTTCCTGCTTCGAGGTGATGGTCACCCACACCCACCCACATCATCTTCAGGCCCAACCGCATGCCTCCCTTGCCAGGATGAACTGACATGCCCTAAACCATGAGCCAGTGAATCCTTCTCTGAAGTGTTCCCGTCAGGTCAGCAAGACAAGGAACGGACAACACTGTCCCTCCTCTGCCCCCACAGGTACCAGCAGACTAGGGAGGCAGGTGCTCGGCATCTCGGGACCTCCAGACAAGACGGCTCAGTGGGCAACGGTACTTGTCGCTGGGCCTAACGACCTTAGTTTGATCCCCAGAACCAATGAGATAGAAGGAGAGAACTGATTCTTGCAAACTGTCCTCTGACCGCCACATGGGAACCCTGAAGTGTATGTGCTTGTGCACACACATGCACACACATACACACACACATATATACACACATATGTGCATCCACATACACATATGCACTCACATACACACATCCTCAATAAACACATAAGCATACATAAGTGTTTTAAAAAATCAACCATAACTGACAAGAATTCAATAGGATTACATGAGGCCACACCCACCATGGGAGGGTGGTCACCGGTGATCTCGTTTGTAAATATGGGGCAAATAATATGGGGCAAATATGGGAGTTTGAATCTTTCCACCCTGGGTAGGCAACTTTGATTCAGTTTCTCCTCTACACAGCAGATCTAACTATGGCACTGGCGGATCTTTAGGTTTGTATACACTGCCCCTTCCCCCGCAACACACACACCCTAAGGGAGCACAAGGCTGGGAAAGAATACATTCTCGAGGCTTATGAGGGTTCCCCAGTCTGCCCGACTTGCTGAGTGTGTCTACTTCAGGGCCAGGTGCCACGAACACATGGGGACAGAATAATAAAGAACAGTCAGGTGGGCTGCACATCGGTAACCCCAGCATTTGGGAGGATGAGACAGGAAGATCAGGAATTCGAGCCCAGCCTCTATTATATAGCAAAACCTTGCCTTCAAGACCCAGGGAAAGGCTGGGAGATGACTCAGTGGTTAAAGCCTTTGCCCCATAAGCAAAAGGGCCAGAGTTGGGATCCCCAGATCCCAAGGGAAGGTGCCCAATGAATATGGTGACAGTCTGTAAATTTTAGCCCTGGAAGGTAGACACCCTACAGCAAAGCAATAAGGAAATGGAGCAATCCAAGATGACTGCAGATGTCATCCTTGTGCCTCCACAGGCACACACACTCAGATGCACTCTTGTGTACAACCTCTCTCTCTCTCTCTCTCTCTCTCTCTCTCTCTCTATTTCTCAAAAATGCAGAAACAAAGAGCTTGATTCCAGGTCTCTGTCAAAGTTTAGTCAAACTCTCCGCCCCAGCCTAGTGTTCCAATGTTACGCATTTACACCATCTGGGGATTCTTTGAGTGAGGATTCTGAGTCCCGGTCATGCAATCACAGGGGGATCCTGCAGTTTTAAACGAACTTCCTGCCCGTGGGGGTGCTGTGGGCCACAAAGTGGGCCGGAGAAGGTGGTTCTGCATGCTGCTCCCCAGCACCCCATCTCTCCCTTCCCCCTGGCTCTCTCTGCCTCCCACCCAGCCCTGCCTGTCAGTCACCTCGGAGTTGTAGTCAGCCAGGTAGTACACTCCTGTGCAGCAGGCAGCAGCCACGCCAGTGGAGACCAGCCAGGCGGCCACGTGCGTGGAGAATCGGGTCAGTTGCTGGCGGAGGGTGAGCCTGGTGTTCTCCTGACGGATCTCTGACAGGTTCTCCTGCAAACGGGAGACGGCCACTTGACCCTCTCTACCGATGGCAGAGGTCCGCAGGGACACAGGGCCAACCAACCATCACAGGGGAGACCAGAAGAAGAGTTTGTGATGGAGGAGGAACAGGGGGCCCAAGGGAGGGTCTCTGCTGGCCAAGAGACTCAAACCTCATCTCCATCTTAAAGAAACGGGAGGAGCAACATTCCGGGGACCTTGCATTCAAGGGAAGTGCTGAGGGCTTGGTGCCCTCTCCTTCCCTCCTCCTCTTCATTCTCCCCTCCCACTGCCCCCTCACTTCTCCATATCCCCTCCCGCTCCCCCTCACCCTTATCTCTGTGCTCAGGTTCTTCTGCTTCAGCCACACAGCTTTGTCATGGGTGACCGTGAAGTCCCAGCAAAAGACGAGCTTAGCGACGCCTCTGGAGTAAATGTGCGGGTTGATGAAGTTGTTCCGGAAGTACTTGGCCATGCTGGGGAAGGACACCCAAGTGCCAGGGCGTTACAATGACACGCAAGGAGGATCTGTGGGAAGCCATCGCCACGCCCCCCTTACACACACCACGCTGCTTTCCACACTGTGCTTTCCACGCACACACACACACATGCACACACACGAACACACACACGCATACAGACATGCATTAAAAACAGCCAGAAATGGGTATCCCAGCTCCCACTCACTGCCTTCTCTGTTGTGCAGAGGTGCTGTGACCCCTCCTCCACCCACAAGGCCAGGAAGGAGAGAAGAGGCTCCTTCTCTCTTCTAAGCTCTGTCACCTCTTTGAGTCCTCTGGGTTCTACTGGATGATCCAGGAAAAACAAAACAAAACAAGCACAAAAACAAAAACAAAAAACCCCCCACTATTTTATAAAAAGATTCTTAATCACGGGGTGGAGAGTGGGGAAGGACCCTGAAGGGAGGTGATCACGGAACACAGGAGGCAAGAAGGCCCTCACACACTCAGCAGTCAGGGCTTTCTGACTGGGGCCAAGTCTCGAGTGGCGTTGCGCTGTTGGAGCAACGCAAGAATGAAGAGAGACAGAAAAAGGCAGGATCGGGTGGTCTGCAGGGGCCCTGGTGAGGACGGGCAGCAGCCGCTGTTCTAAGCGTTTACTCTTTAAGTACACCCAGCGCCAGCAGGGGCCAGGGTCTGAAAATGAAGGGAGGCTGCAGGTTTCTGTGCAGCATGCGATGTACTTTGAAGGGAAGTCAAAACCAAGCACACACAACCTTATCAAGACAGACGGGTCTCTGTCCCCAGCTGAGAAGCAGGCTCACCTTGCCAAGGTCATACTTGCCTGCTACAGCTTTGGGGTGGGCAGGCTTTGCCAGGCCACAGCTCCCCCTGCCTCAGCTTTGCTGGTCCAGAGTCTATTTTATGACGTGGCCCTGCCTTCCACATTTGCCCTGCTCTCCACAGATTGGCATTAAGGACCATTTCGTGGCAAGGAACTCAAGCCTTCACTGTAAACTAAGCCAAATATCCATGGAAGGGGAGACCGCAGGCCTTACTGTTAACCGTAAGTATTTGATAGTAAGTTACCATCTAAACACTTATCATGATACCCTTAGATCAGAGTGTTGGGATTAGAATTAGACTCAACACTCAAGCAAGAAGCATTCTTCTGCACTGGAGGAGACAAGATGCAAAGAATCACAACTGGCCAAGTGTAAAGAAAAAGCTCAGTTCTAAAGACATCCACACTCACACAACCCATGGCTCAGGGGACCTTGCTGAAAAGGGGACAATAAACCTGAGAGTGGGGAGAGATATTTGCAGACAGCGTCCTCTGTTCCTGACTGGACTATGTGCACAGAGCTCAAAGCAGCGACATGGAGAGAAAGTGTCTCCCGTGTTAGTTAACATCTGTCTGTCTACCTGTCTATCTACATATTATCTATCATTTATCTATCTATCACCTATCTGTCTATCATCTGTCTATCTTCTATCATTATTTCTCTGTCCTCTGTATCTATCTATATCTATCTAGCTACCTATTATTATTTGTCTTGTCTGTCTCTATCATCTATCATTATTTATGTCTGTCTGTTTCTATCTATCTATCTATCTATCTATCTATCTATCTATCTATCTCTCTATCTATCATCTATCTACTATCTATCATTTATTTATCAACAGGGTCTAACTAGGTCTTACCAGGCTGTCTTCGAACTCAGAATCCTCTTGCCTGGCTTCCTGAGTGCTGGGATCACAGGTACGCACAAACCCCCCACCCCAGCCTCATGCTTAGTTAATGTTTGGGTTTCTTGAATTTTGTCCAAATCTCAAATTAGCCTGAGGGATAAGGAGACAGGTTCAGTTGTTGACATGCTTGTCTTACACACATGAGGAGCTGTCAGCCCAGGCATAGTGATGCCTGCTTGCGATCCTGGCACTGGGCCGTCAGAGCCGGCAGGATCCCTGGAGCTTGCGGGCCAGCCTAGCCTACTTCGAAGTTCCAAGACAATGACAGACTATCCCCCCTCCCCCCCCAAAAAAGTAAAGAAAAAGGTAGAAGGCATCTGAGAAATAATACCAAGTCAGTCTTCTGGCCTCCAAATGCATGTGGACACATGCGCACATGCTCCGTGACACTCACAATCACACGCATGCATGCATACGTGAATACGTACGCCCAATAGAAGAGGCTGAAAGCGCCATGCAATCAGGGCAGACTTTACCTGAACAGCAGACTGAAGAAGCAGGTCACCAGGCAGGCTCCGATGGTGAAGATGTACGCCAGCTGCATGTTGTACGGAGCCCTGCCCGTGCCCTGCCCGATGGTGGAATTGGTGTAAAACCCGTAGTACATCACCGTATCACTAAAATAACCCTAGTGGGGAAGATAAAGAGATCCCAGTTAGGTGGCTTTCTTAAGGCTAGGTGAATGTGGGCTGGAGAGATGGCTCAAGGGTTAAGACTCTGCCTTGCAAGCAGAAGGTCCTGAGATCGAATCCCAGGTTCCACCTAAAAAAACAAAAAACAAACAAACAAAAAAAACCCCTAATCTTCAGAAGGAAAAAGTAGCCTGCACTTCCCGCCTTTGTAGGCAGAGCAAAGCAAAAAAGGGGTAGAAGCAATCCAGGATGATTCCCTAAGCCATCCTTAGGCCTCCACAAGGACACATAGTGCCCTCTGATACACACACACAAGTAAGTTAGGAAAAAAAAAAAAGAATAGGTGAATGGCTGTAGGGTCCGAAGGCTGACCCCTGACTGACCCCTATCTGCGGGAAGATGGACATTCACAGTGGCCTTTTGCTGTCCAAGGGGATGGATTCCCGACTGCTGAAGACACCCACATCTACAGAGACTAAGCGCAGATGCGAAACCCATCTCCTGTGTTCTTGGGTTACCTCAAGGTGACATAAAATGCCGAATGCAACAAAAACTGTAAATACTTGCTACACCAAGTTCAGGGAACAGTTACAAGGACTGGTGACATTTAGTGCACACAATTTTGAAAAAATGTATTGCATGTTATATGAATGTCAGTGTGTGCTCCTGTGCACATGCATGGATGCCAAGGGAGTGTGTCAGGGGTCCTGCTGTATCACTTCCAGCCTTTTCTCCTTGGCACAATAAACCTGGAGCCGGCCCAGTTGGCCTTCCGCTCTTGCCCCAGGGCTAAGATTACAGTGTGTGACCACACCCAACTTTTTCTATGGATGCTTGGGATTTGAACTCAGTCCTCATGCTTGTGCAGTTAGCACTCTTCCCTGGCTGAGCCATCACTCCCATCCCAGATCCAATTAAATACATTTTCAGCCTGTGGCTGATGGGATGGAAGGGCTTAGAATCTGGAGGTGTGGTCAGATTGTAGTTTGCTTAGAGAGTTCAATATTTGCGGAAGAGGGGGCGGTAAGATTATAAGAGCACAAGGATGGGAAGAGTAACGATATGCAAGATACTCCACACAAGTTAGGGCCGAAGCAATCATAATAGGACTTTGCATGACCTGCGCTATGTCCAACACATTATTGACCCCACAAAGTCTAGCATGGACTAAAGACACTAGGATCCTTGGAGGCTAGGGACTGACAGTCACAGTAGTGTTCCTAAGCTTAAGGGGAACACAGGAAAGGGTTCTGGGAAATGCCCCTGGGTCCTTGCACCTCATCGGAGAAGAGGACCCAGAAGAGAGTTTGGCATGCACATTAAAGGATGCTCCAGGGATGAGGGGGGAGGCACTGGGGAATGGGAAGGGAGGGGAGAGGAGAGGAGGGAAGCAGGGGGGTCGGGGGGGGAGGAGGGAGGGGACTGGTGTACCTGTTATGTTTGTATGAGCGGAAATAATAATAATAATAATAAAATGTTAAAAATAGCAAAACATAGTAATAAATTAATAAATGTTGAAAAAAAAAAAAAAAAAAGAGAGTTCAAGAGAGCCACCTGGGAGCTAGGTGCTCTATCACCAGCTAGAGGCAGAGGGAATGTCAACTCAACATGATCTGCGCTAGAGGGCTGCAGCCATGAGCACCGGGCCAGCTGCCCCTGAAAGCAGCAGCTCAGGCGTCCCGAACTTGTGCCACCTGCTCAATGCCACAGTCAAGTTCATCTCACGGTAGCTGAGCAAATGCAGTCTACAGGAAATGAATCACCAGAGAATCAAGTGTGTGAGTGTGGGGGGGGAGGGACACCAGTGTCTACAGAACAACTGGTCCAGTTTATGTAATAACCTCACTTTAGAAATAGAGGAGTTGGGGGTGGGGGCATGAGGCTGGAGGGCTGGCGAGAGGGCTCAGCAGGTCAGGTACCTACTGGCAAACCTGGCAACCTGAGTTCCATTCCCAGAAGCCCACATGGTGGCAGGAGAGAAATCAGTTCTGACTTTCACACATGTGGCATGCCATTGCATATATGCACATACACACCCTCCTCTTTGTTTTCCTCAAAATAAAAAGTGTGTGTGTGTGTGTGTGTGTGTGTGTGTGTGTGTGTGTGTTTACATAAGAATGCACTTGTGTGTTTGTGCCTGTGGCGGCCAAAGAACATCAGGAATCATCCTGGATTGTTCTATTCTACCTCCTTACTGCTTTGCTCTGGAGTTTCCCAGGCTCTGCCTCCCAGGGCTGGAACCACAGGCTGACACCATATCTACCCAGCGTTTCTTACGTGAGATCTGGGAATGGGAACTTAGGTCCTTTTGCTTGCAAGGCAAAGGCTTTACCCACAAAGCCATCTCCCCAACCTATAAATAAAACACTTTAAAGAGCTGCAAAATAAGATACAGTGGAATCCTATTCTACTCTAGTTAAAAAACTTATTTTCTTTGTGGTGCTGGGGAATCAAATATAGGACTTCAAGTTTTCTAGTTAAACTCTTTACTACCAGTCCTCTTTCATTTATTTTTAAAATCATCATTATCCCCATACCTATGTGTATCTATTTGCCTATAACCTACTGATCAATCAATAGATTGATGTATGTATAGAAAGGAAAAAAGTCTACAAAGATATACCAAGATTGAAGTTAGACACGGAAAGAAAGTTAGAATGGAGCCTCTTTGTCTCTTCCTTCTCTTCTGCAAGTAGGAATTTACCAAAGGGAGCATTGTATTTTGTTGAGATAAGAAACCAAGAAGTGGGGCTGGAGAGGTGGCTCAGGGGTTAAGCCTCCGCCTTGCAGGTGGAAGGTCCTGAGTTCGGATCCCAGATCCCACGTATAGACGCCAGGCGGAAGCGGGGGCGGCCTGCGCTTCTGGTCCTGGTAGGGCGGAGCCTGTGAATCCCGGGGCAGAAGGAGGTGGAGGCGCCCATGGTGGTTCGCGAATTCGTCCGTGGTTCTACACATACTCAGACACACACACACACACACATACACGTGCACGCACATACACACACGCATATGCACACAGTTGAATAAATAATAATAATAATAAAAAAAATTAAAAAAAAAAAGAAACCAAGAAGTGTGCCCCCCATCTCCCCCAGACCACTGACAGTTAATGTGGCCAGGGAAAGGGGTGCCACTTTCTTCAGTGGTATAACTGTGCTTCTGTACATAATCCACACACAGCCACATGCAGGTCACACACACACACACACACACACACACACACACACACACTCACGATATCAAAGTAGAAGAGAGACGTGTTGGGGAGAACACAGTTTTCAGGTGGGAGAAGGAGGGAAAAGAAGTAAAAATCACTAAAATGCATTATATACATATATGAAACTCTCAAAGAATAAAAAAAAAAGAATCAAAAAGAGACAAGAGAAAGAGAGATCTTTTATGAGACCTCCACCATTAAGGAAAGAATGCGAATGATGTGAGATGTAACTCATCTTTCACAAGAAACGGAACAGTCTTTCTGCATAGACCTGTTCATGTGCGCAGTGGCTCGTGGTTGAGACAAGCTGCAGGTGTGATTTCTAACCTCCGGGCACTTCAGCTGTTCCCATCATGTTGGGGTGAGGCAGGGGTTCACCCTGGGGCGGAGGAATGGACAAGAGCTTACCGCCCCCGTGAAAAACTCCAGCCCGGTGAACTGGAGGGTATTCCTCTCGGCCACGGTGAACTGGGGGATGACGATGAAGCTGAAGTTGACAACGAAGGTAAAGATGTTGAACTTGAGCAGCCAGCGCAGGAAGTTGAAGTAGGACAGGACGCTGGTGCCGAACTTGCCTCCGATGACCTTCAGCGTCTTCTGCCACAGGCTGACGGAGCTGAGCAGCTCAGAGACGCTGTTCTTGGACCTGCGGTAGGCCTGGAGGGGGAGGCGAAGTGGGGGGACCCTGAGCAGTGCAGCCACCTACTCAGTATTTGATGTGGGATCCGGGGCATTTGAATTCTAATCCTTTTGTTTGCGTAGCCAGCATCTTGACTTCTGAGCCTTCTGCCCAGCCCTATCTCTAACTCCACCCTCCCTGGCAAGGGTGCTCTGCCTATTTTATAACGGGAATTCAGATTAGTGTATACACATTGCATGTGATGTTCAAAACACACTAAATATAAAGTTATCATATGATCTAGACACTTTCTTCTGAACATGTAAACAAAGGCAATAGAATCAACATACCAAAGACATATCGGCACACCCTCCGTGATGGTTGCACTCCACGCAAATACTAAGCTATGGAATCCACCTGCGTCCTTGACACATGAGTGGATAGAGAAAATGGGGCATATATACACAATGGAGTGTTATCAGGTACAAAGAGGAGTGAAACTCTACCTTGCCGCAATATGAATGCAAGTAGAAAGCATTTTACAAGTGAAATGAGCCAGACACAGACAAATGCTGCCGGTTCTTTTCCCTGCGTAGAGTTTCAAAAAGGCTGCCCAAGTGTAGAGTAGTGATTGCTGGAGACGGGGAAGAATTATGGGAGGGAAGACAGAGAGAATGGAGTCATGGAAATACCAAGACTCAGCTAGACGGGATTGGGCTCCAGTGTCTGTCTCGATGCAGGGATTGCAGTTCAGGAGCCTACTAATTTTTAAAAGGATCTGGAAGAAGGAAGATCAGAGAAAGGGCTGGGGATGTAGTTCAGTGATAGAGTACATGCTTAGCACACGAGAGGCCCTGGGTTCAATCCCATTGCTCAGAAGAAAGGGAAGAAGAAAGACAGAGAGAGAAAGAGAAAGAAAGAGTCAGAGAGAGGGAGAAACAGAGAGAAAGAGAGAGGAAGGAAGGAAGGAAGGAAGGAAGGAAGGAAGGAAGGAAGGAAGGAAGGAAGGAAGGAAGGAAGGAAGGAAGGAAGGCAGGCAGGAAGGCAGGAAGGAAGGAAGGAAGGAAGTCAGGAAGGAAAGAGAAAGAAACTTTTCTAAGTGAGTGTTGTGGAACACCTCAGTAGTGCACTCTTGACCTGTCAGCAGCTGTGACTGGGTCCATTAACTTCAGGGTGAGGGGAAAGGGCAAAAGATCAAAGGGCTCAAAACAACAGTTCCTTCCCAGAGAGATATAAACAGCTGCTGGGGGGAGGGGCTCATGAAGCCCCGCCTCTCCCTGATGACCTGCCAGCAGCCAATAGTTGCTGAAGAGAGAGCGTTTCTTGGTGGGTAGCTCGTAAGCAACCCTAATGAAGCTAGTTAGGTTCATTAACCTGGACTTCAGTGGAATCATTTCTTAGATCTGTCTTTGGTCTGCCTTGGGTGAATAAATCTTTGTCTCCCCAGGAAGAAGAAGAGAATAAATGCTAAATTACTGGGATTCGGTTGCTGTAGATTTACACAGATGGGCTGAAGTATCGCTCAATCCACAATAACGTGCAAATTATTACATGCTAATGAAAATTGATTTTTTTAAGAGCCCGACTTACCATTGAGAGGGAATTGAGACACTGTGTGCAACACTGGACTTCGAGGCCACGGGAAGACTGTTTACTTTTTTCTTTGTCAACTATTTTCCTGTAGAAAATAACAGGAGAAAGTGACAGGTACCATCGTAACTCATTCATGAAAAAAAATTATTGCTAGGCGAAGAGGTACATGCTTGGAGTTCCAGCTACTTGGGGTAGGGGAGTGTTGGGCCTCATGGAGCCTGAGCCTGACTTGAGGCCTGGTGGAAATTCCTGAGCCTGACTAAAGTTTGGCTCCCTGTCTCTGGCCTGCGAATTCCACATCAGGGTGACTCAGAGTTACTGCTTTCGTGGTGACCCTTTATTGGCCCTTACACCTCGCCCCCATCCTATACTCCCACACCTTCCCCCAACTCTATATAAGTGCCTGCCTGATACAATAAAGTGAGATCCTGGGGGTCCGGGCCGTGGACACTCATCATCTCGCTCAGCCCCAGGGTCCTGCCCAGCTGGTCTGTGCAGCCCCTACGCATCCCTTGCCGAGGAGCCCGGCAGGGGAGCAAAAGGATGACTCGGTCAGGGTGCTCAGCGGCAGCCTGGGAAGCGCAAAAAGACTCTGCCCATGACTAATATAGTTGGGCCTGAGAGATGGCTCAGTAGTAGGGCATCTGCTTGCAAACCTGGAGACCTGAGTTCAATCCCTGGAAGCCCACATGTGTGGGCCTGTGTGCCCTCTCTGTCTGCCTGCTTGCTATTAAGCTGCTATAATGTACCAGAGATCTCCAGGGGCAGTAAGGAGGGGAGTGAAATTTCCCTGGAGAGCACAGCTGACATTCTGATTGGAAGAGGAAGTGTTGCAGTTCGCCTGCACGGTTGCTGATAAGTGACCATAAAATGGCTTAAGGGAACAAGGGGTTTATTTTCTCTTACGATTACTGGTTACAGTTCTCAGTCCAGCTCGACAGGAGAGCACGCACCAACACAAGGGCCAAGGGAACTGGCCACACCACCTCTACGAAATGGCTACAAGAAGGCCCATCCTTACTTGCCAGACCAGCATGTTTGGCCAAGTATATAGAAGGATGCCAACTTTCTCAGCCAGCTCTATTTTATTCCAGGGCCTAGTCCCACCCACCATAGGCTGGACCTTCCCCATCAGCTAGATAATCTCCTGCAGATTCGCTCTGGGCTCTACTCAACTATTCATTCTCCACAAATAGTGTCTAGAGCTCAAACCTTCAACTGTCAAGTTGACACCTGTGCCTAACTATGACAGAAAGACAGTAGCCAACAGATACAGTAATCAAATACACTATTTCATCCATTGGAAGAAGATTTGTATCTGAAGCGGTAACACCTGCTTCAGAAGCTGGCAGAAAGATCACAAATTCAAAACCAGCCTGAGCTTCATAGTGAGAGCCTGTCTCAAAAAAAAAAAAAGGAAAGAAAAGAAAACATAAAAATGACTGTAGTATGGGAAAGTAAAAGAGAGCTAAGGGATGCAGCTCAGTCCATGGAGTGCTTGTCTAGCATGCATGGAGGTCCTGGGTTTGATTCCCAAGGCCACAAGAAGCTGGGCGTGGTGGTGCGCGCCTGGCATCTCAGACCTGGGGAGCAAGAAGCCCTGAGGATGGGAAGCGCAGGATATCCTCGGCTAGCTACTCAGTGTGAGGCCGGCTTGGGCTACATGAGACCCTACCTCAACACAAAACAAAAACAAAACCAAAAAACCAGATCAGGGTGGAGAGCTGGATCAAGCCAAAGCAGATGCTGCAGCAACCTGAAGCCAAGTCCATCCTAGCCTGGCCCTGGTTAGTGAAGAGGGTCATTTGCATGCACGAGCCATGCCCAGGGAACGGCAACAGGAGGCTCGAGACAGGAGCCGCAGACCAGTACCAACCAAGGAAAGGAAGGAGGCTGCGGCTGACAGTGTGCTGGGTGTGCGCCACCCCGCACGTCAGTATGCTTCTAAGCACCCCCGTTCAATCACCATTGTTGCTAGAACTGTGATAGAGGTCCCGGTTAAGTGAGCTTCCAACTTAAAAGTAGTCTAAAACTTACAGGAATAGGGGTCTCTCACCAGGCTTCCCAGCTAACTCTGCCTTTCCCAGGTTGGTTTGTCAAACAAGCCCCTGTGGACATTTCCCAGCACCTATATATTGCAGCCTGTTCTGATTTTTCTCGTTTTCCTACCAGTATCTGTTTTTCTACTTTTGCCCTATCCAGAACCCCACTCTGCATGAATCATCTATAATTCTCTCTTTTGGGGGTTCTCAGGTTTTCCTTAGGTTTGATGTCCTTGATGGTCTGGGATTTTTGGAGGGAGTCTCTCAACTTAGAGTGGACACGGGGGTTTAGGAGAGAGACCCACAGGATGGAGACCCTCATTCAGCACACGCCTTGTCTCCGGGCTTGTGACAAACAGGCACCTGGCCCGGGCAGGGGTAACTAGACTTCACTGGAAACTTGCCCTGCGATCCTTTGCAGAGAATTCCCTTCAGAAGTGGGTCACGGGGCAAAGCCTGCACATTGATTGGCCAAGGGGAGGAGAGGTCAGGTTCCAGCCCTTAACAAGTGGGGTGTGGCCAAGCTCACACCTCTAATCCCATCATTCAGGAGGTGGAGACAGGAGGATTAGCGGTTCAAAGCCATGCTAGGCAATGTACCAAGTTCTGTGCTTCTTGAGAACCTGTCTCAATAAAATTAAAAAAAGGGCTGGAGAGACGGCGCAGGGGTTAAGTCTCTGCCTGGCAAGCAGAAGGTCCTGAGTTCTGATCCCACATACCACATAAAAATGCCAGGCAGAAATGGCAGTGGCCTACACTTCCGGCCTTGGTGGGCAGAGCCTGGGAAATCTCAGCACAAAGCAAAAAGAAAGTAAAAGCAATCCAGGATGATTCCCAAAGTCACCCTTGATCCTCCACAGGGAGAGACACACACACACACACACACACACACACACACACACACACACACACACACGAATGAAAAAATAAATAAAAATCTTAAAAAAATAATAAAATTTAAAAAAAACTGTGTGTGGTGCACACTATGAACGCTGATCCAGGAGAGAATTCTGAATTCAAGTGCAGGAGAGACCCTTTCTCAAAATAGGTAAGTGAATAATAAATTCCACCCTAATGAAAATTCTAAGACAACCTGGAATTCCTCCATAAGGAAAACTCAGGTCTGTTCCTGGACATTAATTTATTTCATATGTTCTTGTAATAGACTGAGGCTCCCACGAAAGAACAAAAGTCCACCTGGTACCTGAGCATCCTCTTCTCTCCCATGGTCCGCGGCTGGTTCCTGATGGTTTTGATTCTGTCTCTAGAGGTCATGGGGACCAGGGATGCGATTAGCTTTTGTCCTGCAGAAGAGAAGAAACAGAGTTCGTTTTTTGTCTTTTTTTTTTTTTTAATATATTTTACTTACTTACTGGGAGGAAGAGGAACATGCATGTCAGGCTGCACAGGTGGAGTTCAGAGAACACCTTTCAAAAGTCACTTCCTCCCTTCACTGTGTGGGCTTCCAGGGATCGAACTCGAATCGCCAGGCTATGCGCAGGTTCCTTACCCACTGAGCCATATTGCCGGCTCTTTTTTTTTTTTTTTTTAACCAAGTTTCAATGTTTTTAAATATGGCGTTGGGTCAGATGTGGTGGCACCTGTCTATCATCCCATCACTTAGGAGATAGAAGCAGAAAGGTAAGACGTTCTGGACCGGTCTGAGATCAAGGTGGCTTGCATGGTAAGACCTTGTCTCAACCACTCTCCAAATAAACTGATAACAATTTTGTTTGACAGGAGGTCATGGAGCCCAGGCAGTCCTCAAAATCCCTATGTCGATATTTATAGATATAGAAGATGATCTTGAATTTCTGACATTCTGTTCTGTGTCCTGAGTGATGGTGGGATTAAAGGCATGCGTTGCCACACCCTGTGAACTCAACTTGCTGCCAACTGAATTACAGCCCCAGAGCTTAAGTTGGAATATTATGGGGTGGGAAAGAAATAGTGTCTCATCCTCAGGAGGTCAGAGGGCAGGCAGGAGGCCTCAGTTCATCTTAGATTCAGGGGTGAGCTTGGCCAGGAGACACCCTGACTGTCGCCTGAAAGCAGACCAAAGTAGGTAATAATCATGCACTCAGGCTTGGTGATTGGCTTTCTCTGAGCCCCAGTTTTAACTTTAAGCTCATGGGAATACCTCAGAGGCATGGCATGTGGGAAGAAATACAACTCTACTTAGGGGCTTATAAAAGTAATTCTGATGGTTGAATTCCAAGCACATGAAATATGTCCGTCAGAAGGTAATCTCTCTGCAGGAAGGGCTCAGACTGACCTTTCCCATCATTCCTTAGGCCACCAACCAAGTCTTTGATATCACGTGATATCTTAAAAACAAATCCAGGCTGAGAATACAGCCCAGTGGGTAAACGGCTCAATGTGTATGCATGAGAACCTCAAGCTGGATCCCCAGTACCTGTGTAAAAAGCCAGGTGTCATGGTACATGCCTGTAACCCCAGTGATAAGGAGGTGCAACGGGGGGGGGGTCACTTCTGTAAGTTGAACTCCTAAGCTCTAGGTCCAGAGAGACCCTGACACAGAAGATAAGGTGGAGAGCAATTGGGGAAGACACCTGACACGGACCTCTGGCCTCCCCACGCACGCATGTGCTTGCGAGAGTCGGCAAGTTGGAAGCGGCTTTTCTAAGGCCTCCCCGGAGTTCTGTACCTTGGGAAGTCTCATGGCAAGTGCACAGAGCGTTTACGCCCAGGCAGTCCGGGCTGTGATGGGTCTGGGAGACAGACTCATGCCGAGAAGAAAACCTCAGCAGGCGGTTGTGCCTCCTGTCACTGCTGGGGTTCATGAGCTGACAGTCTGCGACGTCCACATCAGATGCCCCCACAACCAGGCTGATGGTGGGCTTCGTGGGTGACTTCCTCTGAAAACTCTCATGGGAGGACAGACGGCTGTGGCCCCCAGACGGAACGCCCTCCACCTCTATGGTGATGTCATCCGCCTGGTCGTCCAAGGGCATCTCTTGCCTCTCAGGAGTCTTGCTCTTCACCGGGATGGTTGGCAAAGGCCTCATAAGCATTCACACAGGCGTGGTTGGAACCCACGCGGGAAAATGATGACGTTCCAATCCCCTCTCATGGACGCCAGAGTGAGCTTGCTAAAGCCAGCCCCCCACACATAACTACCGGCCTCTGTCCCCCGAGGGGACATCTCAGGAGGGGATGTGCTTCCCCGCAGAGAATTCCTGTCTGGGTAGCTAGGTAAGAAATTAGAACCCTTCATGAAAGACAACGGGAGTCCTAGAAACGGAAGGCAGAGAAAGTTCTAAATGACTCACAAAGGACAAGAGTCTCTTTTTAATTCTGTGTCTCTGGTCCTAAACATAGATTTTATTACTTATTTTCTTTTTGTGTGTGTATATATAAGAGGGCACTTGAGCGTGTGTGCCTGGGGAGGCCCAAAAGTGACATTGGGAATCATCCTGGATTGCTCTACCTCCTTACTGCTTTGTTCTGGGGTTTCCCAGGCTCTGCCTTCCAGGGCTATTACTGCAGGCCGCTGTCATTTCTGCCCAGCATTTTTACATGGGATCTGGGGATCCGAACTCAGCCCCTCTTGCTTTTTGCTTTAGCCCCTGCGCCATCTCCCCAACCCTTCTTGTCATTTTCTGTACCTAAATAAATCCATTTGGCTTCGTCATGTCATTACTGGTTCTTGACCACCCCAAGTGGAGGACACAGCTGTGGGTCAGTCTGCTGACAGGCAGGCATCTCTGTCCAGCTGCCATAATCATCACCAGCACAGTAGCTGTGACTACTTCCAAGAGACCCCCTGGCTGTTCATGAGAAGGAGGTGGGGAGGGTCATTCTCCAGCAAGTAACCCCTTACTTATGTCCTGTAACTAAACTCACTAAATTCACAGGGCTCCCCAAGTTGGATAACAAACTGTACTTTGGTCCACAGTGAGTGGAAATTCAGTTCCATCTCCCGCGGGGCAAGTTCCCGAAACTGGCCAGCAAGCAGAGCCCTCATTTTCCTGGGCGTGCAAGGTGCTCCGTCAAAGTTCTCCCAGCTTCCTTTGCAGCTGAGAGTGACCATGTGACCCGGTTTTAGCCAATGAAGCACACAGATTTCTGGACTATCCACCCTCCTACTGGAGGCAGCCATTTTGGAAACAGGACCCTGAACATTCAGGTTCAGTGGGACGGTGGAGGAGGAAGCTACCCTGGAAAGGAAAATCAGTCCTTGGGGGCATCGTGGGAAATAGCAGCTGCCTGACCTCTGGAGTTCCTCCGGCCATTTTTCTTGCTCCTTGAGAAAAATAAATTCCTTTACTGCTAAACCGTTGCTCAGTTTCAGAGACTTGAACACAATTTCCACCCAACAAATCCGATTTAGAAGTCGAGGAGGCCAAGTTGCTGAGGGGCAGAGAGATGAATGGACACAATAGAAATAGAACACAGAAGCAGTGGTTCTCCACACAGTGATCATTAGCGAGCCAGACCGGCCATTGCTGGAGGCCAAGTGCTTTAGTGTGCACCATTTGATTTTCATAATTACCTGGGAAGAAGCTACTGTCCTTGGCTCCATCTTACAGCTAAGGAAACGAGAGGCCCCAAGCGACAGCATCTGCAAGCGGTGGGGGCTAGAGGTGTAGCTTGCCTTGGTCAGAACTGAAAGCAGATCTAAATAAGGCTTCACCTTTGTCCCTTCCTGGACGGAGATGCGGGTGTGCACTCATTACAAGTGAATAAATATTTATGATGCCTGCAATGTGTCAGGTCATCCAAGTGACAATTATAGGAACGAAGGCCAGAGAACATGATGAGGGCAGCCGCCTCCCTGCTTCCTCATTTCAGCCTTTGGGGGGGCCTCTTCCTCCTCTTCCTCCTCTTCTTCCTCCTCCTCCTCTTCCTCTTCTGCCTCTTCGTCCTTTCTCCTCTTCCTTTTTTCTTCCTTTAACTCTCCATTTACTTTCTTTTCTCCTTTCCTTCCTCTTTTCCTCTTCTTCCTCCACCTCCTCTTCGTCCTCCATCACTTCTCCTTTTCCTTCTCTTATTCTTCCTTTTCTTTTCTTCCACCTCTTCTTCCTTTTCCTTTCCCTCCTCTTTTTCTTCCTCCTCCTCTTCCCCTCCTCTTCCCTCATACTGTGTATACAGAACTCTCCAGTGAGCATCAAAGGCTCACCCCTCTCTCCAAGAGTCAAAGCCACTCTGGGCTCCAGTGACTGTTCGCTTGCCAGGTTGCAATATTGCACCAGTTGCAGACCAGCGGTTGGATGGAGGCCTGTGAACCTTGGCGCTGGGAGGCAAGAAGACACCATTATAGGGCAGCGCGGGTCCCGCCACCTGCCCTATTGCACGAAGGACCCATCCTTGGTTCAGCCCTTTTTATTCACAGACTTGCCTTTGGTGCCAGCATTCCCTAGCCTCTCGCTGGGGACTTGGTTCAGGCCCCTCTGAGCTGACCCTCATCAGCCTGCATGAGGATGCTCAGAGCATTTCTTAATCGTTCAAAGTCCTCTTCCATTTCACATGAATGTGTGCACGGAGAGGTGCGTGGGAGTATGTGTGTTTGTATGGGGAGTATGTGTGGGGGGTACATATGCACACTGACTGTATGTGCATGTGGAAGCCCAAAGTTGATATCAAGAATCATCCTCAGCCACTCTTCCATCTTACTGTTTCTCTAAATCCCAGAGCTCTTTCTACAGGACTAGGACTTCTAGCCAATCAGCTTTCTCTGGGGATTCCCAGACTCTACTTCAGAACCTGGAATTACAGGTGGGCTGTCTCACCTCCCTGGCATTTTCCTTGGATCTGGGGGGTCCCAACTCTATCCCTGTTCTCTTGCCTGTATGGCAAGAGTTTTAACCCCTGAACTGACCCCACATCCCCCCATCTTTTGCCTTTCACTGGATGGCGGACGACTTCCACATTCCAGCATGATAACACCTGTGTGATTATGCAGGAAAAAATTGATTCGTGGACTCTGTCCCCGGCGGCACAGACATTGATGGAGGCAGGAGACCCTGTCCCACCTCCTGTGAGCACGATGATTGGTCCAGGTCTACACGTGTGTTCCGCATAGGCTGGTCAGTGTCCTCTAAGCACTGTATGTGGACCACGGAGAAAGAAAAGCTGAGGGGCTGAGCTGAGGCAAAGCCAGGGACTAATGACTGGAGTCTGATGGGAATAGAGGTCAGGTTTAAAGAGAAGCGGAGTCAAACAGAGGCAAGCCACAGAAGGGAAACGATCAAACCCAGATGGCACCGAGCCTTGTTCTTAGACTCCAAAGACCTGGCTTCTGTTATCCATTCAGCAAACTGAGCCAAAGAGGATGCCTATGTTAAAATGCCTACCCTGGGCCAGGCACTAAATGAGCCAGAAGGCATGTCCACTCAGGGTTCTTAAGTTTCCTCATACCTCACCCCCACAAGCCAATAAAGCCTCTTGACTAGTAACCATTCCAAATGAGTTCGGGTTTCTTGCAACCAGGAGATGCTTCATGAGGAGACCCGGTAAATAGAAAGGTAAAGCTGCATGTCTAAAAGAAAACTCGAGGATTAAAGCACAGGGACAGAGTGTGCGCTTGGCGTACACGGGACTCTGGAGTTAGACTCCAGAACACAGGGAGACAGGGAAGGAGGGAAAGAGGGAGACAGATAGAAAGATGGAGGAGGGGTAGAATGAGGGAAGGAAGGAAGGGATGGAGGAAGGGAGGGAAAGGAGGAAGGAAGGGAGGGAGGGGGAAGAGGGAAGGAAAGGAAGAAGGATGGAGGGAAGGAGAAGAAGAAAGGAAGGAAATGAGAAAGGAAAGAAAGAAGAGAAGGATGGAGGGAGGAAAGGAAGGAAGCAAGGAAGGAAGAAGGAAAAGAAGAATGGAAGGAGGGAAAGGAAGGGAAGAAGGAAGGAGTGAAGGAGAAGAAGAAAGGAGGAAAGGGAAGGAGGGAAGAAGAAAGGAAGAGAAGAAGAAAAACAGGGAGGGAGGGAAGAAGGAAGGAAGAAAGGAAAGAAGGGAGGGAGGGAGGAATGAAAGAAGGAAGGAAAAGACAAGAATGGAGGGAGAGGAGGGAAGGGAAGAAGGAAGAAGAAGAAGAAAGGAGGAAGGGAGGGAGGGAAGAAGGAATGAGGAAGGATAAGAAACCCCATTATGACAAAATAAGCAATGCTCCACCCACCACCAGACTGAAGGCCAGGAAGGAATGGCGATGTCTGACTCCTGGTTATGCAAAGCCTGTTCTTGCCAGGGTCAACCTTTTAGTTGTGATCCAGTAAGACTCACCCTGAGGTGATGTGTGCCAATCACTTTCAGACAGCAGCAGGCTTCCATCCACATAGCCAGGGCTGGTCTCTCTCACATAAACGGGGTTCACTGGAATGAAGAGGGGAACATTGCAAATTAACCCTTGCACACCGAATGCCACCGAGTGTGTAATGGTTGTAATAAGGCTGTAGGGGTTTGGAAGAGTTACCTGTACCAAGACCTCATCTTCCACGCCCCGAGAGATCCAAGTTTAAGAACCCAGGTGGAAAAGAAGACTGGTATACAAAAGTAGAGCCATTAAATAGATAGGATCAGCAGGGATTGGGGGTTTTCATTTGACCACAGTCATGGTTAAAAATCACTGCTTCCTGGGGCTGGTGAGATGGCTCAGTGAGTAAGGTTCATTCTTGTAAACCTGGCAAACTGAGTTCGATCTCTGGAAGTCCACACAGTAGAAAGAGAAACCCCACTTCTGAAAGTTGTTCTCTACCTCCACCAGTATACCATGGTTTGTATCCTTCCTCTCTCCTCTCTCTCTCTCCTACTTATATATTAAAAAACTGTTAATAATGCTTAATAGTACTTTTGATCCTTCAAACACTGTGCTCACATAACTGAAAACCATACTTCCAGAAACCATATCTTCACTGTGTTAACTTATTTATACATATGTATTCAATTCCATTTCACTTTAAAACATTTATCGCACAACTTGTTAATGAGTGACCACTCAGATATTGAAAAACCTTTGTGCAGTGAAGAGCAAAGGTTCCCGGATCTGTAATATTACATGAGACACATGATATATAGAGGACACAGTTTTCCTAGGGACAGAGTCCAGCATTGGCAATTGCGTGACAGGATCGCATGCCAATATCTCTTTTTTCAATTCATGGTAAACATTAAAGGTAAACCGTTCAACAGAGGATGAGCGCGCTTTGGACAGGGACATTCCAGGAGGTTCTAGAATTCTTGGAACTTTGCTATTTATTTACTGTTTGCCTCCAGGCATGTTCCTTACCGTCTTTGAGCTTCCACGTCTTACCTTCTGAAATAGAGATGTTAATATGACTTTGATGTGAGATTGTTGGAGGGACGGAACTAAGTTGGTGCACATGAAGTGGAAGGTAGTAAACTTGTGATATATATTAAACATAGTGGGAGATTAATTCTTCAGCAAGTATTATTACCCCCCCCTACCGTGACCCCCCTCCACTGCTGGCCTTGGTGCCCTGACTTGCTTGAACCAAAGCTGCAGACCGATGCCTGTGCTGCGGAAAGAAAATGCCCAGGTAGCTCATGAGTCCAAGAAGAAAGGCACTAGACCTAACCAGAACCCGTGACCCGACGCCAAGCACACCCAACTCTGCCTAGTACAACCCCAAACCCAGACAGTCCTGCAGGCCTGTGATGAGATGCTTGCTTGTGACAGGACTCTGGGTTTGGGGAGCGGTTCGTCACACGGCATTCCTGTGACAAGCGCTAACTGATACAACTCTTA
The DNA here is from genome assembly GCA_023101885.1 of Typhlomys cinereus. Taxonomy (NCBI): domain Eukaryota; kingdom Metazoa; phylum Chordata; class Mammalia; order Rodentia; family Platacanthomyidae; genus Typhlomys; species Typhlomys cinereus. The sequence continues at coordinate 217,732 of JALPQD010000480.1, read as the reverse complement.
GAGTTGTGGACTACTGATTCAGTAAGTATTTCTTCTGCATCTACTGTGTGTCAGGCACTGTGACACTAGGAGAAAATCACCGAGAGCCTTGGAGGATACACAAATGATTGGGAATCCTTCCTGAGGAGTGAGCAGCTTATCGAGACAGAGGAACACTGGCCAGGTGACAGCCACGGGCTGCAGGCTTTGTCCTGCAAAGGCCCCAGAGAAGGAAACTACTATTGACTTCTAAAATAATTTATTTTTACACATGTATATGTTTGTGTGTGTGGTGTATGCATGTTTGTGCTTTGAGGATATGGTATGTGTGTGTGTGTGTGTGTGTGTGTAATGTACATAGGTATGTCTGTGTGTGATATATGTGTGTTTGTATGTATTATGTATGTGTGTAGGTGGTGTATGTATGGACACATGTGTATCTAGGTGTGTTCACCCCATGTGAGCAGAGGTCAACATTAGTGTATTCCCCAATTACTTTTTTGAGACGCGCTTCATGCTGAACCTAGACGCATCCATTCAGCTAGACTGGCTGGCCGGTGAGCTGCAGGGATCTGCCTGTCGCTACCTCCCAGTGCAGGGATGACAGATGCCTACGGAAATGTCTGGCTGGGTGCTAGGGATCTGAACTCAGGTAGGTCCTCATGCTTGCAGGCAAGTGCCTTACCACCAAGCCATCTCCCTTGCCATTTTTTAATTTTTTTTTATTTGTTATTTATTCAATTGTGCGTGTATGTGTATGTGTGCATGTGTGTATGTATGTATGTATGTGTAGAACCAGGGATGAATTCAGGAACCACCATGGACCGCCTCCACCTCCTCCTTGTTTACTCTGCCCCAGGATTCACAGGCTCTACCCTACCAGGACCAGAAATGCAGGCACCCTGTTTCTGCCAGGCCTCTATACGTGGGGTCTAGGATTTGAACTCAGGACCTTCTGCCTACAAGGCAGAGGCTTAACTTCTGAGCCACCTCTCCAGCCCCCCTTGCCATTTTTTTAAATGTATTTTCATTTCCAGTGTGCTGCAGCGCCAGGTATCAGGTATCTGCTAACAATCGCCCTGATTCCACCCAGCAGTGACACAGAATAAATAAGAGTCAATGTTTCAGCCCAGAGAGCCTGGATTCCAATCTCAGCTGTGAAGGTAGCAGCTGGTGCCAATGGAGACATTTCTTTCTGAGCCTCGGGTTCTTAGTTCTCACTAAACAAGCTTGGTTTGACGTCGGATCTTGTTTAACTTTATGCTAGAGCAGTATGCATTCAGCAGAAACTGGATTTCAAAATTAGAGTTTTGGGCTGGGGAGACAACAAAATGCTTGCCACACAAGTGTGAGGACCTGAGGTTCAGATGCCCAGAGGCCACATAAAAGCAGGTGTGGCGGCCACCTGTAATTCCACTGTTCAGAAGGCAAAGACCAGGAAGCAAGCTGGCCAGCCGTATCAGCAAGCTCTGCATCTGACTGCGAGAACCTGACTCAACGAATAGGTGGAGAGCCGTTGAGGAACTCCCAGCAACATCCCCACATACATGCACGCCCCCCCCACATGCTCCCACACATATGTATGTACAGCCCCATGCACACATGCGTGCACTCACATACACACATGCAAACACTCACACACACATGCATGCACACCCATACAAACACATGCACCTATCCCCCCACATGCACACCCACATGCACACACTCACCCACATAAATGCAAACACTCATACACATATGCATGCACACCTACATACACACCCGCTTCCACACACATGCAAACACTCACACACACATGCATGCACACTCACGTGCACACATGCAAACACTCATATACATATGCATGTACATACACATACACACTCATGCACAGGCACACACCCCTTGCACATATACATGAGAAGGAAAGAAAATTGGAATTTTGAGGGCTGCCAGCAAAATAATATTAGGAAATTTAAAATTTCCTTTTTAGCTTTAATTTTGAGAAAGGTATCCCAGCTACGTAGCCAAGGATGACCTTGAACTCCTGATCCTCCTGCCTCCACCTCCAAGTGCCGGACATGACAGGTATATGACATTACACCCAGCCAAAATGTGAAGACGTCTATCCTGTAGCTATGCTGCCTGGTCTCCCCGGGGTGCTGGTAGCAGCAGAGTCGGAGCTCCCCGTCACCCCCCATGAACACCCGGGGAATCAGCCCACACTTCACAATGTAGCAGGAGGCCGAACAAGGAGGGTCGGTAGGAGGATTTGGTGCATTTGTGGCTCCAGGCATTCACCTAAGGACGAGTTACGGGACAGACTGAGCAGCTAGGGCAGAGAGGGTCTCGTCCCCTCCCCGCAGCCTTGCTCGCCACCTTCCCGTCACCCGCTCCAGCTGACCAAGCCTCTGTCTGTACTTAGTAGCACTCTGGGTACTGAACCTGCCTCCTCCCTGCCCTTCCCCTTCCCTCCCTTTCCCTTTTCCCTACCTCTCTTCTTTTCTCTTTTTTCCCAATTTTCCTCTCATCTTCCTTTTTTACTTTTAAATTTTCCTATATTTTATTTATTTTGAGAGACAAGAGAGACAGAGGGCATACACATGTCGTGATACATGGGTGGGGGTCAGAAGTCGGTTCTCTCCTTCACTATGTGGAGACCCCTCAGGTCGCCAGGTCTGTGAGCAAGAGCTTTATATGCTGAGCTATCTCACTAGTGTTTTTTTAACTAATAAGAACAAGATTCTTGCTCTGCTCAGCCATGGAGAGCCCATTCAGTGTCCTCTTAGCTCGTCCTTGCCTCTTTCCAAAAGTCTCTGGATTTTTTTTCTCCCAAACCCTTCTCCGTTTCCCGACCCCCATGGGCTCTAACTTCTTGTGGCACTGCCTGGCTTCTCCACTGTGTAACAAAAAGGCTTCTCCAATGAGATTATAAGTCCCTCCTTCCTCCCAGGAGGCAAGAACTTTCTAGAATCTCCTTAATCTCCTGTGCCGAGCGGCTGCATGCAGCTAGTCCTGAGGACAGTACGGTTCCTGTCACTGGTCTCGCTGCTTTTCCTGGTCTTGGTAGTCCAGCCTCATCTCCTATTTGGTGATCGTAACAGGAGGCTGGTACTGTCTCTTACTTCCTCTGCCCCCAGTGGGTTCTGAATCCACCGCTATCTGTGTACATCTAAGATGCTCTAAAATACGTGTGGCTGTCAGAAGACTGCAAACAAGTGATTTGGTTTTCCTGTTCAGTGTTTTTAATTTTTTTGAAAAATATTTCGGGGGACATATGAATCAGGAGGTACACTAGAAATGGTGATATTTGACCACCCAGCCAACAGGCAGCTGATGCAGGAGGACCATGAGTTTGAGGATTGCTATACAGTGAGATCCTCTCTCAAAAACAAAGCAAGAACTGGGGCTATAGATTACTGATAGAATGCTTGCCTAGCATGTGCGATGCCTTGGGTTAGACACACACACACCACACACACACATGCACACACACACACACACACAGGGACAAGAGAGAACGTAGTGGTGTTTTGAGAGCAGATTGTTCTCCACGGACTCATGTGTCTGAACACTTGGTCCCAGCTGATGGTGCTGTTAAGGCAGGTAATGGAATCTTTAGGAAGTAGGAACCTTACTGGAGGAAGCGTGTCCCCGAGGGCGGAGCTTAAGTGGGATAGCTCAGCCCCTCTCTCTTGCTCTCAGTCTCCCCATGGCTGCTATGATGCGAACTGGAATCCTGCTTGGGTAATGGGTCCTATGTGATCTGAGTCCACCATCTGTCCTGCCCATGAGCACCATCTTAACACACACTTACCATAGCCATTTTCAGGGCTGCCTGACGGACAGTAGCCACGTGAACCCATGGTCTCCACTGGTGTCATTTCAATACTTTCTGAGAAATCTTCATTCTCTCTCCCGAGCAGGCCCGAGGAGTCGTGAACCCTGCAAGAAAATGAGGTTCAGGTTGAAAATACATCCGGAAATCCCCCAAGGATGGAGATTGTTCAACTCTGTGGGCAAGTTGATGGGGTTGAGAAGTGCCCAGGGGATTAATCAAGCCTGTCTGTGGTGATGTCCAGAGAGATTAGCTAAACCGGAAGACTCACGTTGAGTGTGAGTGACACCTTCCCACGTACTGGAGACCCCATGGGCCCAAAGGGGAACCAATAGAACAGAAGCCTTAATGTGCTCTCTCTTCCATCTCTCCCATTCTCTCATCCCCTTTTTCATTGCCTTCTCCCCTGACTTAATCTCCTCTCTCTCCTGACTTTCATCTCTCAGCTTCCCAGCCACCATGATGCAAGCTGTTCTATTCACCATATCCTCCCTGTCATGGTGGACTGAAATTTTTGAAACCATGAGCCAAAATAAATCCTTCCTTCTTTGGTTTATTTATGTCAGGTACTCTGCCACAGTGACAAAGTCTGACTAATCTATCTAGTATCTATCTAGTCATGTAAGGACAACCACCCATCCACCCATCCAACCATCCACCCATCCATCCATCCATCCAATTATCCATCTACCCATTCATCCATCCCATTCAACTATCCATCTATCCATTGATCTATTCAACCATCCAGCCATCCACCCACACACCCATTCATCTATTCAATCATCCACCCATCCACCCACACACCCATTCATCTATTTAATCATCCATCACCCATCTGATCATCTGTCATTCATCCATCTACCCATCCAATTATCTATCTTGTTATCTATCCATTCATCCATTCATCCACCCACTCGCCCATTCATCATCTATCTAATCATCCATCTACCCATTCATCCATCCCATTCAACTATCCATATATCCATCCATTCATTTAATCATCCTTCACCCATCTGTCACTCATCTATCCACCCATCCAATCATCATATCTTGTCATCCATCCATTCATCTGTCCATTTACCTATCCAATCCTCCATTTACCCATCCAATTATCTATCTTGTCATCTACCCATTCTCCCATTCATCTACCCACTCATTCATTCATCCACCCACCCATCCATTCATTCATTTATTCATTCATTCAGCCATCCATCCACACATCCATCCACCCACTCATCCCTCCAATCATGCATTCAATCATCTAGCCTATCATTCATCCAATCATGTATCCTACAGTGTTGACTAAATGCCAACCATGTGTCAGGCATGGGCTTAAGCAATAAAGACATAAGATGAGGCATTTGCTCCAGCAAGCTTTCCCAACACATTTTGGTGCAGCTTTTTAGGTGCAGCTATAAGAAGAGATTAATAACAGAAAACAGGCCTGAGCCATTCAGAGGATGAATAGGAGAATTCTAGCTGGGCATTCAGGGAGAGATCTGCAAGCAAAAGAGACATCTGAGAAAGAAACAGAAGAGTAGGCTCAGCTGTAGTCACAGAGGACACCATGTGCATGAGAGCAGTGTGAGGTTGGAGGGCATTGGCAGGTATCAAGAAAAAAATTAACTGGGGCTGGAGAGGTGGCTCAGGGGTTAAGCCTATGCCTTGCAGGCAGAAGGTCCCGAGTTCGGATCCTAGACGCCGGGCGGAAGTGGGGGAGATACACACGTGCACACACGCATACACTTACAATCGAATAAATAATAATAATAATAATAATAATAATAATAATAATAAAGCTCATTAAAAAAAAAGAAAAAGAAAAAAATTAACTTGTGCCAGGGATTTTCGATTTCATATGAGCTGATTCCCAAGCCTCATCCCATTCAATTAAATGAGAAATACTGAAGTGTGCTAATATATTAATATTATATAATACATTATTATTATTATTATTATTTGAGACAGTATTTCATTATGTAGCCCAGGCTGGCTTTGATTATTTACCTCCTGAGTTATAGGGATTCCAGGCCTGTGCCAGCGCATCCAGGCTGGCCATTTCTTAAATCAATTTCATAAAATGACAGTAGAAATAGTAAACCGTTGGGGCTGGAGAGGTGGCTCAGGGGTTAAGCCCCCGCCTTGCAGGCGGAAGGTCCTGAGTTCGGATCCCAGATCCCACGTATAGACGCCAGGCGGAAGCGGGGCGGCCTGCACTTCTGGTCCTAGTAGGGCGGAGCCTGTGAATCCCGGGGCAGAAGGAGGTGGAGGCGTCCATGGTGGTTCGCGAATTCGTCCGTGGTTCTACACATACACAGACACACACACACACACACACAGACGCGCGCGCGCACATACACTCGCATATGCACACAGTTGAATAAATAATAATAATAAAAAAAAATTTAGAAATAGTAAACCGAAAAAACTAATATCAATTAAAATTTCACATGGTAAATGTACAGATTAAGAATAACAACAACAGGGGCTGGAGAGGTGGCTCAGGGGTTAAGCCTCTGCCTTGCAGGCAGAAGGTCCTGAGTTCGGATCCTAGACCCCACGTATAGACGCCGGGCGGAAGCGGGGGCGGCCTGCGTTTCTGGTCCTGGTAGGGCGGAGCCTGTGAATCCCGGGGCAGAGTAAACAAGGAGGAGGTGGAGGCGTCCATGGTGGTTCCCGAATTCGTCCATGGTTCTACACACACATACATGCATACACGCACACACACACATACACGCGCACAATTGAATAAATAATAATAAAAAAAATTAAAAAAAAGAATAACAACAACAACAACAACAACAACAAAAAATCTGACTCAGAAAATAGGTGTTATTGTTGTATACATGGATATTGGACTAGGATAAAATTAGATTTGGTATAGCAAAGTCACCCAGCTAATGCTTCTAGGTCTAAGACTTTCAATTGACCAAAATTAGCAGAAGCTAAAATCCTTTTGGAGAAAATTTAGAATGATAGAATTTTTTTTTTATTATTATTTCCGCTCATACAAACTTAACAGGTACACTGGTCCCCTCCCTCCCTCTACCTCCCCCCCCCACCCCCAAATGATAGAATTTAAATGAGGGAAGATTGAAGATAATAGGCAAAAATAGTCTTCAAGGAATGCTGACAATAACGAAAATACAATCAATAAAATTGGACCAAAGTAACAGTGCAAAGAGCAATGAATCAAATCTGCAACAATAATTAACTGAAACGTTATCAAAATTGGCAGCAATATTTGGGAAAATAAAATTGAAAGTCTGGCTGGAGATGTGGCTCAGTATGTAGAGAGCTTGCTGAGCAACCTGGAAGCCCTGGGTTCCATTCCTGGCACTGCATAAATGCTGGATGTGAAGGAAAGGAGAGAGAAAGAGAGAGAGTGGGGAGGGGGGAGGGAGAAGGAAAAGGGGAGAGGGAGGGAAGCAGGGAAGGAGGAAGACAGAAGAGGGAAAGAGAGGAAGTTAGGGAGATAGGGAGAAAAGGAGGAAGGAGGGAAGGAGGAAAGAAAGAAATTAGGAAAGGAGGAACAGGAGGGAGACAGGGAAGGAGAAAGAGAGGAGGGAGGAAGGAAGGAGGAAAGGGAAGAAGGAAGAAAAAAGGAAAGAAGAAAAGAGGGAAGAGAAGGAAGGAAGGAATAAAAAAGGAAGGAAGGGAAGGAAGAAAAGAAGGAAGGAAATAGAAAAATCAAGAGCGCTTTAAGTATCTTATATAAAAAAGCACCCTGAAAGGGTTTGGGAGTAAGTTTCAGTGGTAGTGTGTATACTTAGCATGAGCAAAGCCCACCCTCGAAGTAAATGGAGAATTAGTCTCATCGCAGCTAGACATCTACATCTTCTTGACAGATATTCATTGCTCATGATGTGATCCTTGCTTAGATGTTTGAATCCATAGCCTTATTTACAATGCACAAGGTCAAAGCAGACCTAAGTGGCTTGGAGAAACTGGATGAGGAAGTGAGTGGACGAGGAAGTGAGTGGATGAGGATTTATCAATCATGAGAGGAAGAAAGATTAAGTTCAGGTCGGGTCTTCCAGCCTGAGGCTGAGTGGCTACCACCCAGCCAGGCCTATAGGCAGGTCTGAAACAAGAACAACTTTGGCTCGTGGAAACCAACACACCTGTCCTATTGTGGTTGGATTCTGACATGTCCCTCACAGGCTCATACGCTGAACATTGGATTCCCAGCCGGTCCTGCTGTTTGGGGAGGTTCTGGACACTGGCTGGCTGGAGGAAGTGGGTCTTCGGGGATTTCCTGTCCCTGGCCTCTCTTCCATCTCTTCTACCATGATATGAACAGTTCCCCTCTGCCGCATGGTCCTGCTGCCATGATCATCTGGTCGAATGCCTGGGGCCACCAGACCAGGGATGGAACCCTCCAGAACTCTGAGTCAAACTAAATCTTTCCATGCGTGGTTTATGTCTATTATCACCAGTTATCTCAGTCACAGAGATACAGTAGTAACTAATGCATGTCCTTCAAACACAGGGACCGAATCCCATTGGTGTAATGATCTAGCTCTCAGCCCCCACCAGGGAACCGGCACACACCAAAACTTACCGGGCGGTCAAGGTCTTGGGAGAGCCATAATCGTGATCATCTTCCGCACCTGGGTAGTCGGGTTCCCCCCAAAAGCTTGGAGAATTCCGGGAGTCCTCTGCACCAGGATAGTCTGGTTTTCCATGGAGGCGAGGAGAGTATTGTTGATTCTCTGCGCGTGGATAATCGGGCTCCCGCAGAGCACCTGTGTACGGGCTGATCCCAGAGCCGGGGTAGCTTTCATGTCTCGATCCCATCCTGGAGTCAGTTCCGAAACCAGGACGGTCATGGTGGCTCTGAGCTTCTGGATAGTCCGGTTCTTCCCAGGATCCCAGATACCCTGGATTGGTTCTGGGGCCTGTGTAGCTCTGGCTGCCTCTGGGTCCTGCCAAACCAGAGTAAAGCTGGGAGTCGGGGTAGTTGGGGTCTCCAGAAAAGCCTGCGAGGTGAAGACCACCCGGCGAATCTGCATAGTCTGGCTCCGGGAGCCGATCGTGGTAGTCGGGGTCTGCAGAGAAAGGATTGCTCCTGCCGCCAGCGTAGCTGGGGTGGTTCAGAGTCCCCGGGGAATCCGGTTCTGCTACGGAGCCCGGATAGTCCGGGTCCATACTGGAACTCGAGGAATATGGATTGTTCCTCCCGCCACGGTGCCCTGCGGCATTTGGAGGACCTGTGAGTTGCAGATAGTCCCGAGTTTTCGAATAACCCTGTGGATGGTCCTGAGGTTCTGGGTAGTCAGGGTAACCAGGGTCACCCCCGTAGCTGCTTTTCCTGTAGTAGGAAGACATGCTGGTGTGGAGTGGTCAACCCTGCGCCTGAAATCGTCCCCACATTTAACCTGGAAAATACAAAGGGAGGGAAAAGTTGGGATTTGCTCTTCTTTCTTTTTGGCAGAAATCACTACCCTCCCCCAACATCTGTCCAGCATCTCTCCATAGCTGGGTACTCAGGTGCCGGGAGACTCCCTTCTGCCTACGTGAGGTGAAACAGTGTGCAGCAGGATGTCGGCAGGGGCAGCGGGCACAGCTCTCGGACCATGCTGTCCGGCAGAGGCCAGGCCTCCCTTTCTGAGCTTCTTGGGGGCTGGAATGGGACAGGGGTGTGCCCACAACCTGCAGAGAGCTGGCCACGGGCAACTCCCTCAGCAGCTTAGTGCACTGCGGGGGACAAGATAACTTACATCTTGTTTAAATACTGATGTTGGGGTATCTGATATGTGCAACCCAAGTTATATCTGTCACGAGGGGCATCCCTCCGGCTGGGTGTTGGGGGAACAACAAACCCAGGATTAGAAGGAAGCAGAATCTGTTTGCCTAGCCCAGGGCTTTATGGAGCCTAAGGCTGCCTCAGATGGGCCAAGTAGCTGAGGATGACCTTGGGCTTCCGTCCCTACCGCAGGGATTGCAACAGTGCACCCCCGTGACCAGTTCATACAGAGCACTCTGCCCACTGAGCTATGTCCCCAGAGCCAGGAACAAGAGCTTTACAAGCAACGAACGACTTGTTTCTATTTCTTTATGCTCTGGAGAGGGGAGCTCACCTTGTAGCCCAGGCTGGTCTAGAACTCACGATCCTCCTTGGCCTCCGGAATGCTCCCATTACAGGCCCACACCACCGTGTCCAGCCTGGAACATTCCGCTCGCACCCGTGCTTCTAGGGTTCAAAGCACGAATTAGTATGAACGTACAAGGGAAGAGTGCTTTAGGGGGTTGGTAGGATGGCTCAGAGGACGAGGTCCATGCTTGCAAACCTGGAGAGCCGAGTTCAATCCCTTGGAAGCCCACTTGGTGAAATGCAGGTTGTCATCTGACGCCCTCCACCCATACATCATAGCTATGGCATGAATGTGTCCTCTCTCTCTCTCTCTCTCTCGCTCAAATAAACAAATAAATAAACTACTTTTAAAACTAGGAGTGTTTTATGGAAACTAGATGAAGACACTGGTCAGAAGACTATAACTCTTCAGATTTGCAAATACAGTTTTATGAGTTCTGAGAGCTCTCCAAACCCAGCGCAGCGCTGAGTAACGAGGCCTCCACATCCAGCTGTCCCGAGGCCTGTTTTGACTCGCCCGTTGCCCAACTCCCCTTCTCTTGGCATCAGCGTCACGATGCCAGCTCCTTCTTGGCACCTCCCCCAGCCCCCGCTCCAGCCCACTCTCACGGCTCTACTCACCAACTCTAAATAGTCACGTGACCCACTCCTGACCCATCCGTGTTCACCACCCACTTGGCCACAGGGTTTGGCTCTGGAACAGGTTCACGTCCCCCCCTTTATAAGGACTGAGAAGTGGTGCTCTTATTTTGAGGAGTTGAAAGGTAAGCCTGAGACGCTGAGACCACATCAGTGTGGAAAGAGAAGAAAGTAGTTACGTAGAGGAGAAAGTGCAAAGATGAGTCCGTAAGGCATGTCGCTGAGCCCCTCTGGGAAGAGCGAGCCTTCAATAAATGGAAACAAACATGAATTCAGCATTTTTGGGCCCCCACAATTGGGTGACGGACACTGTCTTCAAGGAAGGAAGTAAAATGCTTTTCAAACTTAGCCAATTTACACAACTTTATCTCTAGGTAAATGACATGGGTTAGACGTTGGATAACCGAAGCTTAAGACAATATTAACTTTCTGCCGGCACCTATAGTTTCAGATTGTGTACCAACTCCATCCCCAGATGGCTCAGCACAATGGAAGTTGGCTTTCCTTGTTCCTGCTCATTCCTCTCTGTTGTAGCAACCTGTTGGTTCCTTGGGTAACACAACGTCCCACCTCAGTCCCTGCAGATGTGGATGGAAGATCCATCAGATTTCTTTCCCTCCCTGCCCCAGTGATTGGGTCAAGGCTGTATCTGACCCAGGCAGAGCTGGTGAGATTCAACTCCCATTTCGCTGAACTTGGGAGTTGGGATGTCTAAGCCTCATTCCCACTGGTCCCCAGTGGGAGAGATTTGCCCAGACACGATGCTAATAGGGAGAGCACAGAGTTTAGAGACACACAGAAAGCATTAAATGCTGGTATTAAGCATTTAATTATGGATTAAGCCCCTGGATCCAGCCATACCTGCAGGCTGCACTAGATACCAAAGTCACTGCATTCTCTTTGTGGCCTACTTTAGAGTTGTGTTCCTGTTATTTATAGATGAGACAGAAGGCTATAGATTAATTTATAGTTAACCTATGACCCTTGCAAGTAGGAGTATCTGTGTAGAGTTCATAGTGCTACAAAGACCAAATGATATGCTTTATTCCAAAGCATTTCTCTTGACATTAAATTTGAAGTTATCTATGTACTTGGAGGAATATAACTAATATTTATACTTTATACATCCCTACAGCCTACCAAAATGCAAAATCTAAGTGGTACCTGTCATATTCAAGAAGTTAAAACCAGATATAGTCAGATATATATAGCCCAATATTCACCAAAAGACTTTCACGGAACTTTAAGCTCACGAGAGCCCCAAATTGAAAGCAGCCCCACTCCTTCAACAGAAAAAGAAGTAAATAAAGGATGGCATGTTTGTGCCATGAAAATACACATGACACGAAAGAAAGAAAGAAAGAAAGAAAGAAAGAAAGAAAGAAAGAAAGAAAGAAAGAAAGAAAGAAAGAAAGAAAGGAAGTACACGTGACACAAAGACAAAGACCAATACTTGTTATACACAACGCACATGGAGATTTCCACAGACACCGAGGCGAGCAAAGAATTGGACACAAAAGTGCATGCGCTATAGATAACAACATTTATATAAGTTCAATAACAAGCAGCTAATGCAAGTAAGAAAGAAACAGGCAGGCAACGACTAGAAAGTTCCATGAAGGAGTCAGGCAGTTAGCTACAGGCATCAAGTTGACAACTGAAGGCTCAAGCTCTGGGCACAGTTGTGAAGAAGTAGCAGTTGAGTTTCGCCCTGAGCAGGCCTGCAGGAGATTGTCTGATTGATGAGGGAAGCCCCGCCCACAGTGTGTGGGGCTTTTCCCCAGGCAGGTGGGTAAGATGGAGGAAGACTCAGGGAGCTGGCATACCTAGAAAGACAGGTATCTGGCAAGAGAGGTTTGTCCTTCCCTCAGCAGTCCTGTTGATATGGTGTGCCCAGTTCCTTGACTCCTGGTGTTGGTCTGAGCTCTCCTGCCACGCTAAAGTAAGAACTGTAACTGGATGATCTTAAGAACTAAGCTCCCGGGGCTGGAGAAGTGGCTCAGGGGTTAAGCCTCTGCCTTGCAGGCAGAAGGTCCTGAGTTCGGATCCTAGACCCCACGTATAGAGGCCTGGCAGAAACAGGGCGCCTGCATTTCTGGTCCTGGTAGGGTAGAGCCTGTGAATCCTGGGGCAGAGTAAACAAGGAGGAGGTGGAGGCGGTCCATGGTGGTTCCTGAATTCGTCCCTGGTTCTACACACACATACATACATACACACACGCACACACACACATACATGCACAATTGAATACATAATAAATAAAAAAAAATTTTTAAAATGGCAAGGGAGATGGCTTGGTGGTAAGGCACTTGCCTGCAAGCATAAGGACCTACCGAGTTCAGATCCCTAGCACCCAGCCAGACATTTCCGTAGGCATTGGTCATCCCTGCACTGGGAGGTAGCGACAGGCAGATCCCTGCAGCTCACCGGCTAGTGTTCGGATCCCAGATCCCACGTATAGACGCCAGGCAGAAGCGGGGGCGGCCTGCGCTTCTGGTCCTGGTAGGGCGGAGCCTGTGAATCCCGGGGCAGAAGGAGGTGGAGGCGTCCATGGTGGTTCCCAGTTCGTCCGTGGTTCTACACACACACATACACACATGCGCGTGTGCACATACATACACGCACACGCACAATTGAATAAATAATAATAAAAATTTTTTTTTAAAAATTAAAAAAAAAAAAAGAACTAAGCTCCCTCGTTCCCTGAAGCTGTGCGGTCCTGATTTATGGCAACATGCAGGCAAATGGCCATCACATTGATACCGAGAAGTGGGGTGTTGTCATGAGACTCTGAGAATCTGTGAAACTGACAGAGGGAATCCTGGGGTGTTGAAGATGATCATCTTTATAGGACACAGCAATACAGAGTTAGGTGGGTGCGTGCGTGTGCGTGTGCGTGTGCGTGTGCGTGCATGCATGCGCATGTGCCTGAGTGCATGCCTGTGCCTATGCGTGTGTGTGAGTGTGTGTGTGAAACAATTCATCAACTTCTCCACTTAGGAACTGCACACATTTCAGTCTGCATATGATTCCTAAATTTTAAGGGGACAATACAAATGAGGGGTAGGGCTGGGGAGGGGGTTTACCGGGGATCAAGGCCAAGCATGCATGAGGTTCTCGGACACTGTGACAACTGAAACTAACTTACCTTGAGGTAAGCGCTCACTCTGTAGCTCAGGACACTCTTGAACTCCTGACCCTGCTGCCTCCACTGCCGGGGGCTGGGATTTACAGGTCTACACCACCACCCTGCCCTGCTGAGAGCTCAGCTTGGCTTTGAGTTTCGTATTAGGCCCAACTACAAGGAAATGAGCCCAGGTTATGTAACACTCATTATTGGTGAAAAAGGAGGAAGCTAGATCCGTTTTTCAAGAGAGCCACACTTCTCTTGAGGATCAGATAGCAAGGGAGTGAAGCCAATTCAACTCAGCAGCTTTGACAGCTCCCGGCTGAGTGGCAGGAGATAATGGGGGGGGCAGGAGGGATGGGACCCTGGGTTTCCCTCCCAGTCACTGCAGGAAACCCTGCTGCAGAAAGGAGGCAAGACATGGTCAGCTCTGGCCTGAAGGCTATAAGACTCAGCAGAGGCTGAGCCGCTTCCAAGACATGACATTTAAGAGCCCAAAGGCATCCTCTCTAGCTCCCTTTTCTGTTGCCATGGCAACCAGTGGCATCCCGGATGAGAACTCGCCCACCAGTATGCTTCTTTCCTGTCATAAATGTCCTTGTGCAAGCCTGGCCATCTAAATCTGATTCCCCCAAACCCACATGATGGAGAGAACAGATTTCATGAAGCTGCCCTCTGACCTCCATATATGAGTTATAAAACTTGCTTCCCTTCACCCATATCATACAAAATAGTGATTGATTTAAGAAAAAAAATATATATATATTATATTTACTTTTTAGGTGTGTGTGTCTGTCTGCGTCTGTGTATCCATGTGTATCAGAGGGCACTACATTGTCCATGGAGGTCCAAGGGTGATTTTAGGTGTCATCCTGGAATGATGTAGCCCCTCTTGGCTTTGCTCTGGAGTTCCCCAGACTCTGACTTCCAGGGCCAGAAGTGCAGGCCACTGCCATTTCTACCTAGTGTTTTTACATGGGATCTGGGGTCTGAATTCAAGTCCTTCTGCTTTCAAGGCAGGGATTTGACAAGTTGTAAGTCAATTTGGGCCACAAAGGGAGGCCCTGTCTCAATAACAATGAGAAACAGATACATCTCTTGGTTGTTATTTCATAGACAATATGCAACCTATAGCTACTGACACAGCAGAGAGCTGTATAAGCTGCTCTACATAATCTCAAGGTGACTAAAAGTATAAAGAGGTCAGGAAAAGTCCTTCATAACTTCTCAAAAATGAAAAAAGTATATAGAAAGATGCATGGAGGTTATATATAAATAGTAAACTATTTTCTATCAGAGAACATAGTGGATTTGATATCTATGTGGGGATGATATTGAAGGGTAACTGTATATGCCTCTAACATGAGTATATGTTTACTCAGTGTATACTCATATTTTCATATAATGTGTTCTATATATGGATATACATTTATATAACACATACAAACACATATAGACTACATATATAGATAGATGATAGATACAGATAATAGGTAGATAGACTATAGACAAATTGAGAGATGACAGAGAACAGATGATAGATAAGTGATTAATAGATGATAGCTAGATGATGGATAATAGATGGATGGTAAATCGATGATCAGACAGATGAGTGACAAATAGGTGGACAATAGACAGATGATAGCTAGGTGGATAGATGATAGTAGATGACTTACAAATGAGAGATAGATGATAGATCAATAGATGAATACAGAGTTCATAGGAAGGTATGTACATAGAAATAGATGGGTCAGTGAGATCCTCAGAAGACCACATGGTATATGTGTGCAATCCCTCTCTCTCTTTTTCTCTCTCAAATAAATAAGTTGAAAAGAATGTTTTAGATAGACAATGGATATATTAATAGATGGATGGATGGATGGATGGATTATTGGATGGACAGATAGAGAGGTAGAGATAGATAGATGGATGATAGATAGATAGATAGATAGATGATAGATAGATAGATAGATGGATAGATAATTTGATGGATGGATAGATGGATAGGTAGAGATAGATGGTAGATAGATTTCATTGTTTGAAATGTGAGCTGTCCTTTACAGGCTTATGTGTTTGAATCTTTAGTTTGGCACCTTTAGGAGGCAGAGCCTTGCTGGAGGAAGGCAGTCCCAGGGGGCGGGCCTTGAGATTGGTTAGCCCCATCCTGCTCGAGTGAGTGAGTCTGCTCTTGAGCTTGCAGCAGCTCTTGACCTCCATGATGTCTGCAGTGACTTAGGCCGCCTCCGGCTTCTGCCGCCAGCCATGTCTTTTTCTCCATAATGGACTGTATCTTCCTCTCTGAAACTACGAGCTGCAAAAAAATCTGTCTGTCTTAAGTTGCTTGAGTTTGAGTAGGTCTCATAGCAATAGAGTAAGATAGATACAGATAGATAGATGATAGACAGACAGACAGATGATAGATGATAGATGATATAGATGATATCATCTATAGATGATAGATATAGATAAACAGATGGATAGATGATAGACAGGCAACAGGCAGGATGTGCGTGAGGCATGGCGGGGAGATGCAGTTAGCGATCAGCTCCGGTCTGTGCCTCAGGTCTCTGCCCTGCATCCTTCAGCAGACGCGTGTGCATTCACTTCCCTGTGCACCAGGCACCCACACCCTCTGTCTACTGTCACCTGCACTAGAGCACACTCCTCAACAAACCAAAAGCCCAGCCCAGAAGAGAGAGCTGTGCAAGAAGACAGGATAAAGTGGCCACAAGCAAATAGTGCTGTATTGACTGTCAAATGATGTGGGTGCTGAGCCCGCTTCCTACCAACCACTTCTTAAGCCAACAAATGCCCTGCTGTTCAGAGGTGCACAATGCCTGCTGGCCGCCTAGCAAAAGCACAAAGAAGGTACTATTGCTTCCCCCGTTCACCTCGGGTTTTGGTTCTGTGGTGCCACCTTTGAACCTGCCTTCCAAGTGTACCTCTTACTATCCCCTGCAGTGGCTTCCAAGTCTCCCCAGCAGGACTCTTGCCTTGGGTGAACTGTCGTGGTCATCCTGTGTTGGCCAATCAGCTCATCCGGGAATCCTCAGGGGTCCGCTCCCAGGCTAGGATCTAGATGAGGGTTTCACATCAAGTCCTTCGTGCAATCTCCATCACATCTGAGTTCTCCAGAACCAACCCGAACAGACAAGCCACCCCCACGCTCCATTCCACTGCGCTGAGTGATCTCACACGACATGGAGATGAGAAGTCACTAAAGGGGCCATCAATCCAAGGTCTGCTTATCAGCCCCAAGCTATCTGCAAGGGACATCGATTCTGGGATTTTTGCACAAACATCATGGAGCAGTCAGAAGCGTGCTAGACATTGGCACTTCCCAGCACACATGGCCAGAAGAGAGTGTCCCGACCTCCCCTCACCTGTGCCCAGCTGATGCCCTATTCTATCCTGTGCCAGGCACAGCCTGCATCGGCCAAAGATTAACTCTACTAATTGAGATCATTTTTATCTGAAAGATGGGACGGAGAAGCAGGGCTGGCATACCAGTGCCTTCCCAGCCCAAGGAGGGAAGGCACCTCGCAGGGGCAGAGCGACTTTCAGCTCTTTCTGTTTCAATCTGCTAAAGGATTGAACTTTGCCACACCAGCACATACCAGCACAAACCTCTGCACCTCAATAAAATCCGTGTTTTCTGCAACAGTGAAAGTCTTGTCAATTGCAGAAGACACAGACACCCGACGTCCACACCAAACCAGAACCTCAACACACACTTAGTGAGTTCTAATGGAGCACTACCCAGTTCACTACAAAGAGATCAAACAATTTTTAAATTGATTTTATGGTGTGGTGGTGCATGCTGGGAGACAGACAGGATAACCCCAAGTCTGATATCAGCCCAGGTTAAGTAACAAGTTCAAAGCCAGGCTGTATATACATTAAGATCCTATCAAAAAACAACAACAACAACAACAACAAAAAACGTGGCCTGAAGAGATGGTTCAGGGGTTAATACTCTGCCTTACAAGCAGAAGGTCCTGAGTTCGGATCCCAGGTCCCATGTAAAAATGCCAGGTGGAAATAGTGGTGACCTGAACTTTTGGCTCTGGTGGGCTGAACCTGGGAAATCCTAGAGCAAAGCAAAAAGGAGGTAGAAGCCATCGAGGATGATTCCTGAACTCACCCTTGGGCCTCCACAGGAACACACAGTGCCCTCTGATACACACATGCACATACACAAATGATAAATAAATAAAGTTTTTAAAAATGAAGTTAATGGCAAACTGTTGGGAGAGCGGCAAGGAAAGAGTCAGGAATACAGTTTCCAAATATTTTTTATTATTATTTATTCAATTGTGCATGTGTGCATGTGTGTGTGTGTGTGTGTATGTGTGTGTGTGTGTGTGTGTGTGTGTGTGTATGTGTGTGTGTGTGTAGAACCACGGATGAATTCAGGAACCACCATGGACGCCTCCACCTCCTCCTTGTTTACTCTGCCCTGGGATTCACAGGCTCCGCCCTACCAGGACCAGAAACGCAGGCCGCCCCTGCTTCTGCCTGCCGTCTATACATGGGGTCTAGGATCCGAACTCAGGACCTTCCGCTCACAAGGCAGAGGCTTAACCCCTGAGCCACCTTTCCAGCCCCAAATTCCCAAATATTTCAAAACAAATATTTTGACTGCTTTCCTAGTGGTCTGTTTTTGCAGATATTTGATGGCTATTTTTTAAAAAGGCAAATGCCTCAAAGTGTAGGCGCAGGCAAGGACTCCCTGCAAAAGGACTCCATCAGGGGTCCATAGGCAGACACTGGGTATAGAAAAGGTGGCCCAGAGTCCAGCGAGGTGGCCCAGCAGGTGAAGCATCTTCGCACAAGCTCCCTCCCTAGAGCCCACAGGGCGGAAGAAGAGGACCAACTTCTGAAATGTCCTTTGACCTCCACACATATGGTCCTGGTACCCATGTACTTTCTCCCCATTTCTCCCAATATGTGAATAAGCTATTTCTAATTTTCATGCTTTACTTGTTTGAGAGAGAAAGAAAGAGGGCTGGAGAGGTGGCTCAGGGGTTAAGCCTCCGCCTTGCAGGCGGAAGGTCCCGAGTTCGGATCCCAGATCCCACGTATAGACGCCAGGCGGAAGCGGGGGTGGCCTGCGTTTCCGGTCCTGGTAGGGCAGAGCCTGTGAATCCCGGGGCAGAAGGAGGAGGTGGAGGCGTCCATGGTGGTTCGCGAATTCGTCCGTGGTTCTACACATACACAGACACACAGACACACACACACACACACACAGACGCGCGCACGCGCACATACACACGCATATGCACAGTTGAATAAATAATAATAAAAAAATTAAAAAAAAAAAAAAGAGAGAGAAAGAAAGAAAGAGGAGAGAAGGATTCACACACATATACAGAAGTCCATTCTCCTCCCACCATGTGGGCTTCTAGAGATTGAACTCGGGTCACCAGGTTTGCGAGCAACTACCTTACCCTCGGAGCCATCCTGCCAGACTGAGAGAAAATATAATATTTCCAAGTTTTAAAGATTGTTTCAGGAGGAACAGCAAAACTGGAAACAATAACAAACCATAATTCAGAACACAGAAGACCCTACATTAATCACCTGGAACCAGATCAGCCAAATCTCTCCCCATTCTAAAGCTCAGGGAAACTTGCAGAAGAGGGGGGCAGCAAGACTGTAAGAGCCTAAAGATGGGGAGGACCAACGATGTGCAAGATACTCCACACAAGTTAGGGCCGCAGTAGCCATAATCAGACTTTGCATGATCTGTGCAATGACCGACATATCAATGACCCCCCCCAAAGTCTAGCATGAATCACAGACACTAGGATCCTTAGAGGCAATGGATTAACAGTCATAATAGTGTTCCCATACTAAAGGGGAGCCCGAGAAAGGGCTTTGGGCAATGCCACTGAGTCCTTACACCTCACCGGAGTGGACGACTCAGAGGGAAGTTTGGCATTCACACAAAAGGATGTTCCAAAGGATGGGAAGGGAAAGGGGGAGGCACTGGGAGAAGAGGAGGAAGGGGGTGAAAGGAAGGGGAAAAGGGGGGTAAGGTGCAAGAGGGACTGGGGAAGGGTGAAGGGAGGGAGGGGACCAGGGTACCTATTGAGCTTGTATGATTGGGGAAAAATAAATAAATATAAATCTTTAAAACTTGGAAATATTATATTTTCTCTCATTGTGAATCCTAGGTTTATAGAGATATATAAAACCATGCATAGATGCATGCGCTGAAAGAAGTGAGAAAATCAGGGGGATCAAAGGGGACCACTAGAAGAGAAGTGGGGAATGGGGTTGACTGTGAGAAAGTCCACAATACAGTGAATGAAAACACCTTTATGAAACACATTGTGATGCACAGTGAAATAGGTGGTGTGGTTTGCCTGCACGTTGCCAAAAAATTCACAATCAAACAGCTCATGGAATTAGGAGGGTTTTATTCTGGCTTACCATTCTCCATGATGGTTCATAGATTAGCTCGGGGGAAGAGCTCATCCCAACACCAGGAGCCAAGGAACTGGACACACCACATCCACAGGGATTGCTGAAGGAGGGGCAAACTTCACACGCCAGACTGCAAGTCTATCAAAGTGTGCTAAACCACGCCAAAGCACTAAACCAGCTTCCCCCATCTTATCCCCCCCAGGCAATGGTCCTACCCACCAGCTGGGTCTTCCCGCATCAATCACACATTCTCCTGAAGGCTTGCTTACTAATTCACCTAGATGCGCCCAAAGCTCAGCCCTCGATTGTCAAGTTGACCCCTGTATTGAAACTAGCACAATATCCTGATAAAAATCTCTGACAACTAAGGGGAAAGTCGGGAGATGGCTCATTCCTGACCAGCAGAACTCAATTCCAGGAACCTACAGAGTGGAAGGAGAAAAATGATTCCCAAAAGTTGTTTTCAGACCACCGCATATATGCTATAGCATGCATACCCCTACACACACACACATACAATAAGTATAAATTAAAATTTTTTCCTTTAAAAAAAAGGAAGGGGAGTCCATTTAATTGAATATATTTAGCTCTACGGACTCCTTTTCCTGTACCCTTCTTCCCTAGCTGTCCCAAATAGAAACGGCTAAAAGCAACGTGGTCGGCAGATGTTGGGAAGTGCTGCTCACGGGCTTTCTGATTTCTCTAAGTCTGGCTACTGTAAACTTTTTATCTTTGGATTGGCGCTTCATATTTTTGCAATATTCATGAGGTTACAGCATGGTGTCCTGGGTAATGATCAGCTTGGGGCATTCCTGGCACCCTGCGCTTCGAGCATTCTGTCATGAGGATCACAATGTTCTTTCCAGAAAAACACAAGGTGCTCTTATTAGACCTCCTCATCCTGTGCTGACTTTTGCCAGGAATTGGGCTGCAGAAGATTGACAGATGGCCCTAAATCCTGATGCTGGCCTGATGCAACTCTCCCAGGTTCACTGATGCCAGGCAAGCCATATGTCCTGACCGTCAGGTGGGGAGCGGACTCCACAAACCAACATCTCTGGTATGTCATTATGTCCTGTACGTTAAATGCCTTCCTGCTTGCAGATACAAGAATACATGGAAATTTAAAAACTAAACAAAACAAATTTATAAATCCAGCCACCCTCTGCATCTTATGATCCTACATCCAGAGTCACCCAGACCACTGATTACAAATATTTGAAAAATACCAGCATTTGTGCCAGCCAGCTGACTTTGCAGAAATTTTTCTCTCACCATTATTCCTTAAATGAGAGAGAGAGAGAGAGAGAAAGAACAGGGAGGGGAAAGAGAGGAGAGAAAAGAGGGAAAGAGAGAGAGAGACAGGAGAGAGAGAAAGAGAAGAGGTTAGAGGGAATGATTAGATTGAATTGACACTACAAGAGAATCACTAGCTTGACTCCCTAGCACAGGCCTGGAATCCCAGCTACCAAGAGGTGGAGGCAAGAGGATCACAAGTTCAAGACCAGCCTGGGCAGCTTAGCAAGACCCTCCTCAAAAGGAGCACCAGCGCACAGGGCTGAGGAGGCAGCAGCGTGGCAGAGGGCTGCCTGGCACGTGTAGCCCCTCACAGGCCCAGGACAGCCAAAGGCAGGAGCTGAGTTTATTTCTCCAACTTTCCAAACAACCAATGTAAAAAAAAAAGAAAAAGAAAAAAAAACTAAACACACCCCAAAAAATAGAGTCTGGGAGACTTTTAAATTTCTATTTAAGAGGGGAATAAAGATATTTTCATGTGAAAGGGAGGCTTAAATTCAGAGTGTGATTTTCACTGGGCCAAGCCCTGCATAGCACCACACACGCCCTTGCTCTCGATTCCGATGGAACGTGTGTTCATGTCTCCATCCCTTCATCCTCCCGGGTCCAGCCAGGAGACACTGCTGACAGGTCGCTTGACCGTGTGCTTGAGTGCATAGAGCTTAAAACCCCCCAACTGTCCTGAGCAGTCTCAAGGATGGGGGTGGCACGCAGGGTGTCATTATCATCTTAGCTTCTTAGCCTTTCACAACCACTTCCCATGGGACTTGTTCTTATTTTGAAGTCAACAAATACTGATCAAGCAGAACCAGGGACAAAGTTGGAGGGTTTTTTCTCAATTAAAATAAGTCTGGGACTGGAAAGGTGGCTCAGGGGTTAAGACTCTGCCTCGAAAGTAGAAGGTCCTGAGTTCGGATCCCAGGTCCCACATAAAAAAATGCCAGGCAGAAACTGCCCTTGCATGCGCTTCTGGCCCTGGTGGGTGGGGCCTGGGAAATTCCAGAGCGCAGCAAGAAGATAAAATCAATAAAGGTCCTAGTCGTTTCTGGTGTAGCTTCAAACTCCAATGAGGGGGGACTCCTGGTGGTCCCTGGGGGCACTGGTTGGCAGGAAGACTGAGCTCTGGTCAGCCTCACCCCTGTTCTATAAGACACACGGGCTAGAACTGGGGAGTGTGGGGGTTACTGGATCACATGTCCATACCAAAACCTCCTTATCTGGCCCTGAACTCAAGGGTCAGAGAGTCTGCTAGTTGAACACATCACTGGCCAAATGGCACACCCTGAGTCCACAGAGACCCAAGGTTCCGGCCTTGACACTCTCCCAGACCCCGCCCTCTGTCTCTTTACATCTGGTCGTTTATTGGAATACTTTATTGTATCACTGTAAGAAGCTGGTGCACAGGAGTAGCGTTTCTGTGAGCTGTGTGAATTATTCTAGCAAATGATCAAACCCAAGAAGAAGGATTGGGAACCAGATTTGGTATCGGTCAGTCAGGGAACCTCAATGTTAAGTGACTAGGGAGATGGTGACCACTTACCTACTCCCTGTGTCTTTGAAACATCTTATTGTTAAAATATTTTATTTATATGGGGTGAGGCGCGCACACACATGCATGTGTGCATGGGTGAAAGAGGACAATTCTTTCCTCCCACCATGTGAACATCTGGGGATCCAACTCAGGTTAACAGGTTTGTGAACTGGTACTTTATCCCTCTTAGCCATCTCGCCAGCCCTCTAAACAATCTCAATTCACTTGAATTCAGGATTCTAGAAAACTAAAAGCTGGAGAGATGGCTTAGGTCGATCTTCAACTGGCAGACAGATATTCAGTTGCCAGGAAGGGCTTAAGGGAGCACATGAAGCACTGGTTGTAGCTGCTGTTTAGAGACAACATCGCCTTCATGCCCTGCTCTGAAGATGGAGGAGTTCCGAAGCATTTCTTTTTTTTTTTTTTTTAAGTTTTTTTTTTTATTCAATTTATGTGTGTGTGTGTGTGTGTGTGTGTGTGTGTGTGTGTGTGTGTGTAGAACCAAGGCGAATTCGGGAACCACCATGGACCGCCTCCACCTCCATCTTGTTTACTCTGCCGTGGCATTCACAGGCTCCGCCCTACCAGGACCAGAAACACAGGTCGCTCCCGTTTCCGCCTGGCGTCTATACGTGGGGTCTAGGATCCGAACTCAGGACCTTCCACCTGCAAGGCAGAGGCTTAACCCCTGAGCCACCTCTCCAACCCCCAAAACATTTCTTTAAGACAAAGTTTCTATTATTGGTTGGTAAACGGCTTCTGTACAAGCAGATGAAACTGAGTTCAAATCCCCAGCTCCAAGATCCCCCCAGAGATTTAATTCATAAATAAATAAATAGACAAACAAATAAACAAATAAATAAATAAGATGGAGAATGATTTGACCTCTGTAATCTAATCTACGCACATGTGCATCCGCACACCTATATGAATACACACGTGAACATGTATGTATACAGATATGCAAAAGAAGTCCAGTGGTAAACTTGTAGGCAGTCAATTTAGACTGATACTCTGTGCTATACCTCACAGGGCAAAACACTATGGAGTCACTCGTGCTAAAGTTTCATGGTGCCAATTTAAAACTATGATGTTTATCCGCCTCTCCAGGAAATAGGAAGAGAAAGAAAGGGAGCAGTCAAGTCTCTAAATAAGCCATTGCAGCTGACATGACTAGGATGTCCCTGTTGCTTCCGACTCTTCAAGGAAAGTGACTTTGGAACAAGCAGTTGCTTTTTGTTCAATTTCTGCTTCCTTCGGCCCTTCTCTAGTTTTCAAGCCAAACTCCACTCAGCTCTTCCACAAACACGAATACAAGTCCATTAAGACTGTTCAGACGCAGGGAGAGCGAATCAACCACAGGCAGAGTGCTTGCCTAGCACAGACCGGGGTCTGGGCTCCATCAAATAATAAAATAAAGTAAAACAGAATGGGGGGGGCGCCTGGAGAAATGGCTCAGGGGTTAAGAATCTGCCTTGAGAACAGAAGGACCTGGGTTCAGATCCCAACTCTCACATGAAAATGCAAGGCAAACATGTTGTGGGCTGCATGTAGGCTGCACTTTTACCTCTGGAAGGCTGAGCCTGGAAATTTGAGAGCGAAGCAAAAAAGAAATAGAGAAATCCAGGATGACTCTCAAAGTAGTCATTCTTGGACCTCCATAGACACACACATTCGAGTGTCCTCTGACACTCTTAGACACTCTCAAATACACAACACACACACACACATACACACACTTATTAAAATAAAATAAAACAAAAATGTATAACATGAACAATCAGGTGAAATAAAATAACCAAGGAGACACTGATAACCAAATGCAGCGTGTGTACTCTTGTGAGGCTGGGAGGCAAAGGCCTGTAACCCCAGCACTCAGAATATGAAGAGGGAGGAGTAGGCTGGGCAATGGAGGGAGAACCTGTTTTAAAACAAAACAACAGAAAAACCTCAACTTTGTTGTGATTTTGTCTTTTCACAGAGGCCTAGACTCATGTCTGGCTTCTGAATTGGGGTATCTGTGGGACTGACCCCTGAGTCTGGGGGTCTGTGCTGAGTCTAGGCAGAAAATGCTAGAGGTCAGTTCACTTGTAGGCACCCAATTCCAACAGATATAAGCCTCGCACGTCTGAGCAGAGGGATTAGGGTCCTCAGAGACACCCCCCCCATACACATTTCCTTGCCCGGTCTTTCCCTCTGAGGCCTGCAGCTCTGTCCCTTCCCCAGCCTGGGCCTCCCACACTGGCGGGCATGGCACCCATAAAGGTGTCAGGTTGTTGTCAAAACACTGAAGAGGACCACACCGCACCTGTAGAGCCCAGATCCCTTAAGCCCTTACACAAACAGCACCGGACCCTCCCTGTGGAACATTCTTTGGCTCTCAAAGCCCGAGCATCCCAAGATAAGCCCCAAACCCCTTTCACTCTCCCTAATGAACACTTAGGAGGGTCCCACAGGTATTTAGTGCTGCTTTCTTAGTGATCACAGACACCTTGCCCTCTCTTAAGAGAACTCCCCTCCTGCTACTTTTAGGGTGACTCTAGCACCATGAAGCCCAGGACAAACTATTTTTCCCTAATATTCAGAATAATACCAGAAACAGACAAACTTTAAAAACCACACTATGTAAAGGTAATTTCTAGAAGCCTGAAACTGAAAGCTAGAGAACATTCCCGGAGGCCCTGTCGAAGGGCTCAGGTGCTCTGCTTAGAAGGTGGGGTGTCGGGGGAATGCTGACGGAACTGTGGGCACGGCAACATCAGCAGTGATCTCAACCGGGCACTTTCCCCTGGGCACTTTGGGGCATGCACATTCGTGTGTATGTGCGTGTGCACATGATAGTTAATCTTGAATCATCTTGATCGAATCCAGATGGTCTGTCACACACACTTTTGGGCATATCTGGGGGAGTTTCTATGGTGGTTAATCAGGGAGGAAGACCACCCTAACCGTAGGCAGCACCATCTCATGGTTTAAGGTTCTGGACTTCATAAAAAGGAGAAAGCAAGCTGAGCATCTGAATTCACTACTCTTTGCCTCCTGCCTGTGTGTGCAGTGGGGACGGCTACCTCACTCTCTGGCCACCATGCCTTCCCTGCCATGAGGGACTGCAGCCTCAGTGAGCAGGAATGAATCCTTCCCTCCCTCCCTCCCTCCCTCCCTCCTTCTCCCTCCCTCCCTTCCTCCCTCCCTCCTTCTCTCCCTCTCTCCTTCTCTCCCTCTCTCCCTCCCTCCCTCCCTCCCTCCCTCTCTCTCTCTCTTCCTCCCTTTGCTGCTGTCTGGCATTTTCTCACAGCAACAAGAACAGTCCCAGTGTGTTACTGGCATCCGCGCTACAGACAGGGACCCCACCCAACACCCCATAACTGCACAACCCAACCGGGAAGTACGTGCTTCAGAATCTCAATAGTGCAGAAGTGGGATTGGAGAGATGGCTCAGGGGTGAAGCTTCTGCCTCCCAGGCAGAAAGGCCTGAGACTGGACCCCAGAGCCCACGTAAAAGTGCCAGGCAGAAATGGTGGGAGCTTGCACAAAAGGGACAAATGAGAAAATAAAAATAAGATGACAAAACCAGAAGGGAACCAAATAGGAGAAGGAAGGGAGAGTCAGGGATGGGGAACAGCTCAGGAGTGATCAACTTCCTGAGCCTTCAGAAGGCAGAGTTCAAATAGTCCAGCCATCCAGCTGAACCAGGAAAGCACAACCACAACTAATGAAACTAGAGACTCGGATGTGATTACCATAGCAACCACAAACAGGTCAGGTGATGATGACCTCCTGGGTACACAGTTTAGTGTAGGAGACAAGAGAAGGAAGGGCTTAATTTTTATCGAGAGAGAGAGAGAGAGAGAGAGAGAGAGAGAGAGAGAGAGAGAGAGAGAGAGAGAGAGAGAAACAGAGACAGAGACAGAGAGAAGTCAGAGATCAACCTCAATTGATAAATCTTGGGGTACTCCTCACTTTGCTTTCGAGACAGGGTCTCTCAACATTCCAGAACATGATGGTTCAAGGATGCTAGCGGGCCAGGAAGCTACCTGTCCACACCTTCTGAGCACTGGGATTTCAAGAGCACTGCCACTGGTTTCTTTCATGAGTTCCGAGGATTGAACTTAAGCTCTGGCCGGCGCTCTAGCCACGAGACATTGCTCTACCCTGGAATTTTTTTTTTTAAACAGGTATATATACTTCATGGCTTTTAGACACTAAAGAATTGAGAGGCCCAAAACCCACACGCAAATATACGCAGCTAATGTTGTCGGTGATGTTCTCGTGTCCGTGACCCTGACAGAAGCAGCTTGGGGGGCGTGTATTTCGACTCACGGTCTCAGCCAACATGGTGGGCAATGCATGGCTGCTGAGACAGTCGTAGCAGCGTAGCAGCGTGTGATAGTTAAACCTGGGTGTCAACTTGACACACCCGGCATTAACTAAGCTGGGCTGAGACCATCTCTGGAAAGGATCCACTGAGACTACTTGAAAGGATTATACACGCCCCAGATCCTATCAGAACTCCAAAGCTCTCAAAGGATTCTCCCAATACTGCATCATATAAAAAGGAGCCACCAAGGAGAACAGATGCCTTCTTGCCGCTGTGCTAGGAATCGTTCTTCCTTCCGGCCGCCTGGTTTCTTCGACCTTCTAGCCTTCGACTAAACTAAGACTCTAGGAGTTCTCCAGCCTTCAACCATCACCTACTTGACTACCGAACTGAGCAGCTAGCTATTGGCAGCCATCATTGGACTACCTCGGCCATATCTGTAAGCCAACTCAATAAATATATATATTATATAATATATCTATAGTCATTCTGTGAATTCTGTGACTCTAGAGAACCCTAACTAATACACAGCGGATGTTTGTGACATGGCTCATGCACATCTTGGTAGGTAGGTTCACGAAGCAGAGAGAATAGACCAGAAGCTAGGCAGAGATACATAAACCTCTGAGACTCATCTCCTCCAGCCACATCCCATCCCCTCCTATATCAGCACTAGCCACTGAGGACCAGCTGTTGGAACACATAAGCTTTTGGGGGGCATTTCATATTCAAACCACTACAGAACCCACAATGAATAAAAGGGACAAAGCATTGACATGTTCGGGTAAAAGTGCGTCGGAAAGACCAATCGGCCTGCTCAGCTGCAGGGCTCACCTTCACACAAGTCGGCAGGCTGGACCCCGGCACTGCTATACCCCCCTGCATTGGAAGGCTGGTTCTTGCAAACTGAGCCAGCCACCTTCTCAAAGACAACACCTCTCCTTTAAAGTCCTTTCCTTGAACGACTCAGTGTTCAAGTGTCTGCACAAAAGGATACTCTATCGCTCTTTTAGAAAAACACTACAACAGGTTGGAGAAATGGCTCAGGTTTAAGACTCTGGCTTGCAAGCAAAAGGTTCTGAGTTCAGAACCCAGGTCCCTCAGCCTGCATTTCCAGATCTGGTGGGCAAGCCTAGGAAATCCCAGAGCGAAGCAAGAAGGTAGAAGCAATCCAGGATGATTCCCAAAGTCACCCTTGGGCCTCTACAGGGACACATAGTGCACTCTCTCTCTCTCTTTCTCTCTCTCTTTCTCTCTCTCTCTCTCTCTCTCACACACACACACACACACTTAAATGTAAAAAATTTTTTTAAAAAAGAAAAACACTACAGGGAGACTGGTGAGATAGCTCAGTGGTAAGATGCCTGCTCACAAACCCAGAGACCTGGGTTCAATTCCCCAGGAAACACATACAATGGAAGGAAGCAGAGAGCTGATTTCTCTCTCTGTCCCTTCTTAATGAATAGAATTTTAAAAAAAGATAACTGATCTGCATATTTTATCATTTAACGGGGTGCTAATAGTCACTGATGGCTTCCAAATCTTGTGAATCATAGAACTAGGACTTTTTCTTTTCTAGGACACTCAGCTTAAAATACACACACACACACACACACACACACACACACACACACACACCCATGGGCAACAGAACTGGTTGCTTTGGCATCTGTAGCCACACGGAAATGTTGAAGTCCTTCCCTCTGGGTTTCTTCCTAGAAAAGGCCCTTCTGGGTCATCCGTGTTCCCTCTGGGACACTGAACCTGATGCAACTAGAAATGACCTCAGCAATTACAGAGTCATTGCTTGTCACCCATTCTGGGAAATCTTGGTTTAAAAAAAAAATCCAAGCAGGTGATTCATTAAACTGTGATGAAGTGGACACTTTCAACTTGACCCTGGCACTGGGGAGAATCTTTCCAGGTGAAACTAGATGGTACCCTCCTGGTTGCCCTCCCTCCTTCTCTCCCTCCTTTCCCTTCCTTCCCTCCTTCCTTCTTCTTTCTTTCTTTGTCTCTTTCTATCTCTCTTTTTTCTCCCTTCCTTCTTCCCTCCCTCCCTCTCTCTTCCTCTCTTAGTTCTCAATGTGTGTGCGTGTGTGCACCAGAGAAGACTATCATGTGTCCTATTCCATTTCTCTAGAACAGGGTGAATTCCCTAGAGACAGGGTCTCTCACCGAACCTTGCAACCAGCAAGTCCCAGCAATCTTGTCTCTGCCCCCTCCAACCCTGGGGTGACAGATGTGGGCAGTCATGCCTAGCTTTTTGTGGGGGCTTTGGGGATTTGAACTCAGATTTGAACTCACTTATGCAGCAAGTGCTCTTAGCGGATGAGCCATCTCCCCAACCTTCTATCTCTTTTCTTTTCTTTCCTCCCTCCTCAATTTTTTTCCTGTTTTGTTCTTCGAGTCAGGATCTTGCACAAGGCTCCTGCCTCGGCCTCTGAAGTGCTGAGACCCCCATGTTAGACTGATGTGCACCACTGCAGAGCCGCCAATACCAGATGAGCTCATACCAGATCTCATCCGGGAGAGCAACACAGACATGCCAGGTATGAAGACGGCACCACGTGTGAGGCTTGCCCATGTGCCCACACCGGGCCGCACTCTCCAAACACAATGGAACCTGGGAACAACCCAGGGAGGTCCGGCTATTCTCAGGAAGTTATGAACTTGCCCAAAGCCACCGCCAGATAGGAGGGTGGGATGCCACCCTGGGCCTCTTCTCCTGAAGATCCTGAACTTTGAGCATCCATCACCATCAACGGCATTGCCAGTATTAGCAGAGAAAGAGGAGGGAAGGAGGAGGAGGGAAAGAGGAGGAGGAAGAGGTGGCCGAGGACAGGGCGACACTTGGAATGTCAGTTAGTGGGTCCCTTCTAGACTCATTAACTCTGACTTTCGCCTGCAGAGGCGGGACTCGCAGCATAAACTCATTGCACAGATGGGAAACCCAGGCCCAAAAGGACCAGTGAGTGCCCAAGACACAGAGTTAGGTCACAGAGTTAGGCACAGAGAGCAGCAGCCCAAGCTTCCACAGGAGCCCACTGCCGGAAAGCTCAGGGTGCCACGAGCAAGCTCATGCCCCCCCTCCCCGTTTCCTCACTGACATTGCGAGAATGTTCCTTGCACTTGGGAAGAAGCAGCTCTTGTCCCCTCTCTTCCCAGGACATATTCCCCAACACCCCCATTCCCTGCTGCAGCTTCCCTCTGAACCTCAGAGCTTTCCTGATGACTCCCCTCGGCAGGGGTGGGACTGCTGAATGGCTCAGGTCATTGCTGGTGACCCTGAGACTCCAGAAAGAAAGCCCCACAGTGGGGAGCAGTGGGGATGCTGAGCCCCGGGTCCAGCCAGACCCCTGTCAAGGAGACTTCTTATGCATTAGAAAAGAAAGAAGGAAGCGGATGTCTCCCCTTCCGGAACAACCCCCCAGCTTCATCTCTAGCCCCCACGAACACGCCGCTCTGGCCTTCCCTGCACCCCGCCAAGCCGGCTGTCAACCAGCCCAGGGGGCAAGGACGGTGAGGCAGCTTGGGGCCATTTTACAAATGTCCCTCTGGCTGTCCCCTATCCCCTCACCACCAAGGACCACCCAGGTCTCACCTGTCCTGACGCCGGTCTGTCTTCCACCGCAGCAGCATCAGGACTGACTAAGCCCCATGCTCACTCCGGCTCCGAGTCCTGCTTCTTCCCTCCTGAGCCCCGGGCCCCTCCCGTCATCTATGTCCTCTTGGCATGTACACAATAAAAAGAGCAAAGTCCTCTACGGAGCGTATTTTATTTCTCAGATACCATAAGGAAGTGAAGCGATACTCCTCCCCTAGAGAACAAGCCCAGAGGTGGTGTGCGAAGAGACTGAGTCACATGGCCCTGGAAGGGAAGGCACTGCTGGATCCCGCTCTACCTGATGCCTCCTGGCGCTAGGGAGCTTTGGTCTACAGAGACCAGCCCTGGGCCAATGTCTGACTGTGGGGTCCTAGCTCTGCCATGTGGTCACGTGATTCCTAGCAGGCAGTCCTGCATTCAAATTCCAACTGGGCACCCTAACCCTTTGACCTCTCTGAATCTGTTTTGCCCTCCTTATCTGAAGAATGTCAGCAAAGTGCTTCCCACATCCTTGCTTGGCCCAGCGGGCCCAGCCAAGGACTGTTGAGGACAGATGGCGCCCTGGTTGGGCTTGGGTCATGCTGGCCACCTGACACTGAGTTTCTAGGGACAGCCCAGCTGTGAAATATTAAGCTTTTTTTTGGCCAGCTGTTCCTTTGAGAAGGAGACTCTGGAGGGAAAAAAAAAGTGTGGGGAAAGGAGGTAAGACATGGCAGCATAAGCCTGAACTCCTCCCACTGGGGAGGCTGAGACAGGGAGGATCTTGAATTCCAATTCAGCCAGAGAAGGAGGAAGGGAGGGTGGGAAGAAGAGACAAGGGTTTTCACCTCCTGTTCCTTCTTTGGGATATTAACACCCACGTTAAAGTACAAAACAGAGCTGTGGATAGGATTCAGTTGCTAGAAGGTTTCATTAGCATATGGGAAGCCCTGGGTTCAGATTCCCCCAGCTTTGCATGAACAAGTTGTGGTAGCCCACAGGTACAACTCCTGCACTCTGAAGGTAGGCACAGAAGTTCAAGGCCAGTGTGGGACACAGGGGACTCCTGTCTCAAAAGCCAAAGCTAATTAATTAATGAATGAATAAGTGAAAGAATGAAAAAAATCCTCCCTCTGCTTGCACTTCTTAGCTGTGTGACCTTGGGTCAAGTGCCCTAACCTCTCTGTGCTTGGAGCAAATCAGCCACAAACTGAAGTGATTGTATCAGTGCCTAATGCGCAGAACCAATGAAGATTAAATACAAGCAACGTGTTCTCCACATTTCCATTTCTGTGTGTTTCTTTCCTCTTCCCATCTTCCCATATTCCTCACCCCAGGTCAGCTTCACGGATCACCATGCTTGGTACACTGGTACACTGGGAAGAACCCTAAAGAGACTTCTGATCCTCCGGCCTCCACCTTTGGAGGGCCCCACTGCAGGTGGATGCCATCACCCACACGTGGTGATGGGGCACACACTGGGACCTTGCGACATGCCCTGCTCCTCGCCTGCCTCCCCTCTTACTTCAAGGCTCCCTCTTTCTGCCCCCGACAGGCCTTGGCCACAAGGGACCCCCTATTTCCTAAGGGGAGAGGAGGTCTCAGCAAGCAGCACTTCTAGAAGTTTCTCCCTCACTTCTGAGACCCCGAGGCTCCTGATGCAAAATGTTCCATGTTGCTGATAAATTCATGAGCGAAGAGCTCAGGAGAAAAGGGTTCTCTCCTTGCTCACGATTTCCATTGCCGTTCTTAGCCCAGCTTGGCCAGAGAGTTCATACCAATACAATACCTGTTTTCAGGGCAGTCTTCTTCACCCCTGAGCCAGATCTTCAGTGCACAGATCTGTTTCTTTTCTTTTTCTTTCTCTGTCTTTGTCTTTTTCTTTCTTCTTTCCATCTTTCTTTCCTTCTTCACTTTCTTCCTCTTCCTCCCCTCTTCCTTCCTTCCTTTTTCTTCCTTCCTTTTCCTTCCTTCCTTTTCCTTCCTTCCTTTTCCTTCCTTCCTTTTCCTTCCTTCCTTCCTTCCTTCCTTCCTTCCTTCCTTCCTTCCTTCCTTCCTTCCTTCCTTCCTTCCTTCCTTCCTTCCTTTCTTCCTTCCTTCCTTCCTTCTTTCCTTCCTTCCTTCCTGTTGTCTCTCTCTCTCTTTCTCTCTCCCCCTCTCCCTACTCGCTCTCTCTTTCTCTTTTCTACAAAAGTGAAAACAGGAGCCCAGAGACGAGAAGCAACTTGTGTGCACAGCAATCGTTCACCCCAGAACCCCTCTGCGTCCCCGTGGTCCCGCAGAAGCCCAGCTCGCCCAGCCTGAGTCCAGCTCGAGGCTGGTAGCTGACTCACCTCTGCAGCGATCCCAGGGGACGGGGACCCAGGGCAGCGCGCTTTCCCCAGCAGCTCTTGGAGGCGGGTCCGCTGCCGAGATCCCTCCCGCTAAGCGCAGGAGGGGGGCCTCCTGCACCCACATGCACAGCGCCTCGCGGGCCTCCAGCTTGGTGCCAGCCTTCCCTTGCCCCCCCCCATGGATCCTCTCACCCTGGTCCCAGCGGGACTCCGCCCAGAGCTCTCGCTTGGTCTCCTCCACACCTGCCGGCCCCGCCCTGCGATGCCTGGGAAGCTGTGCCCTCGGGGGCCCAGGGTTGGTTGGTCCTTGGAGAAATGTGCAGAGTCCCTGGCATTCTGATTGCAGGATGAGGGACCAGGAAAGCCCAGGCCAGTGGCTGTGGGTGACACCCACGCAAAGGAGTTACCAGGGCTTCGGGCGACCCCAACCCATGTGCACCCTCCCTGTACACACACCCCAAAGTTCCAAGAAGGCCTCACAATATTTACACACCTACATTCTTCGCAGCATCGTTCACACACCCCACAACCTAGGCAACCCTGACATCCACGAATGAATAAAGAAAACGTTAAGCCCAGCTGTCGCCCCAGCTCCCCAAGCCCAGGAAGCTGGATCATGAGTTAGCCACAGACCCTGTGACCAATAGAACAGGAAACGCTAGCCAGCCTTGGTTGCTATGCCTGTGATCCCAGCACTTGGGAGGCTGAGGCAGGGGGGTGGCAGCGAGTTCAAAGCTAACCTGGGCTACACACTGAGATCTTGTCAGAAGAAAGAGACAAAGAGAGAGAAAACGATAAAGAAAAGAAGGCATTTGCTGTCTGTCTTGACCTCGCTATGCAGTGGAGGATCCTGAACCTCCACCTCTCTGGTGCTGTGGTCACACACGAGCGACATCACACCCGGCACTCACAGGACGGCTGACACCTGCTACAACAAGGACGAACCCGGGGCTAGAGAGGTGGCTCAGGGGTTAAGCCTCTGCCTTGCAGGCGGAAGGTCCTGAGTTCGGATCCTAGACCCCACGTATAGACGCTACACACACGCATACACGCACAATTGAATAAATAATAAATTAAAAAAAAAAAAAAAAACAAGGACGAACCCAAGGGCACTATGTAAATGAGATGCACCCCACACCATGGGACCTCACTTTTGGTCTACTCACACAAAGCGTCTTTAGCAGGAAAAAAAAGACAGAAAATAGAAAGACGGCTCTGAGCTCCAGGACAGAAGAGAGATCAGCGTCTCTGGGTCGAGGGCGCAGGGTATGCAAGGTGAGAAGGTTCTGGATTTCTGCACTTCCCTTCCTGCTTCTAAACTGCATGCTTGAAAAACGATGAAGACCTTAGATGCGATGTTGAACACTTTTTGTTCCAACTTAAGGAATGTACAGTGAGGGTCCAGGGGGTCCAGGGTGCAGCTCGGGGTGAGGGGCTTATCCGGCACCCAAAGCTCTGTGTTCCACTTACACACACACACATATACACATACCACACACATATGCACAGGGAGACACGTGTACAGATACATACACATGCACAGACACACACACACACACACACACACACACACACACACACACACACTGACGCAAATGTCAACGAGACTATCACAGAAGGGTGCGGTGCTGTGAGCCTAGAGCAGTCTGGGTTCTCATCTGTCTTGGAAGATTTCCTTCAGGAAGCCACGGTCCGGCGAACATCTGAGTCAGAGTTAACCTGAAGGCAACCTGCAGAGACTCTGGGGCAGCAGGTCACGTGGCGAATCTACATTCATTTACCAGTTTATTCACCATTTATTACCTTTTTTTTTTTTCCTTGAGACAGGGTCCCATGAAACCTAGGCTAGCCCTGAACTCGCTGTGTAATTGAGTCTAACTTCCTGCCTCCACCTCCCCAGTGCTGGGATTACTACTTTGTACCACCCCCCCCCCACTGCAGTTCTGGGGATGGACCCCGGGACCTGCGCGCTCTAGGCAACTGCTCTACCAGCTGAGCCCCCAGCCCCTGAATTCATTACGCATGGCGCAGCCCTCTGCGCACTGACTCAGAGCTAAGGTCTCTACAAAGACCCGGGACGCCCACCACGATCATGATTTGTGCCTCTGATCTCATCCTCCCAGTAGAGCCCACCTCCCTCATGAAGCTGCTTCTGCTCACCGGTCATGTTCTAGAACATTCTGAGAAGAGTCCTGCCTCACAGTCTTTGCGCTTGTTCTCATAGTCTACAGTGATCTTTCTGGAAGAGATTGCATCTCACTCAAGTCTGACTTCCGTCACTGTGCATCCAGATGTTCCACATCTGGTTACATCAGTACCTTGTCCCTCCTGGTGCTCTGCCAAATCACTCGTCCCGCTGAGTCGCCAGCGCCTGCCAGTCTTTCCTGCCTCCTTGCACTGGGACAGAGGCCTCAGAGGGCAACACATCTGCCTGATTTGTTCTCTGACTGTACAGGCTCCCCGCTGCCCAGTGCAGTGCCTGGTACCCTGTAGGTACTCGATGTTTGTAAGAAGAATGAAGGAGAAGGAAATGAACCCTCCAGCAAGACAATATGGACAACCTATCAGTTTCAACCTTGTCAGCACCCCCAGCATATGTACACAGTACTTGATAGTTTGCATAGCATTTTCATGCCTTGTTAGCACATTTCACCACTACGAACCCCAGGAGGGAGTCATTAATGGGGCTAAGATTCATACTCTTCCTGAGACCCTCAGTTGACTCAAAGGCAAGAGATCAACTCATTGGGCAGTTAAAGAACTGAAACTCAGCTACATCTGTTGCCTTAAGCCCAGACACTTTTACCTTCAGCTTTTAAGCAGGCCACATGCGCAATAGATAGAGACAGTCCAGCTGTGTGGTTTGGACAGAGGTCCCTCCTGCTTCCCAGCTGTGTGATGCGTGAAAGGTTGCTACAACTCTCTGTGCCCCCAGGCACTTATTCATACTCATTGCATGGGGTTAATGACAATGCCTGGGGGGAGGTTCAGAACAGAAGGTCATGGTGACCTGATATCTAAAAAAAATCATTAGGGGTTGGAGAGATTGCTCAGACTGTCTCACAAGCAGAAGGTTCTGAGTTAGATCCCAGGTCCCACATTAAAAAAAACACTAGGTGGAAACCTCAGTGGCCTGTACTTCCCGCCCTAGTAGGCAGAGCCTGAAAAATCCCAGTGTGAAGCAAAAAGGAGGTAGAAGCAATCCAGGATGATTCCCAAAATCACCCTCGGTCCTCCACAGGGACACATGGTGCTCTCTGATAAACACATACAAAATAAATAAGCAAAATCATTATTAAAAGAGGACAGTAGTTTGTGCTCACTCAAGTATAGTTGAGATGCTTGCAGCCTGTGCCCAAGTGTCTTCAGCTAACTGGAAAGACGATGACACCCCTCCTTCCTCCCCAAAGGGGATTTGACAGAGTTCTTCCAGGAAGATGAGCTGTGACAATTCCATAGCAACCAGAGGTCACACTCTGCAGGGCCCTGCCCCGCCCTCCCCCCAGCACTCATTAGGACCCAGAAGCTATTCTAGTCTCCCGGTCGGTCAGCCGGGAGAATGGTGTTTACACACTGCAGAATTGCTTGGGGTGAACACAAACGCGTCCCCCACAGCTCCAGGGAGCCTGGCTTTGTTCTGGCTGGAAGGCTCGCCTGCTCGCTTGCGCCCCCTTGCGGCCATCCCTGCAGGTGCTGAGGCAGGAGAGGAAGCCACAGAGGAACCAGTACCCCAGACCAAGAGCTAACCTAGTCCAGGAAACCGGGCTAACCTAGTCTAAGGAGCTCAGACTGGGAGTCCCCCTGGCACTTGCCATTATGCATGCTGTGACAGTAGTGAAGGGAAAGGATGCTGTAGGCTAAGGTTGGCCTCTGGGCAGACCTGGGAGGGACTGTCTCCTTTGCATGATTGATGTGGGAAGCCCCAGCCCGTCGTGGGCGGGACCATTCCCTGGCTAGGGTCCCAAGCAAGCTTTCATTCATTGCTCTCTGCTCCTGCTGCTGCATGTGAAGCACGTTCCCACCATGAAGGACTGTAACCCGGAACAATGAGCCAATTAAATTCTTTCCCCCAACATCCTCTTTTGTCCTGTGTGTAGGGTGTGCATATCACTGCACATACGCATATGGACTACACACACACACACACACACACACACACACACAAGAATGTATCAATTTTTTTTTTAATCTGTGTATGGAGTTGGGAGGTTGCCTAGCAACCATTAGCATCACAGAAAGAAGTCCCCTGCCCAAATCCGTACCTTAAGTAGGTAATGAAACTGTTTTCATGAGTGGCCAGGCATCCGACCCATGTGCCTTCTGTGAGTGGGTCAGGAAGTGCACAGAGCAGTGATATTTCTCCAACGATTTTTGAAAACTAATTTGAGGTCACTGATTTTTTTTTAAATGACTAATATTAGGCAAAATTATATAAGAAGAGGTGGCTTCGTTGACTGTCAATGGACCCACCTAGAGACACCAAGCATAACTTGAAGAACTGTCACCATGTGCCTGACATATTTCCACGCTGAGGTGTCTGAACTGAGAAACATTACCAACCCACTATTTCAATCCTTAAAAAAGAGGAGGAGGAGGAAGACAAGAGGGAGAAGTGAGCATTGACTAAAACAAGCACTGTCTAAATGAAGTGTATCACCTCTGCACTTCCTCAGGCTCAGTCACTGTAGCAAGGACCCCACTGACACATACACCACCCGCCACCCCTTACTCTTTTCCTTCTCTTATCTGTTCCCCCTCACTCTGTCCCCCCCACTATGTGGTCCCCCTCACTATCTGTTCCCTCTCACTATGTGTTCCTTTTCATATCCATTCCCCTCGCTCTGTTCCCTGTCACTAAATGTTCCTCCTCATATTCTGTTCCCTCTCACTGTGTTCCTCATATTGGTCCCCCCTCCCCCTTTCCCTCTTACTATTGTTTCCCCTCATATCTATTCCCTTGTTTCCCTGTTCTCCCTCACTCTGTCTCCTCACACACACTCTCTGTTCTTCCCTCTCTTTGTCTTCCCTTCTCTGTCCCCCATCTACATGCTCCCCCATCTGTTCCTTCTCACTGTGTGTTTCTCTTCATATCTGTTCCCCTCACTCTCTGCCACACCCCCCCCTACACACACACTATGTGTTCTCCTTTGCTATCTATGCCAGAGCAAGCTGTGTAGTGGGCTAACCCTCTTGGTGAGCTCTAGGTTTAGAGACCCAGCCTCAGAAAAGAGGAGCAATCTAGTATGGTCCCTAATTCCACTATAGGCCTCCTAATGCATGCCACGCACACACGCACGCACGCGCACACACACTCATGCAAACAAGGCTCTTTCTCTCTCTCTCTCTGTTCCCTCTCACTGTCTTTCACCTTCTAAGTGGGTTGCTCCTCCTCTTCCTCAGATGTTCTCTGGTCACTTGGCTTGCGAAAGTCCCATCAGTTTACAGGCTCCTCAGTCACCCTGATTGCATTGATAATGGACTAGGAGATCACACAAGCACCTTTGGGTGTGTCAGTGATAACGTGTCCAGAAACCATTAGGTCATACAGACTTTGACCAAATCGAAAGGTTGATCCCTCCGCAGATTCATGATATGATGACACTACTGGAAGGAAAGGAGGGGGGCCTCATTGACTTCTTCCTGAACCCTCCTGTCTTGATCTTACTCTGCCATGGTCTTCCACCATGATGAACTGACACCTCTAAAACCAGGAGCCAAAAGAAACCCTACCTCACTTCAGCAGCTGCTCTCAGGTATTGGCCGCAGCAATACATTTCCTCTTAGCTGACCCCCACCACGCTCCCCACTTATGGGCTGGGGAAAGGGTTCAGCAGTTAAAGTGCTTGCCAAGCAAGCAAAAGGACTGGAGTTTGAATCCCCAGACCCCATGGAAATGTGGGATGGGTGTGACAGTCTCCTATAATCCCAGCCTCTGAAGGTGGAGACTGAGAATTCCCAGAGCATGCGTGTAGCCAGCTAACCCTACAGCGAGCTCTGAGTTTAGAGACTCAGCCCAGAGAAGAGGCGCAATCAAGTATGGTCCCTAATATCCACTGCAGGCCTCTAGACACTTGCATGTGCGCACGCGTGCGCGCACACACACACACACACAGAGAGAGAGAGAGAGAGACGTACATGTCCCAAAGGGAAAAGGAAAAAGTCTCATCCACGCTAGATAAAGAGTTCAACTCAGTCTCTCTTCCTCTGCAGCATCCAGGCCAAACTAATCTACTTTCTTTAACGAGGAAATAGATGCTATTACTAGAATCCTTTGAGAGGGGAGAGCCAGGAAAGACAGTGCACACCGGTGGTCCCACGACTCAGGAGGCAGGAGGACTGTGAGTCAGCCATGGTTACAGAGCCGGCTCCTCAAGCGAAGGGGAGGAAGAAAAAGCAAGAACTTGAGTTAGAGAAGGAAGTGCAGAGAGCCTTAGCAACCTGCCTCAGGTCACAGAGCTAGACAGCAGAGCTCACCAAGAGGGTTTTGACCGGAGGCTGCCTGGCTCTTCACCCGCTCTCTGTGAAGAGGACCATGGAACAAGAGGAAGCCACAGAGCTGACACAGCAAACCACAGAGGCCTTGGAGCATGTCGTACTTGGTCATGCCCACCAAGGTGCGCACGTGCAGGGTGTAATAACACTGAGCCGGGCAGCTGGTATGTAGTCACGGTGCTTTGCTGTTTGCAAAAATAGCCAAGACGTTTCCCTCCCAGCCTCCCAGCCTCCCAGCCTCCCAGCCTCAGCTCCCTCCAGGTCTGACGGCAGCTAGCGGTGATGGCAATGTGAGGAAATAGGAGACAGGTGCTGTCCCCATGTTTCAGAAGTGTGTCTGGAAAGTGTGGGCCTCCTTTCTCTGCCCTTCACGACAGAGCGTGACTGACACCCTGAGATCAGGCTGGTCACTACTAGGTGGCAGATGCCCCAAGGTCCTGGGTCCCATCTTTCCCTAGCCTGTGGAGCCCCTGCAGACAGCAGTCCCAAGGTCGACAACAGTATTAGCACCCCAGTCACACCCTGATGTCCTACCTAGAACCTCCACTAACCACGTGAGATCCTCCCTTCTCAGCGCTGAGACTCCCACCCTTCAATTCA
Source organism: Typhlomys cinereus (assembly GCA_023101885.1). Classification (NCBI taxonomy): domain Eukaryota; kingdom Metazoa; phylum Chordata; class Mammalia; order Rodentia; family Platacanthomyidae; genus Typhlomys; species Typhlomys cinereus. Next base: position 177,482 of record JALPQD010000480.1, on the reverse strand, counting down.
GAGACACCCTCTTGTAAAGTAAAACACATTTAAGGCATTTCTTATTGATAAGTTCCCGTCTGTGGAAAGGATTGCCTTTGTTGGGGGGGGGGTGCTCTCCTATTCTTATCCTCAATTTCCGTGGCTTTGAGGGCAGGTGGGTGTCATTAAGGACCCCCAAACCCCACCTGAAATCCTTGTCAGCGCCAGCATAGCCCAAGACCATCTCCTCCCGTATCTAACAGCAACCAAGAGAAAAGCTGATCCCATTTACTTAAAATCTAAGTTTGGTCTGCATAGAAGATTCCAGAAGGAAGACCCCAAGATCCAGAGTGAATGATCTGCTTTTAAAGCCAGGTACAGTGAAGGCACTCAAGTGGTGCAGACACAAGATTTTGGAACAGTGGGGGCTGGGGACGCAGCTCAGTGGCCAGCACTTGCCTAGCCTCCATGGAGGGGGTGATATGAACACCCCCAGAAAAAGAGGGGGGGACCCAGAAGATCCCTCAAGAATCTGATTCTTCCTGGCTTTTCCGGCAGCTTTCCCTTCTAGGGACTCAGCAGCTGCCTCGCCCACCTCTTTTTTCAGAGAGTTTAGCTACATAGCTCAGGCTGATCTGGGACCCACTCCCTAGATTTTGGTAGCCTCAAAACTGCAGCCCTTCCTGCCTCAGCTCTGAGTGCTCGGATTGTAGGCACGTACCACCACACACCGCTCAGCTTTGGCCAAAGTGACAGAGAGTGTTAAGGTCCACTCGGAGACTGTGTGTGCAGCTAGTCAGCTCCAAGGCAGAGATAGGTGGTGAGACTTTGGGCGTCTGACTGTGGGAATTACTTTTCCCTTTCCCGTGACCCCCCCCCCATGACTCATGGAAAAACACCCCATGGAAACGTCCCAGAGCAGCCAGGTGTAATCGCGCCCACCTCTAATCCCCGCCCACTTTGCAAGACAAGAAGATCATGGATCTGAGGCACAGATAGTAGAAGAAAACTGTTTCAAAAGCAAACCAAAGTAGGGTCAGGGACGCGGCTCAGAGGTACAGCACTTGCCCAGCTCGAGTGAAACCCTGGGCTTCTTACCTTACAGGTATCACCTGCGGCAGGCATCTAAAAGTAGCTGGGCATCTGTAAATCTCAACACCTGTCACCCCAGCTAGTTGAGAAGCGGAGGTAGGAGGACCAGAAGTTCAAGGGTATCCTAGGTTGCAAATTTGAAGCTAGCCTAGGGCTGGAGCAATGGCTCAGGGGTTAAGAATTGACCTCGAAAGCAGAAGGAGCTGAATTCGGATTGCGCGTAAATGGTGACGCCCCGCATTTCTGGCTCTGGAAGGTGGAGCCTGGGAAATCCCAGCAAAGCAATAAGGAGGTAGAAGCAATTCAGGATTATTCCCGAAATCACACTTGGAACTCCAAGGGCACATACAGTGTCCTCTAACACACACAGACACACACATACATACACACATAAATACATGCATACATAAATAAATATATATTTTTTTAAAAGGATGTCAGTGTGACTACCTCAAAACAAACCATAAACAAAAGCATACATAAATAATGCAGTAAAATAAGCAAATAAGCAATAAATGGATACAGGCCAGTCTGTATGTGGGAGAGACTCCCCTCTTCCCACAGACCAGGTGACTTCTCTGTTCTACAAAGTCCAGGCTGGTGAACGGGTAGCGATCAAAGATGTCCTTGCCTGAGGGTCTTCCATTCTATTGGGTTGGGAGGGGCAAGCAATAACCAGGAAGGCGAGTCAGCTGTGCCCTGGGTTAGAGGTTAATACATGCCCCGAGAAAGGAAGCCAGAGACCTAGGGTTGGGGTGGAAAAGAGCAGGAAGTGAAGCAGGTGGCAGGCTTATTCATGGAGAGTGGGCAGGATGCACCTTGGAAGCCTGAGCCAGGGCTGGGATATGGACTCGAGGCTCCTCAGGGTATGTGCCTGGGAGGATGTTTCAGTTCAAACCAACACACTGCAAGGATGTAGGTGAGCAGAGACCCTGCAGAGAGGGTAAGGGAACCTGGGGTGGGGTTTGAAAGGGGATGAGAGAAACATGGAGACCGCAATGGGGACAAACGACAAGAGTGTTCTTATCCTTAATCTATGAACCTGGTGCCCACAGAGTCTTCTCCTCTGTTGCAGTCAGCCTGCATGGTTGCTGATAAATGACCATAAAACAGCTTAAGGGAGCAAGAGTTTTATTTCCTTACGGCAGTCGGGTTACAGTTCATATCCCAGCTTGACAGGAGAGCATACACCAACATCAGGGCTGAGGGACTGGCCACATCATCACCACATAATGGCTGAGAGAGGGACGATCCTTACTTACCAGACCAGCACGTCTGGCCAAGTGAAAGAAAGATGCCGCCTCTCTGCCTCTCTCAACCAGCTCTCCGTGATTTATTCCAGGACCTAGTCCCACCCACCATGGGCTGGGTCTTCCCCATCAGCTAGACAATCTTCTGCAGGTTTGCTCCGGGCTTAACTCAACCATTAATTCTCCACAAATGTGCTCAGAGCTCAAACCCTCAACTGTCAAGTTGACACCTGTGCCTAACCATGATATTCTCCCTTGTTAACCATGTGTAATGTGCCTATCCTTTAGCCCTGTGAATGTGTGTGTGTGTGCATGCACCTATGTATATGTTTGTGTGTCAATATGCACGTCTGCATGTATGTGTGTGCACGCATGGGCCAGTGTGTATGTGTACATTGTGTGCATGCCAATATGCCTGTGTATGTGCTTGTGGGTGTATGTACACACTTGTGTATACATCTGTTCTTCATCTCTTTGTATATATGTATCAATTTATGTGTGTGCACCTGTGTGCATGCAACATGTATGGGTATATGTTTCTGTATATGTACATGTGTGTGGGCATATAGGATATATGCATGTATGCACGCACATGTGTGTGTCCCTCTTATGTTGCATGTGTGCAAATGAGGGTCAGAGGTCACCTTCAGGTGTCCGCCTTCAGGTGGTGTCTGCTTTTTTGAGATGGGGGGGCTCTCACTGACCTGGAACTCACCGTAGGCTAGGCTGGCTGGTGAACCCATGGTCCATCGCCCTTTCTCTGCCCACCACACCTGGCTGCTTGTTTTTTGACACACAGCATTCTGAAGTCATGTTCAAGGCCAGAGAAGGCAATCTGTCCAGCCTTATCACAAGGCAAAAGCCCCCGGGGCCAGGATAGGTGTCCACAGATGAGACTGATCCCTATCTGACCTGGGAACCTTCTCCAAAGCCCGGAGGAAGTGATTTCTAGAAAGCATTCCCCTGGCCACACAAACTCCCAACCCTTCCAATGACTCACAGAAACTCCCACTGTCTGTCTGCCGGTGGCCTGAACCCCGCGATCTGTGCCAATCTTTATTTCCTGTGAAGACTGCATCTGAGAACTTCTGCTCGTTTTCTGTCTCTAAGTACAGGGTAGATTACCCGTGTGTGTGACCGACGACACGGGAGGCTTCAGAAGGAAGCCACCCAGAGACGCGGCTAAAGCTGGTCCCATGTGTGCTGGGGTTTGGCGAAGAAATGGGCCCTCGAGAAGAATGACAGGACACGAGGTCGTGACTTAGGACGCCTTCAGGTGCTCCAGGTCATCCCTGGGTGCTCGTTTCTTCCAGTCACAGAGGGTCCCTGCTCAGTGGTAAAGCGCTTGTCTAACACACATAAGGACCTGGGCTCCAATCTTCGAATGGGGGGGGGACTAATAAGCCAGGGCTGGGGACAGGGCTCAGCTGGCAGAGTGCTTGCTCTGCGGTTCCATCCCCAGTGCATAAATCACACGTGTGGCGCATACATGCCTGTAAGAGGCCAGAGGATTAGAAGTTCCACATCATCAAAAACGCCCTTCCCAGCATGGATAACGATATCCCGCACTAGCTGTTAGATGGAGGTGTCTTCTCCCCCCACGCCCCACCCTCACCCCCGAGTCAGTAAACCTACTACTCTGTGTACTCCCAAGACCAACCGCATACAACCCAGGAGCAGAATTCCATGCATCCCCAAGGGCTGTAGAAGTAGCTAGAATCTGGGGTGGGGGGGTTAATGGTGATTCCCCACCCACCCCTCCTTCCCTGAGCTCGTGTAGACAGACTCTAACTTGATGGCTCAGGTGAAGATGTAAAGATGATTGTTCTCACAGCTTCCCGCTCAGATGGCTGCCAAGATAAGTATCGCAAATGTCACATCTATCAAAATGGAACCATGTCAGAGTGCGGCAGTCACCGCAAGACCCCAAGGGACTGATTTCCGGAGCAATGTGAAACTGTCCTTCTGAATGTCTTTCACATGACACATGTTTGTTGTGTGCTTGGAAGTCCCCCCACCCCCACCGCGTGTCCCCACAGAGCACCCACACCAGCTGGCTGTGTGTCTGGGGGAGTCGGCTCTGGACTCAGCTTGCTGTTTATAGATCTTTGTCTCCTTGGCTCATGGACGATCGTGGGTGTTGGCAGGAATGGCTGCCAGCTTGTTGCTTCGAACCTTGGGATCAAAAGCCAGCAACATCCCTGGAGCTCATCAACTGTGCTGGGGCTGTGTGTGTATGTGTGTGTGTGTGTGTGTGTGTGTGTGTGTGTATGCATATATGCCTGTATGCATCCATGTGCATGTGTGTATGTGTATATGTGTGTATGCATGCCTGTGTGTGCAGTGCATACATGCCTGTGCGTGCGTGTGCGTGTGCATGTACGTGTGTGTGTGTGTGTGTGTGTGTGTGTGTGTGTGTGTGTGGTCACTTTGATTTTAACCCAAAGTATTTGACTAGTGCTAAAACCTCTGGGGAAAGTGGTGCAACGCCACCTAGTGGTTGTGTGGGGCGCTCATTCCCACGATGATAAGCATCAAGCCATCTTCCAATCTGTTAAGTTGTTTCGACGAAGAGGAAACACGGAGATAAAGTAAAGGTGTCTGACAGTGTTTCCAACCTGTAGCTTCCATCCAGGCGTGGAGGTACACACCTGTAGATCTCAGCCAGGACACTAGGCAAGAGGGTTTTGAACTCTGGGCTAGCCTAGACTCCAGAGGAAGGACTGTCTTGAAAAGTAAGCAAAATAGTCATTTCTGCTGCTTCTTTTTTCTCACTCCTCCTTTCCTCCCTCTCTTTGTTGTTGTCGTTGCTGTTGTTGTTTGAGATAAGGTCTTTCCATGCAGACTGAATTAGTCTAGCACTTGTGATTTCCCCCAGTACTGAGCTTACAGCTGTGTGCCCCATGCCCGGCTCCATAACTGCCCTTTCTTCGTTATAACCGATGTCTTCTAGAAAAGCTGGGATCTCAAAGCCAGGTACAGTGGGGTCTGCCTGTCCCCCCAACACTGAGAAGCACAGGCAGAAGGATCAGTGGTTCACGGTTAGCCTAGCTATTCAGTGAGTTTAAGGCCGACCTGGGCTAATGAGAATCTGTGAGAATCTGTCTCAAAACACAGAGAGAGAGAGAGGGAGAGAGAGAGAGAGTGCAAAAGGGAAGAAAAGTTGGTCTATGAAGAAAAGCAGTCAGTAAAATAGAGGTTTCTGTTTTGCCAAGAAAGAGTGGCTGAATGGCCGTTTGTTGCCTAGGTTTGTGGATTATACACGTGAGTCTGTGTGCAATGTGTAGCTTTTACTACAGTTAAAGTATATCCTTTATATTCTACTTTGAATTTCTTTCATTTTATTTATTATTCAATTTTTAAATAAACTACAAGTGATGAGCGAACGAGAGAGAGAAGATGTACATGCTGTCCTCTGACCTCCCCCATAGTGCACAGGTGGAGGTCAGAGGACACCTGTCAGAAGTCAGTTTTCCCCTCCTACCTCATGCACTTCCAGGGATCAAGCTGAGGGCCCCAGCATTGCAAGCAGGTGTCTGACCTGAGCCACCTTGTCAGCCCTAAGAGTTCTTTCTTCCTCTATCCACAACGTGGATACCTTCATTAATCATTCAGTGCTGCAGCGAAACTGGAGGATGGTCGAACAACGAAACAGCTGGAATCAAAAGATACCACCATCTCCAAGCGTAGGTGGGGGACAGAAGAAGGGAGAGATGCAATTTGCAAATACAGAGGGAGGCAAGGGCCGACTTGGGGAGCTGAATGCCTGTCAGAGAGACTTGGCCACCCTGCTTGGCTGACCCTCAGGGCCACATCTGAAGGTGTTTAGTGTCAGCTGGGAAGCTGTGAGTAACAGATTCTCAACACGCCCCTGGAAGGAGCCTCTGTCGCACCTGCCCTGCTGGTTTCCAGATTCTAGAGCTTTTGTTGTGGGGGCCTCACATCACCTCCTTTTCTTTCCTTTGTCTCAGTGCACAAGTGTGTGTTTGTGTGTGTGGTATCTGTGTGTGTGGTATATATGTTTGGTGTGTGCCTGTGTGTGTGTTTGTAGTGTGTGCATGTATGGTGTGTATGAGTGTGTGTATGGTATCTCTGTGTGTGTGGTATATGTGTGTGGTATGGGGAGAGGACAGAGGAGAGAGAAAGGGGAAGGGAGAAGAAGAAGAAGAAGAGGAAGAAGAGGAAGAGGAGAAGGAAGAGGAAGAGGAGGAGGAGGAGGAAGAGGAGAAGGAAGAGGAGGAGGAGGAAAGAAAGAACAGAGAGAGGAAAGAAAAAAGAGAAAGAAGGGGGCTAAAACTGCTTTCCAGAGTCTGCCCCCAGAAATACACTTCCTCTAGCCCCTCCCCCCAAAGATAGGGCCACCTGGGAAAATTCTAAACATGAGTCTGTGGGGGACAGTTGAGATTGGAACCCTGACAAGTTAGCAAGGCTTAGGGAGCCCTTCCCATAGAAAAGTAAACATTATTTCAGCCTTTCTGGACTATGACTGTTCTCACCCCTTCAGAAGTTCCCCTGTCTGCGTGAGGACTAATCGTCTGACCCGTGTGTGTTTCGGCTGTGCTTAGATATGCCATGAATTGGCACCCACCTCTGAGCCGGAGCCCGCAGCTCTTCACGCCCGCACCCCGCCCTGGGAGAGGCGTAGGATTCCCTTCACTTGAGCTTCTCTTCCCACGTGCATCGCAGTTCTGCGTCAGGAGGGGGCAGCCCAGGGCCACCCGCTCCAGCATTCTGGGGCTGTGGAAGAGGCAGAGCTCAGGGGGAGAGCAGATTGTACGAAAACTGCCAACCTCATGGTGGAAGATAACCAGGGCTCCCTCCCTTCCCTCTCTCCCTTCTTCTCCTCCCTCCTTCCCTCCTTTCTTCTTCTCCTCCTTCCTTCCTCTCCTCCTTCCTTCCTCTCCTCCTTCCTTCTTTCCTTCCTTCTTTCCTTCCTTCCTTCTTTCCTGTCCTCCTTCCTTCCTTCCTTCTTTCCTCTCCTCCTTCCTTCCTTCCTTCCTTCCTTCCTTCCTTCCTCCCTCCCTCCTTCCTTCCGTCCTTCCTCTCCTCCTTCCTTCCTCCCTCCCTCCTTCCTTCCGTCCTTCCTTTCCTCCTTCCTTCCTCCCTCCCTGCTTCCTTCCTCTCCTCCTTTCTTCCTTCCTTTTCCTCCCTCCCTCCTTCTTTCTTCCTTCCTTTTTGACAACATACTGAAACATTTCCCATCGTTATGCGAATTCTCTGACGTGGAGGGCCACCTAGCTCCATCACACGATGCTTCAGAACTCGGCCGGTTTATTTCCCACACTCAGTCCTCTGGCTGCTGCCTGTGTGACCTTGCCGAAGACATGGTGCTCACCCGCGGAAGGGAAGAGCGGGGGTCCCTCACCTCCCGGGCCCAGTGCAAGGATCCCATGAATCAGTGCGCTCTAAGTGCACGGAAGGGCGCCGGACACTCACCAGGGCTGCAGCCCCATCATTACCATCACCCCCTCCTTATGCTAAAAGCAGGTTCCTCGGAGTGCAATGATTGGGCTGCTGGAGCCCAAGCTCAGGGAGTGTGGTGGGAGCTTCCTGGGTGCTGAGCACGGTGGCAATTCTCTCTCTCTCTCTTTCTTCTTTCTCTTTTTCTTTCTTATTTTTTCTGCTCTTTTTCCTTCTTTCCTTTTTCTTTCTTCCTTCTTCAATCTTTTTCGCTTTCCTTCCTTCTTTCTCCTTTTTTCTTCCTTCTTTCCTTTTTCTTTCTTTCTCTTTATCTTCTTTCTTTTTTCTTTCTCACTTTTCTTCCTTCTTTCCTTTTTTTCTTTCTTCCTTTGTAATCTTTCTCTTCCTCTCTCCCTCTCTGGAGCTGAGGGTGGAGCCCAGGCCTCATGTTAGGCCCTGAGCATTCTATCACTAAGCCACATCCCAAAATCACACAAGTGACTTGGAAGCTTGCCGCCGGAGAAGAGTTGTATACACATTTTCCAGCTAGTTGGAATGCATTCATTAGCCACTGGTGCTGAGGCCTTGATAAACATACACACCCCACCTAGTATCTAGCAGTTCCATTCTTTCCTTTCTTTTATCTTTTCCTTATTTTATGGCCACTGGCTCCCTTTTTCTTTTTTCTTTTTTTTTTTTTTCTGGTTTCTTTCTTGAGAATAGTTTCTGCCTGGCCCAGCCCAGCCCTGAAGCACTGTACTCAACTATCTTCCCGGGAACCCCACCCAGTGGCTCCACCATCCCCATCAACTTTTAATTTTGTTTTAACTACATAGGAATCAATGTATAAGGGTGGAGGTGAGATTTCAAAGACAAGCCCAGCCTTCGGTGAAATCCTCTCTAAGCCACTTCACTTCCCAGTAGAGGCCCCCCAGGGACCAGTTTCTCGTATTTTCTAGAAAGCTGACACTCAAACACACACAAACACACACACACACACACACACACACACACACACACACACAATTGGTACTCAAATGACAAATGACATTTGGCTTTAGTTACATATGTGTATATGTGCATATGTACATACATATACATGCATACATGAATGAAATATAAACACATATATGTATCCAAATGGCAACTTGCTAGGCCTTTTTTGTTGTGTGTATAAAATGCATGTGTGTATAAACGTGTACTGTGTTGTATCAAAATGACCATTACAAGTGGGTTGTGGTAGTCAAATGCTAAACACCCCCCAAAACTTGCAGGTGAATCAGACTTACCAGTCTCAAAGACCAGGAGGAGGATAGGAGCGGCAGAGAAAGGAGAGAAGAAAAAGAGTGAGAAAGGAGAGGAGAGCGAGGGGGGGAGAGAGAGAAGGGGAGTGGGAGAGAAGCGGGCAGGGAGGGGGAGGAGAGAGGAAAGAGGAGAAGCAAAAGAGAGGAGAGGATAGGGAGAGGATGAGGGGCGAGAGGGGATACTATTCGTCTGGGCCCGCCTCACGCTCCCCCTCCCCAAGTCTCCTGAGGCTCCGTGTTGGAGGGCCTACTGGGATTCTTGGGCGTGCGTGGCAAATATTCCCCCCCCCCCCACCGGCTGATCATGAGAACGTCATACATCTCATGATGTATGGCTAGTAGAAGTCAACTAGTGAGTGTATTTACCTGATGCTTCCCCCCCTCCTGGGGATAGAGATAGTAGGAAAATCTTGTTGTTAGGACTTACTAATGTCCCCATTTGTTCGACCTTGTTTCTTTTTTTTTTTTTTGTTGTCGCTCTAACTTCTTGTTTCCCGCTTTTTTTTTTTTTTTTTTATTTTTTTTTTTTTTTTTTTTTTTTTTTTTTTTTTTTTGTTTGTGTTGTTGCCGCCTCCCTCGTTGTTTTTTCGTGCCTTTGTAGTGCAAGTCTTGCGCACCGGTCTGCCCGTCCTCCCCTTTTTTTGTTGTTGTTTCCTTCCTTTTTTTCTTTTTTGTCTTTTTTTTTTTTTTTTTTTTTCTTGAGTCGTCACATATGCCCCGGCTCCCTCCCCCCCCCCCCCCCCCCCTGTCCCCTCCGCTCCCTTCCCCCCAGTTGCGCCTCCCTCCTTCCCGACTCTTTTCTGCGAAAGTTATCCCCCCCCCCCCCCCCCCCCCCCCCCCCCCCCCCCCTTCCCTGGCGATCGTTTTTTTTTTTTTTTTTTTTGCTTTTTTTTGGCGTTGGAGGAAAGTTATTTCGTTTTTTAGACGTTTTTTTTTTTTTGCGTTTTTTTTTTTTTTTTTTTTTTTTTTTTTTTTTTTTTTTTTTTTTTTTTTTTCTTTTTTTTTTTTTCGTTTTCTTCTTGATTCTGAGGTTTTTAGTTTTTTTTTTTTTAGAGAAGATTTTGTTAGAGGAGAGGGTTCTTGTTTTGAGAGATAGGGGAGAGAAGGAGAGAGAAAAGAGTGGACGACGGCCGAGGGGGGAGAGGAGCAGGGAGTGAGAGAAGGAGGAGGAGAGGCGTGGAGAGAGGAGAGGGGAGAGGGAGTAGAGGACAGAGGGGAGGGGGAGGGGAAGGAGGGCAGAGAAGGGAGAGAGCATTGATGGAAGGAGTGGCTATCCTATTCCACAAAGACATGTCTCGGGTTGAAAGTACTCTACCGCGTGGGTTTTTGGGAACGCTTCGGCCCCGCCCGCTCTGTCTTGACGTCGAGGCGGGACTATCGGAAATCACCGGCGGGCGGCGGCGGGCGCAGCGCGGGAGCGGCGGGCATGAGCGAGGGCGGCGCGGGCAGAGGTGTCATGGACGCAGAGCCCAGTCGGCCCAAGCTGGGCGCGACACCAGGGTTAGGGGACCGACCGCAGCGGCTGCGTGCGTCCGAGCTGGGGGGGGCCGGATATCGCTCAGGGCGCCGGGACTGATCGGGGCGCTTGTGTGGACACTGGGGTGCCAGGGAACTGTTTATTTTTGGTTTTCGGCGCACGTAGTCGGGCAGCGGGGCTTGACCGGGACCCCAGCAGCCGGGAAGCAGGTGGGACAGCCTCTGCACAGATCTTGCGCACGCTGGTCCATAGCTCTCGCTGAGGAGCCAAGGGTGACAGTCTACCATGCGAGGGTTTGACAGGGAATTCCGGTGACACTAGACCTTTCTTTTGCTTCAGATGAGCTAGTTTTTTGATCAGATTGCTGTTAATTCTTGTTTTCTAACTGCTTCCGCCGCGTTGCCTTGGAGGAGGCCCAGATCGTTCGAGGGTGCTTTAGACACACTTGGAACGCGGTGGGCTCGGGGTCCTTGGCGCTGTGTGTGATTTCCAGTGACCTGCGGTCTCTGAGCCTCAGCTTCTCCAGGAAAATGTGAGAACGGGGAGCTGGTGTGGTTGTGCTTTGAGACACTGAACAAAGAGCTGTTCCAGCCAAGCTCGGGAATCTTTTTCCCCACTTTTTTATTGGATAAAACACGATAAGCTGCTTGAATTTTTACATATCTAGATCCGCCACCTCCTAGTCAAGATAAAAAAATAAAATGCTGCCAAGCAGCCTTCTTGTAACATTTGTGGGGTTTTGCTTTGTTTTTTGTTTTTTGTTTTTTTGATCTAGCCAGACATAAGGTCAAACTGTGAATGTTATCTTGCTGCTGCCTCACTGTTTCAATTGGCACAGTCAATAAACACAGGCAAGGATTTAAAGCCAAACATGGGGGTAAGATGTAAGCATTGGCTTCCAGACTGGACCGTTGTCAACATCTAGAAGAAAAATCTAGAAGAGAACCAAAGCTTATGAAGGTGCTTTAGAATCAGAGAAGAAAAACCAGAGAAGACACTTAGTTAATATAAACATTGCTAATGTTGCCATAATTGCTAAATGTCTTCCTTCCCTCATTGAGGAGCTGAGGAGGAGGGCTGCTTGCCTAGAATCCACCAGTGAGAGGCTTAGGGTGTGGTCAGTAGTAGAGCACTTACCTATCCCACTGGAGGTTCCAGGTTCCAACCCCCAACACTGTAAAAACAAGTATTTTTCTAGTTGGTGTCTACTTATCTTCCTCTGAGTTTAGCTCCATCCAATACACTGAAGAATCTAGCTTCTGTCGTTCTTCTAGAAGAGCTTCTTTCTCCATCTTTACCAGGCATTCACTAGTCATTTTAAAGACAATGTGGGACCTTTTTGCCTCCAACAGAAAGGTCTCCTCTGCCCCTTGGGCAAATACATTTTATTTATTATTTACGTGCTGTACTGGGGGTGACAGGGCCTCACACATGCTAGGCAATAGCTCTCCTACTGAGCTATCGTCCAGACCCTCTTGGTAATGTTTTGAGATAGGGTCTCACGTACCTCAGGTTGGCCTGTGTAGCCAAAGCTGGCCTTAAACAACTCCTCTTCCGCCTCCTGGGTGAGCAACGCTATCTCTGGCTTTGTTTTGTTCTGGGACAGGGTCCTGTTAACGTGCCCAGGCATACCTTCATGGTTCAGGCTTCCTTTCCTTAGCCTCCAGCATCTGGGATTAGAGGTCTGTACCCCAGTTTCAACCAGATGTGAATGGCTGACTTTTGCCTGCCAGCCGGGTGCAGAGAGCCCCTAAGAGCCGGAGCCTGTGAACTTGTAGTATTTGCTATGCACACCAGCTGCTGTTTGGGCAGAGCGAGTGGGAGGGCACCTGGGCAGAGGATGCATCGGGCAGCTGCCCTCGCTGTAACCAAACACCTGTGCTTAATTAGCTTCCAGAGTTCCCAGTCTGGGAGGTTCCTGCCTCTGGTTAGTTGGCTCTGTGGCGCTGGGTCTGAGTCAAGGCAACACCTCATGGTGGGAGGGGGCACAGTTAGAGAAAGCCACTCACTTGGGGAGACCAGGAAAGCAAGGGAAAGAGCTGAAGAGAAAAAAGGGGGGATTGCAGTGTCTCATTCAGGAGCCTGGCCTGAACACCACCATTTTCTTCTTTTAGATCTTCACACCAGCCTCCTCCCCCTCCCCCTTCCCCTCCCCTCCCCCTCCCCCTTCCCCTCCCCTCCCCCTCCCCCTTCCTCTTCCCCTCTGGCCGGGCCGCTACTCTCATGTCACCTGTGAAGCCATGTTATCCTCGGGCAAGTCCCACCTCCCTCCTTCGATCAGGTGCTTGGATGTGGACAGTCACCTGTTTATTTCCTGATTCAGGAAGCTGCGTCCTTCCAAGAACAGAGGTGCCACAAACTAGGGCTTTGAAGGAGGCGCCTGGAACCTATAGTGAAACCTGGCATATAGGAAGGAGCGGCTACACGCGTGGTGTGAGCGAGTGAGCGAGTGAATGAATGAGCGCAGTGTTCCTGCGGCTGTGCCCGAAGCCTCGAGCGGGGTTTGTGGACCTAGACTCCTGGGTCTTAGGTGCAGAACTGTCCACCTCCATTTATCAGTTTTGACTTCGGGCAAAGTCCAAAGTGGTTCATTTTATAAACCACTCTTGGAAATTCTCCCTGTGCTCTTTGGTTTTTATTTTGTTTTGGATTAAGACAGTTTATTAGAGGAGAGAAAGAACAGAACTCAATGAATCCATCGAGGGGCAAGAGAGCCCTGGAGAACTCGTGGGCCCCAGACATGGAATCCATGAGAGGCGAGAGAAGAGTCAGGTCGGAACTCAAGGACTCCGGATGTGGAGTCCCACGAGGGGCGAGGGAGCCAATTAATCCCTGTGTTCTTTCTGTGGCCCTTCATTGGTCACACGTGTCCACATGTGCAAGGAGCCCTGGGGGAAGTACCCAGATGTTGGCCACAGGAGTTGTGTGTGGTTTTTAGGGGGGGCGGAGCAGACCCTGGCCTGCGTGCCAGGAAGCGTCGACTGTTGCTCTTGGGCTCATGGCTGCCCTCTCCAGAGATGGTGGTTTGGGCCACTCTCGGCCCAGGCTCTTGATGGACAGAGGTTGAGAAGGGTCCTTCTCATGTAGGCCCCCGACTTCCATTCCCACCATGACCACCCGATGCTTCCTGAGCCTAACAAGCTCCAGTCCCTCCACCACCTGACCCCTCCACCTTCCTGATGAGCACAGTCTGCTCTCTTGCTGACCCCTGCAAGCCCCTCAGCTTCTTTGACCTGCTTATGGAGGTAATTCTGTGTGATTAGCCTTCAGAAAGAAGGAAGAGACAGGGGAGGGGGGAAATAAGGAGAGAGAGAAAGAGAGAGACAAAGAGAGGAGAAGGAGGGAGGGAGGAAGGAGAAGGAAAGACGGAAGGAAGAAGGAAGGAGGAAGAAGAAGGAAGGAGGAAGGAAGGAAGAAAGAAAAAAGGGAAGAAAGAAGGAAGGAAGAAGAAAGGAAGGAAGAAAAGGGAAGGAAGGAAGGAGAGGAAGGAAGAAGAGGAAGGAAGATGGAAGACGAAGGAAGAAGGAAGGAAGGAAAGAAGGAAGGAAGGAAGGAAAGAAGGAAGGAAGGAAAGAAGGAAGGAAGAAAAGAAGGAAAGTAGGAAGAAAAGAAGGAAAGAAGGAAGAAAGGAAGGAAGGAAGGAAGGAAGGAAGGAAGGAAGGAAGGAAGGAAGGAGGGAGGGAGGGAAGAGGTGTTTTAAGTAATAAAAGTTCTTTGCAGATTTGGTTGGGAGATGACTTAGACTGATTTCATGTATGCAGTGAGGGAAGCTGGACATGGATAGATCTAATCCCAGAACAAAGACACTTACATATGGACTTTAGGGAGTGAGGATCTGAGCTTAGAGAGGTAGGTCTCTGATGTGAATGGAGAAGTCACAGCTTTCACCTCAAAGGGATAAAAGGCAGTTTATTTGGAGCCAAACATGAATGTCCATGATTAGAAGCGTAGGTTCAGATTGCCCCAACTTCATGTGTTCCATTGTGGCAGCAATTTCTCGAGGTTCTTATAAAGATAACAAACCAAAAATTGAGACTGCTTTTCAAGTACCTTGGATGAAAATATCAGATGGGAGGATTACAGCGAAGCTGAGAGATCCGTTATAGACTTCAGATATTATCCGAGGACATTCTTAGCCTTTTGGTTGGTGGGGGTAGTGGCCTGTTAAGTCAACACATTTCAAAAGGTTTTACATGGGCTGGAGAGATGGCTCAGGGGTTAAGAATCTGCCTCACAAGCAGAAGGTCTTGAGTTTGGATCCCAGGACCCACATAAAGTTTGCACTTCCATCCCTGGTGGACGGAGCTTGGGAAATCCCAGAGTGAAGCAAAAAGGAGGTAGAAGCAATCCAGGATGATTCCTGAAGTCACCCTTGGTCCTCCACAGGGACATACACACACACACACACACACACAATTTTACCTGATAGTCACAAGATGTTAGGACCACACAGAGGAAGGGCAAGCAGTGACTATCCAGGAGCATGTACAAATTCCCCAAGGAACCCGCAGTATCCCAAGTCTCTCTGTAGAAGTTGAAATTCTTATCAGTGGGATCTGCCCAGGGGACTAGAGAAGCTTCCTTTCAGGAACTTAAGTTCACAATAGGGCTTAAGGCTTCCGTCTGGGAAGCGAGTCTTATTGTTCTAGCCTGGCCTGGACTCCTAGAAGGTAGGAGACTGACTGTGAGCTATGGCTGGTCCTTCCACTGGGAGAGCTGTGATCTACCTAGAGGGAGAGAAGGAACTCAGGCACTGGAATGCCCCATGTCTCTCTCCCGAGAGCAGGATGCTTTGAAGAGTCTCTGCGCCCTCATCCCCAAGTCTTTTGGGGGGCATGTTAGAAAGGGCCAGGAGGTGAGGTTCGAGTTGGCTTTGGAAGAGCAGGAGACAGAGGAAACAGTAGATGCTAAAAACAGAGGAAATATCACAGACCAGGCGGGGACCCAGCCTTGGGGGGGAGGCTGAGTGCACAGCATAGATGGGGCCTGGGGAGGTGGGGTCCCTCTCCAGAGGGACCAGGGACCAGGGGGCGGGGCTGGGGCTGCAGCCATGAGAGTGGACATGAAGTTGGTATGGATGCTGTGTTAGCTCAGGGCCTGTCCAGTGTGTGTGTATGAGTGTGTGTGTGTGTGTGTGTGTGTGTGTGTGTCCCCATAGGGGCCCAAGGGTGACATAGGAATCATTCTGCATTACTCCACCTTCTTATTGCTTTTCTCTGAGGCATCCCAGACTTGGCCTTCTAGGGCCTGAATCACTGGCTGCCACCATTTCTACCCAGCATTTTTACACGGGATCTTGGGATCTGAACTCAAGTCCTTTTGCTTGGGAGGCAAAGGCTTTAAACCCCTGAGCCATCTCCTTCATCCGAGTTTGATTCTTCTAGGCCTCATTTGTGTCTTCCTCCCAGGCAGCAGGGCAGGGGCTCTTGTGAGATGGAAGCTTTGTCCAAGGAATTGGGAATTCCACAGGATGGTCAGATTGTGAGATTCCTCTAATATTTTCTAGCTTGGCAACTTTCCTGGGGGGACAAGGGAGTCTAGTTTTCATGACCCACCGTGGGCAAGAGACATTTTAACCCTGAGGCTTGCCTGGGAGTCTCAAAGGCCCAAAGGACCATACACTGAAATTTTATTTCTTGAGTCCCACAGTACTGTGGATATATTTTAAATTAGGTCTTTTGTAATCTTAACAGCAGTAGGTTGAAACTGCTAGGTCTTTATAGTCTAGAAACTTCCTTGGGTCTGAGGTCAGTGTTAAATCTGAAGACAAATCTTTGTCTTATCTGCTGAGCCCTTTCATCCAATGAATGATTCGCCCACCATCTTTCCTAGTATCTAAAGAGGGTAGAATGTTCTGGATTCAGCTGAGAGCATGCAATGTGAAGACTGTGTTCAGGCAGGACTGGTTCTCTGGGGACTGGCTGACTTGGGCTATTTTTTCCCTTCTCTGTCTAGAGGAGCTTGAGTTCTGCCCAGCAACTAAGTCCCAGATTAGACCCTCAGGCCCATTGGCTGCTTATTTGTTTTGTTTTGTTTTTTTTTTTCTTCTTTTCAGGAAGTAAAGAATTCAAGGGATAAAAGGGGGAAATGGCTTTGCCAGGGTGTGACTTGTCTGCTCTCTGTAGGAGGACTGTCAGGGTTTGGGACCACCCAGTCCCGCTCTGCTGTGCCCATAGGTACCCTTCCAGAGATGGAGGAAGGGAGAACCAGGCCCTCAGGGAACTAGTGTGGAGATGAGCATGATCCTGTGTCCACAGATGAGGGAACACATGCCAAACAGGGGAGGGAAGAATAAGACGAAAATCAGAGGATGCCTAACTGCTGGGAAGGAAATCAGTAGATCCAAAAATAAAAATCTGGGCTGGGGAGAGATGACTCAGTTGGTAAGACAAGGACGTGAGTTTGAATCTCACATAAAAGCTAGGCACAGCAGCATATACCTGTAATCACAGTGCTCGGGAGATAGAGATAGAAGCATCCCTGGAGCTTACTTGGCTAGCTAGTCTTGCCAAACTGGTGAGCTTCCCGTTCAGTAAGAGATCCTGTCTTGAAAGTAAAGTGGAAAGTGATCGGGGGCTGGGGAGATGGCTCAAGGGTTTAAGTCTTTGTCTCCCAAGCCAAAAAAAAAATTAAAACCTGAGTTCAGATTCCTAGATGCCACCAAGAAATGCCTGGCAGTCCACAGAGCCTGGGACACCCCAGAACAGAGTAATAAGAAGATAGAACTATCCAACTATCCAGGATGATTCCCAATGTCACCTTTGGGCCTTTACAGGCACACACTCAAATGCTCCCCCAACACACACACACACACACACACACACACACACATACACACACAGACGCACACGCACATTCAGCTCACAGACACATCCCCACAGACAAGAGGAGGCACCAGTGTGCGCGGACCCAGTGCTCCAAGACTGCTGAGCTGAAGCTGGGGTTTGTGGAGAGCTGGCCCTGGTTGTGCAGGTAGAAGGAACATTCAGGAAAGGAGGGACCCTAAGGGACTGAAAGTGGGCAAGGCAGGATAGCTATTAGAAAATAGAGGTGTGGAGGCCAAGGCCGGAAGGTTGGGGTTCAAAGTCTTCCTTACTTACATAGCTGAAGGCCACCCTGAGATACCAAATGCCCTAAGGCGAACCAAACACAAACACAATGAAGAAGAGCCCCATGAGGTGGTTTCAAGTATGTAGTCAGCATATGGAAAGCTGAAACAGGATTTGAGAGAGTCAGAGGAGAGAGAAATTCTGGTCTTGATTTCTATTCCTTATTAACTGAGACTCAGGAATTTAAACATAACTAGTTAGACTGAAAAAAAAAATCTATCTGCTTTCTGAGAAGCAGCCCAGCTTCTCAGCTTCATGGAAATGGCTAATAAATGAGGCCATGAGCCCCCCCTCCTCTTTGTGACGTATGGAAGAGGAAGGACCCTTGGATTGGGTGGAAGAGGAAGGACCCTTGGATTGGTCCTGTCATTCAAGCCGGTCCTACCAGCATAGGACTCTGGTAAGAGGAGCAAGCAGCTGACGCCTAAACTAACCTACAGATTCCTTTCCAAGCTCCACCCCTCCACGCCTAGTAGTTACCCACGTACTTGGGCAAATACTTTCCTGATACACCCACTTTTCTCTCTCTGCTTTCCCTCACTCTTGCCAGGTTCTGAAATTCTCTGCTGTGGTGGACATTAAGATCCTGGTTGCAATGTGGGACTTGAGGGCCACCCCCAACTCCCCAGCTGATCCCCACCCCCAGGCTGTCTGTGACAGTGGACTGCTCTTCTAGAGACCTTGTGATGGCCCAGGTTAGACAGGCCAGAGCCTATGTAAGGAAGGGCAGGTGTGCAGCCTGCCTGTGCGCCCCTGTCATAGTTAGATACAAATATTAACTAGACAATTGAAGGCTTCAGTTTTGGGCACATTTGTAAACAATTAGTAGAACTCACAGGCAACTGTGAGGACTGGGCTGGAGAGACAGCTCCGGGGTTTAGCCTCTCTGCCTTACAAGCAGAAAGTCCCACCTTAAAAAACAAATAAACAAAATAACCAAACAAACAAACAAAATAACCAAACAAACAAAATAAGCACAGGCAGAAAAGGCAGTATCCTACACTTCTGACCTTGGAAGGAGCCTGGGAAACTCCAGCGCAAAACAAAGAGGAGGTAGAACAATCCAGAGTGATTCCAGAAGTCACCTGTAGTCCCCCACAGGCACACACCATGCACTCTGGTTCATACAGATATGCACACAAACACAGACATGCAAAGAACAAAAAACAAACAAGCAAACAAAAAGGTAGTAGTAATTGTGATAAGCCTTTGGGAGAGTGTTTAGTTGATGGAGAAAACCCAGCCGGTGGTGGGTGAGACTAGTCCCTGGGCATGTGGATAAGATGGAGGGAGCTGGTTGGGGAAGTTGGCATCCTTCTGCATATTTGCAGGTCTGGCAAGTGAGGATTGTGGCTCTCAGCCATCCTGTGGATTTGGTGCGGTCCGTTCCTTTGGTCTCTGGTGTTGGCGTGAGTTCTATCAAGCTGGATGAGGAACCATAGCTGGACAACCGTGAACCCGAATAAAATCCCTTGTTCCCTTAAGCCGGTTGGTTGTGGATTTCTCGGCAACAGGCAGAATAACTGTGACGGTTCCATCGTGACTTTTTTTGGTTTTTCACAGCGACTCAGCGGCATCAGGATTATTTGCCCATTTCCCCCTCTGTGGATACCATGGGTTGGGTGTGGCTGGTTCTTGGAGGGTCTCTGTTGTTGAAGGCTCAGGGTTCCTGGTACTTAGAAAGTGATGTGGCTTCTTTAAGAGATGGAGCCAGAGGGGGGAAGTGCTTAAGTCAGCTATGGGGTTTGCCCGCCAAAGGGACCATAGACTCTTCTCTGACTTCCTGTGTGGCCCTCCCCACATATGCCATCATGAGACAGTATGGTCCCCTCATTACATGCTGCCATGAGTGTTGAAGAACATGCCCTAGAGGGGAGCCCTCCCTTGAACCTCCAGAACTGTGGGCAAAAACCAGCCTCTATGAAAAGCTAGCCTGCCTCAGGGATTTTGTGACAGTGGCGGACACCAGAACAGAACAACACAGCAAGGGGCGCGCATGAGAGTCCTGTGAGCTCGTGCGTCCAGGCACTTGAGGGGCTCCTGTGCTTGCAGCATGTGAGGGCAAACATGACCCAGGATGACCCCCCCTAATCCAGGCCTGAGCTCACCTGTGGGCAGAGTCCTTACCTTCCCAACCTACCCCTGTCAACTTGCATCAGAACGACCTATGGGCCTGACAAAGCCGCGGAGACTCAGGTGACCAGGGAGGTCAAGGTTTTGAGTCATTGCTGTGCAGGAGGCTCTCTTATTGTGGCTTATGGGCTCAGTGCAACACCCTTTTTAGTGTGTGTTGTGTACGTGCACTTTCGGAGGCCCAAGGTTGAGGCTGGGAATCATCCTTGATTGCTCTTCTTTATTCACAGATACAAAGTCTCAGCAAAACTCAGCTTGTCCATAGAGTTAGTCTGACTGGCTATCTTGCTCCAAGGGGTCCTTCCTGACTGTCTCCTTTCTCCAGGCTGAGACTGGAATTACAGGCAGGCTGCTGTGCCCACCTGGCCCTTACCTGAGATCTAGGAGTCAGAACTTTGGTCTCTTCTCTTGTGAGTCCTCTAACCACGAAGCCGTCTCCCCTGGACATCCATGGTTGGTCTTGTTCTGCTTTGTTTTGTCTTTGAGGCTGTCTTTGAACTTGCAATCCTCTTGCCTCTGCCTCCTGGTCTGCTAAGACTACAGGCATGTGTCGCCATGACTGAACCCTCTTGGGGAGGGCTTTGAAAAGCAGAGACGCACTCCATGTAAGACCCCTAGAGCAAAAATAGCAAGATCCCCGTGCAGATCCAAAATTGTCACATGCATTAATCTTAACAATAAATAGTAAGAGTCAAGATTTGCACGTATCCAGTGAGCACAAGCCAGAAAGTTCTTGTCAATGAAGTTAAGAACGTGGTGCAGGGCTCATGGTAGATCTTTGCTGCCTGTATGAGCAACAGCTTGTAGAGCCCATAGTATTTACCATCTTTTTTTCTTAAGCTCGAGTGTGTGTGTGTGTGTGCGTGTGTGTGTGTGTATGCATGTGTGTGTGTGTGTGTGTGTGTATCAGAGAGCACTGTGATGACTTCAGGAATTATCCTGGATTGGTTCTACCTCCTTCTTCCTTTGTTCTGAGATTTCCCAGACTCCACCCACAAGGTCCGGAAGTGTGGATCACCACTATTTCTGCCTGGTGTTTTTTTTACGTGGGACCTGGGATCCAAACTAGGGATCTTCTGCTTTCTTTTTTTGGGGGGAGGGGGGATCTTCTGCTTTCAAGGCAGAGTCTTAACCCTGAGCCATCTCTCCAGCCTCATCGGGTTCTTTTTAAGACCCTTCATGCCATGGCACATGTTGGGGGTGGGGGTCAGAGGACAGCTCTTGAAAATCAGCGCTGTCCTGTCTGCATGTAGGCTTCTGATTGAATTTAGGTCATCGGGTTTGCAGACAAGACTCCTTGTCCACTAAACCATCTTGCCGGCCTGGTTCTTTAGAGAAAATTTTCAAGGACCTCTTGTCCCTAAGCGCTGTATGTATGATAGCCACCTAATCCTCAGGACGGCTGTCACAGGTAGGGAGCAGAGCTGAGTGTTGGCTGGGCTTCCCGCATCCTCCGCTATCCACAATCCCAGGAACCAGCTCAGCCAGCCCCACCCCATTTCCCCTGAGTTGAACCCAGGAGATCCTGGGCACTTGGTCCCGCAGTGACTCTGACCGGTGAGTTAGTCAGCACCGCGGAAGGCCGTTTGCTAGTGCGGCCGCCACACTGAGACCAGCCTGGCTCCAACCTGCCCCAGGTGCCATGGGTGTGACTCATGGGGGGGCCCTCCCAGCCCACTGTCCTGACATCTGGCCAGGCTCCTCCCCACCCCCGGGCACTGGCTCCTGTGAATGAGACTTTTCCACGCTGCTGGGTTATCCAGCACTTGGTGGCTTGGCCGCAGGTGGCTCTGGACACGTGATCAAGCAAAGGCTTCATTTCCTGTCACTCCAGCCACGCATCAACTGCTTCATGGACACACGTAGCTGCTGTCCATGTTGGAGAGTAGACTAGAGTGTTTCCAGTATTGTGGGTGAGCAGCCCAGTCAGGGTGCCCCTGGCTTAGCCACGATCCCCCGTAGGGACAGAGTTAACCAGAGTCGTCCCTGTTGCACTCAAGGCCAGAGCGAGCTTCCTCTGCCACAACCCTCTGTGGCTCCACCTTCCCCAGAAAAAGCCAATGTCCCCTTTGACCCTCAGGGCCCCATGTGGCTGGCCTGTTCCAATCCAGACCTCCCACTCCTCCCGGTCCTCCCTGATGACTTTCCCCAGACACACTGCTTGTCCAATAGGCTGAGCTCCATTCTGCCTCAGGGCCTTTGCACTCACTTCTCACCCTCTACATCCATCTTTTCCAAGATGGCTGCATGGGTTTTTCCCTCCTGCTTCCAAGAGCTAATAATTAAATGTTCCTTTCTTAGGAGTCCATCCTTGGGTACTATTTGAAATTTTATCCCTCCCTCCCAAGACTTCCCCATCTCCCACCTCCAGGTTTTGATTTCTCCACACACTTACCATCATCTGAAATGCAGTGTTATTATTTCTCTAATGTCTGTCGTCTATAACTAGACCCTACATTTCAAGGAGACCGGGAAATGGTATGTTGCATTTAGCACCGCACCTTCATCTTAAAGGCACACTTGACCTGTAGTACTGGCTCATTGAACGTTTCCAGTGGCCGAGTGGGTGGGATGGGTGGGTGTTCTCCGGGCAAGCAGAGCAGCGAGCTTTGGAGGTTTTATTACTTTATTTTATTTTTTAGTGCTTATTGAGCATCTTATGACAGCTTTAATTAACTAAAGTTCTCTGAACTGTAAAACCTGACTGAGACCCATTGCTAGCTGTAAGCACGCGTTATTCAGAGCCTTTACTTTCAAAGAACTTCCAAAATAAAAGTGATATCAGACTACAGTGAGTGGAAAAACATCCAGGAAGCTCTGGTTGATCATCTCCGTGGCTGTGCCAGTCCCTGGATCTCGCATGTGCCGGGTGTTTTGTCTGTCGTGGGAAGGAACAGCGGAATCTGCCCCTAGAAGGTCTGATTTAGAGCATCAGGGATAGTCACTGCCAAAGCAGATAAATCCACCCGTTTTTAAGAATTTTTCTTTATGACCGGGGAGATGGCTCAGCAGGTAAAACCCTTGACTTGCAAGCAAAGGGACCTGAGTTTGGATCTCCAGATCCTAGGAGAAAATGCTGGGTGACTGTGGCGGCCACCCGTGATTCCAACCCTAAGGGGCAAGTCTGTAAATCAGACTAGCCCTAATGGCATGCCCTGGGTTTAATTAGCGACCCAGGTACAAGAGTGATCGAGACAATTCCCAACTCAACCTTAAGCCCCCACAGGCATACACACAATCAAGTGTTCTCATGTACATACATCTCTCCCCCCCACACACATGCCCACCCACATACCAACACACACATGCATATATGGGCCCTATACACACAAACACGCAAAAAGATTCCTTTGCGGAGCTGGGCATGTGGCTCGTGCCTGAATTCTGAAGTCTGAGGAAGCTGAGGATGAAGGACTCTTGATTTCCAAAACAGACCACACAGTGAGCTCTAGGCGAGCTTGAGCCGTGCAGACAGAACCTGTCTCAAAAATAACACTCAAGTAATTGTTTTTCAACTATGAAGAAATCTTGCTGTCATAGTTAGGCACAGGTGTCAACCTGACAGGGTTTGAGCTCTGGGCACATTTATAGAGACTTAATGGTTGAGTTAAGCCCAGAGCAAACCTGCAAGAGATTGTCTAACTGATGGGGAAAGTCTAGCCCATGGTGGGTGGGATTAGGCTCTTGAATAAAATACTGAGAGCTGATTGAGAGAGTTGGCATCCTTCTGTATACTTGGCTAGACATGCTGGTCTGGCAAGTAAGGATTGTCCATCTCTCAGCCGTTATGTGGTGATGGTGTGGCCAGTTCCCTCGCCCTGGTGTTGGTGCATGCTCTCCTGTCAAGCTGGACTGAGAACTGTAACCAGGAATCGTGAGAGAGAATAAACCCTTGTTCCCATAAGCCATTTGATGGTCACTTGTCAGCAACCATGCAGGCAAACTGCAACACTTGCCATCCACATAGAAAAGGAAAATCTTCAGTGCTTAAATTCTTTCCTTGAGGATGAGAGCCTATGTTTTGATCAAAGGCTTGGTAGGCGACCTAATATTGTATCTTTTTAAAAAAATCTTTATTTTTGCGCGCGCGTGTGTGTGTGTCTATATATGTATATATCAGAGGACACTGTGTGTCCTTGTGGAGGCCCAAGGATAACTTTGGGAATCATCCTGGATTGTTTCTACATCCTTGCTTCGCTCTGGGATTTCCTAGGCTCCACCCACCAGGGCCAAAAACAGGTCACCACTGTTTACATGGGATCTGGGATCTGAACTCAGGAGCTTCTGCTTGCAAGATAGTCTTAACCCTTGAGCCATCTCTCTAGCCCCTGACACTGTCTCTTTACCATCGAATGCATCCCCTCCCAATTCATTCATTCATTCATTCATTCATTCATTCAGCAGCTGTTTATTGAGTGCTTGTATGCACCAAGCATGCAGAGAGTAAGGATGCATCGTGGGTGGAGAGAGACAAAGGCCCTTCCTCATGCAGGGAGAGAGAGCAGGACATCACCCTGAAGTAAGGATGATGGAGGGGGGTCCTTGGGAGGCATCCGGAGGTGGAAGAAGTGAGAGAGAAATCATCCAGGTGGAGAGCAGGTCTTCATTCTCTCCTTCCCAACCCAAGTTGCCCAACAGAGTCACAACTTTTCCCTTACCAGAGGTTTCCCTTACTCTGTGTAGTTTTAGAAACCTGCACTCAACCATGGTGCGGAGAACATGACAGGGAAAATTCTAGCAATAACTCACAAATTCATGTGAGACACTGAGATCTCACAGCTGCTGCTGTGTCCTTCTTAGGGACACGAACCTCCCATCCCTTGGTATATCCACACTGTATCCCTGCCTGCCCGTCAGCCACATAGTGACCACTTCGGTTATCAGACGGTCAGTGGCGGTGTGATAGTACTGGCCTCTAGGTTGACCCGTGTGCTTTACTTAACGAAACACCAGAGAAGTGATTGGCCAGAGAGGAACCAGGAAGTGCTTCCCCAGCAGAAAACTTTGAAGTAAGAAAGACAAAACTTGTCCTCCCAGGTGAGAATGGCTCGAAGAGATCATTCGGCTGTGAAACGGTGAAGAGGGGAAACTCTGAGCTAGCTTTGCTGTCCGTCGTACCTCAGGGCTGAAAGTTAGGAGCTGCAGTATGGGATAAGTGCTTAGTCAAGATGGAGGAGACTTTGGGGCTGTGGTCAGTCATAGAACACTTGCTTAGCATGCCCAAGGTCTTGGGTTCAACCCCAACCCCTGGCATATACACCTATACAATGGAAAAGACAATGTGTGTGTGTGTGTGTGTGTGTGTGTGTGTGTGTGTGTGCGCGCGCACGCGCCACACTGTCCTTAGTGTCAAGCATTCATAGGGATCTGGAACATGCCCCCTGAGGGAAAAGGGGAGACTATAATTTCCAGAGTAACTGACAGAGCCTGGATCCCGTGATTCACAAGTTTCCTCCTTACCCAGAGTCCCATAAGCCTGAGCGTGGGAAGCAAAGCCTGCCATGAGCTCAGCGCCAAATACGGCTGCTGGGCTGTGCCCTTGGCATGCGTGCCCGGAAAGCGGCCTGACCTTGGTGCCATTCTAGATCATACTTGGCCCACCTCCTGGGATGTCCTTTGCTGGGATTTGGTGACCTGCGGAAAGAGCTTCCAGGAAAGTTAGAGCCTACAGATATTCTCCATGTGTTCTGTCTCTGCCTGGTCATTTGTCCATCCATTCATTCAACCATCCGTGCTTTGTGGACAGCTTCTAGGGAGGAACGCTGCCCTAAGCCTCAGAGAGACTCGCAGCTTTGAGCTGGGCTGGGCGCCACAAGCTTGTCATTCCAGCTACTTGGGAGGCACAGACCAGAAAGGTTTCAAGTTGAAGGCCAGCCTGCAACACAAACCAACTCAAGGCCAGCCTGGGCAAATTAGTCAACCCTATCTCACAATCAAAAGTGAAAAGAGGGTTGAGGATGTCGCTGGGTATAGAGTACCCACCTAGTGTACACAGTGTAAGATCAAAAGGCTGAACACGCCATGCCACCGAGAAGGAATGGAAAAAGCTTATTGATTACACGCGTACCTGGACTTATTCATGGGGTCTGAAGGAGAGGTGGAGCTTATATAATACCTGGGCTTGTGGGTAGAGTGAAGAATGGAGGGGATAGAGTCATCCCCGTGAGGCACATGCTTTGCAAGTGCCTGCTGGATATCGGGGAGCGGGTCGTGACCAGCACGCAGAACTTTTGCTCTGAATGTGGCGGCTGGAGGGAAGGGAATCTGTCGTTCCAGCCTTTATCGATAAGGAGTGACACATGCATTCTTTACCGCTACCTGTGTGGGAAAGGTTACAGGCTGGACTGAGAGAGTCCTGTCCCGGTGCCCCACGGTGAAGAGATGCGTGGAGAATTTCGGAGCTTGATGGGTGTCACGGTTAGGCACAGGTGTCAACTTGACAGTTGAGGGTTTGAGCTCTGGGCACATTTGTAGAGAATCAGTGGTTGAGTTGGGCCCAGAGCAAATCTGCAGGAGATTGTCTGGCTGATGGGGAAGGCCCAGCCCATGGTGGGTGGGACTAGACCCTGGAATAAAATACAGACATCTAGTTGACAGAGTTGGCATCTTCAGTACACTTGGCCAGACATGTTGGTCTGGCAAGTAAGGATCGTCCGCGCTCTTAGCTGTTATGTAGAGAGGGTGTGGTCAGTTCCCTCGGCCTTGGTGTTGGTGCATGCTCTCCTTTCAAGCTGGACTGAGAACTGTAACCAGACAATCATAAGAAAATAAATCCCTTGTTCCCTTCAGCCTTGTGATGGTCATTTATCAGCAAGCATGCAGGCAAACTGCAACAATGGGTCTTAAGAAAGAAGACTAACAAAAAGTTAAGAAGGTAATCGAGGGTTTCGATGAAGGTAGCATGAACTATTGGACCCAGGAGGACAGGGAAGGGGTTACATTGAGCTCGTCACCTCTCTGGCTCAGCTTATCTAATGGCATGTAGCAGTCATCGGAATGTTAGGTCATATGCAGAGGATGGTAGCAAATGGCGCCTAGATAATCTGGCTCTGGACTTGCTACATTCCAGGTCTCTCCATTTCACTGGGGGCGTCAATCAAGCCAGTCATGCTGGCAAGTGCAGCAGCGTCTTTAAGGGAACTTACATTCAGTTTCCCATTGGCATGCAGTGGCACATACAGTTGAGCACATAAGTTCAGTGCCTCACACTAGGACATTAGTCATTCCTAATGTCTCACGTAGATGAGGTTGAACACAGGGAAGTAGTCTTCAGGAAAGAGAGAGAGAAAGAGAGAGAGAGAAGGGCACTAATTGGCAGAGTCATTAATAAGGAAAATCCAAAATCATATTAAATCTACAGCCATAATGATCTGGATCTTATATATATATATTTTTTCCCAATCATCTGATCTGGCACGACATGTGCATGTGACCTGTGATTAGACATATTATTTATAACCAAATTTCTCATCAATATATCTTAAAGCTTAGTTCTTAATGTACATTAGTTTTTAATATACAAAGCAACATGCTAATTGTTATTTATACTACTAGAATTAATGGGAAAGTTTATAGAGACACTTGAATACATAAAGCTCAGTTCTTAGCAGATATGTTTCTGAGGCTCAATACTTTTTTCTATAACATACAGTACTTTAACTATCACATCACAAACTTCCTACAACATACTTTAACCTTCTAAATTGCAACATACTTTAACCTTCTAAATAAGTCCATTTCACAAACTTCCTGCAACATACTTTAAGTTCTAAGTCCATGGCTGTAACCTTCCTATTATTTCCTTCACTCTACTTGATGATTTCCTGCTGTTTTATCGTATTAGATATTTGAACTTTATTTATTTATCATGTGTGTGCGCATGTGTGACAAAGAGCACCGTGTTTCTACGGAGGACCAAGGGTAACTTCGGGAATCATCCTGGATTGCTTCTACCTCCTTTCTCTTTCTAATATGCAGCCCATATTAGATATTTGAAAGACATGTCTTTTTTAAAGAATCAGTAATGGTAGACCTCATCTTTCAAAGAAATAGAGTTGGGCCTAATTTGGCAATTGTAAATTAGTTTGGTATTGTGCAAATTATATAAACATTCAATCACATGTAGACAGTACACATAATCATTTATAAGCATGCACTTAAAAATCCAAGATTTTGTAGCTCTATTCAGACTTATCATTTGTACCTTTAAAATACATGACCTTTAATATAAATACAGTAGAAAACTTGACTTTTCTTTTTTTATGGAGCATAACGTTAAGGCGAAGCAGGTGGAACCTTTGTGATCTTTTCTTTTTCCCTCTAGTTTGAATTGGTAGGATTAGGTCTTTTAAATCCCTACTTCGGAAGAATTTAGCATAACACTTTTAAGTATCAAATAAACAGTAACACATAGTTATAAGAGAATCTCTCTAATCTTCTTTTAGAACTCAGTAGCATCTAAAACTAGAAGCATCCAGAAATCACTACACCTGAATTAAGTCTGAGACATGAACAAGTTTTGTTACTTTAGGAACACATGGAAAATAAAAGTAATACCAGAAAGTTGGCAAGAGGGCGTTGGAGCCCCAAGGGGTCTTCCTGACCTTGGCAAGAAGACAATGACTTCTTTATTTGCAGTCTCATTAAAATCAAAACCAAGTGAGATAATTTTTCATTATAGAATACTTATAATTGGGGGCTGGAGAGGTGGCTCAGGGGTTAAGCCT
Organism: Typhlomys cinereus; assembly: GCA_023101885.1. Classification (NCBI taxonomy): domain Eukaryota; kingdom Metazoa; phylum Chordata; class Mammalia; order Rodentia; family Platacanthomyidae; genus Typhlomys; species Typhlomys cinereus. The sequence goes on along the minus strand of JALPQD010000480.1, from coordinate 149,030 downwards.
CCGCCTTGCAGGCGGAAGGTCCTGAGTTCGGATCCCAGATCCCACGTATAGACGCCAGGCGGAAGCGTGGGCGGCCTGTGCTTCTGGTCCTGGTAGGGCGGAGCCTGTGAATCCCGGGGCTGAAGGAGGTGGAGGCGTCCATGGTGGTTCCCGAATTCGTCTGTGGTTCTACACATACACATACACAGACACACACACACACGCACACATACACATGCACTGCGCACAGTTGAATAAATAATAATAATAAAAAAATTTTAAAAAAAAAAAGAATACTTATAATTTACCAGAAATAGTTTTGATAGACATAAAATTTTTATTAGAGTGTTTAAGTCAGTATATACTTAGGCCTTTGATGTTACCAAAATTATTGTTTTTAAAAATATTTTATATATTTACTGACTTTGTGGTGTGTGTGTGTATGTGAAAGGGCACTGTGTGTTCCTGTGGAGAACCAAGGTAACTTCACAAATCATCCTGGATTGCTTCTACCTCCTTCTTGCTTCGCTCTGGGATTTCCCAGGCTTTGTCCACTAGAGCCAGAAGCACAGGCTGCTGCCATTTCAGCCTGGTGTTTTTATGTGGGACCTGGGATCTAAACTTAGGACCTTCTGTTTGCAAGGCAGGGTCTTAACCCCTGGGCTATCTCTCTAACCCAATTATCTGTTTTTTTAAAGTATGCATATTTCAATTGAGCATGCCAAAAAATGAGAAATATTAGCATACAATAAGAATGAAAAAAATAAATTGAAGTGACCACATATTTGTTACTTTGAAACACCAAATGCACAAACATAGTTGTACATGAAATCCAGGTACCTGTAAATTTAACATAGTACAGATAAGGAGATATAGGGCATAGAAATACTTTAGAAATGCATTGACCAGAAACCAAAATACTTCTTTTTTAAATTTTTTTATTATTATTTATTCAATTGTGCATATATGCATGTGTGTGCATGTATGTGTGTGTATGTAGAACCATGGACAAATTCAGAACCCCCATGGACTGCCTCCACCTCCTCCTTGTTTACTCTGCCCCAGGATTCACAGGCTCTGCCCTACCAGGACCAGAAACGCAGGCCACCCCCTCTTCCGCCTGGTGTCTATATGTGGGGTCTAGGATCAGAACTCAGGACCTTCCGCCTGCAAGGCAGAGGCTTAATCCCTGAGCCACCTCTCCAGCCCCAGAAACCAAAATACTTCTAAAACATCCAAAATGAATACCATTTGGTAGGTGTCTCCTGCAGATAAGGACTTATAATTTATTGGCAGTAGTTTTTAAATTAGTTATTCATTCATGACACAACACAGTGAGACTATTTGTAATTGGTCAATCTTGGAAATAGACTTTTGGAAACCTTACCAAAGACAGATTAACATTTAAAGTAGATTCCTTTCCTCTAACCCCCACATTCAGAGCAAAAACTCTACTTGCTGGTCACTACCCTCCCCTCAGTGGCGAGCAGGCCCTTGCAAAGCCTGTGGTTGGTCAAGTACCTCATGGGGACAGGAGGTGGCTCACTCCCCTCCTCTGTCCACAAGCCCAGATACTCTGTAAGCTCCACCCTCGGAAAGTAAGTCTGGGTTGCCAGGTAACCATGTAAGCAGTAAACTTTTTCTGTTCCTCATCCGTGGTATGGCGTGGTATGGCATATTTGGCCATTTTATCTTAGCACAGGATCCTGGGTTCAATCCCCAGTACTGAAGACAAATAAAAATGGTAGGTTCGTATGTCCTTGGCTCCATCCACACTCCCTGTAATTACCCATTATCTGCTCACACCACCGCCTATCTTCTCATATCCCATTCCAGGGGCCAAGAAGAGATACCCAGTGTTTTAAATATTCCCTACGACCCCTGATATATATACACCCTGTGGGGTTCCACTCTGACCACTACACCCTGGGCGGGGCTGAGTCAGCAAAATTCCTTTGACCCTTGAGCTCAGGGCTCAGCAAGTTGCCTGCCTAAGATGCTGGAAACCAGGTCACCTTGACATCAAAGCCTGAGGCTTTCTGCCTCAGTTTCCCTGAAGCTGAAAAGTCAGGGCCTCTCCCCTCCATGACCCCCCCCCGCACCTATTTTGGGCGGGTAAGTGTGAGGAATGGGGTGAATGACACATTCTGAAACATGCATCTTCCCGTCTGCAAAGGTGTTCAACATCCAAGGAGGCAGCTCCCTAGATCTCACGTAAAGGTGGGATATTTCCGTGGGGCGGCTGAGGAGGGGGAGTACCCCTCCTTTGAAGGCAGTCACTTGAAGCTAGAGCCCCTACAAGGACCAGTCTCCAAGCAGCGCCTTCAGCAGCTCAGCACTTACAAGGCACTTGCAAATGCAAAACCCACTGAGTGACGTCACACGCCATGTTGGTGTGTGATCAAGAATGTTAGGTTGAAGCACTTCAGCAGCCGTGTGAGCCGGGGATGTTTCGTCCACCTCGTGGACTTGTTGGACTTTAGAGTCACTCAGGAGACACACCTCTGGGTGTGTCTGGGGGGGGGAGTTCCAGAAATGATTAACTGAGGGGGGGGGAGTCCCACCCTGGAGGTGGGAGACTCCATTCCCTTGAGTGGCATTCAGGACTGAATAGAATGGAGAAAGTGGGCTGAGTGCAACATGTATCCATCTCTGCTAACCGCCTTGTGTTCCCACTGCAAGAGCCTTTCCTCCCGGCAGAGAACACACCTCTTACACCACCAGCCCACATACATCCTCCGTCCCTTAAGGTGCTGTCCATGGGGTGTTTTGTCAAAGGCGTGAGAAGAGTAGCCAATGCATTTCCTGAAAAGCAATTTGTTCCATCCGTAAAATCTGGACAGTCTAATCACAGTTCCAGTATTAAGTTCAGTGATGCGTGCAATTCATTCATTCTTTCATTGAATTTATGATCACATAGTATTTGTTGTTGCATTTTATTTACTTGTTGCATAATATTTATCTATTCTAACTTGCATTTTATTTATTTATTAATTACATAATGGTCATTTATTTTATTTATCATTGCATTTTATTGCTGCATAGTATCTATTCTATTGTTGCATTTATTTTATTATTATTACATTTTATTGATTATTGCATTTTATTTATTACTGCATTTTATTTAGTCGTTATTGCCTTTTATTTGCTTATCTGAGACAGGGTCTTGTTCTATAGCCCAGGCTAGCCTCATACTTGCAGCAACCCTCTGCCCTCGGCCTCCTGAGTGGCTGGCTGGTGTTTCGAGGCTGGCTGGTATTACGTGCATGCGCCACCACCAAGCGTCCAGTGGACGGGCACAAGGCTAAGTGATCACTGAAGCTCAGCAAGTCTGATACCAAGTGTTGTTAGTAGCTTGTGATGAGGCTTGTGGGGAGCTGAGGACAGCTGATGTGGTCATGGGGTGGCCTGGCTAGAGGGTCACAAGCTAGTATCTCATGACAAGTCGGCTGCTGAATATGTAACAGGTTCCATATGCAAAGACCTTTATTCACTGTTAATAACAGTTCTTTGTTGCTCGGGAGGGAGGGGGAGGTGGCCTATACTCCGGGTGGCGGCCTTTGGCTTGAGGGAGCCTCTGTCACTAGAGTCGTGTCACATCCTCAGGGTGTGTCTGGGCTGGGCACAAAGGGGTGAGTGAGGTTGGAGCTTGCGCGGGGAGGCTTGGCAGAGCCCCAGACCCACGTGTCCATGCGTCATCCGTGGTAGAACAGCTGCTGCCTTATGCCTGAGCATGCCCACCAGGAGAGGCAGTGGGATGGATCTACACAGCTGCTCCCCCCCCCAACTCCCGGCGCAGCCTGGGGCTCCTGCCATGCAGCCCAGGCTGGTATGACGCTCACGCGCCTCCTGCCTCAGCTTCCAGAGTGCCGGAGAGCACGAGCTTGAGCCACCACACCCCGTTCAGGGCAGCTGCTCAGCTCTGACCCAGGGTCCCGTCTCAGTCGTGCCTGAAGGTAAACCTCAGCCTGCAAAAGTCCCGCTGTGTCTGGCCCCAGTCACTACCCTTACATGACTGTCTAGCAGTACCACTTCTGTCTCCTCAGGCTCGTACATTCTTACCGCCCCCTCTTTCACAAGGTTCCCTGAGCCTTGGGATGGGGATGCATGATGTGGATGTCCTGCTTAGACTTGTGCACGCCACAGTTACTTATTCTCTGCACTTTGGCACATCTTCCATGGCCAAAGGAAGCTTCCTTCTTGGTGGGTGCCAAGGGCATCTCTAACCTATGGATATGGTATAAGTGTTTAGATGCCATGGCTTCTGCACTGGGTACAAACGGCCCGGCCCAGCCCCGTCCCCATGAGTATGTCCTTGACTCTTCCCTGTGTCTCTCTGTCTCCCGCTCTGTGATGCTGGGGGCGATGGAGCTGAAGGTCTAGAGTGTGCCAAGCGAGTGCTCTACCACTGGACTATGTCTGCAGTCTTCAATTTGATTTTAAGTCGAAGCCTCATATGCTTCCTGTTTTCCATATGTTATTCATATTATTCTATACCACATTGCTTAAAGACAGACAAATATTGCTAGCCCCTGCCCCACTTGATAAATGCACCATGCATTTAGCTAATGACTGCAGCCCACAACTTAGAGCTTTTTGCGCACACATCTGCAGAAAGCGAGCCCATTTGAAAATGAATTCACTGTCCCCAAACACTATTATAGCAAATAAAGTAAGACCCAACCAAGCCTGGTAACCCAGGCCTGTAATTACAGCTACTCAAGAGTCTGTGGTGTGAGGCCATGAGTGGGTCGGTCAGTCAGGGGACCAGAACACTGAGTTCTATCTCTAGGAGCATAAATGTCTGACCTCCCACAAGCAGGCTCTTTCTCTCACAATAAACAGACAGAGGAAGCAGGAGAATTGAGTTTCAGGCTAGCCTGGGGCAGTATATCCAGATACTGTCTCAAAAACAAAAATGGAAAATAGGAAGAAATAGAAAAAGAAAAGCAAGGCCCAGAACTGTGGTTTAGGGATAGAGCTCTCGCTTACATGCTTCCTTGAGGTCCCGGGTTCAATCCCCACCCACTAAGGAAAAGAAAGTCCTGGTGCCTTTGTCTGTGACCTCCAGAGAGTGACCCCTGAAAGGCAAGGCCGTGGTCCCCACGCCCCAGGGCCCAGCATCCCTCGGTTCCCACCCAGTGTGGAGAGAATAATGCTTTCCTTTCTGACCCAGAGAACCAGTCCCGGGATTCTAGTGGCGTCTTCTCCCCCCCAGTCCACTTCCTGCAAGAACTGCCGAGCTACCGGTCGGTCGCCCGCAGGAGGACCAACATCGGTTCCCGGGACAAGCAGGGTGGCACGCTGCTGAGGCCCACCGACTCGTACACCTCCCAGCTGGAATGTGGGGTCACGGAGAACCTCAGCAGTCAATCCATTCGGAAGTATGCACTGAACATCTCCGAGAAGCGGAGGCTCAGGTGTGTTCCGCAGCCGCCCTCTCTGGGGGCAGGGGTGGGAGGGTGGGGGAGGATCAGGATGTATAACACGCACGGGTCAGGTGTTTCATGTTTGGGTGAATTTTGGAAAGATGTGTGGTAGGGTGCAGGTGCGAATGGAAGGTGTAGAAACCGATTATCCTTCAGATGAGCGCTTTGTTCAGAGTTCAAGCATCGCACTAAAGGCAGCGCAGTGGGGTCCTGGCAGGAAATGGGGGGAAGAGGGGAAGAAGGGGAAGGAGGTGTTAGTCTTCAATCCTGAAGAGCAAAAGGGGGTTCCAAGGGAAGGTTCCACACTGCTTGACTCACCTCCATACTTACAAGTCCCAGAGGCTTTGATGGGGCAGAGATGGGGGGAGTCAGTACACCACTAGATAAGAGAGCGAGGTTATAATTCAGGGTTGCCTTGTGCTTCAATTCCTAGGGAAGGAAGGTGGGGTCAGATTTCTTCTAGACCTGTAACATCTAGCCTTTTCCCAAGGGAATCTTCCCGAGAGAATATTCTTTTGTTCTTTTTTAGATTCGAATTGTGTGTGTGTGTGTGTGTGTGTGTGTGTGTGTGTGTGTGTACACGAGAGGGCACTGTGTGTGCCTGTGGAGGCCCAAGGGTGACATCTGGAATCATTCTGGATTGCTCTACCTTCTTATTGCTTTGCTTTGGTGTTTCCCAGACTCTGTCTTCCAGGGCAGGAAGTACAGCCTTCTGCTGTTGCTGCCTGGCATTTTTATGTGGGATCTGGGAATCCGACATCAAGTCCTTCTGCTTTTGAGGCAGAGTCTTAACCCCTGAGCCATCTCTCTGCCTGAGAGAGTTTACCCAAATTGCTGTGACTTGACCACTTGGTCATTCGAGCATCTAATAGATCAATCCGCTGTATGTTTATTTCCTTCTTGGATAAAGTCCTAGGTATGGGTCAGTGGGGTACATTTTAACCACTCAGAAGTCAGTCAGTCAGAACCCCCCCTTTTAAGACATCACTTTATATGTAGCCCAGGCCAGTTTTTCTTATTAAATATTTATTTATTAGTGAATGAGAGAGCGAGAAGAATGTCCCTTGACACTCGTGTGGAGGTCAGAGGGTAACTTCTAGAAGTCAGTTCTCTCCTTCCCCCATGTGTGCCCGGGGACGAACTGGAGCCACAGTTGTAGGATTCTGGGCTGTGTCTGTGAAGGGCCAGTGTAGTGACCGTTGAAGGCTGTGGGACATGCAAACCGTGTAGCAGCAGCGGCTCAGCAGCCTCTGTAGCAGGAAAGCGTGGGCCACTCACAGCAGCGGGTCCTGCATCAGTCATTCTTCTTTTGTGGACATGCACATGTGCATCTGAGATTTTCGTGAGTCACGAATAATCTCTTTCATTCGTTTTCACCATTTGCGAATGCCAAAGTAGGGGCTGGGGAGACGGTTCCCTTTGATGAAGCGCCTGCTGCGCACGCATGACGACCAGAGTTCTGATCCCCAGACCTACATTCAAAAGCCTGGCAAGGTGGCCGGTACCTGGGACCCCAGCAGTGGAAATGCAGAAGCAGGCAGGCAGCCCAGCCAAATCGACGAGCCTCAAATTCAGTGAAAGATTCTGCCTCAAAAGGTAAAGATGAAAAAAGGAGACACCAGGCATGCCCCTCCTGTCACCACAGGCACGTGCCCACGCCAGCAAAAGGAAGGCAGCCAAAGGAGGGCCTGGTGCCACATTGTAACCCTGGCGCTTGGGAGTTGGAGGCAGGAGGATCACAAGCTGTAAGTCAGCTGGACGTCACAGCAAGTGCGTGGCCATTCTGGGCAACGTAGCAAGATTTTTTAATCAAAATGAAAAGCAGAAAATGGGTTGTGGGTGGAATTGAGGGTAAGAGTGCTTGCCCACCATGTGTGAGGCTCAGAGTTCAAATCTAAGCAGCATTCTCCAGAGACCTGGAGGGCACAGCGAGCTTGATTTTATTCTCAAAAATGTGCCTTTTACACTGTAGTAAGGATGGGCCCTAAACTAAACTCTGAATCAGTCATCTATCATTTAACATCTGTCTCTTATCTATTAATCTATCCTGTCCATTCATTTACCCATCTCTATCTGTCCATTATCTCTTATCCATCCATCTATATCTAGCTATCATCTATCTAGCTATCATCTATGTATCTTGACCTTTTATCCACCAACCATTTATCTTGTCTATAGCATCTATAATCTATACATGCATCCATCCATCTAAATATCCACTCCCTCTTCCTCCTCCCCCTCAACTCCCAGCAACCAATAACCTCCTGTCTCTATAGATCATCAATTCTAGACATTTCTCTGTAAGAGAAAAAAAGTATATGGCCTTTTATAATGGCTTCAAGGTTCATCCAAGTTAGATAGCATGTACTTTTAAAGCTTCATTCCTTTTAAGGCTGAATAATATTCCAAAGTGTAGGTAAACACATTGCATTGATCTGTTCTTCACTGACGGATGTGTGTAAGTTTCTACCTTTGGGCTACTGTGAATAATGCTGCTGTGAATATGAGTGGCAAGGTTTTGTGTGTGAGAACTTTGCTTTCATTTCTTTGGGGCATATACTCTGGAGCAGAAAACCTGATCTCTAGTAACTCCATGTCTAACGCTTTCCGTACACACCACCCATACTATCATATGCTCTCAGATGCAGTGACTAAGGCTTCCGGCTGGGTGTTGAAACCAGCACTCAAGCTTAAAGCTGCCTTTGCCAATGTCACAGTCATGATTGTGTGTGTGTGTGAGAGAGAGAGAGAGAGAGAAAGAGAGAGAGCACTGTGTATACCTCTGGAGACCCAAGGGTGACTTCAGGAATCATCCTGGATTGCCTCTTCCTCCTCTTTACTTTGCTGGAGTTTCCCAGGCTCCTCCTTCCAGGCCCCGAAGTGCAGGCCACCACCATTTCTGCCTGGCGTTTTTTACATGGGATCTGGAATCTGAACTCAGGGCCTTCTGCTTGCAGGGCCAAGTCTTGACCCCTGAGCCTATCTCTCCAGCCTATGATCACGGTCGTTTTTAAACACAGGGACATCCAGGAGACCCAGATGAAGTATCTGTCAGAATGGGACCAGTGGAAACGGTCCAGCACCAAGTCTTGGAGGAGGTTCCTGGAGAAGGCTCGCGAGGTGACCACTCACCTGGAACTGTGGCGCAAGGACATCCGCAGCATCGAAGGTAGCCACACTCCTGCCTTGCGCCCCCCCCCCCCGTGGAGATGGGGGTGTGGGGGGGTGTGCTTGGGTCTAGACTGTGCCAGCTTCCTCAGCACCCAGCTGAAGCTGAGATTTCCTTCCATGATGGCCATGGTCTTACTTTGTCTCCTTGCTGTGATAAAATTCCCCAGAAAAGCAGCGTCCGGTAGGCGGGACTTAGTTCCGCTCTTAGTTCCTGGGTGCCGTCCGTCATGGCGGGGAAGGCAGGTGGCAGGAGCGTGAGGCAGCTGGTCACACGACATCCTCTGCAGAGGAGATGAACGCTAGTGTTTAGCTCTCTTCCTCCTTTTTTAAAAGTTATCATTTATTTTTTTGCATGTGAGCAGGTGTGTATATGCATGTGAATTTTGCATATGTGTGTGGACATGTGTACAGTAGGGAACTCGAGTACGTGTGCCTAAGGGACCATAAGGAACCATCCCGGATTGCTCTTCCTCCTTATTGCTTTACTCTGGGGTTTTCTACTCTCCACCTTAAAATGACAGGCTGCCACCATATCTGCCCGCCATTTTTTCCTGGGATCTGGGAATCTGAACTCAGGTCTTTTTGCTTGTGAGGCCGAGGCTTTCACCCCTGAGCCATCTCCCCAGCCCTCCCATCTTTCCTTTTTATTCAGCCCAGGGCCCCAATCCATGGGGTGGTGCTGCCCGCATTCAGGGTAGATCTTCCCTCCTCAGTTCTTTGTCTGTAGACACCCTGGAGACCTGCCCAGTGAAGCTGATCATGAAATGAACTACTACTGTGAATCAGGACGGGGATGAGGCCCTAGCAGAATCTATGTCTTTATTGTCAGAAAGGTTGCAGATATTTCTAAGGAATCTTATGGATACATTTATAAAGTCAACAGAAATGCCCATTTTTTTTCTCTTGAAATACAAGTATAGCATGTTTGAGACAAAATAGTAAAAGCTCATGAGCATTTATATCAAACCAAACATTGAGTTTGACCTTTAACTCAACATCACCATAGTCAGACTTCACAAGAGCTTTTTTTTAAGCTTTTTTTAAAATTATTTATTTATTTATTCAATTATGCGTGTGTGTGTGTGTGTGTGTGTGTGTGTGTGTGTGTGTGTGTGTAGAACCACGGGCGAATTCTGGAATCACCATAGACGCCTCCACCTCCTCCTTGTTTACTCTGCCCCGGGATTCACAGGCTCCGCCCTACCAGGACCAGAAGCATACATGGGATCTGGGATCCGAACTCAGGACCTTCCTCCTGCAAGGCAGAGGCTTAACCCCTGAGCCACCTCTCCAGCCCCACAAGGGCTTTTTGCAGGAGGACTTTACCCTTTGCTTGACACAGAGAGGTTGAGACACTTGCCCAAGTTCATTGTTAGGAAGAGGCAGGAGTGGGCTTTCAAGCCTAGCGCTGTAGTCTCCATGTGAACTGTCCCTGTGGGCTCACGTTGTTGAATACTTGGTCTCCATTCGGGGGTAGACCTTAAGGTTGGGGCTTTATTGGGAGGGAGTGGATCATCAGGGGAGGGGATGAGGGAGTGAGGGTGTGTGTAGGGGGGTGAAACTCCCGGCAGGTCTCTTCTGCCCAACGGCAGAGCTGGTGCCAACAACTGCCTCACCCTTGTGCTGCCAGGCCTTCCCCACCATGAAGGTCCCCATTTCTGTCGCTAGAAGAAGCTCCCTCTCTCGGATTCGGTGGCACACTCTGAACGTGGCCCCCACATGAGAGGCTGGGTTCTCCTTGGGGACTCAGGACTTGGCTTTTCACTTCAGTTGTTCTTCCCCACCTGGAAGCTGGCAGCTCCTTTGGTAGCAAGAGAAGGGTGCGCTGAACGAGTCACTGCCTCCTGGCACACCGCTGAGTGTCAGAGAGAGGCGGGTGGGGGGGAGGGGAGGGCAGGCATCTACCAGCCCAGCTCAGTGCCCGGAGACTCGTTCTTCACTCCCGCCAGGAGCAAGTGCATCCCGCTCTTTACAACCTTTTCCGGCCGTCCTTAAACTTTATTTATGTATTCTTTCATTTAGTGCATGTGTGTGTGTGTCCCTGGGCAGAACTAAGGGTGACTTTGGGAATCATCCTGGATCGCTTCTACTTCATCCTTGCTTCACTCTGGGATTTCCCAGGCTTTGCCCACCAGGGCTGGAAGTGCAGGCCGTCACCATTTCCGCCTGGTGTTTTGCGTAGTAGGATCTGGGTTCCGAACTCAGGACCTTCTGCTTGTGGGGCAGAGTCTTAACCCCTGAGCCATCTCTCTAGCCCCCAGCTGTCCTTAGTGCTTCGCTGCGTCTCTGGTGGAAGGTCGGCCTTCTGCTTGAGGTTCGCTCCCCACTGCTCACCACAGAAACAGAATAAAAATGACTCTCGCTCCAAGAGGATGCAGGGAAAGGATTGATGGGTCTCCATTTTTGTTCTTAGCAAGTGTGGAGTTCATCTGGTGTGTGTGTGTGTGTGTGTGTGTGTGTACAAGAGGGCACTTGAGCGTGTGCCCATGGACAGTGGGCATCATCCTGGATGGCTCTGCCTTTGTATTGCTTTGCTCTGGGGTTTCCCAGGCTCCACCTTCCAGGATCAGAAGTGCAGCCTGCCGTCATTTACACTGGGTGTTTTTACATGAGATCTGTGCTTTGATCTCTGTCTTTTTTTTCCTTTCAAGGCTAAAGTTTTAACCGCTGAGTCATCTTTTCAGTCCTTCATCTGATGAAGTTAAATTTTGGTTTTTATGAGAGACAGAGAGAGACAGAGAGAGAGAAAATCCCACTATAGCAGTATGGTAGAAGATCAATTGAGGATGATTCTCAATATCACCCTTGGGCCTCCACAGGCACATACTCTCAAGTACACTAATGTACATACACCCTCACACACATACACACACACACACATATACACACAAAACTCACTCTATACACACATCTAAAAACCCAGCCATAAAACACATGCATGTGCGCACACACATTCCTCCCCATACATGAAAGAGAAAAGTAAATTAAAACTAGCCAACCAGAAGCAGGATCGCTCCTGCCGCCGCCTCCTCAGTGTGCTGGAAGTGCGCAGTCTCAGCCAATGATGTCCCGACTTTTTTTTTTTCCAGGGAGATTTGGCACTGGGATCCAGTCGTACTTCTCCTTCTTGCGGTTCCTGGTGCTGCTGAACCTGGTGATATTTCTCATCATCTTTATGCTGGTCTTGCTTCCCATCTTGCTCACCAAGTACAAAATCACCAACAGCACCTTTGTGTTCATCCCTTTCAAGGACATGGGTGAGTGTGAGGCCTGCGTTCTCAGGGTGGGTCTCCTTGGCACTGGGCTGTTGCGGCTACAGTGCGTCTTTGGCTAGAAACCTTCAAGTCCTAGGTGACTGTGTTAAGTCAGAATAGGCTGGGTTACGCTGCCCAAACAAATGGCACCATCATCCTCCATGCTCAGTGACTGCAGAAGTGTGTTTGCATGTTTTAGTTTCCTTTCATGTGTGTGTGTGTGCATATGTGTGTCTATGGGTACAACATGAATGCACGTGTGTGTGTGAGTGTGTATGGGTGCATACATGAATGTGCGTGTGTACCAGAGGGCACTTGAGTATATATGTGTGCTTATGGGGGTCCAAGGGTGACTTTGGGAGCCACCCTGGCTTGTTCTACCTTCTTATTACTTTCCTCTGGGGTTTCCCAGGCTCTGCTTCCAGGAAAGCCGCTGTCATTTCTGCCTAGTGTGTTTCCATGAGATCCAGAATCTGAACTCAGGTCCCTCTGTTTGCAAAGCAGAAACGTCCTGAGCTGTCTCTCCAGCCCTATCTCAGAAGAACTCTTTAGAAGGCTCTGTGCCTTTCCCACTCATATCTGTTGCCATTTTAATTGTATTGCTCTTAAAAAATGCAAATAGCTATGAAATCCCAATTCAAGCACATTCATATATATATTTTTCCCTAGTACATCCCTTTATATATATATATGTTGTTGTTGTTTTTTCCTAGTACATCCCTTTTCAGAGACGTGTCCCCTGCCACTGTGTGAAAGCGCAGATTCAGTTCCAGGCTTAGCTCTGTGAGGTGACTGATGTAGCCAAGTCTCACTTATATATGAAATGATCGTTTTATTATTGGAACACTTCACTGTGAAACACCTGCCTTATTCAAAAAACAGTAGCCACTATATGGGTGTGGTGGCACCTACCAGACATCTCAGCATTTAAGAGTCGCAGCTCCGTCAGGGATACATACAAAACCTGGTCTCAAAAAAGCAACAGAAAAATGGTGCTGTGAGGTGGCTCAGAGGGTATAAAGGCGCTTGCCGCCAAGCCTGAGGACCTGGGTTCTTTCCCCAGATCCACATAGTGGAAGGAGCGAACCAGCTCCCACGAGCTGTCCTTTAACCTTCACATGTGTGCTGTGGTGTCACACACACCAGACAAATATTATTAAATTAAATTAATTAAATCCAAACCAAACAAAAGAGATATAGTCATTTAGGGAAAGTATAAAGGACATGCTAAAAATAGAAAAAGAAGAGATGTAGAAGTAAAGAATAGTGTTTTCAATGCAGTGGGGATTCAGAAGTAGAAGAGAGAATCACAGATACACAAATACCTCCACATATAATTATGCAGCTGCCTGACACTGTACAATGTGCAGCTGCAAGCTCCGCCCACGGGCTGCGGTTGACAGAGACACTGTGGACTTGTTTCTAACCTGTGTTGTTTCTGTTTCTTACAGATATGCAGTGTACACTCTATCCAATCAGCAGCTCTGGCCTCATTTACTTTTACAGTTACGTCATAGACTTGCTTTCTGGCACTGTGAGTATTTAACTCAGTCGTTTGGTTGGATCTTCTACACACTGACCCTTGGTCAGTTTAAAGCATCTGGGGGTCCTGTGGTATGTGCAGGAACCTGTGGGATCTGGGAGGTGAGGTGGAAGCTAAAGGATGGCAGGGCCAGCCTGGGCTATAGAGGGAGATCCCGGCTCAAAGTGAAATAGTAACAAAAACAACCCAAAAAAAAAAAAAAAAGATCATTGTCTTGATACAAAGATCAATGTTTGCAAAGTGCTAGTGATAATTAAGTCAGCTAAAAAGCAAAGCAGGATTTGTAGATCTTCATCATCCAGAACCCTGCTCACCCGTTCATAGATTGTTCAGGAAATATGCTTTGCCTCTTCCAGGCCAGTGACCCTCTCTCAGTCTCTGTCATCTTGAAGCAGAATACTGAATCCTCCAGAAAAAGTTCCGGTGAGAACGAACCAGAAGCCAATGGATTTGCTTCTCTGACCCTGAATCTCCTAACCATGGGGAGTTAAACTGGGGGGGCTCCACTATCCAGAAGTAACATGTGAGGCACGTAGTACACACGAACTCCTATCACACATGTGCCACAGGCATGTACTCGTACCCAGGGTGTATACACACACTTGGGAACTTCTTTGCATTCCATCGGAAGCGTCAATCCCAGCCCAGCATGGAGCAAATCTTTCTCTCACACTCCAGGGCCTAGTTATTGTTTGGCTTTGAGTTTTAAGACAAGGTCTCATGTAGCCCAGGCTGGCCTCTCAGACTCGCTGTGTAGCCAGTGATAACCTTGAACTCCTGATCTTGTGCTGGGGTTAGAGGTGCATACCATCAAGCCCGCTTTTATTTATTTATTCATTTTGGTGCTAGAATCAAACCCAGGGCTTTATGCCTACTGGGCTAACACTGTACCAACTGAGCTACAACTTACGTTACTGATTTTTACTGTATTTGACTGTTTCGACTTGATTTTACTTGGATTTAATTTGGTTTGTTTGTTAATAAGTTGTCAGGGATAGGAAAGGCTTGTGTACGCTAGGCAAGCGCTCTCCCACTGAATAGCATTCCTAGTTACCCTGCGTGTTGTCGATAAATTCATAATCAAATGGCCTAAGGGAGCAGGGGTTTTATTCTGGCTTATGGTTTTCTGGTCATGGTTCTTTTGTCCAGCTTGACAGGAGAGCTCACACCAACACCAGGGGCCGAGGGAACTGGCCACGCCATATCCAAAGGACCACTGAGAGAGTGACAGTCTTCGCTTGCCAGATCAGCATGTCTGACCAAGTGTAACAAAGGATGACAACTTCCCTAACCAACTCTTTTTATCTCACTCACCTGCCAGAGGACTAGTCCCACTCACCATGGGTGGGGCCTCCCCATTAACTAGAAAATCTTCTATAGGTTCATTCAGGGTAGTTAACTCAACTATAAATTCTCTACAAATGTGCCCAGTGTTTGACCCCTCAGCTGTCAAGTTGACATCTGTATCTCACTATGACACCTGTCCCTTCTTAGAAAGATCTTTCATTTTTTAATCCATTTTTTTATATAGCAAATTAGGAATGTTCCTGTGGAAAATGGCCTTTGTAACCCTCATCAGTTTTCTAGTCCCACCACTTTCTGCACTGGGGTCATTGTTCTTGGTTATTGAGAGGCGCCGTGCATTGGGGGAGGTTAGGAGCATCCTGAACCTCTGCCTGCTGGCTACCAGCTCAGGCCCAAGCATGTATCCATACATTCCTGGGGGACAAGGGAGGAGAGGGTTAAGGTGCCTGCAGGCAAATCTGGTGACCTGAGTTGGTGTCCCCCAAAGCCCCCAAAGTGGAAAGAGAGAAGACCCTCGCCATGTATATATATAACCTCTCTCTTTCTCTCTCTCTCTCTCTCATCTGTCTCATACATTAAAAAAGAAAACTGGAAGGAAGCCATGTATATATAATCTCTCTCTCCCTCTCTCTCGTCTGTCTCATACATTAAAAAAGAAAACTGGAAGGAAAACTGAGACGTATTCCCAGAACTTCTGTGAGATGTCATGAGGTTTGTGAGTGGGCTCCTCCTGACCCGCCTCAAAGGCCCCTTTAGTTTTTTTCTTAATTACTGAAATAACATGAAAAAACGTGTTTGCTATGAATCATAACAAATAGGATTAAAAACGATTGATTGGTTTAGATACTGGGTTTGTAATACAGACTAGACTGGCTTTGAACTTGTGAACATCTCTGTGCTTTTGGTGTTGACACCAAAACCAAAGTTGTTTTTTTTTTTTTTTTCTGGGATAAAATAGCAAAATTCATTTTTCCTGGGTCTACCTCGGGAGTGTTGACACAGAAATCTGGAACTAAGAATACAGATATTTTGGTTCTCAGTTTTTGTTACTTTATTATCTGCCTTTGCATTGTAGTTTTTGGTTTTGGTTTTAGGTTTTTAAAATTTTTTTTATTATTTATTATTTATTCAATTGTGCGTGTATGTGTGCATGTATGTGTGTGTGTGTAGAACCATGGACGAATTTGGGAATCACCATGGACAGCCTCCACCTCCTCCTTGTTTACTCTCCCCCGGGATTCACAGGCTCCGCCCTACCAGGACCAGAAACACAGGCCACCCCCCCCTTCTGCCTGGCTACTATACGTGGGGTCTAGGATCTGAACTCAGGACCTTCTGCCTGCAAGGCAGAGGCTTAACCCCTGAGCCACCTCTCCAGCCCTTGGTTTTAGTTTTTGAGACAGGGTCCTATGTGTCTTGGGCTGACACACCTCAAACTCATATAGCCAAGGCTGACCTTGTATTCTGATCCTCCCGAGGGCTGGGTGATAAGCATGCACCACCATGCCATGTTTGTATAGTACTGAACGAACCCAGAGCCTCGCACATGCTAGGCAAGCACTGTACCAACTAAGCTACAGCCCCAGACTGTGTTTATGTCTGTCACTTTTTTCTAACAACAACTTACAGTTTTCTGAATAAATAACTTATATTTCTGTTGAACTTATCTTTTTAAAATTCACTAATGATTGACAATCATTGTGTACCTTGGTGTGCGTGTAAACGTCAGCAGACAACTTTGTCCAGTTGTCCTCTCTTTCCACCCTCATGTGAGTTGCGGGCATTGAACTCAGGTTGTCGGCTCGGGCAGCAATCGCCTGTCCCCACAGAACCATCTCGCTGCCCCAAACTTATTCTTTCCTATTCTTTTTGATGCTATGGCACACGGAATTATTTCCTTAATTTCATTTTGGGGTGAGTCCGTGATAGTGGTCAAACTTTAGCCGAAATACTGATTGCACATCCTGTCTGCCTCTGGGGATGTTCTGGAGAGGAGGGGTACAGGGTGGAAGGATACAGGCTTGCGGGGTACAGGATGGAAGGGTGCAGCCTGCTCTGGAGCTGAGTTGCTTGACATGCGCCCCTGGCTCTTGTTTCAGGGTTTCTTGGAGGAGACCAGCCTCTTCTACGGGCACTATACCATCAACGGCGTCAAGTTTCAGAGCTTCACCTATGACCTGCCCCTGGCTTATTTGGTGAGCACCATTGCCTACCTGGCCCTGAGCCTCCTGTGGATAGTGAAGAGGTGAGTTTGCCTCTGCCACCTTCCCTCCCCTCGCCCCCCTGCTCCCTGGCACCCCCTGCTGCTTGCATGGCTGGGACCACCTACCTACGGGAGACAACTTGGGGTCTTGTCTCGGAGGGGGAAGGTGTGGCCTAGAGGTTCCGTCCGCGGCTGTGGGAACAGAAGGCAGAGGCTCGTTCACAGGGTTGGTGCATCAAAAAGAACCGGCCTGACCCCTGTGGCCTGCTTCCCCCCAGCTGGTCCCTACTTCCTAAAGGTTCTGCAGCCCCTTCCCCCTCCCCCATGCGCTACTACCCATTGGAGACCAAGGATTCCACACACGTGAGCTTATGCGGGTACTTCAGATTCACGGCCCCCTTGATGGCTGGAGTCTCTTTCACCTGTGTGGGCTGTGGAAACCGTGGCCCCAAGGATGTGCGAGTCCAGGGGGGAGCTTGGGGAAGGGGGAGGATCCACTGTGTGTCAGATGAGACCTGGAGGAAGTGGAAGTCAGGGTGTGGCTACTGGAGCAGCAAGCGTGCAGCCTGGTGCGTGCTGAGCCCCTCAGGCAGCTCCCCACCCCTCTTCCTCCATACTTTTGTTGGCTTTGGTGCATGTTTGCTTCAGTGTGTGTGTCAGTTAGGGTCCCTTTGGGTCGACCATGGCAGGAAACCAACACTGGCTAACCAGGATGAAGGGGAATGGAGTGGGGTGGGGTGGGGGCGGCACAGAGATTCAGGATGGGAAGAGACTGGGTTCTGGCAAGGACAGAGGTGCAGCCACGCTTGGAAACAAGCTCCAAGCCAGCGCTTCCTCACCGGTGGACAGAGTCCTCAAAGGACTCCTGTGCTGAAGGCTGGGCCCCGCCACCTGGTGGCGCTATCGAGAGGGGACTGGACGCTACTAGCCTCCTCCAATGACCAACGCAAAACTGCATGGGAGTATTAGGGAACTTTAGGGGGAGGGGCCTAGTTGATGGAAGTAGGTCACTGTGGTGTGCCTCGAAGGATGAAGGATGTGCTTCCTCCCAGCCCTTCCTCCTCCACCTCCTGCTGCTTCACACCCCAAGGCCACAGAGCCAGCCAAGCATGGACTGAACGCTCCAGAAGTCTAAGCCAGATAACTAAACCTCTGCTTTAAACTGCTTCTCCTCAGGTGTTAGACACAGTGACAACAGGCTACAGTGGGTTATGAGACAACATGGCCTTTCCCAGGTGGTTTCAAAAAGAAAAGGGACAAATACTAATTACTGCCAACACCTGTCCCACAGGGCCCCCACACAAGGGGAAGTTGTATTTGTGGAGACCACGAGAGACCAACCAAATTAAAACTCTAGGGTACGCATGGCAGTACGCAGTGTTTTCCAGAGTTGAATAGTGTGGCAGTTACTCCTCTCTGTTGCTGGGAGGCACCGCTCAAAGTCAAGCAACTTAAAGGAGAAAGGGAGATGTATTCAGCTTACGGTTCCAGAGGGGAGATACAATCCTTAAGATGTGGCTGGCTGGCAAAAGCTGGAGGCGGCCCAAATCACGCCCCTCATGGAGGCTGAAGCTGCAAAACTTCCAACTGCAAGAGCAGACCACTCCCCGAAGTAGGGTGGGGCTAACCATCCTCAAGGCCTATCCCCTGTGAGGTGCTTTCTTCCAATGACCTTCCCTAAATATTCAAATATATGAGCCTGTGGGGGAAAACTCACATTTCAAACCATGACAATTAGGGTTGTTTTTTTTTTTAATTTATAATCATCAATGCTGAGAACACCACTTCACACATTAATACTAATAATATATCCAATCAGTAACAAAAGGAATGACGATGTCAGAATTTGTTAGAAATTCCATCCCAGTCCCAAGGCAAACCTCGTTTAGTGATTCTGCTTTTTGAAACACCAATCAGTAGCTCACACAGCAGGTTTTAAAACCAAATATGCTGGGGAGATGGCTCAGGAGTGAAGCCTTTGCCTCTCAAGCCAAAGGACCTGAGTTCAGATCCCACGTAAAAAATGCCAGGCAGGAGTGGCATTCCAGCCCTGGAAGGCAGAGCCTGGGAATCCCCAGAGCAAGCTGGCTAGCAAGACTAGCCCTAATGGTGCGCTCTGGTTTTAACTAGAGATCCAGTATGACAACAATGAGGTAGAAGAGCAATCGAGGATTGATTCCTGATTGTCCTTGGTCTCTATAGGCACATACGATCTCTATAGGCACATACGCAAGTGCATTTGTTTACAGATGTGCCCACCCATAAGCAAACACCTGCACACATGCATGCATGCATGCACCCCATACATGTGTGCATTAAAAAAATAAACATTCTACCACATTTGATTTGACACACTCATCCATTGTACAAAGATTCTCCGTCAAGACGGCGTCCTCTGCGGTCCTCTAGGTGGCGCACTACAGCCTAAATACCATGAAATGTGCGGCCACTTTGCATCGGCCCTAAGCAGATAATCATTAATTCTTTCATCTACTTTTAAACCATTTGTCTATCTATTGGCCAAAGGATGATGCAGGAAGTGTGACTATCAAGGTGACAGGCAGTAAAAGAACTTACCCTGGAGGAATTTGAATTGTCATCAAAGAAAGGGTCTACAGATAGTAGACACATAAAATAATTGCAAGGTAGGTAATTTCTGTAAAGAAATAAAAGTGGCCAATTTTTAAAATAGGAGCCACAATTAAATGAAGAGGGTGGGTATCATGGAGGGGCTATTTGAGCTGAAACCTGATGTGATATGTTAGTCACTTTTCTGTTACTGTGACAAAATACCTGAGATACAGTAAAAGGAAGAAAGGTTTCTTTGGCTGACCATTTCTGAGATTTCATTCTCTGTTGCTCGAGCCTGTTGCTTTGGGCAGCCCAGTACATCAGCGCACAGGGCAGAGTGAGTCTACTCTCCCAAGGCCAACGAGAAAGCAAAGAGAACGTGAAGGAAGAGCCAAGGTCTCGATAACCTTTCAAGGGCCCGCTGCTGCAGACCTAACTTCTGCTAGTCCCCAACTCCCAACGGTTCCTCTACCCAGCAGTAGAGCCAAGGAATATAGACTAGGCCTTCAAGATACAAGCCTTAGGCTGGAGAGATGGCTCGTGTTTAAGCCTCTGTCTTGCGAGCAGTAGGTCCTGAGTTCAGATCCCAGATCTCACATAAAAATGTCAGGCAGATATGGCAGCAGCCTATACCTCCAATCCTGGAAGGTAGACCCTGGGAAACTCCAGAGCAAACGAAAGAAGAGGGTGATTCCCAAAGTCACCTTTGGGCACACACAAAAAGATGTGGTTTCTGGGTTGGAGAGAGGGCTCAGAGAATAAGACTCTGCCTCACAAATGGAAGGTCCTAAGTTTGGATCCCAGATCCTCTGTAAAAATGCCAGGCTGGGGCTGGAAAGATGGCTTAGGGGTTAAGACTCTGCCTCACAAGCAGAAGGTCCTGAGTTTGGATCCTGGTCCCCTGTGAAAATGTCATGCAGGAAACAGAGGTGGCCTGTACTTCTGGCCCTGGTGAGCAGAGCCTGGAAAATCACAGAGTGAAGCAAGAAGGAGGTAGAAGCAATCCAGGATGATTCCCAAAGTCACCCTTGGTCCTCCACAGGAACACATCATGCCCTCTGATATACACAAACACATGCATACAAAATAAATAAATAAATAAAATATATTTTTTAAAAATGCCAGGTGAAGGGGCTGGAGAGAGGAGGTGGCTCAGGGGTTAAGCCTCTGCCTTGCAGGCGGAGGGTCCTGAGTTCTGATCCTAGACCTCGTCTATTCGGAAGTGGGGGCGGCCTGCGTTTCTGGCCCTGGTAGGGCGGAGCCTGTGAATCCCAGGGTAGAGTAAACAAGTAAAACAAGTAAACAAGGTGGAGGCGGTCCATGGTGGTTCCTGAATTCGCCCATGGTTCTACACACACACACACACATACACACGCACACACGCACAATCGAATAAATTTAAAAAAAAAATTAAAAGTGCCAGGTGGAAATGGCAGTGACCTGCACTTCTGACTCTGGAAGGAGAAGCCTGGGAAACCCCAAAGCAAAGCAATAAGGAGGTAAAGCAATCCAGGATGATTCCTGAAACCACCCTTGGGCCTCCACAGGCACATACAAATACACAAGTGCCCGCTACACACACACACACACACACACACACACACACACACAAAAGATGTGGGCCCTCTGGGGGGACTCTGAATCCAGAGGATAATGGATGAGAATGTGACAGTCATGGGGAGAAGTCAGGAAAGAACCACTCCTGGAGAAGGCAGTGGAGCTGCCCAGTGCAAAGGCCCTGGGACAGGGACAGAGAATCTTGTTGGCTTGTGAACTGTGGAGTGGTTACTGGAGGAGAAGGGCAGCCCTGGACGGCGTGGCATCTCAGGCTCCATCATTCCACCTGTAGTAGACATAGTACCAGGTGGATCAAAGGAAACGATTCTCAACACTGAGATACCCACTCAGATGCCAAGTGTATTCAGAACGAGCTTGACCCCCATGCCAAGGCGGGCCCAATGCACGACCACGCCCAGCTTCTCAGGTGAGGTCAGCGCCCCGGGCCCCTGTTCCACAGCTGTCGTCTTGTGTGTCTGGATCAGGTCGGTGGAAGGGTTCAAGATCAACCTGATCCGCAGCGAGGAGCATTTCCAGAGCTACTGCAACAAGATCTTCGCGGGCTGGGACTTCTGCATTACCAGCCGCAGCATGGCCCAGCTGAAGCACGGCAGCCTGCGGTACGAGCTGCGAGTGAGTGCCGCCCCCTCCCCTCCCTGGGTGGGGTCCTCGGCTGCCAGCTGGGCCCTTAGCCTAATCGGAGTGATCGCCTTGATAAAAGGGGTGCTGGGCATGTCTTGGACTAGTTGCTTCACTAATACATAACTCAAAAGAGACGCTCATTCCCACTCACGATTACAGGCTGCTGTAGACCGAGGTGTCAAGAAAGTTACCACCAAAGGGAACTGCCACATCCCACCCAAAGTCCAGGGCCAAGCGACGGGCAATGCTACCCGTTCTAGCTTGGCATTCTGCCAAATTCCAACCCCCTGTCTCTGTCCATCTACCCCGGGAGTAGACCCAGGCTCTCGGCTGGGTCTTCTCACATCAATTAGATAATCTCCCACAGGCTTGTTGAGGCCTGCCTTAATTAACAAATTCCTCATAAAAGTGAGTCTAGAGCCGGTGAGATGGCTCAAGGCTTAAGTCTGTTCCTCACAAACACAAGGTCCTGAGTTCAGATCCCAGATCCCACGTAAAAACACTGGGGAGAAATAGTAGCGCCCTATACTCCGGTCTTGGAAGTCAGAACCTGGGAAACTTCAGAGCAAAGCAAATAAGAGGTAGAAACAATCCAGGGTAACTCCCAAAGCCATTCTTGGGCTTCCACAGACACACACAGTGCCTTTGGACGGACAGATGGACATGCACGCACATACACGCGCACACACACACACAATCCACTGAGTGAAAGACTGTGAGAAGCATTGCTTATACTGGGAAATAAGAATAAAGAAAATGCTGTGATAGTATGAGGGAGTAGAAAGAAGTTGGAAAAGAACAAGAAAACTCTTCCGAATGGAGAGGGAAAGAGAGAGAGGTAAATGGATGTTGGTTAAAGAAAAATAAGAAGGAACAAAAAAATCAAAAGTGTGATAAAGATGGTCTGGATTGTACCAAGTCTATTATTCCCTACACTAAAATTGAATGTGTCAATTGCTCCTGTTAAAACTGTAGACTAACAGATTGAGCTAAACAACAAATAAAGCACCCAAGTAGGCGCAGCGAGACACACGTAACCCCGGCTGCTGGGGAGGCAGAGCTGCCACACGCTGCCTGCCGCAGCAAGAGGCTCTATCCTGATGTACCTAAAATCTAGTGGGGCTCTGTCTAGGAAGGTGTCTTGGGGGGCGTGAATATTTAAGGGAGGTCCGAACTGCGTATTACAAATATCCCTCCGGCTGGTGATCGGTGTCTGGACTCGGTATTTCCAGGTTCTTGGTGACTAATTCAAAGAACTGGAAAAAAGGTACATTCAGGTCATAAAGGGGCAGAGGTCTGGTCTATTCAGATTGACAGTAGAGATCAGATCCACTGCCAAGCGAGACAGGCCACCTGGTGAGGGTCTGGGGTCTCCTTTATGGGATCTAAGGGAAAGGAGGGGCTGGTTGCTAAGGGGTGTGATATGGGTAGTTCTCTAGTTTGATTGACAGGCTTGAGTTATGTAAACCTTTTTTTTTAACTGCGCATGTTCTTTTCCATGATGCAGTCTGATTTTAATCATACGCACGGCCAGTTATACATAGTCATAAGATGGGAAGTAGGGTTGTAGCAGTTACACTTCATGCTGATGATAAAAGCATGACAAAAGGACTTAAGGGAACAAGGGGTTTGTTCTCTTATGATCGTCTGGTTTCCGTTCTTACCCATTAGGAGGAGAGCTCACACCCACACCAGGGCTGAGGGAACTGGCCGCACCATCTCCATGTAACAGCTGAGGGAGGGACGATCCTTACTTGCCAGACCAACATGCCAGACCATGCCAAAGAGGGGGGGTCTTTAGCAGTTGTTAGGAGAGATGAATTCCTTCCGTTGTGTGGCGTGGGGTGTACTTGCAGTTCATTGCAGGCAAGGGTTCCAGATTGCCGGTTGCATTAGAAGAGTGAGTATGAGCAGAGGCCAAAGCAAGTGGAACCCCATGTCGCTAAGGTCTCCCTGGGTTTGCCTGCCCCTCTCCTTTACCCCATTGCTGACGGATAAGCTTTCTTCCATCGTCAGGCGGATCTAGAGGAGGAGAGGATACGACAGAAAATAGCAGAGAGGACATCGGAAGAAACCATCCGCGTGTACTCTCTCAGGCTGTTTCTCAACTGTCTGGTGCTGGCTGTCTTAGCCGCGTGCTTTTACGCCATCTACCTAGCAACCACCTTCTCACAAGAGCACATGAAAAAGGTAAGTGCTCCTCCGAGCTCTGGTGGGCCATCCTGCCAAGCGCCCTACAGATCATGTGGTAGGCGTGTCCATATTTCTGCATCTACATAGGAGCGAGGGTGGGCTGGTGGGATGTTGTTACTGGGAAAAAAAAATGGCAAGTCATCTCAAATAGAGTGTTTGGGGACACCTAGTCCTTCTGGAATTCACAGTATTCAAATCTAAGGCTCATGTTTTTTGTTTTTTGTTTTTGTTTTTTTTTAATCTCCAGTTCCTCTACTCAGTAGCTAGCATCTCGGGTTGTATAAAGCAGCAGCATTTCAAACTGCAAGTTGGATGCTGTCTCAGCATTATCTACTACTGCCGTAGTAAATCAGATCTGGGCTGGGAGATGGCTCAGAGTAAAAGCCCTTGCCTCAAAAGCAAAAGGACCTGAGTTCAGATCCCCAGATCCCATGTGAAAATGCCTACTGTGTGTGGCAGCCCATCTGTAGTTCTGGCCCAAAAGACACAGCCTGGGACTCCCAGAGCAAGCTGGCTAGCCCTAAGAATGCGCTTACAGCAATAAGGTGGAAGACAGATGGAGGATGGCTCCTGATGTCACTCTTGGGCTGCTACAGGCACACACACTCAGGTACACATGTTTATATAACCACACATACATACACATACACATGCGCACGTGCACACACAGAAGAATAAAAAATACTCATCCAAACAATTTAGGGCAATGAGGGGATTTTTATTCATGCCCACAATTCCATGCCACATTGTGGCAGGAAGGCTATTCCTGCATCAGGAGTGGAGGGATCTTGCCACAGGGCACCTACAGCTTTGCCAAACATGCCAACCAGCTCTCTCCAGCTTCTCCACCCGCTTAAGGATAAGCTGGGTGTCCTCACATCAGTCAAGCCCAGAGGTCTGCCCTCGTTGAACAGTTTCTCATGAAAGTGCCCAGAGACCCATAATCAAGTGTCAGGTTCATAACTGAAACTAAGCTAACACAGATACGGAGCATGGTAGTGCACAGCTGCAATCTTAGCACTCAGGAACCTGGGGCAGGAGGATCACAAGTTCGAGATCAGCCTGAACTGCATCGAAAAACCCTATCTTAAAAAAAAAAAAATCTGGGGGGTGGAGATGGCTCAGGGGTTAAACCTTTGCCTCGAAAGCAGAAGGTCCTGAGTTCAGATTCCAGATCCCACATGAAGACACCAGGTGGAAATGGCAGCAGCTTGTACTTCTGACCCTGGAAGGGGGAGCCTGGGAAACTCTAGAGCAAAGCAAATAAGAGGTAGAAACAATCTAGGGTGATTCCCGAAGTCACCCTTGGGCCTCCACAGGCACACAAAATGCCCTCTGATGCACACACACACACACACACACACACACACACACACACACACAGAAATAAAAAAAATTGCAGGGGGAACCTGGGAAATGCCAAAGCAAAGCAATAAGGAGGTAGAGCAATCCAGGGTGATTCCTAATGTCTCTTTTGTGTCTCCATAGGGATACACATTCAGGTGCTCTCTTGTACACACATGCATATGTGCACACACACACACACACACACACACACACACACACACGCAAAAAGAAAAGAAAAAAAGTCAGTGTAATGGTTGCTTATGTGTTGCTGTGAGAGAACATCCAAAGTCAAGCAATTTGAGGGAGAAAAGGAGATTTACTCAGCTTATAGTTCCAAAGGGGAGAATACAGTGGTTCATGGTGGAGGTGGCATGGCTGAATGGCTGAAGCTGGAGACAGGCTGCCTCACACCCATCCAAGAGAGAAGCTGAGAGCTGATAGACTGCTTGCTGCACAGGCAGACTCCTCCAGGAGGCAGGGTGGGACTAATCTACTTCACGGCCCACCCCTTGGGCCACCCCTCCAGCAAGGCTCCACCTCTCAAAGGTGCCCCGACCTTCCCAAACACATGAGACTGTGGGGGACATATTTCAGACCATGACAGACGGCATGTGCTCACAAGCCACGTTGGGCCCAGGTATGTCCATCTGTTTGCCCAGAGTGCCAGACCTAGCTCTTGGGTCTTGTCTCTGTCCTCTTCCCGCCTTGTGCTACTCACAGTGCCCTCTGCTGTGTTCCCAGGAGATCGACAAGATGGTGTTTGGGGAGAATCTCTTGATCCTGTACCTCCCCTCCATCGTCATCACGCTGGCCAACTTCATCACCCCCATTGTCTTCGCCAGGATCATCCGCTACGAAGATTACTCCCCGAGCTTCGAGATCCGCCTGACGATTCTTAGGTAATGAGCGCGCCTAGCCAACCCAGCCCTTGCCCCTGGGAGACAGCACTAATCGATTGTGGCACATTCTCCTGCAGAGCCGAGAATCCTCCTTAACTTTCCTGTGAGGCGCCCAGAAGGAATCCATATTTGTTCAAGCTTTGGCTTCAGTGTCTCTGCCCAGCAGTATGTGATTCCTGCATCCACTACAGGCAGAGGGTAGGGGCCTAGGAGGACATATTGCTCCAAAGGTGTCAGAATTGATAGGTGTAAGGTGGAGTCCAGTGAGAGTTCACACAAAGGAGTGAGTAGGTAGTATGTAGGATGGAAGACTATTTCTACTCCTCACGTATGTAAAGTTGACTTTTGTTTATTGAGACAGGGTCACACTGTAGCTCAGACTGTGAACTCGTTCAGTCCTCCTGCCTCAACATGTCAAGTATCAGGATTGTAAGATAAACCACCATTCCGGGCTTCCCACACTTTCCATTTTTGTATTCTGTTCAATATTACCACAATCAAAAATGACAGAAAAAAGCTTCTTTACAAAAAAAAAAAAAAAAAATTAGCACTCTCTCCGACTTGAATCTGGACCATCCAGGAGGCCTGTGGGAACAGCCAGTGTATATTTATCCATCTGTTTGGTTTGTCCGCATAGTTCCTGATGTTTGCGTTAACAGTATTTTATATACATTCATCCATCTTGTGCATTTTTATACCTGTGCCACAGCACATGCATGGAGATCAGAGGACAGCTTGCAAGATCAGTTTTATCTTTCTACCGTGTGGGCTCCAGGAAGTGAACTCAGGTTTTTAGGTTTGGCAGCAATCCCCTTTATCCAATGAGCAATCTTGCATACCCAATAGCACTTTTTTTTTCTTTGAAAAAGTAGGATGGCATCCACGTGACATGCAATACTTTACATTTTTTTCACATCCCAGTACCTCAGATCATGGGCAGCTGGTACATAATTCGACTCTTGCTTTTCAGGACTGTCTAACATTTTTTCGTGTTACCACATTGCCACTGAATTAGGAGTTGCCAACTTTATCTTCATTGTCCTTCAATCATCTCACCCATTCATTCATTTTTACTTGTTTGTTTGTTTGAAATAAGGTCTCCCTCTGCAACCCAGGCTGTCTTCAAATTCAAAGTCTTTCTGCCTCAATTTCCCAAGTCCTGGAATGATTGCAGAGATACACTGGCATTTTCCTGCCAGCATTAAAGTTATGCAGGCAAGATGGCTGAGCAGGTAAAGACACTTACATACAGGCCTAGTGACCTGAGCTAGATTCTTGGCTCTCATAAGATGGTAGGAAAGAACCAACTTCCAAGGGTTGTCCTCCAACCTCCACATGTGTGCCTGACATGCATGCATGCATGCACACACGCCCACACGAAATAAAATTGATAAGTTTAAAAGGTTATAGTAAAACATATATAACATGACATTTCCACTTGAACCTTTATAAATATTTTATTTGTGTTGTGTGTGTGTGCATGTGAGTGAGAGAGAGAGAGAGAGAAAGAGAGAGAGAGAGAACAGATGAACAGTTGCCACGGCATGTATGTGGAAGTCAGAGGACAACTTTTGGAAGTTGGTTTTCTCCTTCCATCATGTGGGATCAGAGGGTCAAATCCAGGCCACCAGGTCTGTGCGTAAGCATCTGTTGGACTCTCTCACTGGCCCGCTCCAGCCATTGTTAAGAGGATAAGCTGGGTAGTACACAGCCTGTCCCCATGCTGGGCAGCCGTCCTCACTGTTCCACAGCAGAGT
Organism: Typhlomys cinereus; assembly: GCA_023101885.1. Classification (NCBI taxonomy): domain Eukaryota; kingdom Metazoa; phylum Chordata; class Mammalia; order Rodentia; family Platacanthomyidae; genus Typhlomys; species Typhlomys cinereus. Next base: position 121,180 of record JALPQD010000480.1, on the reverse strand, counting down.
TTATCTTAATCACCTCCAACAAAAACTACCCTGGCAGGGCTCTGCTTTCAAGAAAGGCCCACAGGGCGACCCACTGGACCCACCCTCTCTGTCTTCCTCCCCCCCCCAGGTGTGTGTTCATGAAGCTGGCCACCATCTGTGTCCTGGTGTTCACACTGGGCTCCAAGATCACGTCCTGTGACGACAGCACGTGTGAACTCTGTGGCTACAACCAGAAACTCTACCCGGTGAGACACCATGGGTGTGGGCATCCCAGCTGGGTACATACTGCCCGAAGGCTAGGCCTGCTTCCTAGGGCGCGTCTTCCTATCTGTGCCAGGCAGCAGAGGGTGGGGATGCAAAGGGTGTTGGAAGGATCTGGAAGCAGCCTTCTGTGGCTGAAAGGGCGTCTCTCAGTGTCTCTTGCTCTGTTGGATTTCAGTGCTGGGAGACCCAGGTCGGACAGGAAATGTACAAACTGATGATCTTCGACTTCATCATCATCCTAGCTGTGACCCTCTTTGTGGATTTCCCCAGGAAGTAAGTGTGGGGCCCCTCCTCCCCTAGTGACGAGAGGCTCACCACAGCTGCTCCCCACAAGTACTGGATGACACCACACTTAACTAGGAAACCACTGATGACAAGTGACATTGAGGGACTTTCTGAAGGCCTTGAGTTGGGCTGGAGAGATGGCTCAGGGGTTAAGACTCTGCCTCACAAGCAGAAGGTCCTGAGTTCAGATTCCAGGTTCCACGTAAAAATGCCAGGCAGAAACAGCCTGCATTTCTGACCCTGGTGGGCAGAGTCAGGGAAAAGGAGGTAGACGCAATCCAAGGATGATTCCCAAAGTGTCACTCTTAGTCCTCTGCAGGAACACACAGTGCCCCCTACACAAAAACAAACAAACAAATAAATAAATAAATAAACAAAGGCCTCAAGTTACAGGCAGCCAAGGGAACATTGGTCACCCACCTACTTGTAGGTGGCATTCCAGACATGCATCCCAGGATGCTTTGGGAGCTGATTTCCTGCCCTGAGCACTGCTGGGAATGGGTCAGTGTAGATGTCCCAGAGCAAAGAATTATAGACTTCCCATTCCGGTTCAAACCAGCCTCCTCCTGGTCGTGTGACTTTCACAAGCTCTTCAGCTCAGTACTGTCCCTGGCCTTCCCAGGACTCCTTGGGTGTAGATCAAGCTGGTGCGAAACAGACAGCAGTGGAGACTTATCTGCTGCTCTTCGGTCTGTTATTTGTCCTGTGATCTCATCTCAGAATGGGAAGATGGATACTACACAGCTCAACATGCTTTTTCCCTAAAACTATATTTAAGGTTCACATTGTTCCCAGCATGTGTTCTTTTAGGTACTGTTCACTGTGTACCTCTACCGACCATCTGAGGGTACAGTAAGTCACATGTGTCTTTATGGACTTCCTTGCACTTACGCTGTTGACTGTTTACGATGGCTGACATCTATATGGACTTCCTTGCACACCTTCCTGTCATTCACTTATGTGTCCCTTGTTTCCATGAGATTTTGCTGTTCCTTATTATAATCTTTATAGTCACTGATTCCGGATGATTCCCTCTGTGAAACACGTCTAGCTGAGAATAAACTTGTCTCAGTACAGTATGCTGGGCTGTCTGGAGACTCCTCTGGTCCCTGCCTGGAGTCAATTCCTCTTACTCCCTTTCAGAGACCCCACGTTACTGTAAATGCTGGCATTTCCATAGTGCCTGTTTCTTATCTGTATAGTGGGACCCTGCCTCATAATCTTGCAGATCAAGGCAGCTTCTACCAGGTAGCAGGTGTGAATCCACCTCTCATCCCAGCCCTCGGGGAGCGGAGGCAGGAGTGGACGTCCATCCTCTGCAGTTTAGTAAGACTCAAAGAAACAGAAACAGAATCTCACGCAGATAACGCAGATATGGACTGGAGGTCCGGTGAGCCCCCAGAGCAAGCATTAAGAAGAGAAACTCCCCAGGGGCTGGGGAGATGGCTCTGTTGGTAAAGCGCTTGCTGCATAAGTGTGAAGACCTGAGTTCGGATCCCAGCACCTGTGTAATAGCCAAGCTTGGAAGTGTGTGTCTGTCCTTCTGTTGCTGGGGAGGCAGAGGTAAAAGGACCCCTGGAGTACTGGCCGGCCAGCCCAGCTCAAGGCTCATCAAAGACCTGACTCAAAAATAAGGTGGTGGGTGATAGAGGAAGACACCCAGTGTCAACTGCCTGCCTTTACCAGGCATGCGCACGTGCATACACCTACACAGCACACAGCTATATATATGCACACACCGCAGCTACACATACCACACAAAGAAACTTTATTTTTAAAAAAAAGTACGCAAAGGGGTTAGGAAGATGACTGAGGGATTAAAGCCTTTGCATTGTAAGCAAAAGGACCTGAATTAGGATCTCCAGCTCCCGTGTAAAAATGCCAGGCAGATATGGTGGCAATCTTTAATTCCACAGCCTGGGATGCCCAGAGCAAAGCAATAAGGTAGAAGAGCAATCCAGGATGATTCTCAAGTCCCCCTCGGGCCTCTCAAGTGCCCTCTGGCACACACACACACGTACACAGCTAGGACATGTGTTTCTTACTAAGCGAATGTAGAGGTGAGAATATAGTAGGAGTTATCTTTTGTGGTCATCCCGCCCACTCCTGACAACCACTGCTGGCCCTTAGGGGACAGGCGAGGCCTGAGGCCTAACACACCTGCAGGTCCATGTGTAAACATGTAGTGTTCTCCTTGGCCCTGCATGTGATCACAGGGCGAACACCTGGGCTCGCTTTTATGAACTGACCTAAGTCGTCCGCCATAGGCTCATTCTTCGAATGCTTGGTCTCTATCGGACACTGGAGTTGTGGAGTCTTTGGGGGTAAGGGAGGCGGCTGGTGGTGGGAGCAGATTCTCAGGGTTCAGCCTTGGAAGGTGATCAGCCACCTGCTGTTTCTGGTCCTCCGAGTGGGAGGAGTCTGTGCTGCAGGCTTCTTCTGCCAGAGAGAGCTGTTTCTCCATGTGCTTCCTACTGGCATGGACTCTGAAATCATGAGCTAGAATAAATATTTCTTCTCTCTCTTTTTTTTTCCTGTGAGGTATTTTGGCCACAGGGCTGCAAAAGGAACTTGATATTCTTTTTCCCCTTCCTTCACACAAATGAGACAGCTTGGGCCACTTTTCCATATGGCGGCACATGAGGCTTCCTCTTCCATTTTTAAGGGCTGTGTCGTACTTTCCGGTATCGAGGCTCACATTTTAGCATCTGATGCCTGCGGATGGCACTTAGCTTGTTTCAAGTGTTTTCCTCACATACAGCTGATGCTATACTGAGCGCTTGTGTTTATTCTGGAATTACTTTAGCAAATTTCTATAGTGATGGCAATTGGCAATGCTAGGTGGTAGGTACCTCATGAGCTGTGTTCACACAGTTCTTCCAAGCTGAAGAGATAAGTCCTGCCAGAATCCACTCCTCCAGCCTGTGCTCCAGATGAGTAAAACCCATGCTCAAAGAAACAAAGAGCTTGTATCAATTTTATTCTATGGTGAGATTTATGATGCAGAACTCGGTGGTGTACAGAAGTGTGTGTGTGTGTGTGTGTGTGTGTGTGTGTGTGTGTGTGCATTTGTGTAGGTGTGTAGTGTATTTATGCATGTGTGTATGCATATATGTGTTTGTATATTTCTTTATGTGCTTGTGCGGATGTGTGGATGCATGTGGAAGCCAGAGATGAATGTTGAGTATCTTCCTCAATCATTCTCCACCTTAATTTTTTTAATATTTTATTTTTATTTGTGAGAGAGAAAGAAAGGAGAGAGGCATGTAGGAGCATCTTGATGCACAAGCGGAGGCTTTTGAAGTCAGTTCTCTCCATAGCCAGGATCAAACTCAGGTCACCAAGTTTCTGAGCAGGCGCTTCCCACTGAGCTATCTTGCTGCCCCCCCCCCTTGTTTTTCGAGACAGGGTCTCTCACTGAATTGGGAGCTCATGGATTCTGCTAGATTGACTGGCCCTGGAGACCCAGGGATCTTCTTGCCCCAGTGTTTGGACTCACAAATGCCCACCGCTGCGCCTGGCTTTTTAAGTGAGCACTTAGGAGCCCAAACTCAGGTCATACTGCCCAGGAGGTACTTTGCCAACTAAACCATCTCCCGAGCCCTCAGTTTTAATGATGCCAGAGTTCACCATAGTATTCACCCTGTTTCACACATTGGGTGCTTAGACATGTCTTGACTTTGTGGGTGTGGTTCTGTGGCCTCAGCGGGCACCCATAGCGTGGTAAGAACATGTCCGGTTCCTCTGCAGACTCCTGGTGACCTACTGCTCCTCCTCAAAGCTGATCCAGTGCTGGGGGCAGCAGGAATTTGCCATTCCCGACAACGTGCTGGGCATCGTCTATGGGCAGACCATCTGCTGGATCGGTGCCTTCTTCTCCCCACTCCTACCCGCCATCGCCACACTGAAGTTCATTATCATCTTTTACGTGAAAGAGGTGAGGCCAGGTGGGCGGGGTCTTTTTGTTGTTTTGGTTTTGCAGTACATGGGCCGGGCCAATGGTCAGTGGCCAGTGCATGCTGAACCACGGAGCTCCGTCCACAGCACCTCCCGATGTGTCTGTCCTTCCAACCCATACCACATCCCTGGAGACACATCAGAGCTTCCTGTCACCCCCCAGCCCAGGGCCTCATGCAATGCCGCCTGCTTAACATGCAATTCATTCTGGGGAAAGACTTTCAATAACTTTTACTTCGCTTGTTTGGAGGCAAGGTTGTGCCATGTAGCCGTGGCTAGCCTCCAGCTTTCTTTTTCCTGCCTTAGTTTCCAGTGTTGCTAGGGTTACAGAAGGACCCCACCATGTCTAGATCATTGTTTTAATTTTGAGGATAACTTTGCTCTTATGCCTTAAATATTAAATCAGCTGACTTGAGTCTCAGTGGATTAAGTCACCAACAGTGGTCAATGTTTAAACAAATATTTGTTGATTTCTACTTCATTTGCATTTTATATGTTGGAACCAGTGTGTGGATTTCAGAACCTGGTACCTTGTGCATTTGAGAGTCCTCAGCACCAAATGTGATATGGCAAAGGGGCCTGCAGACATTTGGTTTGCCTGGATGTTAACCTGTGCTTCCATGGTAGCAGCAAGGCGTGCTCTGTATTAAACACTCAAAAATGGAAATATAGTACCAATAGCAATGGATGATGATGATGGTGGTGGTGGTGATGATGGTTATGATAGTGGTGATAGTGATTGAAGGTGATGGTGATGAAGGTGATGGTGATGAAGGTGAGGATAATGGTGATGGTTGTGGTGGTGGTGGTGATGAAGGTGATGATGGTGGTGGTGATGGTGATGGTGGTGGTGATGATGACGGTGGTGATGGTGGTGATGGTGGTGGTAGAGGTGGTGATGATGGTCATGAAGGTGATGGTGAGGGTGGCAGTAGTGATAATGAAGGTGATGATGATGGTGGTGGTGGTGATGAAGGTGATGGTGATGATGGTGGCAGTGGTGGTGATGAAGGTGATGGTGGTGATAGTGATGAAGGTGATGGTGGTGATGAAGGTGATAGTGATGATGATGGTGGTGGTGATAGTGATGAAGGTGATGGTGGTGGTGGTGGTGGTGATGAAGGTGATAGTGATGATGGTGGTGGTGAAGGTGATGATGGTGGTGATGATGGTGGTGGTAGTGGTGGTGGTGGTGATGAAGATGAAGGTGATGATGATGGTGCTGGTGGTGATGAAGGTGAAGGTGATGATGGTGGTGATGTTGACAATGATGATGATCATGATAGTGATGATGAAATGACAATGGTGATGGTGATGATGGTAACAATGATAAAGATGATGAAGGCAGCACCAAGTGCCCCCACTCCCAGTAGATTGTCAGGTGGCGCTCACGCCCAGCCTTGAAGAGGCTAACTGACATTTTATGAAGGCGAGTGCTGCAGATCAGAAACTTGACCGATTCACAGTCACAGAGCCTATGAATTGGTCCCCAAGAGCTAAATCCAGGGGCACCTCCATCCCGGGCCTTAGCTGCTCGCCTGGTAGGCAAGAATGTCTTGCCACCACCATGTCTTGGGCCAAGCCTTCTGCTGGATGCTTTGGCCTTTGGAGAATATTCTGATGCCTGCATTTGGAAACTGAGTCTAGCTGAAATCATCGCAGGGGAGACGGATGGTGGGAGCATTTATAGGAACTTATACTTTCCCCATCCTGGGAAATACTGGTTAGCCAGTGGTCTCCTGGTATGCGGCGTAAGACAGAGTTAGGAAGTGGGTCCTGGGATCAGGCCTTGCTTGGGACACGGGCTCCATCCCAGTCCCACTGGCTGCCCCTGGGCAGGACACCGCATGTCCCCTGGTGCTCATCAGTGAAGTTGTTCTGGATCCTGTGGGATTGAGAAAAGCTTGGTTTCCCTACTCAGGAATATAGGTCTGCCTCTCTCCTTAACTACCTGATATTGCCTCCAAGACTTTTCTTTTCTCTCAATGGAAATATACTTATTTTTTTTGAATATATGAAGAGAGAGAAAAAGGAAGATTGAGAGAGAAAGAGAAGGTATAGCATGAGTCATGTCATGGCCCACAGGCGGAAGTCAGAGGATAATTCTGTGTGTGTGTGTGTGTGTGTGTGTGCATGTGTGTGTATGTGTGCGCGCAAGAGGGTATCTGAGTGGAGGTCCAAGGATGACTTTGGAAATCATCCAGATTGTTCTGCCTTCTTATTACTTTACTCTGGTGTTTCCCAGGCTCCACCTTCTGGGACAGAATTTCAGGTCACTCATATCTGCCATTTTTAATGTAGGATTTGGGGGTCCAAATCAAGTCCTTTCGCTTGTGAGGCAAAGGCTGTAACCCCTGAACCATCTCTAAGAGGATAACTTTCGAGACATCAGTTATCTCCTTCCACCAGTGGGCTTTGGTGATTGAATTCAGGTCTCTGGGTTTGAAAATAGACACCTTTTTATCTCCTGAACCAGCATGCCAGCTCGGAAGTACCTATTTTTAATATATAAGAAAAAGTATTCAAACAAAATACCTCTTGATCAGTAGTCATATGTACTTAAACTCCTATAAATAATAACTTTAAAAAACTTTATCCTATACAGAATTCTGAAATTTAAGTTTGTAATAAAGTCTGTTCTTTTTTACCCTATTTTTATGTATATGTGTGAAAAGTGTGTGTACGAGTGTATGCATGTTCATATATGTATGGGCACACTTGTGTATGCATGCAATGTGTGTTTGTGTGTGTGTGTGTGTGTGTGTGTGTGTGTGTGTGTGTGTATGTGTGTAGGTCCAGGATTCATGTCAAGAATCATCCTCTATTTTTCTTCTACTTTATTCTTTTGAGACAGGGTTGCTAATCAAACCCAGAACTTGCCGATAGGGTTAGTCTGTCTAGCCAGCTTGCTCCAGGATTCCCCACCTCCACTCTCTGAGACTGCACTTACAGGCTGCCACAAACATCCTGCTTTCTTGTGGGTTCTGGGAATCTGAACTCAGGTCTGCTTGCTTGAGTGGCAAATAAATGCTTTTAGCCTCTGAACCCTCTTTAAGACCTATATGGTACCCCATTGTCTGGGTTTCTGTATGTATCCATTGTCTGGGTGTGTGTTTGTGTCAATTGTTTGGGTATCTATATGTATCCATTTTTTGGGTACATGCATGTGTCCATTGGGTATCTGTATGTATCCATTTTCTGGGTGTATGTTTGTATTTATTGTTTGGGCGTATGTATCTGTCCATTGTCTGAATGTCTATGTGTATACATTGTCTGGGTGACTATGTATCCATTTTCTGTGTGTATGTTTTATATCTATTGTCTGGGTGACTGTATGTATCCATCGTATATGTATCCGTTACATATTAGTCAGACTAGAGTCACAAAATCAACAGAATGAGTATAAAAATAGGGAATGTATTGAGTTAGCTTAGGAGATATGGCTGCCAGTAGCTGCTCAGTCCAGTAGTCCAGTGGGCGACAGCAGAAGACTGGAGAATTCCTAGAGAGTCTTTAGTCACAATGAAGACTTGGAGGGCTAGTCCAAGAAGAAGCGAAGAAACCAGGCGGCTGGAAGAGCAATTCCTAGCACAGCTACAGCAATTCCTAGCACAGTCTCTCCTCTTCTATCTCTTCTTCTTCGTCTTCTGTTCTGTTGCTCCTTTTTAATCTGGTCCACTACTGGGAGGTTCCAATGGGATCTATGGAGGTTCCTATGGGATCTAGGGCTAGTCTTGTATTATCCAGATAATCTCTTCAAGTGGTCTCAGCTGACCTTGCCAGGTGTGGTCTCAGCTGATCTTAGTTAACACCAGGTGTGTCAAGTTGACCCCCAGGATTAACTATCACATATTGTCTGGGTGTCTATGTATTCCCTGTCTGGGTTTACTTTAAGGAAGCCCTATTGCTGACTTTGAGGTTTGAGTCTGGTTTATTCCCTGGATTCAATACTTGGTGTGTTTGCATTTCCCCATACTTTATCAGCAAAAATTCTACAATGCTGGAGTCCAGGCAAAACATTTTTCATTTTGATCTTTGAAGCTGTCCCATGCTTCTAGAAGGCCACACCCATTTTCCTTCCCACCCTAACTCATGAGTGTCCTGAGTGTCGCCTTGACTGAGTGCGCAGGACCTCTGCTCACCGTCCCTGTTCCTTCCCTCTCTCCCACAGCTGAGTCTCCTTCATACCTGCAGACCTTCTCCCAGGCAGTTCAGAGCGTCCAACTCCAACTTCTTCTTCCTGCTGGTCCTGCTGATTGGGCTGTGTTTAGCAGTGATCCCCCTGACAATCAGCATGTCACGGTAACTATGTCTTTGCTTTCTAGAGCCTTCACTTTGCCAGATGTACCTCTTTGTATTTGAGGGTCCCATCTCATTCATCATTGGCTTTGCTAGGGGTATTCCACATGCAGAGGTCAGAGTTCATCTTGACTTTGCCAGACCCTTCCTGTTTATAATTTTGTGAAAAGGGCTCTATTATGTAACCCAGAGTAAGTTCCTTGTAAGTGTATGTCATCTAGTATGTGTGTGCGTGGGTGTGTGTGTGTGTGTGGTGTATAATGAAACATAACCTTTCACTCCTAAACACTTCAGCGAAGTCAGCTTGCAGCTCCCAAGAACAAGGACAAGGTCCTTTCCATGCTTGCACATGACATAATCACCTAAGAAACATACTTGGGGCTGGGGAGATGACTCGGTGGATGCATAAGTATGAGGCCCAGAGTTCAGATCTCCAGGGCTCATGTATTGACCACACATAGGTCCTGTCTATAATCCCTGGGTAGCCAGAGGTAAGCAGATACTGGGAGCTGGCTGGCTAGCCAGTCTAACTCAAAAGACAAGCTCCACGTTTAGTGAGACATCCTGTCTCAAAAAATTAAGCAGAGTAGGGGGCTGGAGAGGTGGCTCAGGGGTTAAGTCTCTGCCTTGCAGGTGGAAGGTCCTGAGTTCGGATCCTAGACCCCACGTATGGACACCAGGCAGAAGCAGGGGGCGGCCTGCGCTTCTGGTCCTGGTAGGGTGGAGCCTGTGAATCCCGGGGCAGAGTAAACAAGGAGGAGGTGGAGACGTCCATGGTGGTTCCCAAATTCATTCGTGGTTCTACACACGCGCGCGCGCGCACACACACACACACACATGCACACACACACACAATTGAATAAATAATAAAAAAAAATAAAGCAGAGTAACAGAAGAAGGCACCAGATGCTGACCACTGACCTCTACGTTCACCTGCACAGGCGAGTGCTCCATACATACATGTAGACATGCTACCACACCTACATATTATATGTAGACATGACACCACATACATACACATGTACCTGTAGACACAACAACACACACACACACACATACACATATACATTGTTGCAGCTACTTTATATGTTGCTGATAAAATCATGACAAAATGGCTTAAGGGAACAAGGAGTTTCAATTTTTTCTTAACGATAGTCTAGTTACAGTTGCTCGTCCAGTTTGGCAGGAGTGCCCACATCAGCACCAAGGGCTGCGAGAACTAGCCGCACCATATCCGCATAACAGCTGAGAGAGGGACAATCCTCACTTGCCAGACCAGCATGTCTGACCAAGTGAACAGAAGGATGCCAACTCCCTCAACCAGTTCCCCCATTTTATTTACCTGTCCAAAGACTAGTCCTTCCCACCATAGGCTGGGTCTTCCCCATCCACTAGACAATCTCCTGCAGGTTCTCCCTGAACTTAACTCAGCTACTAATTCTCTACAAATGTGCCCAGAGCTCAAACCCTCAATCATCAAGTATCTAACTATGACATACATATAGACACATTACCACATACATGTACACGCATACATATATATGTAGACACAACACCATATAGCCATAAACATACATATAGATGTAGACACACCACCACACACATATACACATACATATAGACATGACACCATACACAAGTATTCACCTACATGTAGACACACCACCACACAAACTAACATACACACATATACATGTATACGCACAGCACATGTAAAACACATACACAACACATACATATAACACTCATACCATATACATATACACACACATACACATTACACACATACACACAAGTACCATATGCATATACACACACATACACATTACACACATACACATACACACATACACACAAGTACCATATACATATACACACATATACACATTACACACATACACACATATAAACAAAGGAACTTAATGCTTTTCTTTTTTAGATCTTTATATGTATATAATTTATAAAAAATAATGTTTATATATATAAATAATATGTAGATCTTAAAAAAGAAAAGTGTATGTATATTTCAACGAAGATTTTTTAAATCTTATCTATTTTTAAAAATTTTATTTGTTCATTTATTTAGTGTGTGTGTGTGTGTGTGTGTGTGTGTGTGTACAGAGGGCACATGTGTCCCAGTGGGGGGCCAAGGGTGACTTAGGGCATCATTCTGGATTGCTTTTATCTCCTTGCTTTGCTCTGGGATTTCCCAGACTCCACCCACCAGGGCTAGAAGTGCAGGCCACCACCTTTTCCACCTGGCATTTCCCACTTGGCATTTTTACGTGTGACTTGGGATCCAAACCGAGGACTTTCTGCTTGCAAGGCAGACTCTTAACTTCTGAGCCATCTCTCCAGCCCTAAATTTTATTTTTATTATTTTACTATCTTAAATATGAATATAGTGAATTTATGATATTTTTACACCTAATTCTCCAACCCCCCCATCCTTTTCCTATTATAGCCCTTCTTCTCCCCTACCAGATTCCCTCCTATTTTCATATGTGTGGTCCACTGGGTTTCATCTGGTCTGCCTTTGATGGCATGCACCTGAGCATTTGCGGATGGTGGATCATGTGTCAGTGGGTGTAGCATTGAGGAAAGCCCTGTCATTAACCTTTATCAGTGTAACTTAATGCTTTTCTGTCCTGAATGCCCTTTAAACCGGAAGTTAGTTAGATTTAGGGACTCAATGAAATTTCAGAGTATAAGCATTTCTGATGGGAATGTTCCAGAAGCTTCAGGAGGTGGGCAGATTCCTACAGACCGGTGTCGGCAGACATTCTGGGTGTGCAGAGGGGCGTCCCTCAGCCTAGACTGCATGCCTGGCTCTGAGACCCTTCCTGTCCATGTCTGGCAGCATCCCATCCTCCTAAAGCCTGCGGACCGTTCACCAACTTCAACACCACCTGGGAAATCATCCCGCAGACAGTGAGCACGTTCCCCAGCTCGCTGCAGACCCTGATCCACGGTGTCACGTCCGAAGCCTTTGCAGTACCTTTCTTCATGATCATCTGGTGAGTAGAACGTTCCAGGCCCCCAGCAACATGCAAACAAATGTCTACTCACCCCAGACAGGGCACCCAAGGCAGACCAAAGAAACGATTCTACCATAGTCAAGTTTGGTAAACCAATGAGTTTATTGGGGTTCCTTACTAGAGGATGGGTGAGGGTAAACTTGCAGAAAATGGGTGACTCAAAGGCCCCACTGAAAAACTGTGTTCCTGGAGGCAGCTGAATGATCCCTCCTCAGTTATTGCTGCTTATAGAACCTTCCAGAGAAGCCATCGGATCTTGTAAGTTTCAGGAACTTACTGACAATAAGTCAGTCTGACAACCTCCACCAAAGTATATGGCACCTTCCACTAAGGAAATGGAGGATGAGTGTCAGTATGCTGTCACTGGTGATAAAGTCCTGAGAGGAGGAGGAAAAGTTTATTGAAGCTTGGGGTCTCAGAGTTTTCCCCTTGACTCTATTTCCTCTGGGATTCAGAACCTAGTTTATCATGGCTCAGGGGGCATTTGCACCTCGTGGTCATTCGAAAGCAAAAGGAAACAAGGACGGTCATTGGTTCTAATACCCCCTTCAAGAACGTGTCCCAGGGAGATGGCTCATGGGTTAAAACCTTTGCCTTGAGAGCAAAAGGATCTGAGTTCAGATCCCCAGATTCCACTTAAAAAATCCCAGGCAGATACGGCGGTTGCCTGTAATTCCAGCTTTGGAAGGTGAAGCCTGGAATCTCCAAAGCAAAGCAATAAGGAGGTAGAGCAATCCAGGATGATTCCTGATGTCATCCTTGGGTCTACACACACACACCAGCAACTCAACTTCCTCCCATTTGGTCCCACATTCTGAAGGTCTTCCATCTCCAGCAGCGGGGCATGCTGGGAACCACGCCATCCACAGGAGACACGTTACTGCAGAGCATCAGTCACCTGCTAGACTTGGCGAGTCTCTGAACCTCACTGTCGCGTCTCTAGTAACAGAGGGCTGGGGAGCAGACGTGGGGCAGTCACGCAGGCTGGGCACCCTCCCCATGTGCCTGCTGATGAAAACCCAGTGAGGGTACCTCTATGAGGAACATAGAGCAGATTGCCAAGCGGGGATAGGGGCTTCACTGGAATCCTGGCTGTTACGTTAAGCCATGAATCACTGGAGCTAATGGTACCCGCACTTGTTCACAGTATCCTATGCTTAACCCTAGGATGTAGGTATCTGTTCAGTTACACGGTGATATAAGACTGTAAGACATAGGTTTTGTTCGTTTGTTTGTTTTAATCGAGTGTAAGCTGCAATCCTGGTTCTTTCTGTGGATGCCCTGTTTATGGGTGTTGTTGAGGACATCCAGCCAGAGGGCCTGGAATTCCCATGGTGCCCCGCTCTAGCTAACGGCTTCACCCAGCTGCGGTTTGACTGCTGCCACCTGGTGGCAGTCAGTCATCTACTCTGCTGACTTCATCTGTGGAGGCCTTGGGGCTTCCAGAGACTTCTAGAATACTCTTGATGTCAGAGATTCCAAGATCTCCAAGTGATTTACTGGGGCCTCATTTTCTCAGTTCTGTCTGGGGACATTAGACAGGAAATGATGTCCTTTGTGAGTGGAGGTCCCTTGCTTATTGGGGGTGGGGGGAGGTTGCTCCTGCCTCCAAATGACACTCCTTTGAGATCCAGGGTTGCAGAGAATACAGGACCCAATGGTTAATCACTTTTATCACACACCTGCTCATCATCTTATTTACTGTATTGTTTGCATTTCTCGGATGTCCTGCCAGTTACTGACCCTCTTGAATGACTTGCTGGGCCTTCAGAGCCAGGCAAACAGCAGTGACTTACAAGACTGCAGCTTGTAACGAATCAGAGGCAGCCTTGCCTCTGGAATTCCCATGGTGCCCCTGTAATTCCAGCTCTGAGAGAAAACAAGCAGTACACGCACGCACGCACGCATGCACGGAGGTCAGAGCACAACTTTTGGACATCAGTTCTCTTCTTGTGGGCTCCTGGGATCAAACTCAGGTTGCCAGGCATGCAGGCACCTGTACCCACAGAACCATCTCACTCTGGATTGTTTTTTTTATAGCCTACAAGCAACAGGGCTGCCATGAGTGCTGTGCTGGCTTTGTGGGGCCCGCGAGCGGCATGCTTTCCCATGAGTGCTGGGCTGACTTCGCGTGGCCCGCAGGCAACACTCTCTCCTATGACTGTCCATCTTGTCTTGCAGCCTCATTATGTTCTACTTCATCGCCCTGGCTGGAGCACACAAGCGGGTCGTCGTCCAGCTCCGAGAGCAACTGTCCCTGGTAAGGAGGCGCAGGCTCTGAGGATGGTGGCCAGAGACACAAAACCAGGCTTCTGGGCAGGGTTGGTGGTGCACTGGGAGGCCGAGCCAGAAGGTTTGCAAGGTCCAGCTAGCTTGGCCTATATCGAGAGAGGCCATCTCAGAAGAAGAAAGAGAGGAGCTGGGGAGACGGCTCAGTGGCTTAAACCTTTGCCTCAAAAGTAAAGGGACCTGGGTTTTCAGTTTCCACATGAAAATGCTGGGTAGGTGTGGCAGCCTGCCTGTGGTTCTAGTCCTGGAAGCCCGGGAATCCCTCTGGCAAGCTGACTAGCCAGACTAACCGTAATGACTGCTCTGGATTTAATTTGAGACCCAGGCTCATAATAATATGGTAGAAGAACAGTAGAGGATGATTCCCTGTATCATTCTCGGACCTCCACAGACACATACATTCAGATACACATGTGCACACACACAACTCTTACACAAACACACATATATACACACACAGAGGCATCTCATACACACATGCATGAAAGAAAGTAACAGAAAAAATAAGGCAAAAAAAAAAAAAAAAAAAAAAACACAAGACACTGTATGGAAAGTGTTTCTTCCAGGGAAGGAATAGAATTGCCACAGCCCATGATCCATTCATCCTGGCTGAAATCACCAGTTAGGAAACAAGATCAGTCTGGGCTGGAGAGAGAGCTTAGTCAATAAAGTGCTTGCCGCACAAGCATTGCAACCCAAGTTCGATCCCCAGCACCTGTGTTTATAGGGTGGGACTGATGGAGTGAATTTGTAAGCCCAGCACTGGAGAGGTGGAGACAGGTGGATTAGCCTAGCCTAACTGGAGTCCTACGTCTCAGGAGACACTGTTTCTCAGAAAACAAGGAGGATGGTTTCTGGGGCATGGCACCTGAGGTTGACCTCTGGCCTTGACAGGCCACATACTGACATGTACATACCTGCACATACATGTGCAAAAAGAAATAAGATAAATTCTGAAAACCTTAAAACCAAAGTTTGTAGAGCGCTGGATGGACGGACCATTGCTACTGTTCAGTGGTGTGGAAAGAGATGACATTGAGACGTAAATGATAGCCACATCTGTTACTGGAGGATGTGAGGGTCCACCTGGCACTTTGTTGGGCGCTGGAATCCTTAGCCCCGGTCTGAGAGGTGACTTCTGCTAGAAGTGGTCACACATGCTACTCAGTGGTTAAAGCCTTTGCCTTGTAAGTGAAGGGACCTGAGTTCCGATCTCCAGATCCCATGTAGAAATGCCAGGCGGCCGTGGCAGCCAGGTATGTGAGGTGGACTTGATCAAACTCATTTTCTCTTTTTAGGAAAGTCGTGACAAGCGCTATCTTATCCAGAAGCTAACGGAAGCCCAGAAGGGTGTGCGGAGCCAATCGGCTTGATGTAAGAGAGGCCGCTTGCCCGCTGGTCACTTACTTAGCTGACCGCTGGACGGTGATCAGCCTCCACCGCCACTCGGATCTCAATGGAACTCTGAAAGTGTATTTTTCTGGACTTTGGAAGTTTTGCTGATGGGATTGGCCTGGTTTGTGGGCCACACCCCTTAGGGTGGGGCTTCTAGTGACTTGACTATCTACTATTCACATCTTTACCTGGAACCCACCCAAAAACTCACCTGTGAAGCCAGTCAAACTTTTGTAACCGGTGTATGTGTAGAGGGGGGGGGCTTTTATTTATTTTGTCTTTTTTTTTTTTTTTTACTTTTATATTTTTTAAAGTCTTATTTGTGTTGTTGTTTGAAGTGAAACAGTTTGTCCATTTCTGAACCTGGATAACATCTATACTTGTTTCTAAGAGTTTAGGCTGAGTGAATGTCCCTGAGACTTAAAGTGAAATCTGATTTTTTTTTTTAATGGGTGAAGAGAAATCCTCAAACTGCAATGTTTGGATCAGCCGGGAAGAATGTGTAGAGGATCATCATGGTAGTTAGACTGATCCTAGTGCCCATGCTATATCCACCCTTGTGAGCAGGGAACTCACAGCAGGTAGCAGCCTTGATTTCTTACCTGTCCAGGTACTTACTTACTGTCTACAGCTTTTCTCACTGCCGGGGGCTGGGGTACAGCGCTCTCTTTAGCAGACTGTTATCCACAGTCCCGAGTTCTGAAGATTTGGTAAACAGAACTGGAGAGAGAGTGTTAGACAGTGACAAAGACAGACAGCTCACCTTTCCAGCCCCCAAATGCCATTTCCCTCACTATATCGGGCTTTTCATTTCTGAAGGATGCCTGGTGTTTCAGAACCAGCCTGCAGAAGGCTGTTTAGTACCAGGACTGAGTTAGTAAGTGGGGTTCTCTGTGTGTCTTGGGGCGTAAACAACAACAGCTCAGTCTATCTGAACAGCCTCCGATGCCAAATTGGATGGATGCTGGTTTCTTACACACCCACTTCCATATCCCAAAGGGTTAGCTTCTATTTTTCCAGTGCCTAAAACTTGGAATGCACATCCATGCCTTGGCTTTACAAAATACAAGGACAGAATAGCTACGACTCCCATTACAGAGAAAAGCACATGCAATAAATACCTCATCGCAAACATGCCCCAAACAGATAGCTCTTGAACCTTTAATACTAGCCCATGTTATTTAAGGCAATGTTTGTATCTTAGTATCTCAAATCTGTCAAAGTACTGTAACTTTATATTGGATTGTGAGTCTTCTATTGTTTTTCTTCCTTTCACTGGGCCCAGACCTTTCTTAGGATTTTTAAGTTGGATCAGATTTTAGAAAGCTGCTACTAATCCCTCCATACCCAAATCTGACCACTACCTATTTCTCAAAAATCTCTGGAAGCAAAGCTGGTTTTTCATAGGTTATACATTCCTATTGTCAAATGTGTCCTCTGTGTGTGTGTGTATGGCTCAGCACAACTATTCCTTTGATCTTTCAGGAAGTTAATGTGGGATATTTTGGAACCTGTGAAAACAGTGTGCTTTGTAACTTTTTCAGCCTTACTATCTATGAGTTTTTAAATCTAACAATTGGAATTCTGGGTGACCCAAAGATCCTTTCATCCTCACATCAAACACAATTCTTGTTGTTGGCGTTTTTACCAAGTGCCTTTATCTATGCAACATTCCTGTCTTCACTGCACTTCTGAGAACAGTCTCCTTTTCTGTTTGTGTATATGTATGATGGATGAAATGAACGATGTGTTGTTTTCTTTATTATAAAACAGATATGACACCAGTGTGTTATAATCTAAGGCTATTTGCATTCCTCCTACTTGAATATTTTGGTGACTTTCATCACATCAGGTGATGTCTGTGTCATACTGAAAGTGCTGCTCTAACAAATGTGTGTTAAACCTACCGAGTAAACTCTATTTCCAAGCAGAAGTGTGTGTCCTTGAACTCACAGAAATGTCTCAGCAGTAACCGTGGAAAACTTACATTCCAGCAAACTGTTATTTGCTTCAACATCTGATGAATGCTTTAGATGAGTCTTTTTTCAATTAATACATCTTGGCTCTGTTGAAGTCACGGAGAAGCTATCTGTGAATTTGAGACTCTGAAGACATAAACTTATTTCAAGGGACAGTGAGATGGTTCACCGGGTAAAGGCACCTGCACACAAATCTGCAGATCTGAGTTCAATCCCTGGGTCTGACACATGGAGGAAGGAGAGAACTGACTGCTGCAAGTCGTCCTTTGACCTCCACATGCCTGCATGTGCATTCTCTCTCTTCCCCTAATAAATATTAAAAGCTATTTCAAGGATTTCATTGTTGTTATCAGATTAAACCACTGCTGAGGTTTATTCTTTCAGGAGTCGTTAAGCACATTCAAGTAGATATGCATGTGTGGTGTAGAACATATATTTCTAGTTCTCATTAATTTCTCCTTGAAACATCTTGAAGATCTTTCCATGTAAAGGCCCTTACTTCACTCTTTTGAATGGCTGCATAGCATTCTATTGCATTGATACATATGTCTATAACCTAGCAAGCACAAATGGATACTTGACTTTTTTCAAAAAAACTTATTGTGTGTGTGTGTGCGCGCGCTTGTGTGTATGTATGTGTGTGTGTGTGTGTGTGTGTGTGTGTGTGTAGATGAATTTGGGAACCACCATGGATGCCTCCACCTCCTTGTTTACTCTGCCCCGGGGATTCACAGGCTCCACCCTACCAGGACCAGAAACGCAGGCCGCCCCCGCTTCGCCTGGTGTCTATACGTGGGCCTAGGATCAGAACTTGGGACCTTCTGCCTGCAAGGCAGAGGCTTAACCCCTGAGCCACCTCTCCAGCCCTAGAGGCTGGATTTTTAAGTATGCATGCATGCATGCCGTGAATTGAGGCCAGAAGACAGCTTTTGGAAGTCGTTTCTCTTCCACTGTGTGAGCTTCCAGGGACTGGATTCAGGTGGCCAGCATCATGAGCAGACCCTTTATCCACTAAGCTGTCTTGCCAGTCCCAAAGCTGCAGCTTTTAAACCCCTACAAACATGTCTCTTTTGCCCCCTTCTGAAGTAGCCTTTTCCCTCCTAAGGCAGACTCACAGCTTCTTGAAGTCATGAAATGCTCATCCCAATAAAGAGAAGTGTCTGGTTATACAAGTTTTGGTTTGCAGCAACTGTTACGTTGACAAAGTCAGTTCTTGCTAATGCAAACCTGAGGGCAGCTCACGACGTGTGAAGTATTTGGAACCAAAAGAATCAAGTTTTCCAAGACTGACCCTACAAAGTCTGACTCTCAGGAAGTGAGAACTATTTCTCCAGTCTACAGTGTGCCGTTTACTAATAATTTCCATTTGGTGCCTTCCTGTGCAGCTTTGCATCTTAACTGTGTGATCATGTATAGACATCTTCATCAAAGGTAATCCCCTTTATATTTAAAATACAAAAGAAATACATAAGCCTGCTTTTATATTTCAGCATTTGAGGAGAAAATAGCTTGTTTTTTACTTTTGAAATTTTAGTTTAAACTTGCCATGCAAACTGGATGGACCACATTGAAACCTACAGGGGAAAAATTAAATAAAATCCTTCCACATCATCCACGCATGTCTATTTACCATTAATCTTAGAAAGAAAAAAAAAATCCCTGCTTTTAAGAAAGTCCACACAGAAGGAAAAAAAGTGGAAGGAAAGAAAAATGTTACATTTTCACCTTTTCATTTGTTCATCAGAAGTTATTTATAGGTAGACATGGTGACACACACCTGTAATTTGAGGCCAGCCTCGGCTACCTAGTAAGACTCAGTCTTTTATTATTTATTAAGACCCAGTCTTAAAAGTAAAGTTCAGCGCTTGCATGCCAGTGGGCTTCATAACAGTATAACATATAACTTAACAGGTCAGGGCTAATGGTCTCAGTGTATTTTAATTTTATTTCCAATAATAAAAACTGCAACATCACCTTTCTTACACTTTTTCTCTTTAGGCAAGATAGCAGCAAACAGGTCCATAGCCCAGAAGAGAAACCAAACTTAGGAAATACGTGAACTTGGCTTGTTATTGCCGGCCGTGCATGTTGGTGCAGATTGGTATTGGTAGTGGGCGTGTGTGTGTATGTGTGTGTATTGAGAGGGAAAAATTGGCAACGTGTCTGAAACTTTTGAAATCGTGGTGTGTGTGTGTGTGTGTATTGAGGAGAGGGAAAAATTAGCAAACAGGTTTCAAACAGGTCCATAGTTTGGAGTTCCAGATTTGAACTCAGAGTCGCTTTACAGAAGGATACAGCATCACTCTGTGTTACCTTAGTTTTAAGTTACTGTTCATTTGAACACTGTAGAGATATGGAACACTAGCTAGCAAATCCCTTATTTTATAATGCCAGAGAAGCTTAAAATCTTTCTAGTAATCTTGGGCAAATCACATCCAAAAGCTGAGTGTAAATTGAAAGCTAATTACCATGTATTCTGTATAACCTTGCTGACACGCATCTTTTTTCTGCTGTCATATTCAATACTTATTAAAAAGTCATTTGTATTGGGAGGGCTTCTAGAAATAAGGCTGGCATATCAGTATCCGTACCACGATTTTAAAAGTTTTCAGACACGTTGCTAATTTTCCCCCCTCTCTCCTCAATACACACACACGCCCACTACCAATCTGCACCCACATGCACGGCGGGCAATACCAAGTCAAATTCACCTATTTCCTAAGTTTGGTTTCTCTTCTGGGCAAAGCTGAAAGCACAAAGCCTCTGATTAACCAGCAGGTCGCTTTTCCAGGAATTCAGGCGTTAAACTTGGGTGGTCTCAAAACAACAGTAGGTAGCCCCAGGCTCTTTCACAAAGGCCCCGAGTGATCGACAGGGAACACTCCCAATAGGATGTGCGCAGCTGTCACCTCCAACCAATCAAATGAACGTATGGACTTGGGGGCGGGTCCTTCCTGCTGCCCGGCGTCTCCCCGTCATCAGCCTGCGCCAGAGCACGATTGGCCCGCCAGGTTCTCCCGAAGTTTTGTCACCTGCGAAGAGCTACGTCGGGACGATGGCGGCGCCCGCTCTGCGGCGCCTGCGCACGGTCGCCCGGCCCCCCTTCACAGGTAACAGCCGCGCGCTCGTTCTGCGCGGCACTCAAGTCACAGCGAGTCGTTTCTATTTTTTTTAAGGCTTAGTTCCTGCAGGTCATGGTGGGAAAGACGTTGGTGGACGTCACACGCTCGCGACGGTCGCGGCTGCGTGATCTAACCCGAGGGGGCGGGGCTTGGGTCCGCGCGAGTGATGGGCGGGCTCGGGGCTGGACTTCCGCCTTGAGGCTGGGGGCGGGGGTAGGGACGGGGCGGAGGACGTGTCCGTCCGGCTAGTTGAGCGGGGGCGTCCTTGGAAGCCGATGCCATGACGTCACCGCAAGAGTGGTTCCAGGCTGGGAGGGGGGAGGTCGCTTAGGCCCCGCCCCCAGTCTACCTGATTGGCCTGATTGCCTCGAGATCGGCACGTGATGCCGGGCAGTGGAAAGTTGAGCCACAGTGCAGAGGGAGGCGGAGGCCAATTTGCAGGCAGGGTTGGCTCCGCGCCCCTCTTGCTGCCCTTTGGCATCCGAGTTGCCCTAGAAGTAGGTGAGGTGGTTTTCTTCAAGTCTCTACGCACCCACTGCAAGGGTTAATGTCTAATAGATACTGGTTGCACGACCGTGACACGTTCTTAAACAATTTCAAAGAAACTGAATCTTTACGGTGAACGTTAAGCCAAGTTGCCCGCCCCACATCAATAAATAATTGTCAAAAATAACTGAAAACAAAGAGCTGGTAAATTGTGTTAGATACTGTTGTCTACGCAGGGAGGTATTAACTAGGAAGATGTTTACGATCTGCCAGCTATAAATGGGGTTATTTTCCTTGATGAGCAAATGGGTTTTTAAAAATATTTTTAAAAAGCTACTCTTATTAAAAACTACACACTATTTAGTGCAAATCAAGCCGGTACTTCAAAAATTTTCCCATGCATCACTAAAAACTTCCCAGGTAGGCTGACAAGATGACTCAGGACTGTCTTTGCCTCCCAAGCAAAAAGAACCTGAGTTCGGATCCTCAGATCCCATGTAAAAATTCCCAGGAAACCCTCAGAGCAAAACAGTAAGGAGGTAGAGCAATCAAGGATGAATCCTGAAGTCACCCTTCCATCTCCACAGGCACATACACACACACACACTCACTTTGATTAAAAAGATTTCCTAGGTACTGTTGCCCCCAAAGAGGAAGTAGGTAAATAGGTTCACTTAGATAAGGAGGTGAACAGGGGATTGCCCTTCTGAAAGAGGAGCTTTATTGAAGGAGTGGGTCCTTCTGGTCGTGGGAGCCACAAGTTAGCCTTAATGTGGGAGAACATGGGGTGGAGAAGGCAGCTTAAAGAGAGGATGGGGGGACAAGGCGAGAGGAAAGTAGATTGCAAGTCTGCAGGGAAATTTCTCTTAAGCGTCACAATTCGCAGAGCCTCCCAAAGAAAAGAGGGCATCTAACACTTTCTAACTTTTCCAAAGTGCAGCAGAAAATTTTTCTCTCTCAGTCCTGGGCAGTGGGGAGGGCTATGGGGAGGGCTGATAGCTGCGAGTGAGAGGAAGGGAGCTGCCCAGGGACGGAGGCTGCAGGGGGCGTGGCCTGAGTTCCGGGAGGCAGCTAGAGGACCTCTTGGACATTTCAGACACTGGCTCTCCTCTCCCTCCTGACAAATTGCAGATGGTCCTTTCATTCTTTACCGCAAAAACGATTCTTGCTTGTAGACCCATGACTTACTCCATGATTTTCAAAGATATCTCAGGAGACTGTGAAAAAGCTCATTCATTATGATGCTAGGAATCAATTCCAGGGTCTTGTGACAGAATCACAGATGTGTATCCCAGAACTTTTCACCCTTGTTATGGATGGCAAAGTGCGCCTGTGGAAGGAAGTGTCCTCAGACAATGTGTAGTGGCAGCACGAGCTCTGCCACTCACTTCTGACCTGTGCGCCCAGTTTCATACGGGCAAGCACCTCTGACTCCAAGACCTTTCTCAGAAGCCGGCAGGAAGACTTCTGGGATTTCCTAATCCAGAGCCCAGACATTTTGAAAGCAGAATTTAGCTAGGTCCATCTGGGGCCATAGTCGGGCCAAAGCTAAGCTGTGAGGCTGGGTTTCAGAATCACCTGTCCAGTTCAGATGTTTTGAAAGATTTTAAGTTTCAGCATTGCTGAGATTCATCATACCCAGAGCGTTTTCAGAATATCAGCAGTGAGCCCCTGCCCTGAGACAGACTGAGGGAAGCATTATGATTTGGGAAACTCCCCAGGGGTTCGCAGCACAGGGTAGAACAGTGTCATAGATACAAGTGTCACCTTGATGGTTGAGGGTTTGAGCTCTGGGCACATTTGTAGAGAATTAGTAGTTAAGCCCAGAGCGAAACTTCAAGCGATTGTCTGGTTGATGGGGAAGGCCCAGCCCATGGTGGGTGGACTAGGCCCTAGGCAGGTGAGTAAAGTAAGAGCTAGTTGAGAAACTTGGCATCTTGTGTACACTTGGCCAGACATGCTGGTCTGGCAAGTAAGGATCGTCCCTCTCTCAGCCAATTACCTAGCCAGTTCCCTCAGCCTTCTGCTCTTCTGCTAAGCTGGTTAAGAAACTGTACCTGGACTGTCGTAAGAGAGTAAACCCCTTGTTCCCTTAAGGAATTTTGTCATCGATTTTATCAAGCAACCATGCAGAGTAAGTTCTACAAATGGATGCCCCTTTTGGAAACATCTGTCATGTTGCCTGGTGAGAAGATAGATGGCGTGTTTCCAGGTCTCTCTACATCTGACTTAAAGCCAGGAACCAAGTCTTTAGATGCCTGTCTGTGTGTTAACTCCACAGGTAGAAAAGAACATGCTGAGAGACAGATCTGACTCTCGGGGAACTCGATGATCTAAGCTCTAAAGTAAAACCTCTACTTGTTCTTGCCCCGCAGTTTTCAGTGTCCGATTTAGCAGTTCACGAATGACCTTAGACAATATCAACCGCGCAGCTGTGGATCGAATAATCCGGGTGGACCATGCAGGTGAATACGGAGCGAACCGCATCTATGCCGGCCAGATGGCTGTGCTGGGCCGCACCAGCATGGGGCCTATCATTCAGGTAGGTACACCCTCCACAGTCACGCTCCTGCAGGGGTGGATTAGAATTCACCACCAGTAGCTTCCAAAGGGAAGCACTGTTGTCCCCAAGTGATTCTGACGGAAGCACATGGTTCTGTTTACTTTGAAAGCACAGTAGGCAGCGTGTGAAGGACACGCAAGTGTGTCTGTGGCGTTCACCGTCATGGAGAATCAGTTCCTTAGAAGAAGGGGTGGAGATGTTGCCTGTGTCCAGGCTTCAGCCGCAGAGCAAGGCCGGCCTTTGCAGTCCTGCTCAGGTCTCTCTAACCTCCTATCTGGGTGACCCTGAAGTCACGTACCTGACTTTACTGGCTTGGGTGAGAGATAGAGAAAGTCAGACTGAACATCAATGCTGGGCTGGCATGTGATGAGCTCATATGTGCCCCTCCAGATGCTCGGGAGCTTGGTTCCAACCTCCCCCCACATCACACTCCCAAGGTACTTAAGCCCCTTTTATAAAATGAAGCAGGCAGCCCGCCCACATTCTTCTGTATACAGTAGGTGTCTCTAGATGAGTCAACCCACTGCAACCCAAGCCCTGCATGAGTGTTTGCTGTGCTCGGTAGCGACCCACAGAGGGCGCTGTATCTCAGTTGGTGGATCCCTGGGCTTGAGACCGCCCTTCGCAAGGCAGAGGTGTGGGGGAGCCCCACAGAGCCAGCTACAGTTAGGGAGGCATTGGGTGTGGGTTGCCAGTTCCCTTTTCCCTTGACGCAGACCTCCCTCGCACCTGGTAGTCTGGAAAGGCATCACACCATGGCTCATACTACACCACAGCTGATTCTACACCTAGCTGATTCTACACCTAGCTGATACTACACCATGGCTCATACTACACCGTAGCTGATTCTACACCTAGCTGATACTACACCATGGCTCATACTACACCGTAGCTGATTCTACACCTAGCTGATACTACACCATGGCTCATACTACACCGTAGCTGATTCTACACCTAGCTGATACTACACCATAGCTGATTCTACACCTAGCTGATACTACACCATAGCTGATTCTACACCTAGCTGATACTACACCATAGCTGATTCTACACCTAGCTGATACTACATCATGGCTCATACTACATCTAGCTGATACTACACCATAGCTGATTCTACACCTAGCTGATACTACACCATGGCTCATACTACACCGTAGCTGATTCTACACCATTGCAAATACTACACCGTAGCTGATATTACACCGTAGCTGATAGATACTATGTCATAGCTGATATTATACATTGCCGGTACTTTACTGGCGCCGATACCACAGTTCACCCTCCCAGTTCTGATCTGGGTCACCCATTTCCTTGAGAGAATGCTGAACAACGCGGGGGTCTAGCTGGAAGTTGAGGCAACAGGCTCTTCCTTCGTGTGCTGGTCCCTTCTGCCTGTCAGATGTTCTTCTTGGTCTGGTGCTGTGAATTCTCCAGAATAATAGGAGTGGGGAGACAGCAGCCCCATCTTTAGCCTTTCTCTTTGGCTCTCCAGGCACAACAGGGTGTCTGGAGCAGGTGTTTTGATGTTTCTTTCAGAAAATGTGGGACCAGGAGAAGGGTCACTTGAAGAAGTTCAGTGAGCTGATGGTGGCTTTCAGGGTCCGGCCGACGATTCTCATGCCCCTGTGGAACGTGGCGGGTTTTGCCCTGGGTACGTGCCCATGCAAGCTTGAGATCCGGGTGAGGGGTCATTTGGCCACAGGCCCATAATCCTTGCTATGGCCTTCTGCATTTCCTGAGGATGCAAGTGAAATTCAAGTCAATTTGAATTAAAGTTAAGTTTTGTTGATTGAATTCTTTATATAAGTTTCCTTAAGATAGAATCAGTGCTTTTATAGAAAAGAAAGCACAGGGGCCAGAGAGATGGCTCAGGGGTTAAGCCTTTGTCTTGCAACCAGAAGGTCTTGAGTTCAGATCCTAGAAAGCAATTCAGGGTGATTCCTGAAGTCACCCTGGGGCTTCCACAGGGATACACAGTGCCTCTCTCTCTCTCTCTCTCTCTCTCTCTCTCTCTCTCTCACACACACACACACACACACACACACACACACACACACACACGGACAGAATAAAAAAGGAAACCCCGCGCGCAAACCCAGCAGGCAGCTACAGCTCCCCACAGTTTTCCAGGAGAGAGATGAGCAGGGGTACAACAGAGCAAAGACAGTCGTGAACAGACCCGGCATTCCAGAGGCTGAGGCAGGAAGATGGAGAGTTGGGGCCCGCCTGGCTACATGAGCATCAGCTGGGACTTCATGGAGAAATCCTGCCAGTCAGCCAGCTGCCACCTGCCACCTCTGGCTGTGCTTCCCAGCCCAGTGCGACTTTGCTCCCCAAGGAAGCTGCCAGTAGCTAGCGATGTGTTCTGCAGTCCCGAGGGAGGTCAGCGATCCCCTTAGATACCCCAGAGCTCAGCAGGGCCCCGCAGAGGAGGCCCAGCATCTGGGCCCGCGCTGACCTGGTGTGACTCCACAGGGGCGGGCACAGCCTTGCTGGGGAAGGAGGGCGCTATGGCATGCACAGTGGCCGTGGAAGAGTCGATCGCACAGCACTACAACAACCAGATCCGCACGCTGATGGAGGAGGACCCCGAGAAGTACGAGGAGCTGCTGCAGGTCAGCGAGGGGGGGGTTGGAGGCCAGGTGGGCGAGGAAGGAAGGAAGGAGGACCTGGTGGCTCAGACAGCTTGCAGCACCTCCCTGGCAGGGTGAGCAAACCCAGGTTCTGCCCCGGCCTCGCGCAGAGGTGCTGTGTTCAGGCGCTGTGTGACATCAGCAAACACTGAGCAGATGGTGAGCTCCTAGACTGAATGCAAGATAGCCGCAGACCATTTCCTGCAAAACACAGAACCATTTCCTCTTGCTTTGCTTTGCCTTGCCTGCGTTCTCCTTTCTTTTTCTTTGTTGAGATACCACAGCCTTGCTGCGCTGTCGGGCTGGTCTCGTGACCCTCAGCCCCACCCCGCCACTTTGCACCTGTCTAGGCTTTCCCCGTGCTGGGTGAAGCTTGGTCCTTCGCCAGAAGACGGCGCGGCCGGCGGCCTCCTGCGCTGACTCCCTCCCTCCTCTGCAGGTCATCAGGAAGTTTCGAGACGAGGAGCTGGAGCACCATGACATCGGCCTGGAGCACAACGCGGAGCTGGTAGGACCTACGGTCACCGTGGGACTTGGAGACCCCAGTTTCGAAGCTGAGGGCCACAGGTTCCTGGGCCAAGAAACTCGTTAACCATGAAGCCTGGTGGGCAGAAAGCAGGCCCATGGCAAAGTGGGCTTGGGTGGCTTGCAGTGCATCTCTGCCCCTCGTCTCTCTTTGTCCTTCCTAGAGCTCTTTCCCCTCTGGTGGGAACCCCCAGTCTAGGGTTCAGGCAGTAGATGTGCTGTAGTGTTTCAGGTAGATTTTGTTCCCAATTGCATCACCTTGTTTCTCAGAGCTCCTTTCTTACCCAGAGTCCAAGCCCTGCGCATCAGTCCTCAGCCTTCTCTCTAAAAATGGACGGGCTTCAGCACAATTCTTTGGTTACTGCTTATTTTAGTGCTGAGGATTGAACCAGGGCCTTGCTAGCCAGGGGCTGTACCACCCAGCCCGGCTTACCTTTCCCACGGGGTACTGGGTGTTGAGCTCGAGGCCTGTTCTGCCAGCGAGCACTCTCCCATTGAGTGATGGCCGTATCTTGCTCTCAACAGGCCCCAGCATACACTGTGTTGAAGAACATTATCCAAGCCGGATGCAGCGCTGCAATATATTTGTCAGAGAGATTTTAAAGTGTCTTCCAGCTGCACCTTTATAAGACAGTGGTAGCTTAAACACCACGTTTTTGGTGAAGGACCTGTGTAATTATCGTTGTGGGACTTCGTCAATAAACTATTAGCTGTGTTGGTTTGTTTCACTCATGGGACCTTCCAGCATTGCTTCTCTCGTCTTGTGTCATGAGGCTGGTGGTTCGCCAGTCCTCTCGCCTCACGGCACGTGTTGATGGTGATCTGCCTTTGGTTGCATAGTTAGCTTTGCCCTAAGACACAAAAATGAATCTTCAGTTAGTAGGAAAGTAAGTTGAGTTTGCAGGTAACAAAAGGTCATTTAAACATAAGGACAGTTATGGTTGACTACATAGACTAATATGTCCATGGGGAAGCCGAGACCGCCACTGTGGCAGTTAGAGTTCCGCATGACATGTGAGGCATACGTGCCTACCTCGCAAACTGCCTCAGCCAGGCATGGTGGGAAGGGGAAAGGGAAGGGAAGGAGGGAGGGGAGAGGAGGGGAAGGGGAGGAAGGAGAGAAGGAAGGGGAGAGAGGAACTGATTCCCAAGCAGCAAAGAGCTATTACGGCAAAAGCAGCGGAAACCAGCTATGACTAGCGTCCTGCCCGTCTCCCCCTCTGTTCTCTTAGCCTGAGACTCTGGTCCCCAGCCTTGGCCCTCGTGTCTGTCCACCATCTTTTTCTGATGGTTCCTTCATGATTGTGTCAGTCCTGGCTCCCGTTGCCAGCTGCCTACCTGATGTCTCCACTTGGGCATCAAAGGAATATCCAACTCCAGATGCCCCAAGCTGAACAGCTCCCCGACAGCTAATGATCATGTAGGCCTTGAGTGCCCAGGCCGAGGTCACGGCGATCACCCCAACTCCTAGTCAGCCAGAGAATCTTCTGGATGCCACACAGACCCTCCCACCACTGCACCCTCTGGATGAATGCAGAAGCCGCCTACAGACTCTCTTTTCCCCTCCCCCAGCCCAGTCCTAAACCTGCAGCATTGTGATGAGCCGTAAGCCAGGTTGGGCCACTGTGCAGCCCGGAACGCGCGGTGGCTTTCCCAGCTCCCTCGGGGAGTTTCCAGGTAGTCACACAATACCACGCGGCCTGGCTGCCGGGCCCGACCACCTCCCTCGTTCCACCCCAGTGTCCGGGCGCTCCTCACACATTCCTGAACAGTGCTCTTCACGGTGACTGTCCCCTCTGCTGGAATGTTGCTGCAATGAAGCTTTACCGTCCCCCAAGTTTAAACTCCACAGCAGCAGCTAAACATGTGCCCCTCTGACCAGAATCTGGGAGAAGAGCTTAAAAAGCAAAGATTCACATGGGCTCGTAGCTCCAGCCCTGGTTGGCCCGTGCTCTCGAGCAGGACGTTATGTCGGTAGCAACACGTGAGAAAGGAGGTTCTGCAGACAGCCAGGGCCCAGGCAAACACCCCCCGCCATTGCCTTCCTCCAACGAGACTCCACTTCTACTTCTCGTCCTCTCTCAGCGATGTCCTGTTCTGGATCCTGCAAAGCGGTGGCCACAACGAAGTCAGAGTCATGTTGGGCTCAAGACTTCAGCAGGCAGGGCCAGAGACACCATCTGCCTTTCGACATTTCGCTATCAGCCACCTGCCCACCCTGTTTCAGCTGTGCAGACCCCTCTCCAAGCTGGGTCCTTCCAGCATACTGCATCCCGTACTTTCCTGCCATGCCACCTGCTGCTGCTCCTGCCCAGGAGCAACTGAGAGGCCCGCATGTCCTTGTAGCCTGTGACATGGAGCAGGTGCTCAGGAAACAGGTGGCAGCTTGAGCAAAAACTAAGCTACCAGAGTTTGCGTGTTGCTGATAAATTCAGGGCCAATCGGCTTAGGGGGCAAGAGGGGCTTCTTCTGATTCTCGGTTACAGTTCTCAGTCCCTCCCGTCAGGAGAGCTCATGCCAACATTGGGAACCAATGGAATCACATCCACATGGATTGCTGAGTCTGCCAAAGTGTACTAAAGAACGCCAGCTCACCGAACCAGCGTCCTCCACCCTATCTACCTGCCCATGGTGGTCCCACTGGCTACGGGCTGGGTCTTCCCACACCAGTTAACAGTCTCTTGCAGACTTGCTCAGGGCTTCCCTTAACTTCCACAAATGTACCCAGAGCTCATCCGTCAATGGTCAAGTTGTCCTGTCTATCTAACTAGCACACAAGCCTTCTGATGTCAAATGTTACTTCCAAATAACTGGTAACTTCAGACTCATCCTCTGTGCATCTAGACAACTCCCAACGGACATTTATGTCACAATGACAAGAGAAGGCCACCTTCTGGTCTGGCAAATAAAGATCGTCCCTCTCTCAGTTGCTATGTGGAGATGGTGTGGCCCGTTCCCTCGCCCTGGTGTTGGTGTGAGCTCTCTTACACGAAGAACTGTAACCAGTCTGTCGTAAGAAAACAAACCCATCATTCTCCTAACCCGTTTTGATCGTGATTTTATCAGCAACAATGCAGGCTGACTGCTGCAGCTTCCTTGAAAGGGGAAGGGAATAAAGATGCTGTAGAGTTAATGTCTGTTCTACACCACTGCTTGCATGAATAGTTAACTCCCAATTCCCCCTTGGACATTGTGAAATTTCTGGCACAGATACATAGAACTAGAACGAGGAGGGGGGCTGGAGAGATGGCTCAGGGGTTAAAGCCTTTGCCTAGATCTCACATAAAAATACTGGATGTGTATAGTAGGTGACCTGTAATTATAGCCCTGGAAGGTAGAGCCTGGGAAACCCCATACTAGTCCTTTGGCATGTTCTAGGGTCCAATTAGAGATATAGACTCAAAAAAAAAAAAAAAAAAAAGATGGAGGTTGGAGTGATGGCTTGAAAGCAAAAGGACCGAAATTTGGATCTCATCCCATGTGAAAACACCAGGCAGAAATGGCAGCTGCCTGCACTCCCAGCCTTACAAGGCAGAGCCTGGGAAACTTCAGAGCAAAGCAATAAGGAAGCAGAGTGTTGCAGTTCGCCTGCATGGCTGCTGATAAATGACCATCAGACAGCTTAAGGGAACAAGGGGTTTATTTCCTTACTACAGTCCAGTTACAGTTCTCAGTCCAGCTTGACGGGAGAGCACGCACCAACACCAGGGCCGAGAGAACTGGCCACACCATCTCTATGTGATGGCTGAGAGAGGGACAATCCTTACTTGCCAGACCAGTACGTCTAGCCAAGTGTACACAAGGATGCCAACTCTCTCAACCAGCTCTCTGTATTTTATTCCAGGGCCTAGTGCCACCCACCATGAGCTGGGCCTTCCCCATCAGTTAGATAATCCCTGCAGGTTTGTTTTGGGCCCAACTCAACCACTAATTCTCAACAAATGTGCCCAAGGCTCAAACCCTCAACTGTCAAGTTGACCCCTGTGCCCAACAATGACACAGAGCAATCCAGGATGATTCTAGAAGTCATCTTGGGCCTCCACAGGCACACACAAAGCCCACTTGTGCGCACACACATGCAAAAAAAAAAAAAAAAAGAGAGAGAAAAGATGGAAGAAGGTGGAGGAACGATGGAGGATGATTCCCAATATCCCTCATGGACCTCTGTAGGCACACACGTCCATGTATACACACATACACATGCACGCCATAAGCACATTCGAGATCCCAACTGTGAAATAAAAAGTGATACAGTTCTGTGCTGAATTTGAAAGCAGATATGAATCCAGAGTTGTATTTGTGTGTGTGTGTGTGTGCATGCATGTGTATATACGTATGTGCCTGTGTGAGTGCGTGTATATTTGTGTGTGTGGTATGTGCATGTGTATGTGCATGTATGTGTGTGTGTATGTATAGTTCAGATGTTGACACTGCTTGTTTTCCTTAATCACGCTCCACCTTAGTTTTTGAGGCAGGGTCTCCCTGAGCTTGGAACTCATTCAGACACTGACAGCCAGTGAGCCCAGGGATTCTGCACTCCCCCCCTCGAAGAGAGGGATTGCAGGCGCACACACCACACCTGCCTTTTACATCGGTGCTGGGGATTTGAACTCAGACCCTCGTGCTTGCGCAGCAATTTACTGACGGGCGCAGCATTGACCTTACCATCCTTCTGGCCAGCAGAGCCTGTAGCAGCCTCAGTCTCCCAGGATTCTGGGGCTCGTCCTAGTCTTCCCCTCCCAACACCTCGCTAGGACAGCAGCCGGGAGTCTAGCTCCGTAGGAACAGCCCCGACCAGCTGCTGTTTGTTTTGCCTTCCCTTCAGAATTGATAACGATGCTTCTGAGAGCTTCCAGAGAAGGCCAGAGAGATCCTCTGAATCCCTTTTGATTGTCTTTAATTCCATTACAGCTTGTCCGAGTGCATCAACAAGCCCAGCTTGTCTTTCCCTTCCTTACTGCTCTGACCTTTCAGGGGAAATATGATTAGAATCAGACAGAACCCAGAGCTGAGGCTGGGGCGGCACAGAATGCTTGCAGGTCCCGAAAGAAGGGCAGGCCGGAGAGGCAGTCAGAGCTGCGGCTCTTTTTCTTTAATTTCTATTTATTTACTGGGGAGGGGGAGATATACATGTTGTGCAACAGCCTATGTGTAAAGGTCAGAAGACCACTTTGTAAGTCTGTTCTTCTCTATTTCCCCTTTATGTTAAATTCCAAGGATCAAACTTAAGTCTTCGAGCTTATACCGCAAGAACCTTTACCCTCCAAGCCACCTCGGCGGCCCTGAGCTAGAGTTCTCTGCAGGGCTGGACTGGGTCACTGTTCCAAATGTGGTCCTTGGGCTGACAGCAGGGGCCGCACCCTCTGAGCACCTGCGGGAGAGGCAGACGCACCTGTCCTGCAGGATATCTGGATGTCTTTCCATTCGCTGGAATTTAATGTCCCTGGCCTGGAGTTTGAGTTGTCCCACATTCTCAAGGCGAGTCAGGTAATGTTCTGGTTCTGAGCTCTCCTGAAACCTCAGGGGCAGGCATTTCACCCTCTGCCACCTGCAGGTGGCGCCTGGGTTGCCTGCTGCCGGCCAACACTGCCCTCGGCCTTGAGGTGGGCTATCAGCTGCTGCATGACTCCCCACTGCCCACAGAATTGGGTGGGTTAGACAGGGGACGGCCCCATCTTCTCCTAGGCTGCGCCAGCAATTCGTGGGGGCTGGCAATGTGGCCATCTGTAAGCTGCCCCTGCTCCCAGTTAAAGAATCCCCGGGTTCACCCGACTAGACTTGGGTGGAGGGTCTGCTCTTGGCACGGGATCTGGGGTGAGCAGTCAACGCCTGGCTGCAGAGACTGAACCTTCTCCACCAGTGGGGGGTGGTACCCTCCCTCTGGCTCCTTCTCCTGGTGATCTTCCTTTTAGGGCTGGGCCCCCTGATGTGCCCCATCTCAGATGAGAACCATCTGAGCTTGTGATTCGAGGTGGCAGTTGTGTTAGTGGTGGGAGACAGCTTCCCTGCTGGGCATGCAGCTTTCAAGGGTTTTACCCCTGGGTGGTATGGCAGCCCTGATGAAGGAGGGGAGAGGAAGGGTACGAGGCTTTCAACATGGTTGGGGACTCCCATAAGGTCTTTGAACCTCATCCCAAGGGCCTCCTTAATACCCCTGATCTGGGTGATTTAAGGGGGGAAACAAAAATTAAAAAATAAGTTTTTTTCTTTCAAAGCATCTTTTAAAGCCGACCTTCTGTCTCCTTCTAGGGTAGAGCACTGTCTCGCTGAATGACAGGCCCTGGTGCCGAGGAATCGGCTCGTCGGGCTCCCGCCCGAGGCCACAGCCCTCCCCAGCACCGGGGCTTACAGGATCCTTTGATCAGGCGGGAGTCGACCTTGCGCTCCCGGGCGCTCCAAGGACACCGGGTCGGGAGGACAGTGACGCCGACGGCCTGCAGAGGGCGCGCGTGCACAGCGAGCCGAGAGCACTGCGGCCGGCGCAGCCCGCAGACGGTTCCAGAAGGGGTGCGGGGAGGGCGGCTGGAGGGCTTTGCCCGAGATGCTGCCCACCTGACAGCCCGTCTCGGTGCATGCATTGGCTCTTCCGGAAAGGAGCAAGTTTAGGAACACGGGGGGCCAGTGGGTCCCGCCAGGAGTGCAGGCTGGGTGCCGGCCTCCAGCCGCAGACCCCTGGTACACGGCGGCCTTCAGTGCCCTTGGCAGCCCCTCCATCCGCTCTTTGCCGAAGCCCCCCATCCGCTCCGCTGTGCCCCCACCCCGTCCTGAGCATCCCGCCTGTGGCTCCCCGCACCCCTGCGGGGCTGCTCTCAGTTTCCAGCCCCTCCCCACCCTGGCAGGGGTGGTGCCAAGGCCTGTGCAAGTAACGGTTGCCCCGAAATTTGTGAGTCCTGTGAGGTGGGGAGAGAGAGCTGGCCTGTGCGTGTGTGTGTGTGTGTGTGTGTGTATTTATTTTGTGTGTATGTGTGCATGTGCCTTGAGGTCAGAGAACAGCTTTCAGGAGTGGGCACTCCCACTGTGCTGAGACAGAGACTCTTTTATTTTAAATTTATTTATTCACTCAGTTCTTTTAGCGGTTCGCACATGAATACAGAGACTTTATATCATTCTCCCCTTATTGCCCATCCCACCCCCCTCCCTTTCTCACTACACTTCTTCTTCCCAGCCAGTCTCCTTCCTGCTTTCATGTTGCATGTGTGACCCCCTGAGTTTCCCCGGGTGCCTTTGATGGCAGTGTACCTGAGCACTAGCTGGCATGGAGCACATCAAGGGAGAAGCCACTGAGGAAGTCGGCTCCCCTTCCGGCCCGACACGGGGTCTCTGGCCATTTCTGCTGCTCTGTAGGCTCCCCACAGAATCTCCTGTCTCTGTCTCCCATCTCGGGACGTCCCTACTGCTGGGCTTACAGACACAGTCCACCACATCTGTCTTTCCATGGGGGTCCCAGGAATGGAACTCAGCTCATCCACTTGTGTAGCAATCTCCTTTGCTCACTGAGCCATCTCTTGGACCCAAGCTGTGGTATTTATATCTATCTATCTATCTATTTATTTATTAAACTGGGCAGGCATATCAGAATAAACTCTTGGCTGGAGAGGTGACTCAGGGGTTAAGCCTCTGCCTCACAAGCAGGACCTGAGTTCAAATCTCAGATCCCACGTTAAAAACATCAGTTAGAAATGGTGCTGGTCTGCACTTCTGGTCTTGGAAGGCAGAGCCTGAGAAACCCCTGAGCAACGCAAAACACAGGTAGGACAATCTTGGATGATTCCCAGTATGATGCTTGGGCCTCCACAGGCACACACAGTGCCCTCTGATACACAGACTCTCTCTGTCTGTCTCTGTCTGTCTCTGTCTCTGTCTCTCTCTCATACACACACACACAGGAACAAACAGAACTTAAAAAAAACAATCTGCACATTTTGCCCGCCTGGGACGCTTGCAGTCCAGGGAGGACACACTGCTCCCCAGGAGGAGACATCCAATACCCATCAGGATGGAGCCAAGGGCGGTGCAAGAACAGCAAAATTGAAAAAAAAAAAACATAATTCAGAACCATCAGAGACCCTACATTAACCACCTGGAACCAGACCAGCCTAATCTCTCCCCACCCTAAAGCTCAGGGAAATTTGTGGAAGAGGGGGCGATAAGATTGTAAGAGCCTAAAGATGGGGAGGACCAATGATGCGCAAGATACTCCACACACGTTAGGGCCGAAGTAACCATAACAGGACTTTGCATGACCAGAGCAATGACTGGCATAGCATTGACCCCCCCCCCCAAAGTCTAGCATGGATCACAGAAACTAAGATCTTTAGAAGCAAGGGATTAACAGCTATAATAGTGTTCCTGTACTAAAGGGGAACACAAGAAAGGGCTCTAGGCAAAGCTACTGAATCCTTATACCTCATCAGAGAGGTGGATGCAGAGGGAAGTTTGACATGCACACTAAAGGATGCTCCAGGGAGGGGGGGAGGGGGCACTGAGAGAAAGGGGGGGAAGGAAGGGGAAAAGTGGGGGAGGGAGCAAGGGGGTCCGGGGAGGGGGGTAAGAGGGAGGGGACCGGAGTACCTATTAAGTTTGTATGAGTGGAAAAAATAAATTAATTTAAAAAAATCTGCAGATGCTCCTGCCCTGCTCACTGAGGCAGAGAATGGGAGGCGTGGCTGCGTTTTCAAAGCTCACCCAGCTCTGACGCACAGCTCCGGCTGCTAGTACAGTTTTATTTCTTGAAAGTCCCCTGCGGACACCTGTCCCCTGCTCCCATCCCGCCAGCCTGGCCAGGCCACAGCGCGCTGCTAAGCCAGGAGCTGGGGATTATCTGTGGCCCTTCGGGGACTCCAGCAGCTGGAAACACCTCCAGACCCAGTTGCCTCCCCCAGGGGGAAACAACAGTAGAGGCTTCTCTCTTTCTGCAGGGGTGGCTTTTGTCTGGAATTTTCCATGCTCAATTTCTAAGTAAAGAACAATAAAGACCACGTTGAAATGCCACCTGTCATATTTACTTGCTGGTCCTCCCTACCTTCTCTCTCTCTCTCTTTCTCTGTGTGTGTGTGTGTGTGTGTGTGTGTGTGTGTGTGTGTGTGTGTGTGTTTTAAAAAGGGTAAAAGAATAATTAAGTTACTCATTTGACTTGCTTTAAAAGCACACCTTGTTCTAATAAAATAAAATATAAATAAAATAACTTTAGAACACGCGTTCACGTTCCTCCCTGGCATCATTTAGAAGGGCCACAAAAATCTGACCTTGTGCCCGTAGGAAGCTGTGAGGTGTGGGGAAAACAAGCCCGGGCCTCTCTGTCCAGCCATGCTTGATTTGTGTGCTAGTCAGGGAGCCAGTGGAAGAGCAGGGAGGTGCATTGCATGGTGGTCAGAAAGTAGAGAGAAGTACAGGAAGAGGCTGGGGCCACACGCAGCTTCCGGACCCACGCGAGAACACACTCACAGTGACCCACTTCCTCCCTCTGGGCCCACCTCCTCCTCTCCCCTCCTTAGTAGCCCTCATAGGATGAGTCCAGCAAGGGGGGTGGATCTACCCATTAATGGTCAGAGACCAATCACCCCTGAAGATTCACCACAGCTGTACCTTGGGGTACAGCATCAAATGAACTATCACAGTTAACTGTGACAACCGGGGAGCCAAACTCCCCACTCTCCTCCTCCTTCCTTCTCTCTCTCCCCTCCTCCTTCCTTCTCCCTTCCCCACTCTCTCCTCCTCCCTTTTCTCCCTCCCTTCCTCTCCCCTCCCCACTCTCTCCTCCTCCTCCCTTTTCTCCCTCCCCTCCCCTCCTTCCCTCTCCCCTCCGTTCTTTCCACTCTCTTCATCTCTCCCATCTCCCCTCTCCCCTCCACAGAGTCAACACTGAGCTCACAATGTCCCCTCATATGTGTGGATAAAACAACTCAGTCCTTCCACGGGGCCCTCACACCCCTCCACCCACAGGAAGAATAATCTTCTCTTCCTGGACTTCAGAGGCTGGGACGCTCTGCTTTCCCAGAATCCTCAGCAACACACTCCTCTCACCCTTGATCTTGCTCATCCAATCAGGTTATGGCCCTGACCAGCCAGTCACCCTGGTCTGAGGGATCCTGGTTCTCTCTGGCCAGGGCTGGTGCTGCTGCCCCCCCCCACACCTCCTATTGTATCTCTCAAATCAGGAGCCAGAATGAACCTGTCCTTAAGGTACTTCTTCTCTGGTGTTTGAAAGATAAAGTAACTAATGCACACATCTGTGTGTCATCAATCAACCATCTAACATCGGTCTCTCTGTCATGTATCTGTCAATCATCTGTCATCTATCACGTACATGCATCTATTGTCCGTCATTTACCTATGCATCTGCCTATCTCTCTCAGCAATTCTGAATGTTGCCGATAAATTCACACTCAAACACTTTAGGGAACAAGACATTTTATTCTGGCTTACGATTGTCCAATTATATAGTTCTTACTCCAGCTTGACAGGAGAGCTCACACCAGCACCAGGGGCTGAGGGAACTGGCCGCACCATCTCCACAGGACTATCGAAAGCGGGCAGACTTCTCTTGCCAGGCAGCACGTCTGACCAAGTATGCCAAAGAATGCCAACTTCCTTAACCAGCTCCTTCTTAACCTCCTGCCCAGGGACTAGTCCCATAGGCTGCATCTTCCCATCAGTCAGACAATCTCCTGCAGGCTTGCTACTGACACTTTACAACTGTGCCCAGAGCTCCAGCCATAATTCCCAAGTTGACCACAGTAGCTATCAACCACACTACCCACCACCCATCTGCCTGTCGTTTATCAATCTGTTATCTACACATTCACATTTTTATTCTTCCTTCTCTCATCATCATTCTCTCTCTTTCTTTCTCTCTCTCTCTGTCTGTCCCTCTGTCCTTCCCCTTATCCATTCAGCATCCCAAGAGCCTCTGACCACAGGACTTAAGTAACCGAGTCAGAGGTCAGTGACTCCTTATCAGAATCCGGAAGCAGAGAGGACTGGCTGATTTGGGAAAAGGATTCTCTGTTGCTCCTTTCCACATTTTAACTCAAAAGCATTTGTTTACCATATTCCCAGTGTCCTTAGGGATTAAAAGAGGTGCCCGCTCTCACGCCAACAAGGGAAGGGAGACTGGCATCCAGGCATCCTGAATTGACTCCCACAGACTCACATGCCAAACCCTCAGTCTCAGCCTTGGGGGCTATTTTGAAAGTTTGGAGGTGCTCAGTGGTGGGGCCTGACCCCCTGAGGATAATCTAGGGGCCTTCGATGGGTCATACATGCCCCCTGGTTCCGCCCACTGGCCGTTTCCTGGTAAGTGAAAGCTTAAGCCCCATGCTGGCACCGCGGACACCACACACACCCCGTGATGTCCCCATTGCTGTGAACCCAGATAAACCTTTTCGTCTTTAAAATGTTTTCTCCCAGGTGTTTGGTCACACCAATGCAAAAGTAACCACTCACTTGCATCTTGGGACACACACACACCACACACACACACACACACACACACACACACACACACACACACTTGGCCTTGTTTATGCCTCCCTGTGGTTATGAATTACTGAGGCTACTTTGGATCTGACTGTAAATATGGCACCGTCTTCTACTTGGTGCGCCCCAGGCTGGGCTCCAGGAGGCTGGTAAGGTAGGCCTCTGCTATGGTCCCCAAAAACCATGTGTGTAATGTTTACTTTTATTATTATTTATTATTTATTCAATTGTGCGTGTGTGCGTGTGTGCGTGTGTGTGTGTGTGTGTGTGTGTGTGTGTGTGTGTGTAGAACCATGGGCGAATTCAGGAACCACCATGGACGCCTCCACCTCCACCTCCTCATTTACTCTGCCCCGGGATTCACAGGCTCCGTCCTACCAGGACCAGAAACGCAGACCGCCCCGCTTCCGCCCAGCGTCTATATGTGGGGTCTAGGATCCGAACTCAGGACCTTCTGCTTCCAAGGCAGAGGCTTAACCCCTGAGCCACCTCTCCAGCCCCTGTAATGTTTACTTTTAACTGTTGCTGTGAGAGAACACCCAAGGTGGAACAACTTAAGGGAGAAAGGGAGATTTATTCAACTTACAGCTTCAGAGGGGAGAAACAGACTTTCATGGCAGAGGTAACACGGCTGGTGGCTGAAGCTGGCAGGCTAAGTCACCCATCCACGTGGTCGAAGGCTGGAGGATTCCTGGAAAGTCTCTCTTCTTCCCAGTCTCCAGTTCTGCGGCTCCGCTCTTTTTATCTAGTCCGTTCCTGGGAGGTTCCGATGAGATCTAGGGAGGTTCCAATGGAATCTAGGGCCGGTCTTTGTATTGTAAGTGTATGGATCCAGACAATCTCTTCAGGTGGTCTCAGCTCATCCTAGTTAATGCCAGGTGTGTCGAGTTGACACCCAGGATTAACTATCGCTATGTATCAGGGGCTCCGTCTCCAGCCTTTGCACACCGAGAAGTGGCAGAACCTCAAGATATGAAGCCTTAGGCTGGGGAGACGGCTCAGTGGTTAAAGCCTCTGCTCATGAGCAAAAGGACCTGAGTTCAGATCCCCAGATCGCACGGGAAAATGCCCAGCAGGTGCATGCCGGCTCCTGGTGGGTGGAGCCTGGGAAGCAAGGCCATAAGGAGGTGGAGCAATCCAGGGATGATTCTCGATGTACCCTTGGACCTCTACAGGCCATCCTCTTCCTTCCTTTCACTTCCTCCCCATGAGCTGAACATACTTGCTTCCCTCAGGCCTCCCCCAGGATGGGCTGCTTCATTGAAGCGCAGAGGAATGGGGTGGGGGGGAGCTATCGTCCAAAACCACAAGCCCAGATTAACCTTTTGGCTTGGCAAATTGATTGTCCCAGGTATTTTTGTCCGTCAGAGAAAGCCGGCCAACACCCCCTTCTGAAAAGCCTGCCGGCGTGGTAAGGTTCTTCACACAGTTAATAAGAAATAAGAGTCATCAAATTGGACTCCGAATTTTTCCCCAAGATTATGCGCCCAGCACAGGTCTGAAACTGACGGCAGGATGGATAATCCTTCCCTTTTATGTACTCGGTGTGGCGTGGGCCACTTCCAGCTGCGAGAGACAGCCTGACCTTTGCAGAGGGCTATAAAAAGAGAGCCCACCTGCCCCTTCCTGTGTGCGCCTTCCATCCACAAAGAAGAGTGCAAGGTGCACAAAGGCAGCCTGGCATTTCAAAGCCCGTGGCCAGAGCCTGGAACGACAGTGAAGATGTTTGGGCCCGAGCACCTGCCGTGGCGGGATGTGATTATGACAGTAGCTGTGGCTGGATGCGAATGTGACAGTAGCTTTGGCCATCGAAGGACATCTTCATTCCCCAGTGTCACAGAGCAGTCAGGCCCTGGGGAGGCGATCCAGAAAGACCAAGGTTCCCAGGAGGGCGGGGTACCAGGTCACAGGAGAGGTTGGCAGTGGAGGGCGGAGAAGTCACATGCCCCTCTGTGCTGGGCTCCGTCTCCGGCAAAGACATTGGCAGTGGGTTTAGCACAAAACATCCCACCTCAGCCCGGCCTCTCTCTGTGGGAAGGGCTGGAGGGAGGCTCCTAGTCGGCAAGGATGGTCGAGCCCACCCTGACGAAGGTGCCCTGGTCCCCTCCTTAAATTTCCTGGAAATCACATAGTTGTGCTGCCTCCGGGAACCCCAGAACCCGGTGCACCTGGCTGTCTTGTGCCAGGAGTGGATACATCACCACAGTTTTCCTGTGGAGCTTAGTGGAAGGCCTTCTCTGGAGACCATGACAAAGGAAAATAGCAATCCTTACAGTCACGGTGTTTGGCTTCCTTCACTGTAACATTACCCCAGGCAACCAGTTTATAGAGAGAAAAGGTGTTTTCTTTTTTAATCTTGGCTCACACTTTTGAACTTTATGTACTGTGTGTGTGTGTGTGTGTGTATCAAAGGGCACTGCATGTCCCTGTGGAGGGCCAGGGGTGGCTTCAGGAATCATCCTGAATTCCTTCTACCTCCTTTTTACTTTGCTCTGGGATTTCCCAGACTCCGCCCATCAGGGCTGAAAAGTGCAGGTTGCCTTCCTTTCTGTCTGGAGTTTTTCTGTCTGGAGTTTTTCCCTCGGACCTGGGATCTGAACTCAGGACCTTCTGCTTGTGGGGCAGCATCTTAACTCCTGGGCCATCTCTCTAGCCTAGCTCACTTTCAGAAGTCTCAGCTCAGCATCAGTGGATCCTGTTCTTCTGGGAGCCTGTGGCTGCTCATCATGGTGGGAACATGTGGCAGAATGAACAGAAAGATGGCTCAGGGGTTAAGCCTTTGTCTCCAAAGAAAAAGGACTTGAATTCCAACCCCCAGATCCCATGAAGAAACGTCGGGCAGAAATAGCAGCAGCCTGCAGTTCTGGCTCCGGAAGGCAGAGCCTGGGAAACCCCAGAGCAAAGCAGTAAGGATGTGGAACAATCCAGAATGATTTCCAAAGTCTCCCTTGGGCCTCCACAGGTATACATACTGAAGTGCCCACTTGTACACACACACACACACACACACACACACACACACACACACACACCCCACCGAGGAGGAGGAAAGTCCATCCCTTTGACTCAACCATTTCCAGTAACATAAAGTCCTCTCACTGAGTTCCGCCTCTTAAAGGTCCAGATCCAAACACCTGTAGTCAAACACCAATGGGGGAGAGTCAGCAGGTTGCATTTCTCGTCAGTCTCACTGCTGGTCACTTATCATCCACTGGATTCAAACAGAGGCCCCGTAACCTTTACATTGTGCTTATCATTGTTTCTCTCCCTCTTTCTCCGCCACCCCTTCTTCCTTCCACGGGTGTCTGTGCAAAGCATAAGTCACAGGGCCAAGTCCACAGAGGCCCTCAAGACTGAAGCCCCGTGACCTAGTGACCTCCCCAAGGATCCCATCTTCTGAAGGTCCCACGGCCTCCACCCCCCCCCCCACTGAGCTCTTGGCGAATGGATCTTTGAGGACCAACCCTCGAAACACATCGTGTACTACAACAGCAAGAAACATCACTCACGCTGCCTAGCCCTTGGCTTCATAAGATGCTCGAATCACATGCTTTGGTTTTAATATTGGAGAAACATCAGACCGTCATAGACGATGAGAAACAGAATACTGACGTCCAGCCGAGAAGCTTGCCAAATTTTACATGTTATTTTCTTCTCACTATTGCCCTGGATATTTTTCCCCCCAAACATCTAGAAAAACTGAAAGAACTGTGTGTTAAGTAGATGTAGGCACCACCTGGCTCCCAGCACTCAGGCGTGCCTGCTAACAGATTGTCTTAGGCCTCTCCATCCATCCTCCTCTCTCTCTCCTTCATTCGCCCATCTTATCACTTGCTGTTTCAGAATCAATTGCTGTGGTCCTACATTTCACCCCTCCACACTCCCACCTTCCTATCACTCACTGAAACCAATACGTACTGATGATGGGTTTGGGAGGTGAAATTGCTAGGCGGAGAGATGCGCAGGATAAAAATGGCCATTCAGAGTTCTGATGAATGTATGACCGAAACTCTGATACTCATATAGTGAAGGCAATTTGAGCTTAATACAATTCTCCTTTTCTAAGTGCTGGCTTTAAAATGGCTCTGTCCACTGGAAATTGAGCCTTATGAAAGATTCTCTTCATGTGTCTTATTTTGTGTCTCCCTTCCCCATCAGATCATAACACCATTAAAGCAGGAGACCAGGAGTTTGGAAAGTAATGTGTGGAGTGTTGAAAGCTATCAATGTGGGAGGTGCAGGTTCAAGTCCCAGCTCTGCCACTTTTTTTTTTAGTATTCAGGCCAGGATCGATCGTACCCTACCTGACCCTGTTTCCACACTTGGCAAAACAGAGACAAAAAGAAACTTCCTTGTCTGGTGGCTCTGGCTGTTGAGGGCTGATCAAAACTGTGTCATAAAAAGTGGCCACAGAGCACCTGTCACCTAAGCAGGAGGCTGCCACCAGCAGACGGGGTGAGGTCTTGTGTCTGTATCTGACATGCAGACATAATGACTTTCTTATTACTTTTCTGAGAGACGGGGCCACTGTGCCCACCAACGTTTTCAGGATCTGGGAATCTGAACCCTTTTTTTAGTGTGATGAGCACTTTACCCATTGAGTCATCTCCCCAAATCTGAAAGATACTATTGTTTCAAATGTGTTGTTTTTTCCTTTAATGATATTATGCATCTTTTTTTTTCTTTTTGAGATAGACTCACTATGTAGTCCAGACTAATGTCAAACTTGATCTTCCTGCTTCAGTGACCAGAATTCTGGGATGATAAGACTTTAGAAAATGGGAAGCAGAGTTGTTGTTTTTTGTTTTGTTTGAGACAGGCTCTGGAGTAGCCCAGGGTGGCCTAGACTGGCTACGTAGTCAAGGCTGACCTTTAACTCCTGAACCTCTGGCTTCCACCTCCCTGGGGCTGGGATTTGCAAGTACAGACCACCACCTTCAGCTTACCCCACCTCCAGCAGGTCTCACTCTGGAGCCCAGGAGAGACTGAACCTGAGGCCAGCCTTCTGCCACAGCCTTCCCAGGCCGAGGATTGCAGGCATGCACCCCCACACCCTGCACCCCCACACCCTGTACCCCCACACTCTGCTCCCAGATCTCTCACACTCAATTGCTAATCATCGAGTGACTGACTGAGAAGACTCTCATCTCAGAAGCCCACATTGAAGAGCTTTTCCCTAGAGAAGGCTCGTCCTCTGCATTTCAGAGACCATCACTGTGAATAATGAACCAGACATCAAAGGCAGGCTTTGGCCTGGTTGACATGCAAGGGCAGAGAGAGAGAGAGAAAGGATAGCGAGAGAGAGAGAGAGAGAGAGAGAGAGAGAGAGAGAGAGAGAGAGAGAGAGAGAGAGGTTGAGCACACACTAACAAGTCTGCATGGAAATTCAGTGGAGACAAAAGGGCCCCATTAGATCCCAGGCCAGGCATGTGCAGTATGAGCCCCAAGTGACT
Source organism: Typhlomys cinereus (assembly GCA_023101885.1). Taxonomy (NCBI): domain Eukaryota; kingdom Metazoa; phylum Chordata; class Mammalia; order Rodentia; family Platacanthomyidae; genus Typhlomys; species Typhlomys cinereus. The sequence continues at coordinate 77,432 of JALPQD010000480.1, read as the reverse complement.
AGGAACCAGGGCATCCAGGCCCCCACCAGTGCAGGTCCCTCAGTTTAGAATCCTTTCCTGGACACTCACCTCTCACTGACATTGTCTGGTGGCGTCACGGTGAGAGAATTAGACAGTCATTAAATTTCTGGCCAACACAACCAAAGAGAATCCGAAGGGACATAAAAACCATGAAGATCACAGCAGCTGCCCCCAAAGACTTCGTTCATGCAGCACCCACAGGAAAAGAAGTCTGCCCATTTGTGCAGCGTCTGGGGTAGGACTTACCCTGGCTCATGTAGCGCCCGGGGGGCATCATCTGAGAGCCTCCTGGCAGCCTCTCTGGACACCAAGAAGTCTCCCTGATTGCTCTCTTTCCAATACAGCTAGCGGACCAGGGTTCCTAGGGAACCAGACACGCCTTTGCATCTCCCATCACACTTCACTCGTGCCCCCCCCCATCCGCTACAAGGAAGAGACACATTCTTGTGATCGCAGAGTCCGAAGGGAATTAGAAGGATCATGGGAATCAGGGCAGCAGCAGCGCCGTCAATCCCAAAGAGATCCGGAAGCTCCAGAGGCTCCGCAGCAGCCTGGCTCCCCCACAACAACTGGATCACAGTTCCCCACTCTCCTGACTCCCCCCCCCCAGCCAAATTCTGTGATCCTGGGACTTTGCCCTCGCTTAAAGCTTTTCTGTCCAGTTCAGAGTCCTGTCTAGAGAAGATTAGCTTTGGCAATGTTATGTGGCCCCTCTTGTTACTGGCTTCTCTGGGCCAGGCACACAAGTGTGTTTTAAACTATCTGCAAACACTTGGCATCCCTTGGTCAGGAAATGCCACTGATGGGCTGTTCCCTCTGAGCAGCGTCCAAGGCCGGAGCAAGGGTGACCTGCATGGCACGTGAGCTGTAGACTGGTTTTGCGCTATGACTCACGTAGCCCACACTGGCCAGGAGCTCAAGATGTAGCTGAGGGTGACCTTGAACTCCTGATCCTCCTGCCTCTTACCTCTCCAGTGCTGCGACTATAGGCACATGCCACCATGTTTGATTTCTACAGTGTTGGGCCTCAAACCCCGATCTTCATGCATGCTAGGCAAGCGTCTGCCTACCAGTTGATCTCCAGTTCTCACCAGAAACTTTAAGAAATGCACCAGTGGGGCTGGAGGTGACTCAGGGGTTAAGCCTCTGCCTTGCAGGCAGAGGGTCCTGAGTTCGGATCCCAGATCCCACATATAGACACCAGGAGGAAGCGGGGGCGGCCTGCGCTTCTGGTCCTGGTAGGGCGGAGCCTGTGAATCCCGGGGCAGAAGGAGGTAGAGGCGTCCATGGTGGTTCCCGATTCGTCCGTGGTTCTACATACACACAGACACACATGCGCACGCACACACACACAGACACACATGCGCACGCACATACATATGCACACAACACACTTGAATAAATAATAATAATAATAATAATAATAAAAAGAAATGCACCAGTGGATGATCCGTCTCAGACAGTTCCAGAGTGACTGGGGGTGGTGTTCTATATATGTCAACAGCGGAACTTCCAGAAAAGTCTCCTAAACCACAACACAGAGACAACCACCAAAGGGACTGTCAGCTCAGGGACCACCAGGGAGCAGAATCAGGGTTGCTCCAATAGGGGCTTCAGACTGACTGCCATCAGCTAACAAAACATATGCGCCCTCCCCCACGCACATACCATAGACTGTGGGGAGTGAGTGTTTTGCTTTTTCTCTATGAAGACTGAAACTTCTAGAAGCTACAGCAAAAGGGCTGTGAGGCAGAGCCATGACGCCCACTTGCAAACTACTTCAGGCTTTCAGGCGACAGACACCCAGGCCAGAACTCTGTTCCCACAATGCATGTTGCTGACCAGCTGCAAGCACTTCTCTGAGTTTCTACCACTCAAGCTCTTCTGTTCATTCATGCATCCACTCGACAAACCTCCCTCAAGTACCGAGTGTGGCATGAGCCGCTGGGAACATGACAGTGAGTGTGGCAAAGTCTCTGCCTTCAGGACCTTCATCCTGAGGGCTGGGAATATGGCTCAGGATTGAGTTCCCATCCTCAGGTCCTACCTAAAAATGCAGACAAATATGGCCGAGCTGGGAAACCCTAGAGCAAAGCAGTAAGGAGCTAGAGCAATCCAGGATGATTCCTGGTGCCACCCTGGGGCCTCCACAGGCACACACACTCAAGCGTCCTCTTGTACACACATACACCCACCTTATGGCAAAACATACACACGGACAACATGCACACACACACACACACACACACACACACACACACACACACACACACAAGATCTTCATCCCTTGGTGAGAGAGATGGACCCACCCAGAAATCCACATGCCTTTCCAGAATGCTCTGTGCTGTCCTTCAAAACCCTTTTCAGTGTTTCGAGGAGTAGAGCACCCGAGGTTAAGGCTCAGCTCCAGTCATTTCTGCCCCATGTGGGATCTTGGGCTAGTTTCTTGCCCTCTCGGCTGGGTGCTGTGGCCCGCCGCATCCCGGGCGATGCTGCACAGGGGCCAGGGCAAGCCTCATGGGGGAAATGCTCCCTGGGCAAGCCTGAGGCTCCAGTTCATGGTGAGGAGGCGGAGGGAGGACCATCCCTAGCGCTCACAGGCAAGGCCTGCTCCAGGTTCAGCCAACAAGCATTGCACAGCGCTTTCTGTCTCGCGACTACACCCTGTCTTCTTTGTAACCAACGCCCTGACCTAACCTAAGGTTGTGATGTAGCAGTCTGAAACACTGCATGCATCCTGGAGGGACACTCAACAGACCAGCCAGTAAACATCCTGCACGTCTCAGGAAGTTCTTAAAACTAACAGGATTCACTCCCCACCCCACCGCCAACTCTGAGATGAAGAAAGCAGTAAACAGCTCCCCCCTCCCCCCACCCCAGTCCAGCAATATGGCGGAGACTGTTCAGCTGCACTGGCTGTAAGGTCTACAGAGAGCTCCGGGGGTGCAGCTTACACAAGCGTCACCCGTGTTGGCGTGGGCTTTCATCCATCGCTGCCTCTGAGTCATCCCTACTCCTGTAAGTAACCCCCCCAAACACCTGTGAGTAACCCCAATACAATAGTTGGTTCTCCCAAGTGGGACTGTAGTGTAGTCATTACTTGGATGGGTCACCCCAATGTGGGGTGAATAAATGTTTGTGTGACGCCCCCTCAGGGAAAGCATCACACAGAAAAGTGCAGTGATGGAGGAAGATGCCCAGTGTCCGCCTCTGGCCCTGTGTAGAAACATGACAGTTTCACCTGTCCCAGAGATGAGAACACTGGTGGCCTCCCTTGAGTCAGTACAGCTTAGCCTGTGATTGACAAGAGCCATCCCCAGGAAACTGATTCACCTAAAGATACCGTTAAAGAGACAGGAGGAGCAATTATCCCCTTAATGAGATCTTGCATTATGATAAGAGGTAGGGGGAGCCCAGAGCTGTCCTTAAAGTGACAGCAGAAAAGGTGCAAAGAGTTCCGGACACATCCAACCGCTCCCTCCCCTCCCCTGCCCCGAACAGGTGTTACCTGACAGGCCACAGGAAGAACCCCTCCCCCCACCAGCTGCTTCCTTCTGGCTGCAGTCTGGCCTGACAAAGGCTGTTAAAAGCGAGGAGACTGTTCCTACCCTTCTTCTTGCTTCTCCTGTGACATCGTGGGGGATGAGGATGGAAGACTTTGTTCGAGGAGGACCTGTTTGGGGCCACAAGATAGCTCAGCAGGTAAGGCGCCTGCTGGCAGATCTGGTGACCTGAGTTCGATCCCTAGAACCCCACATAGTGAAAGGAGACAACTGACTTCCTAAAGTTGTCCTCTGACCTCCACCCAAGCACTAGGTCATACCTGTGTTCTCAATCTTTCTCTCTCTCTCTCTCTAAGTGCATAAATAAAACATCTAGAAAGGGAGGACCTGTTCGAGGACTGACTTGGGTTGGGATGGACTTTTGCTTTCCCTGTTTGACTACTCTCCCCTGATTGGTCCTTCTTTGATGCTTCCTTTGCATACACATACACCCACCAACTATGGCCTGTCTGAGACTATATGAATGAGCCCCTCCACATTTAGAGTCTGGTTTCCAGAGACCATCTTCAGATTGTTCTTTGCAGAAAGACAGAGAAGCCTGCAAGAATGTTCCTGGCTTGAAACTCCCCAAACACGGACTGGTGGGAGGCTCGCCTGCCCCAACACGTGACCTCTCAGGGGTGTTTCTGACTCCTCTCGGTTGGCATCCCAAGGCCTGGCTGAAAGGACAGCTGTGATGCTTGCGGAGCTGTGGCACATGTGTCAAGCTCTCAGCTAACGTCCCTCTGCTGCGCGAGTCCACATCTCTCTGTGCAATTCGCGTTTCTATTCCCATGTGGCTGCCTGCTTTCCCATGCAAAATGTCATTCCTGCATGGTGAATCAAATTTCTTGTTCGCCCTTCACAGCCTGCCCGCTGCATCCCTGGAGGCAGGATGGATGAAGACCAGTTAGGGTGAAGAGGGTTGTGCCCAGATTTCTGAATCCCAAGAGACCACCATGGAACCAACACCGATGTAATCACATGAGGGCCTTTTTTTTCAAGCTCCAACTGGACTCTCACCGTCACTGACGCAGCAGATCTGGAATGAGAGCCTCGAGTCTTTGTTCAGCAAAGTTTTTTATAGTGGCTACTTCTAGGAGAAGGGGCTTCTTACCTAGCAGATACATGATTGGGTAAACAGAAGCAGAAATAGTGTTGGCGAGTGGAAATTGGTCAGGTCCGTCCACCTACTAACTCTAATACCTCCTACATTACTTATGGTCTTTGGAATTTCTCGAGTAACCAATGGCTTGCTTCCAACTGGACAGTTCCACCTACTCGGTTCATAATCTTTACACATTATCATTCAAGGCTGTCCTCCCAGCTAGTGGCAGCTCCGGAGCGTAAAGTATTCTCTAATTTGGAGCCAACTGTTTGTGGCTAGAGTTACATATACCAGTCAGACAGTCTCTCTGGTGTTTCTTGGCGTGAACAAGTACAAAATGGGAACCTATATAAAATGGCATTTCTTAGTTCAGTTCCCACAAAGTGAAGGGACACAGAAGCCGCCATCTTTATCCAAGACCAGCAAGATGGCATCTGTTTTCCACTGACACTCCCTCAGAGACAGAAGAGGTGGGTAGAGAGGGTCATTGGATCCTCAACTGGAATTCAGGCCCTGCTTGGAGTCCTTCCCAGCCGTTAGTGTGTGATTCTCCCCTAATTACGCGTCAGCGCATGTGCCCTTGAGGTCAGGGTGGGTACATTGGCTATGGAAGGTTAACTGAAAGGGACTCCATCTATGCAGCTGTGGGGAAGCCACAGCCATGCTGGGGTGGGTTTTCTGGTGACATAGCTGTCCCTGCTCCCCTAAGTAACCCACACCCCTATTCCTGTAAGTAGCCCCTAATAAACTCTGTCTCGCCAAGTTGGACCTCGGTGTACTCATTACCCTGGTCTATCATGGAAGACCATCCAGACTGGAAAGATGGTTGTGTATGTCTCCCCAGGAAAAGTATTCACACACCACCATCTTGCTCACCTTCCCAGAAACCCCCCAGCTCAGAGACCTGTGGAAGCTTCCAGAACTTCTGCCATGCAGTACTGCTACAGCTTTCCATGTTTTGAGTTCTGAACTCAAAAAGCCCAATGTTTTCCTTCCCTTTCTTTGTCTTTTCCTAGACAGGCTTCCCTGGCAGGCACTCTGGCCTTTCCCGCTGTCTCTCTGAGAATTCTCCCCACCAGCCCAACTCCTCCGCCCTGTGGCTGTTTGCCCGCGTCCGTGTTTGACTCAAAGGGCATGACTTCCTCTCTCATCTTCCTCTTCCTGCCAGCCACCAGGATTTTCAACCCTCCTGCCTGTAAGGTATAAATGTCAGCTAGAGTCCCCAGCATGCCATGCCGCAGACAAGGGATAGAGGAAGCCTATTCATCATTTCATGACGACATGGGCTAATCCTCAAAGGGAAAAACAACATCTGAGGGAGAGGTGAAGTATTTATAGTCCTTGGGCTTATGGGCAGGGTGAAGGACAAGGGAGTGAGCTATTAGCCTCTACCCTAGCCCTTGCCTCCATGAGCTATGTGACTAGGGATCATGTAACAGCTGATTGGCCATTAGCGGACAGTGACCCGCAAGCAGAACTTCTGCCTTGAAGGTGGGGACTAGAGGAAAGGGAATCAATGGATCACTGCCCTATTGCTTTTCCTCTCAAACTCTAATGAACGGTCCTCAGGCTCCTTAGCTTTATTGAGTGGTGTTTTCCTCTGAGCGTAGCTTAATGCCATCTTAGACTTTGCCCCCTCTAACCTAAGGAGGGTTGTGGTGTAAGGAAATGAATCACCCATCCTGAAGGAAGACTCCGCAAGCAAGCAGCAATTTAGGCCCAGGAGGTTCCTGAAACTAACAAGATTCCCAGGGTAGGGGGTGGAGGGAAGTGTCTCCTTCAACCTAGGAAAAACAACACAGGATGGTGAGGAGGAGACTGGAAAAGATGCTGAGGTGCCTGGCCGGGCAGTCAGAAGGAGGCTCTCCTGGGGGCCAGAGAGCTGCAGGACTGCAGCTTGGGAGGGTCTCAGCCTTGTTGCGTGGGCTTTCTAGAGATGCAGCTGCCTTGGAGTCGTCCCTGCTCCTGTAGGAACCCTCTCTCCTACTCCTTCAAGTAACCCTAATAAACTCAGTGCTTCATCAAGTTGGGCCTTGGTGTAATTGTTACTTTGATCCACTGTCAAATGTCTGGGGTGGATAGATGGCTGTTTGCCATTTTCCCAGGAAAAATGTCACACAAAACAAGCTTTTTTTTTTTAAGTTCCTTGAAAAGAAATGTATTAAGAACCTAAACAGGGGACCTCAAATTCCCTGGTGACATCTCCCATTGTCTGCTTAGGATCTTCTCTCCCCCTCTTCTGTCCCCCTGCCTTTCTGAGGGAAGGAGTATCTCCACCCCCTTCCTCCTGTTGCTCTCTACATTCTTCCACGGCTGAGCCTCTGGGATATCAGAAGTGTGTGTATTTGCTGAGCTATTAAAGGAAATAGTGGCCTTCATCAAATATTAAAGTCAAGAAGACTTTCAATGAAACTGTTACCCAAAGCCTAAGAAGCAGTGCTCCCCTTTATCCACCCAATGTGGACCTTTTCATTTGGTAAGCTCAGAGTGCCTTCTCTTCCTTCGCATCCCCTCTGTCTGGCACGTTTGAGAACCCGTCGATGTGAGAGTACGGAAGGACGGTACGCATGGGCTTGGGGTGAAGTTGTCCCAGGCGTGGTCCTTGTGTGCCCAGAGGTCTTTGGTGGCATCAATAATAGGACAACTGATTAGAATTCAGGAAACTGGTACCATCCACAGCATTTACCCAACAAAGTGGGGTGAACAGGGGCCCCTTTCTCATTGCTGTGACCAAATATCTAAGAAAAACAAGGGCAGAAGGGTTTGTTGTGACTCCTTGTTTGAGGGTATAGTTCATCATGGGGGGCATGGGCAAGGGCTGTGTGCTCGCGTCTGGGCAGTTCAGGAAGTAGAGAGGGAGGAAAGTTGGCATTCAGTTGGCTTCCTCCTCTTCCCTCTACTTTTTTTCAGTCCAAGACCCTACTCCATGGGATGGTACCACCTGCATTCAGTATAGGTCTTCCCTCCTCCGGAACCTCTCTGAAATGCCCTCATGGGTACAGATGCCTCTTCCTAGGCATCGTATGGTATGGTGGTTTTCTTTTTTTTTCTTTCTCCCACATTTAATTTTTACTTTTTTCCCAATGATACAAGCTCAATAAGTACCCCCGTCCTCTCCTTCCTTCCACTCCTCCCAGTCCCCCCTTACGCTCTCCCCCCTTTTCCCCTTCCATCCCCTGGAGCATCCTTTTGTGTGAATGCCAAACCTCCCTCTGAGTCCTCCACCCTAATGAGGTTTAAGGACTCAGTAGCATAGCCCGGAGGCCCTTCTTGGGCTCTACAATATGGGAACTCTATTATGACTTTTAAAAAATTTTTTTATTTATTCAATTGTGTGTGTGTGTCTATGTGTGTGTGTGTATGTGTGTGTAGAACCACGGGCGAATTCCGGAACTACCATGGACCACCTCCGCCTCCTCGTTTTCTCTGCCCCGGGATTCACAGGCTCCGCCCTACCAGGACCAGAAACGCAGGCCGACCCCCACCCCCTTCTGCCTGGCGTCTATACGTGGGGTCTAGGATGCGAACTCAGGACCTTCCGCCTGCAAAGCAGAGGCTTAACCCCTGAGCCACCTCTCCAGCCCTCTATTATGACTGTTAATCCCTTGCCTCTAAGGATCCGATTACCTGTGATCCATGCTAGACTTTGGGGGGTCGTTGACACGTCAGTCATTGTGCAGGTCATGAAAAGTCCGAATATGGCTACTGCAGCCCTAACTAGTGTGGAGTATCTTGCATATCGTTGGTCCTCCTCATCTTTAGGCTCTTATAATCTTGCTACCCCCTCTTCCGCAGGTTCCCTGAGCTTTAGGATCGGGAGAGATTTGGCTGGTCTGGTTCCAGGTGATAAATGTAGGGCCTTTGGTGTTCTGATTATGGTTTGTTGTTTTCAGTTTCGCTTTTTCTACACCGCCCTTAGCTCCATCCTGATTGGCATTGAAGGTCACCTCCTGAGGAGCAGAGTCTGCCCTGGTCTGGGTCCAGGACAGAAAGTGTGTTTTTTTGTTTGTTTTTTTTTCTTAGGCATAACACAGTATCATCCTAGACTTGGCTCCTGATCTAACTTAAGGAGGATGTTGTATAGTAATTTGAAACAATCAGTCTTGAAGGAAGGCTGGGGAAATAAACAAATGTTATTTTTAGGGAGTTTCTGAAACTGACAAGACTGTAGGGGGCAAGGGTCTCCCCAAGGTGAAGAAAGTAAGCATCTGCTGGGGGGGGTGAGTGGGGGGGTGAGTGTGGGAGGGGCCTGAATAGCCCTGCAATCAGGAGGAGACTCTGAGGGGATGAGTTGGTGGCAATTCTTAGGTCTCTAGGGACACAGGCTCCGTAAGGTTCACCCATGCTTGGATGGGCTTTCGGGGTGTAGCTGCTTTTGAGTCATCCCTGTTACTATAAATAGCCCTCATCCCTACTCCTGTTTAAATAGCCCCAATAAACTCACTGGTTTACCAAATTGGGCGTTGACACACTCATTACTTTGGTCTGTTGCTGAATTTCTACCCGGGGAGGAGAGATGTTTGTGTGGCATGTCCCCCAGAAAAGTGTGGCGCCCAGGGGATTCCAAGTCCAGTCATATCGACAATGAAGATCACCTGTCATACTGCCACTTTGAGTGTGGCCCGTTTTGGAAAATGGATCTTGGTAGATAGAATTAACTTAAAGGTCTTTAAATTAAGAATTCTCTCCTTTTGTGTGTGCGTATGGGTGTGTGTTCGTATGGCTCTGTGTAGAAGAGTATACTTGAGTGTGTAGGCCTATGGAGGCCCAAGAGTTACTCTATGAATCATTCCGGATTGTTCTACTTCCTTTTTGTTTTGCTCTGGGGTTTCCCAGGTTCCACCTGCCAAGGCCAAAATTTGCAGACCACCACCATATCCACTTGGCATTTTTTCTATGGGATCTGGGGATCTGAACTCAGGGGCTTTTGTTTGCTTATCTGTGAGGCAGAGGCTTTAACCCTTCAGCCCTCTCTCCAGCCCAACTTAGGAATTCTTTTTTTTTTGTTATTCAATTGTGCATGTATGCGTGTGTGCGCGCATGTGTATGTATGTGTGTGTGTGTGTGAGAACTACAGACGAATTCGGGAACCACCATGGACCACCTCCACTTCCTCCTTGTTTACTCTGTCCCAGGATTCACAGGCTCCGCCCTACCAGGACCAGAAACACAGGCCACCCTTGCCTCCACCCGGCATCTACACGTGGGGTCTAGGATCCGAACTCAGAACCTTCCGCCTGCAAGACAGAGGCTTAACCCATGAGCCACCTGTCCAGCCCCCAAGTTAGGAATTCTTAAATAAAGCGTCACCTGGTGAGATCCAGGGGGACCCTGTATCCAGAACCAGGAGCCCTTCTAGGAAACAGGAAAGGGAGGCACAGTCCCAGAGGAGAGGACCCCGTGTACTCTTGGCAGAGATGGTTTTGCAGCCATAAACTGGAAGCACCTGGAGCCAGCGGGAGGTGAGAGAGGCCCGAATGTTCGGTGCTTCTCTGCAGCCTTGGAAGGGGGCGCGGCCCTGCAGGTGCTTCGAATTCAGAATCCATTTCCAGAGAAGTCTAAGTACACTAGTTGCTCCCTTGTCTCTGGGACTGAATACTTGCAGAAGGGCCTTAAGGGAAGATTTATTTGGCTCATGGGTAAGAGCATAGTCCATCGTGGCAGGGAAGACTGGGAGGCTAGAGTGGTCCAGGCCAGTTGGGAGCTTTTGGCACAACTTGCGCACATCCTGGTGGATCAGTAGAGCTATAACCTTCACCAGCCGGCCCCTGGTGACTCACCTCTGCCAGCCAGGCCTCCTGCCCCAAAGGTTCCAAGCAGCACCACCAGCTGGGCACCGCTTGGGGGCACACGCCACAGCAATGAGTGAGCGCACCTTAGTAGATGGAAGCCACCCAGCTTGTGGTAAGCAACTGATACACTCAGCACGTTCAGGCCAGGCGCGGCATGCTTTGGTCCAGCATGGCCTGCATCCACCATGGTGGTCCCAATGATACACTCTGTGATGCTGGAGCCCACAATGAACCACCCAGCGTGCCTCTCAGAGTGCAACCCTGACATTAGGTGAATAGCTGACTGTACTTACTGAGGATTGCTATGTCATGGGTAACTCGAGGAGCCGGCGATACATTGGTGAACAAGGAAACTGATGCAATGTCTGCTTCTGTGGCACATTCCGGAAAAGGACAAGAAATAAATCAATGAACAGATGACACACTGGTGGATACTTCCCCATCCCTCAGGGAAGCTTGTTCACAGGCCGCCTGTGAATTCTAAAGGCCAAGGACACTTAAGTCCCTTATTGAGAGCAGCGCAGTAGTTGTGTGTAATTTAAGTAACTGTCCTGTGGCCTTTGAATCATCTCTAGATTACTTCCAATAGCTAATACAGGGTAAGGGCCATGCAAACACTTGCTCTCCCATACTGCCAGTCTGCATGTGTTCACTGTGGATGTAGTTTTCTCTCTTGTTACTGTGCGACGTGTCTGATTGATGTTCACGCGTGCACATTTGTATGGGCGAGTACAGGTACCCATGACTCATGGCTGCGCGTGGAGATCAGAAGACAAATGTGGGTGTCTTCTATCACATGAATCCTGAAGTTGATGCATGCAACTCCTCCTGATTTCAAATCCTTTCGGGGATTTGAACTCAGATCTTCATGCTTGCACAGCTGCAGATGCAATTGTAAAACAATTTTTTTTTCTCCTTTTAAAAAAATCACGGCTACAGAGATGAATCAGCAGGTTAAAACTTCTGCCTCACAAGTAGAAGGACTTGTGTTCGCATCCCTAGATTCCATGTAAAAGTTCCAGGTAGCTATGGTAGCAGCCTGTCAATTCTGGCCCTTGAAGGCTGAGTCCAGGAAGCCCTAGAGCAAAGCAATAAGGTTAAGAGCTACCAGGATGATCCAATGTCACCCCCGGGCCTCCACAGCACACACAGTACCCTCTTGTATATACATCTAACTATACTCACATGTACACCCCCACATGCATACATGTGCAATTTCCATACACACATACATTTTTTTTAAAAGTGAGGTCTTTACAGAGGCAAATGAATTAAGGCAGTCAACTGATTGAAAGACAGAAGTCAAATCTAGCACATTTGATCCCCTCCATTTCCACCCCAGGGACTGAACCTAGGACCTATCATATGCTAAGCGAATATCGTATCATTGAGCTACATTCCCCAGCCCTCTGTGTCTGCCTGAACGTCCAGGCTGGACTTAAATGGCCTCTGTAGCCCAGGCCAGCCTTGACCTGAGATCCTCCTGCCTCAGCCTCCAAGTAGCTGGGATTACAGATCCATGCCACTAGGCCCGGCATGACTGATGGCTACTGTTCGTTTCTTGAGACAGGGTCTCCATATGCAGGCCAGCTTGGTGTCAAATTCCCTGATCCTCCTGCCTCAGCCTCCCTAGTGCTGAGATTACAGTACAAGCTGTCCTGCCCAACTCATCGTGATTGGTAAATGTTTTTAAGAGAATGTTCTGGAGGTAGGAACCTCAAATTCCCAAGGAAGACAGCAGATCCCCTAGCTACGGACCAAGGAGTGCCAAGCACTTCTGGGAAAAGCCTTTGGAGGGGGCAATGCCTGTCAGTACTGTGGTTTCCAGGGAAGCCTCTGGAATTGTGCATGCTTATCTGTAAAAGTGAACATTCCTGACTTTATTTTTTTCTGGTGTTTTGAGTCAGGCTAGTCGCCATGTCATGATGCTCCTGCCTCAAGCTCCCAAATACTGGGATGGCAGGCGGGCATCACCATGCCAATAGTTTTGTCACCTTAAGCCATCATGTGTATGTGACTACTGTTCCTGTGGCCAGGGTCTACCAAGTAGACTGGAGGATATGGCTCGCAGGCCCAAGCTACTTACATGGCTGTCCCTGATAAAAAGTGCCAACCTCCCATGCAGTGGAGTCTTGGAGATAACAGGCCCCTGCATCTCACAGGGATGAGTTCCTCACTCTGCTCTGTGCCCGTCCCCCACCCGGATGGGAAGACAGAACCAAATGAGGTGGCCGTCACAGGTTGTGACATCCCATCTGATTTCTCTCAACCATGGTGCAGTGACTTTCCCCAGGGACAGTGTACGGAGGGCTGGCCTCCGTTTCCTGATTCCAATGTATGAGTCAGTTTGGACCGTCAACAGATACCACAGAGGGAGTGGCTTCACCAGCAGAGCTCTGGTGTTCTGGAGGCTGGGAGTTTTAAGAATCAGGTCAGCTTCCGTGAGGGCTCCATTCCTGCCTGGTAGATGGCCGCTGTCTCCGAGGGTCTTTGTGTATTTCTTCCTTGGTGCAGAAATCCGTGTCTCCTTTTTCCCATAGAGCCACCAGTCCTAGCAGATTAAAGCCCGGCCCTTAGGACCGCATTTACCCTTAACTCCCCAAAGCCCTTTCTCCAAATAGTCACTGTGGGGGTCTGAGCTCCAGCATGGGGTTGGGAGTCGGGGCACACATAAGGTTAGTCAGGGCATGTTCTTCTTGCTCGGTCATTTTTCACATATGACACAGCACTGCCCCAAGGTGTTACCTGTGCTACAACTTTCAGGAAATCAAATTTCTCTTTTCCATCAGCATCAAAGAGGCGGGTGAGGACAGAGCCCACTTAGGAGAAGTCAGAGCTGGATAGCAGATCATAACACCTAGATCCACCTGTGCCTGAAGTAAGTTCACCTTAGACTCGTCAGTTAGCATGATACAGTAATCCCTCTGCCCTCTTTAAATCAGCTCTAGCTGATTTCTTTCTGTCATTCACAACCTATTGGCCAGGTCTCTCAGCTAATAGAGATGGGCTGGGGCTGGGAACTAACTGGGTGATGACTTAGTTGATAAAATGTTCGTCTTACAAGCATGAAGACCTCAATACCACCCTCAAGAACCCCTGTTGGGGGGGGGACTGGTGTGGTGACATGTGCCTGTAATCTCAGCACTGGGGAGACAAAGAGACAGGAGAACCCCTGGGGCACACCGACCAGCTAGTGTCTGATAGGTACTCACACAGTGAGAAACCCTGTCACAAAAAATAAGGTGCTTAGGCAGGGGAGATGGCCCAGGGGTTAATTAAAAGCCTTTGCCTCGAAAACAAAAGGACCCAGATTCAGTTCAGATTCCCAGATCCCACATAAAAAATGCTGGGCAGAAATGACAGCAGCCTGCAATTCTGGCCCTGGAAGGCAGAGACTGGGAAACCCCAAAGCAAAGCAATAAGGAGGTAGAGCAATCCAGGATGATTCCCGATATTACCCTTGGGCCTCCACAAGCACACACACATTCAAGTGTCCTCACATGAACACACAAAGAAATAAGCATGTGCATATGCACACATGGGAAATAAATCATAAAAGTAGGTATGTGGGGGGGTGTCAGCAAGATGGCTCCACTGTTAGAGACATTTGCCATTACTTCTGAAAACCCGAGTTCAATCCCCAGCACCCACACAGGGGGTCCACATGAGAGTGGGGTGTAGTGATGTACCTTGGCGTTACGTGACAGTTCTCCTGGGAGGTGCCACACAAAAAAGCCAGACAGAGATTCAGGGTCAGCTCCAGGTATAATTACACCAAAGTCCAAACTAGCAAAACAGTTTATTGGGGTGACTTACAGAAGTATGGGTGACAGTTACTTATAGAACAGAGACAACTGAAAGGGTAACACTACCAAAAGTGCACCCCAGACCCCGGAAGGTGCAAGGAGGGTGGGGAGGGATTCTCCACAGGACCCAAAGTTTGGTCCAATCTCAGAGTTGCCTGGAGGCTGCTGGAGTTACTGCTGTTACTGCTTTCTGTAGTTGAGACTCTGAGACTAGATCTAGTTAGTTTCAAGAATCTCTTGAGACTAACATAAGTTTACTTTCTGAGCTTTCTTTTAGGATGGAATGTATCGAATTTATTGTTACACAACATCCTCCTCAGATTGTGGGCATGGGGGCCAAGTCCAAAGTGGTATTACATCATCCCTGGGGGATAAGAGCCATAGAACAGTGTGGAGGAGGAAGGAAAAGGCAGATCTCCAATACTTGCTGCCCGGTCAGCCCAGCCTAAGGGCAAGTCCAGGTCTCAATAAGAAACTGTCCTTCAACCAAGGTAGATTCCAGCTGAGAAAGGATGCTCGAGGTTGGCCTCTGGCCTCCAAAGGCTTGTATTTGGGTTACGCACGTACACACACTTTTTATTATTAAGCAGCAGTTTAGCACTCACCGGCTCCCTGGGAATTTCCTAGTGTGATCTCAGTGCCACCCTCTGTCCTGCTTGCAGGCACAGCTGGGCTCTGGCATACTCACCCCTTGCCCTCTGTAAACAGCCGCGGACACAAAGAAGGTGCCGCCCGCGTAAATAAACAAAGATGACCATTGGAATAAATTCATATCAGTCCTCAGAGGGCCGGATATTGTGAAAACACACAGGCCTCTCAGCCAACTGAGGGTCCTGCCCAGCCATTACCAAGAACTCAGAATCATACCTGAAGAAGAGATCTAAGGACCTGAGTTCAGGGTGCATCCCTACCAAAGCTTTGTGATCTTGGGGAAGCCTTGTGGACTTCGATATCCCTGTCTGAAAAAAAAAACAGGGCTGACAGTAGTATCTGTTAACAGATGTCAACATTAATCAATTTGTGTTAGCACTGGAGGGAAAAGTGAGTGAATGTGCCGGCTTAGTGCACACCTGCAAATCTTTGCATAAACACTGATATTCTTAGTGCTCTCCTGTCTCAAGTCGAAGGTATAACACCACCTCTCAGGCACCCCCTGGCTTGGGGAGGAGGAGGGGGAACGCTACCTTATCACCCCTTCATTCTGCTTGCTTTAGAGCCATTTCTGGCGGTGAGAATCCTCATTTTGTTTTTAGGACAGGGGCTCCCTGTGTGTCCCAGGGTGGCCTTGAACTGACGATGCTTGTGGGCTTAAATGGAGTGCACCACCGCCCTTCTATTTGGATTCCGTTCTTTACTAGGCTGTTAGCTTCCGCAACCTGCTTTTCCAGACTCTGGCACACAGTAGGTGCGCTGTGCGGCGGGTTTGAATAACAACAAAAAGGCACAGGCGCGGACAGCAAGGACCACTTCCGCCCGGGGGCCTGCCACGCCGCCTGCAGGACTTGCGGGGGGGGTGGGGCCGGGTGGAGGGCGGGCTCGTGTGCTGGGCTTGGAGCCCCGGGTTTCCTCTTCCCCGGCAACTTCCCGGTGTGTGGCTGCAAGATCGGACGAGGCCACCGCCCCGAATCAGGCCTCCTCTGTTCTGCCTCCGGGGAGGGGGTCCAGGGTGGCCCTCGGGAAGTCAGTCCCCCCACCCCACCCCTCCGCGCGTCCCGGAGCACCTCCCGCCACCCGCGTCATTCTCCGGCGGGGGGCCGCCCCTGCCCGCCCCTCGATCCCTCCGGACCAAGGCGTTTCCTCCGGGTTTCCTGGCGCGGCCTCCCCTCCAAAGAGAGAGAGCGAGAAAGAGGAAAACTCCCGGAGCCCGATCGCACAGCGGAGCGGAGTGGAGCCAGGAGGGCGGCCCGGGGTAGGGGGCGAGGCGGGCCGGGCCGGGTCGGAAGCTGGCCGCGCGGAGCTCAGCAGGGCGGGAACCCGGCAGGGCACGGCCCCGAGCCCGTGTGAGCCAAGCGGGCAGCGGCTGGAAGGAGAACTTGAGCTGGGAAAGGAGGCCGAGGTGCAGGGCGGCTGTCCCCGGCGCTGCAAGCGGGGAGCCGCCGCCGGGGCCAAGGAGACGGGGGCCGCGGGACCGCCGGGACGCTGCACGCATGCCGGGCCGGGGACACCGCCGGGGCTCGTGCCCTGGGCCGCCCGGGCGCCCGGCATGTCGATGCATTACACGCTCAATCTGCGCGTCTTCTGGCCGCTGGTGGTCGGCCTGTGCACCGCGATCGTGTGCCTCTACCATGTCCTGCGGAGTAGCGGGGACGCCCGTGCTGAGCCCCTCGACGGCGCGGACAGCGGCTTCCCGCTGCTCAAAGTGGCCATCCTCCTCCTGCTCGGCTACGTCCTCTTGCGCTGTCGCCATGCCATCCGCCAGCGCCTCCTGCCCGGCTCTTCCCGTCTGGGCCGCCACGCCAACCTCACTGCTGGACACTTGGGAGAGCCAGATCTAAGCGTCTTGCTGGAGAGTTACTACGAACACGAGGTCCGACTGTCACCGCATGTGCTGGGCCACAGCAAGGCGCATGTGAGCCGGATCGTGGGCGAACTGGTGCGGGCCGGCCGGGCCCGAGGGTCTCCAGGCCCCATCGCCGGGGGATCGCTGGCCTTGGCCTTCCGTGGAGACTTCATCCAAGTGGGCAGCGCCTATGAGCAACACAAGATCCGCCGGCCCGACAGCTTCGACGTGCTGGTGCCCCTGCGGCTCCCACCGTTGGTGGCGCTGGAGCCCCGCAGTTTGGGCTCCGAGCCTATGCTGGCCCCCGGCTTCCGAAACTGCTTCGTGTGCGCCCTGAAGGCGCCGCCCTCACTGTCGGGGGCATCGACGAGCCACTGGCAACGCGACTGCAAACCCTTCGCCGACGCCTTCTGTGTGGACGTGCAAGGGCGACGCCACCTATCCGCCGCTGTGGTGCTGCGCTGGTTCCAAGCCCACCTGCAGCGCTCTTTAGCCACCGTGCGCTACAGTCTGGAGGGCCGCTGTCGGGTCAGCTTGACCCCTGGGGGCTTGGAGCATCCTCCCACCCTCCACATCCTGCCCTGCCGCACCGACTATGGCTGTTGTCGCCTGTCCATGGCCGTGCGTCTCATCCCCGCGGTCCATCTGGGAGATGGGGTCTTCCTTGTGGCACCGCCGATGCGCCCCTCGCCCATTGGGGTGCTGTCGGAGCTTCCAGGTGGCCTGCGCACCGAGGCCCTGTGGAGTGTGAATACTGCCCGTCAAGAGCAGAAACTGCTGACCTGGCTTCAGGAACAGGCTCCCCCGGGTGCCTGCCACCTCAAGTGTCTGCAGTTGCTGAAGGCTATTCGAGACTTGGGTGCCCGCGGGCTGGATCCTACGGCTGCCACCCAGTGGGGATGCATCTTGTCGTCTTACATCCTGAAAACAGCGCTGCTGACGGTTCTGATGAACGAGGGCGCCCCGGGCGCAGGCTGGGATGAAGCACCCCTGAGCGAGTGCTTGAGGAAGTTGGTCAAGTACCTTAGGGACTGCCTGCTGCGACGCCGGGTGCTGTTCCACTGTGTCCTGGGTCCCGGCGGGGCGGCCGCCGAGGTGGGCCCTTTGCCTAAGGTACTTAGAGAAGCTGCCGCAGTTGACCTTCTAGCACCTTTCGACCCGCTTGCTCGGGAACTAGTGGCAACAAGGCTGCTGTCCACCTGGCGGAGGTTGCCCCAGCTTCTCCGCGCCTATGGGGGACCCCGTTACCTTGTCAAGTGTCCCCCACCTCCTCGGAGTGAACGTGGCCAGGGGTTCCCTGTAGATGAACCCTGAACCTTAACCATAGGCTCCTAAAGTCTTTCCTATCCGGGTGCAGTTTAATTCAGGAGCTCCAAAAGATGTTGGAAGATGCCACAAGCTCAATTGGGTAGCATAGCTATTATCCCGAGCTCCTTGCCTCACCCCATACTTCCAGCATCTTCTGCCAACCTCTCGTGTTCACTGAGCTGTCTTTTACACACACAGCTCTCAGCCTCCAAGATTTTAGGGGTCATTTTGACATCTAATTGTTAGATACTGAGTTCTCAACTGCAATTTTTTGGGGGGGAGGGATCTTTTTCTCAGTTTCGTTTCTCTATGGGTGCTAGGATTGGAATCTCCCATTTGCATGTGCTAGGCAGACTCCATACTGAGCTACTTCCCCAGATCCTGGTTTTTTTTTGTTTTTTTTTGAGGGGGATAAGAGCAAAGACACTATAATCTTTATCCACAACTGAAATTGAAATTCTTTTCCCGTGGTTAATACTCTGAGGAACAACATTCCTCCTATCACATCAGTATTCCTGTTTGTTTTTTTTTTAATGGTGCAATCATGTCTGTCAAAAGAGGTGAATGAACGACTGTTAAAAAAATTCAGTGCTAATGTTGAGAGGCAGGCAAGAGTTGGTAGGACACATTTCCAAAACAAAAAGCACTTTATCAGTTCTCTAATTTTGTGGTGGTTGGAAGCAAGCACTGTGTCTTAAAGGAGACACATCACAGTTAATGGGGAAGGTGTGTGTTCTGGAAAGCACCCAGGGAAGTCACTTAAACGTTCCTGCAGGTCACAGGCTGCAAAACACCTGCCAGGCCAGATGGGCGCAGTGAGCATCTACTTAGAGTTGGGCATCATGCAAAGGAACAAAGTTATACAACTGAGACAACTTGTCAAACATGCCTGGGCTCTAAGAAGAGGCCCTTAGGTCTCTGCCTGTCAAGATGGCTGCCTGGATGGCTGCCTGTTTGTTTGTGTTGGTTTTCAGGCTTCTTAGGCTCCTGTAAACATTTCTTGCTTGGAGTTTAAACACTAAAGGCAGGAAATGCTTGATGGGTTTGCAGGTTGGAAAGTTCTGGATCCTGTGACTCTAGGAGGCCAGCTTTAAAGGGCTCTTGACTCAACCCAGGGCCTGCAGAACCGTTCCCGTGTAGGTCAGCATCCATGGATCTTTGCTGGGAGGCAACATTTCTCAGTAGTGGGAAGAGGCCACAGAGGCCTGGAAGCAGGTTTCAAAGGAGAACAGGGGAAAGGCTCCTTCTCAACAGACTGCACTTTCTCTTGGCATAAGTTTGATGTGTCGGATGTGTTTTGCAGCTGGGAGGAGCCCATTCTGCTACATGCTTGTTATCTCCATGTTCCAACAATCCTCCCTTGCAGTTCAGTTTCAGAATGCTCCTTTGCCGGATGGAAAGTGCAGCAAGCCTCAGTCTTAGACTTGGCAATTTTTTTTTTTTTTTAAATAACAAAGACATTGCACTTCCTTAGACTCTTAAAGGCAAAACTTGGAAGACAGAAATAGTTACATGAATAAGGCCATTGTTTAAGTGCTGAGCTATTTTGAGGGGACTCCATTACCTCCCTCCTTTTAGGACTCCCAGTTGGCCACTGTGGGTGATGGTTGGGAATAAACTACTTACAGGGAATCCAATTACAGCTGTGGAGGGTTCTCAATCCCTGTGGAAAACTGATTGAGACAGTCGCTGTGGTGCGTGTCCTCTTCAAGTTGGTTTAGGGACCACCAACCCCTAGGTGATGAGACTCCCCCTCCCCAGGTCATTGTTAGATTTTAGAGGAGGCCAGCACTGGCTCATAAGGTACTGGTTTTACCATCAGTTTCTTCAAAGATAAAA
This sequence comes from Typhlomys cinereus, assembly GCA_023101885.1. NCBI lineage: Eukaryota > Metazoa > Chordata > Mammalia > Rodentia > Platacanthomyidae > Typhlomys > Typhlomys cinereus. The sequence continues at coordinate 57,516 of JALPQD010000480.1, read as the reverse complement.
TGTTCAGTGTGTTTTAGTTTAATGACTTAAAAAAATTGAAACCCAAGTGGAACTGTGTGTGTGCTTACATGTGCATTTACATGCATGTGCACACCCACGTTTCATTCCTAGTCTAGCTTCCCCTGTAACCATTATATTTTTGCAATAGGGAGCGATAAGACTGTTGGATGGATTATAGAACTTATCTAAGTTTCCAACTATTTCTAGCCAAGTTTCTATGTTCCTTTTATCTTTTATATTTTAATAATATTTTAAAGTATAAATGAGGTCATATATTGTTCTTGTAGTTTTGTTGTTATTGTTATTATTTTATTATTTCAGGTTAATTACCCAAAGCTTCACTCATCCTCAAAGCTTTTAAATTTTATTATTATTATTATTTTAAATTAATGGGCATTGTGTTTGTGATTTTTTTTTAATAGCATTTTATTTAAAAAGCCATGCTGGGCAATTGATCTCTGAACATGGCAACCACAAAAAAAAAAAAAAATCTAAGAGATTTCGATCAGTTTTGATCAATGTTTACTAATTGAAAACATGTACTGTGTACAAATGCAGAAAAATACAGCCTGCTAGCCAGGTGGGGTAGTTTACCCGAGACATTTAAATTCGGCTTAATTCTGTATTTTTTTTAATAGCTGCTATTACAGCCTTTATCTGAGATACACACATTTTTGGTGTATGTTTGGTACTGGAGATTCAGCTATGCTAATATTCTCCTATAAGAAAGTGTGCACGCGTGCACACACACACACACACACACACACACACGCACAGTTGTTCAGCCAGTGCCCAAGCCAAATGTTTTGAGGAAGATGAGGCAAACCCTTGTGTGTAACTCCCACGGCCCAGCTCAGAGCCTTCCCGGAATGCTTGTGGGCTGGGAGAAAAAGGCATGTGTTTTTGTAAAATGAAACTGAAGTTGAAAGATAGGACATTTTGAATGGAAGATTCTGGAAGAGTTTAGGAAAGAGGACTTAAGCGGGAAAGAAGATGGGAAATGGGGGTGTGAGAGAGGTTTGGGTGAGGAATCATGTTTTTAGGTATGTGCTACTTTTCCAAGCTGAGGGTCACAGACTCAGCAGCCTGCAAATGTCTGGAAAGTAATGAAGGGGTGGCCTGGCTCTCTGTTGGGGTGGCTGCCTGTGGCTTAGCTCCTTGCCGGGAAAAAATGAGGGTGGGCTGGAAATCTGGATTATAAAAGAAATACTGAAACAGATTTTTTTAAAAAGTTAATAATTTTGAAATGTCCAAAACACCACATGGGCCAGATACCTCATGCGGTTGAACTGGAGGCTGCCAATTTGTGTCCCCTGCATTATGCAGTTAACCTCCCCCAAGTATGTATAAGGGTCACCTTCTCTGTGGAGAGATGAGCTTATAAGTACTTGGCGTGAGATCTCAGCTGTTTATCTTTCAGAGTTAAGCTTTAGTGTAGCAACAAGCAAAGAACAACAAATTGGCAAGGCCACAGATAACACTAAGTCACAACTCCCAGAAGGACCCCAAGGGTTATTTTTGTGTCAGATTCTCCATGAACCTCCCTGGGACTGGTTCTTGGCTTTTCCTTCCTGGTGATTTGGGATAAACTCATTGGGGCTGTAGAATGAGTCACATAGAAGGATTGCAAAAATAACTCATTTCCTCCCATTTGGTTCAGATATGAAGATTGATTATCTTTTTTTTCATTCCTGGTATGTTGGCCTGGGACTTATGATGTTGGTTGGTGGTTTTGAACATCTCAAGAAAAATAGGCAGTAACCCCATCTCTGGGGCCAAATTTATAGATTTGTCTCAATGCCAACTGCCAAGAACATGATCAGATTTAATTTCCAAATGTTTCTACCCTTTGCTGTGACTCAGTAGCTCCCACTAACATCAACTTCCGATGTGCCAAGTGTCCGGTGACCGGAGGAAGTCTCCTTGTCTGTGACACATGACTTTGTCTTGGATGAGCAGATTTTCCCCACTTGAAGGAAGATTTTTGTTGTTACCCAGTGGAGAAAAATGAAACACATCTATACTCCTAGTGTCTCTCAGGTGGGAAACGGCTTTGGTGTGGTCTCTGATACTTGTTAATTTTTTTTTTAAATGCTTGTCTATGACTTAGACTCATCTGCTTACTTTTTTATAGCACTTGATGGGATGGGAATAAGCAAGTATAAGGAAGAGAGGGTGGCTAATACACTGTCATGTAGACAAAGAAAAGAGACTAAAAAATGTGCAGCTAAATCACATGTAATCACATTTGGGAAGCTTTAGATATTCAGGATTATTTTAGCACCTTTTGCTTTAAAGGAAAAAGCAAGAAAGTGCCTTGACTCAGTCACGTGACTTGAAACATTCCTGTTCTTGGTATGGTTAATTGTGCCTTCCCACCTCACAGTGCACTGTACGGGCTGGTGGCGGCCACAGTCACATGCAGAAGTTTATTCCAATAGCTGAGACCAAAGAGTTAATGCAAAGACCAAAGAGTTAATCCATTATGCTTCTGCTGCTGTAATGATTGTGCGACTTAAGGGTGTTTTAATCATGCCAAGTCTGCATGGCCTGGCTGGCCAAGGTCCGCCATGATTCAGATTCTGTTTGAAATTGGAGTAACTTATACTTCAACTTGCGGGTCGCTTGGGGACCTTGTTCTCTTCCGTTTTGCTGTATCAATAAAGGAACTCATGGAAACTTTTGGGCTGCGTATCTACTTGGGGGGGGCAACCTTGCCGAGGGGGCTGCCTATGCCTGCACTGGCTCATTTGTGCTTTTGTGCACAAACCTTGGTGTGTATGTGAAGGAGTCATTGTAGCATGTATTGTTCGTTGTGTGTGTAAGCGTGTATGCACATGGGCATTTCATGTGTGTGTGCATGTGTGTGGAGGAGCTATCCACCTGGTTCATGTGTGTGCGTGTGGTATAAATGAGTATGTGTGTATACAGATGCACTCACCCATGCATGTAGAGCGGTTGATACCATATAGATGTCTCCATCCATTCTCACTTTGTTTTTTGAGACTAGGTATCTTACCCAAAGCTCATTGGCTAGAGTGGCTGGCCAGTGAATTCCAGGGATCCATCCACCTGTCTCTGTCCCCCAGCAGTGGGGTTACAGTTTTTCTGTGCATGCTGGGCACCCGAACTCATATCTTGAGTTTGTGCAGCAAGCACCTTACCAACTAACCCCTCTCTCTGATTCCTCTCACAGGCCTGGGGCTCACCCAGGTGGGCTTGGCTGGCTGGCTGGCGGGCCAGTGAACCCTCAGGGTTTCCTCTGTCTCCCCAGTCCTAGGATTGCATGTCCGCTGTCATTCCTGGCTTTTTAAAATGCGGGTTTTGTGGGCAGGAACTCAGGGCCCCGTTTTTGTGGGGGCGAGCACGCTGCTCACAGCCGTCTCCCAAGCCCACTGCGGCTGTATCTGAGGGAAGCTTTTCCTGTGCCTCAGGCTGGGAAAAAGGTTTGCCCAGAACCCACCCCGTGTGCAGGTAGATGCCAGTTTCTCTCCCTGGGTCGTGTGACCTGGGATTCTGCATTCCTTCCTCAGAACTGTACCCCTCCTCTCCACAGCCCCTCACCCCCAAACACAATTCAAGCCTTGGCCTGAGGCTAGTTCAGAGCTCAAGAATCTTTCACCCAGAAATATTCCTGGGCCCTGGGGCCCCCTTACAAGATCATTAGTACCAGTCAGAGGCAAACACCCAGCATAGCCCCAGACAGACTTTTGGAGACCCTGTGGTTTGATACCTCAAAGCCAGGTGGAATGCCAAGGAAACCTGTGCCACAGGTTGATTACAGACTGGAGGGTGTGCTGAGTTTTCAACTAAAGTAATAATGCCCCAGGGCCCTGAGGATCTAACTCAGGCCCAGACCCCACTTCTCTCTTTTAAAGAGAAGCAGACACCTGAAGAAGCCTTGGGAGGGGCGGCTTAGGGGGTGGGTAAAGAAAGGCAATGAAACCCACAAGATTGGCATCTTGGGATAGGAGTTTCTAGAGGGCTGCTCAGAAGATACAGAGAAATAAAAGGCAGGAAGGAGTGAGCCCTGTTAGAATGTATCCGGGGCACTGGGAAGGGAGATGGTTGGTTTGACCTAAAGTGGTGAAGTGGGCAGGGTGCTGGGGGGGGCATAGAACCGACAGCCAGCCAAAGTGGCTGTAGCTTCTACACAGGCACTTGGCAGTCTTCATAAGATTGTTGTGACTCAGCAGATCTGGGCAGGAGCTGGTACCTCTCTTGCCAGCAAGCCCCTGGCTAGTAGGGACACTGGTTCCCCCCCACAAGGCTGAGGACTTGGACTATATCTTGGGCCATGGTAAATGGCTTCAGGCAAGAAATTGTGGGCACTGTTGTTAGGTTTAGAACACGGGCCCTGGCAGGTCTAACAAGCCAGGCTTCACACACTGCCCTCAGCAGGCCAATTAGAGCTAACAAAAGAAACCAGGGGCCAGCGAGATGGCTGGGTGGGTAAAGGCATCTGCACTGCAAGCCCCACAGCCTGATTCACTCCCTGGAACACACAAAGGTGAGAGAAAGCTCAAAAGGTGTCCTCCAATCTTCACATGCACACAAATCTACTTCTCTCTCTCTCTCTCTCTCTCTCACACACACACACACACACACACACACGTTTGCTTTTGTTTTTTTTTAAACCTTTATCATGTGTATGCCTTGTGTATTGTGTTGTATGTGCCTACGGAAGCCCAAGGGTGACTTCAGCAATCAACCTGGATTGCTCTGTCTCCTTTTTGCTTCACTCTGGGATTTGCCAGGCTCTGCCTTCCAGAGCTGGAAGTGCAGGCCACCATCATTTCTGCTTGGTATTTTTTTTTTTTTTTTAACATGGGATCTAGGATCTGAATTCAGGTCCTTCTGCTTACGAGGCAGAGTCTTAACCCCTCAGCCATTTCTCCAGCCCCATTTTTTTTTTTAAGCCAATATAGCAAAGCAGAGAAAGAGCAATTCAATCAATAGGTCTAGAGATCTCTAGGTCCATCATTGGGACCTTGGTATAAGGTTTAGGTTTAAACAAAGGGCAAGAGGCGTGTATAACCAAGCAGTCCTGGTCAAGGCGTGGCCCTGCCCATTATCCCCTTGGCTCCAGTCTCTCCTGCCAGGTGGTCTGACTAATTGTACAAGCTCTTGCAGTGGGGTGTCAAGCCTCTCCTCTAGCTGGTACCAGGCTTCTTCTGCCTTTTCCTTCTTCCATCTGAAGACTTGGGAAAATTCAGATTTCTTGGGGTTTCAGTGGTCTGACAGCCAAAGGTAGGGGCACAGATAGCTCTTCAGGTTATCTTCACACTTGCCAGGATAGTTACTGAAGGGCAAGTCTGGCTTGCCACGGACGGATACACGTTGGATGTCTTCTTGCCATCCAAGAGCCGATTTGAGTAACTGCAACAGAGAACAAACAGCCGGCAGGAAGAGTCTGGGTGAAACTCAGGTCCCTGCGCTTATGCAGCGGGTACTTTATGGACTGCGATAGTTCATCTTGGTTATCAACCTGACTAGACCTGGGGTTAACCAACAGGTCAGCCATGAGGACCCCCTCCCCGCAAGAGATGATCTAGATAGGGAGATGACTTCGTACGTGAGGCACCAGCTAGCAAACCTGGTGGTCTGAGCTTGGTCCCTCGAAGCCCACATGGTGAAGGACAGAACTGACTTCTAAAAGTTGTCCTCTGACTCCCTGCACCTGGCATCTCTCTCTGTCTCTCTCCCCCACCCCTCTCAAGTAAATACTTTCTCTCAAACAAGTAAATATAAATCTTCAAAAAGGGTTGAACTTCAATGACCGTCATAGTTAAGCACAAGTGTCAACTTGACTGTTGAGCGTTTGAGCTCTGGGCACATTTGCAGAGAATTAGTGGTTACGTTAAGTCCAGAGCAAATCTACAAGAGATGGTCTAGTTGATGGAGTAGACCTAGCCTGTGGTGGGTGGGACTAGGCCCTGAACAGGTGAATAAAATACAGAGAGGTGGTTGAAGAAATCGGCATCCTTCTGTTCACTTGGCCAGTAAGTGGTCTGGTCTGGCAAGTAAGGATTGTCCATCTCTCAGCTGTTATGTAAAGATGGTGTGGCCAGTTCCCTCGGCCCTGGTGTTGGTGCGTGCTCTCCCGTCAAGCTGGACTGAGAACTGTAACCAGCAATCATCAGAGAAAATAAACCCTTTTTCCCTTAAGCCGTTTGATGATCACTTATCAGCAACCGTGCAAATGACCAGCCTTAAGTGTGAGTGGCACCTTCCAGCAGCTGACCAGACAAAAGGAAGTGCCAGAGAGAGCATTTGCCCCATGCTGCTGCCTGCACCTGGCATGAATATGTGCTATTCTCTGTCTGTGTCAGTCTGTCTGCCTGTCTGTCTCTCTCTCTCTTTCCTGCTGCCGCCATCAGAACCTGACTTCTTCTACTTTCTGACATGACTGAAGTCCAGAGAGTCTCCAGGAATCCACCCTGGGACTGTTGAGACCCTCAGTTCCCAAACTGAGTGGCTAGAGTGCCAGCCATTGCTGGACAGCCTGGACCTGCGTGTGTGTGTGTGTGTGTGTGTGTGTGTGTGTGTGCGCGCGCGCGCGCGCGCGCATGCATGCGTGATCCTCTGTTTCCTGGCCCCCCTGCAGAGGGACAGGGTCAAATGACCAGCTGTAATGAGCAGGAAGCAGAAGAGACTTGTGCATGGACTTGCTGACCCCACAAAAGCAACAAAAGACAAGAGCAGGAAGTAGGATTAACACAGAATAACCATCATTCATATAACCAGCAGTCTGGCTTAGCAGATAAAGGGGCCTGCATGCAAACCTGGAGACTCAGGTTTGATCCCTGAAACCCCCATGGTGGAAGGAGAGAACCATCTTCTGAAAGTTGTCCTCTGACCTACACATATATCTACTATCCCCCACCCCCGACCTGCCAAAAAATGTACCCATGGGCTGGAGAGATGACTCAGTGGGTAAAGCGCTTGCTGTGCAAGCCTGAGGTTCTGAGTTCAGATCTCCAGAACTTGTGCAAAGCCAGGTAAGTATCTGTAATCTTAGTGCTCCGAAGGCCAGATAGAGGCAGGCAAGACAGAGCCCAAGAGCACGAAGGTCAGCTGGTCTGGCATATGCAGGCAAGAGATCCTGCTTCAAACAAGATGGAAGGTGAGGAGTGACAACTGAGATTGTCCCCTGTTCTCTGCACATGCACCCACACTCACGCAGGAACACACGCACACACACTTTATTTTTTTAATTTTTTTAATTTATTCAGTGCGTATGTGTGTGTATATATGTGTGTGTGTAGAACCACAGATGGATTCGGGAACTACTCTGCCCTACCAGGACCAGAAACGCAGGCCACCTCCCTGCTTCCCCCTGGCTTCTATACGTGGGGTCTAGGATCCGAACTCAGGACCTTCCGCCTGCAAGGCAGAGGCTTAACCGCTGAGCCACCTCTCCAGCCCCCACTTTTTTTTTTTTTTTTTAAGTCACTTGCACCATACTAGAATTTGCTTTCGTGACATTAGGCCTTGGAAGCTAAAGGTTGAGATTCTTCATACAGCAGCCCAGCCAAATAGCCCAACTAATGCTTAGGATGGCCTTGAAGAGCTCTTATCAGCCGCTGCATCTGAAGATCCCTCAGGGAGCAAGTCATCTACACTGAGCGTCTACTGTGTGCTGCTGTGCAGACAGCAGGCGCTGAATGGTGAGCAAAGCAATATCTCTTGTCAGCAAAGAGATTCGTCAGATGTGCGCGGAGGAGAAAGTGTGTGGCTGGAGGCAGGAAACCGGTTTCTGTGACATTGTACAGAGAAGGTCCTAGAACATCCTGGGAGGTTGGGAGAGTCTAAATTCTAAGAGCTCAGACCAGCACTGGAGGTGTCTCTGGGTGCCACTTCTAAGTACAAAGCTCTGTACCAGACATTACACACACACACACACACACACACACACACCACCCCTTATTATAGATGTGTCCAAAGAGCAGCCTGGGCGGAACATTCAGCAGGTCCCGCATTTCTGACCCTTTAAACCCAGCCCAAAAGAGGTGACTCAGGCCCGCAGTTCCCCCTTGTGGGTCCCAGGAGGCAGATGAAAATGTAAGACCCGGCCGGCCAAGGTTCCAAGTTGCTTGGAAAAGTCCGCCCCCATGGAGGAGGGTGAAGCGGCCTCTGAAGGTCCTTCTTAAAACCTCCAGGGTTTGTAGCTTGCTTGTCCTCTCACCCCCACCGCTGGGGTGATTTCATCCCTCTGCCGACAGCTGGGAGGTAGTGTGGGCGGCTGGCTCTGCAGTAACCCAGCCGCTGGTCCTCGTTTCCCTCCAACCTAATCCACATAACACACAAGGACTCGCCAGCAGGCTGTCCTGGCCCTTTCTGACACTTCCCTTCTCAGAATGAAAGCAGGAAGTCCCGGGAGGCCATGTGGAAATGACCTGTGAAATAAACTTGTCACTTGTCTTATAGAATGTCCCCCACCAGACACAGGAAATACATTCAGTCACATCTTCCCATGGAGACATGCAATGTGCACATGTTCCTGTGTAGACATGTACGTGTGTTATTTCATGCACAGTCACAGAGGCTAATGTTGCATGATGGTTTTAGACACTATTCTAAATCAGGAAAAAAAGGTGTCCATCATCCATCATGCCAATAAAGTTTTATTGAAACACTCACTGCTTATATTGCCTGTGGCTGCTCTTGGTATTGCAATAGTTAGGCAGAGTAGTGTGGCCTGGACCTTGTTTATGATCTGCAAAACCTAAAATAGGATTTTTGCTACTTTACATGAAAGGGAAAAACAAACAACTTAAAAAAAAAAAAAACCTGTTCCTTTTGATCCTTGTTGCTCTATGAGGTGTGATCAACTATCCTAAAATTTAGCAGCTTTTGAAAACCACCATGGGAGCTTGGGAGATAGCTCAGTCAGTAAAGTGCTTGCCTCACAAGCATGAGGACACGAGTTTGATTCCCGGCGCCCACATTTAAAAAAAAAGGGGGAGTGGGGTGGATGCCAAGAATCCTTAAAATTCCCAGTTTTGAGGAAGCAGAGACCGAAGGATCCCTGGGACTCACTGGCCTTTGGGGAGCATTAGGCCAGCAAGAGACTCTGCCTCATAAATAAGATGGCTGGCACTTGAAGAGTGACCCCAGAGACTGAGGTCAGGTACCTCTGTGTGTGTAAGTGCATGTATACACACTATATGCGCACATGCATGTATATACATAAACACGCACACATGCAAACACATACCCATGCACGGACGCGCGCGCACACACACACACACACACACACACACACACACACACACAATATGCCACCCCTCCATGGTATCTCACGATCCTGGCCAAGCTTGGAGGCAATGTTGCTATCCAGGACATCAGACCTGAGACTCGGGTGCCTCTGGGCCTATCTTTGATTTAGATGTGGAGGAAATCACCAAGTCACCAATGAGCTTCACTCAGCTGAGTAGCCCAGACTGGTGGTGACCACCCCTGCCCATGTACAGGGATGCTGCGGTGCCCAAGCATGAAGGAGTGGGAGGTGCCTATTCAATAGGGGGTAGGGGGGGTGGGAGTGGCTAGAAGGTGGGGTAGAAAAAAAGCTTCCAGTCAACCTCAGGGACTCAGATGCACGTGGCCAGAGTGAGGAGGGAGGTGATTCCTCGGTCTTGTGACCACCTGCTGCTGCTGCGCAGGGGGATACCCTGACGTGGACAGGGCACCAGGGTGCTCAGACATGACAGTGACCTGGTCTCTGGTTTGAACGTGTCTCCAGAGGCTCATGGGCTGAGCTTCTGGATGTCGGGGGGTCTCTGCAGGAGCTCTCCCAGAGAGAACTGAACAAACATCTATTCTCTTCAGATAGGTTACCCATGGAGGATCAGAGAGGGAATTTCACCCAAGTCTAGCTTAGTGAACCAGGAAGTTTATAGGGGTCACTAACAGGAGTGGAGGTGAAGGTATTTATGGGAACACAGGTGAGGGGCTGGAGACATGGCTCAGGAGCTAGTTAAGCCTTTTGTCTTGAAAGCAAAAAGACCTGAGTTCAGATCCCAAACCTCACGTTAAAAAAAAAAAAAAATGCTAGGCTAGGCAGAAATGGTGACGGCTTGCACTTCTGGTCCTGGAAGGCAGAGTCTGGGAAACCCCAGAGCAAACAATAAGGAGGTAGAGCAATGCAGGATGACTCCTGAAGTCACTCTTGGGCCTCCCCAGGCATACACAGTGCCCTAGTCCACACCCACGTACAAATGCAAAAAAAAAGGAACATAGTTGAGGGGTTCCTTGCAGAATGTAGGTGAAAGATCACTCACAGGAGCATGGGTGAGTAAAGGCAGCTGCATGATGGACACGCCACTCTGCAGAGTGACAGTTCACGACAACCTCATGGTTGGCGCTCTCTGCAGGGCCGGAGGCAGCTTGGCCTGATGGGAATTGTCTTCTCCCCAACCACCTTTACTTGTTCTATAGTCCGAGGGAACAGCCGCTGACTCTTGCAACTGCTTCTGAACTTCTAGAGTCTCTACATTTTGTTTCCTTCCTGTGGAGGGAATGTTTTCATTAGTCGCAATTAACTATATAATAGCATTTGGAGACGTGGCCTCTGGAGATGTGGTTGTGAGGGGCGGACTCCAGTGACTCCAGCAAGGAGACTGGGCGGACTCCAGTGACTCCAGCAAGGAGACTGGCTAGCTAATCCGTTCTGTCTCTTGCTCACAGTACTGACAGAAGTGAAGATGTAGCCATCAGACTTTTGAAACCATGAACCCCAAGAACTGAATGTCCCCAGGAGTCTCATGCTGGGGACAGGAAAGGCTGAGGCCAGGGTGCCAGCCAACAGACAAACCTGTCTTTTAGGAGGAGATATCAGTTTCCATAACTTGCCAGACCACCTTGAAGGACAGACCTGAACCAAGATAATGAAGGGTGGGCCCACACCTGGGCCAGGGCTGTGTGTGTACCTCGATTTAAACCTAAATCCCATGTCAGCACTCCAAGGATGAGCTTGGAGGGGGTATTGGATCTCTTTCTTTGTTTCCTTTCCCAATAGGAGCACATTGAGTACATCTCTCTTCTTTGCCTTCCGATGCTTCTGGTCTCTTTATTTGGCCTATTAAGGTCAGAGGCTGAGCCTAGGTCGTTGGGGCTGTAACAGAGCCCAGGCTTTGACCCCAAGATCTACCGTAACATCAGCACATGTTGTCTGTACCGTGTTGTGATACAGCACGAAGGTCTTCACCAGATGCCAGAGTCAGGTTCCCGGGTCTCCGGGATTGTGAACTAAAATACCCAGTATTTTGTGTGTGTGTGTGTGTGTGTGTGTGGACATACATGTGCACATGTGAAAGGAGGCCAGAGACTGATGTTGGATGTCTTTCTTAATGTCTCTCCTCTATATTTTTGAGACAGTGCTACCCGACAACAGCTGGGTTTGTGTCTCTGTTGGCAAAAAAGTGGGAAAAAGGAAATATAGTCAATATGGCCATATTGGGGAGACACCATTTCTCTCCCAAGTGCAAGGGACAATGATAAAGTTTAGTTGAGAAACAGGAGCTTTGGATGACTAAGTAGCTCTGCTTCAGGTATGACTCCGCCCACGGTCTTCCAAGGTGGTCAGAACTTTGCCTAGTTTCTTTTGGGAGGTAAAACTCCTCTGGCACCAGTTCCTCTTTGTTCCCAGTGGGATTCCTGGGACAGTTTCAGGTCTCCATGGGGGGAGGTGCTGTCTGTGTCATTTCCCCATTTTATGTTTTACTGTAGGTTGGTCTTACACTGAACTTGGATCTCACTGATCAGTTGGCTGGCTGGCCAATGAACTCTAGGATTAGCCAACAAGCTCTAGGGATCCGCCTGTCTCTACCCAGCCCTGAATTACAGACATGTGTTTCTGTGTCCCACTTTTTGTAGATGCTGAGGAATCTGAACTCAGGTCCTGATGCTTGCGCTGCAAGCATTTGACCAGCTGAGACATCTGCCCAGCCCTCCAGCATTCTGGATAAATAGTCTTGTCTCAGATATTTTGTTATAGCTACAGAACACAGATGAAGACATTTGGGAAGATTTCTTTTTTTTTATTTTAATTTTGCATTTTTATTAAGTACAGCTATATTACTGGATGATCAGATCAAGGCAGTTAGCATTCTGAGTTCTTTTTTTTTTTATTTCAACTCATACAAACTTATTAGGTACACCAGTTCTCTCCCTTCCTCCTCCTCCCCCCCCCGTACCCCCTGCTCCTCCTCCCCACCCCTCTCCCTCCCCATCCCCCAGTGCCTCCCGCCCCAATTCCCAGAGAGTCCTTTCTTGTGCATGTCTGATTTTCCTCTGGGCCCTCCTCTCCGATGACGTACAAGGACCCAATGGCCTTTCCCTGAACCCTTTTCCGTGTTCCCCTTAGGTATAGAAACACTGCTGTGGCTGCCAATCCTTTACCTCCAAGGCTCTTGGTGCCTTTAGCAGATGCTAGACTTTGTGAGGTCAACAGTGTGTTGGACAATGCGCAGGGCATGCAAAGTCCAATTATGATTGCTTCAGCCCTAACTAGTATAGAGTATCTTATATATCATTGCTCCTCCCATCCTTTTGCTCTTACACTCTTACCGCCCCCTCTTCCGCAAATTTCCCTGAGCTTCAAGATGGGGAGAGACTAAGCTGGCCTAGTTCTAGGTGGTTGATATAGAGTCTCTGAAGTTCTGGATTGTGGTTTGTTGATTTTCTTTTGCAGTTTTGCTGCTCCTGCAATGCCCTTCACTCCATCCTGGTGAGCATTGTATGTTACCCCCTGTTAGAGTCTTGTGATAAAAGCACATTCAAAGGTAGATGTAATAAAAGTGGGAAACCACAGTAAGGGAGGGGTCTATCACCCATTTGCAAAATGGTTACTTTTTATCTGCAAGACTATATGCCCTTTTCTTCTGGTGAGATCACACCCCCTCAGTAGTAAATGATCAGGAACAAAAGTCTGTGAACTTAATCAGATGTCTCATTACTTATTTGGGTCCTTGGTGGAGGCCTATTTTCCCTGCTGTAACATGGTCCCTTCTCTCCTTGTTTCTGGTGTGGCCCTCCTACCCCATCCCTCCTGTTCATAATCCTTGGAATTACTGTCTCTAGGTGGGCTGGGTGGGTTTGGTACTAGGAGCCACCTATTAGGGAGTATATACGGCACTTAATGTTCTGGGTCTGGGATACTTCACTTAATATAATTGTTTCTAATGATATCCATTTCCCGGCAAATTCCAGTAATTCATCATTTTTGATGGCTGAGTAGTACTCCATTGTATAGATGTACCACAGTTTCCTTATCCACTCCTCAACTGTTGGACATTTGGGCTGATTCCATGACTTTGCTATTGTAAACAGTGCTGCTATGAACATGGTCGTGCTTGTGCTATCGAGGTGAACCTCTGCTGTATGGGGGGTTATTCCCAAAAGTGGAATAGCAGGGTCATATGGCATTTCAATCTTTAATCTCTTTAAGAATCTCCAGACGGCTCTCCAGAGTGGCTGTATGGCCTGCATTCCCACCAGCAATGTAGGAGAGTTCCCCACTCTCCACATCCTCTCCAACATTTGTTGTTGTTTGTATTGTGGATTTTTGCCATCCTGACCGGGGTGAGATGATATCTCAGGGAAGTTTTGATTTGCATTTCCCTGATGGCTAAGGAAGTGGAGCATTTTTTCAGATATTTGTTAGACATTTTAATTTCATCCCTGGTAAAGTTTCTTTGAAGTTCCAGGGCCCATTTTTTAATTGGGCCATTGGTTTCCTTGGTGTTTAGTTTTCTAAGTTCTTTGTGCACTCTGGACAGCAGAGTTCTATCAGATGTGTGGTTAGTGAAGATTTTCTCCCATTCTGTGGGTTGCCTTTGAGCTCATGTTATAATCTCTTTATCTGAACAGAAGCTCTTTAATTTCACAAGATCCCAACTGTTGAGAGTTGGTAGCAGTGACTGTGCCATTGGATGTCTGTTTAGGAACTGTTGGCCCAGCCCAATCAGCTCGAGGGAGTTCCCTATCCTTTCAACTATGGTTTTTATAGTCTCTGGCCTGATATCAAGGTCCTTGATCCATTTGGAATTAAGTCTTGTACATGGTGACAAGTACGGGTCCAGCTTTAATCTTCTGCATGTGGAGATCCAGTTTTGCCAGCATCATTTGTTGAAGATGCTGTTCTTTTTCCATTGGATTCTTTGGGCCCCTTTGTCAAAGACCAAATGGCTGTAACTTTGTGGGCTTATATCTGGGTCTTCAATCCTTATCCATTGATCTGTGTGTCTATTTTGGAGCCAGTACCAGGCTGTCTTTACAACTATGGATTTGTAGTATAGACTCAGGTTTGGTATGGCAATACCTCCAGCTGTGTTTTTGTTACTCAGGATTGTTTTTGCTATCCTGGGTCTTTTGTGCCTCCATATGAACTTTGAGATTGTTTGGTCAACTTCTTTGAAGAATTGCTTTGGGATTTTGATTGGTATAGCATTGAATCTGTATATTGCCTTTGGTAGGATGGTCATTTTTACGATGTTGATTCTGCCAATCCAGGAACAAGGGAGGTCTTTCCACCTTCTGGTGTCTTCTGCTATTTCTTTCTTTAGGGTTTTAAAGTTTTCATTGTAAAGGTCTTTTATCTCCTTAGTTAGGTTTATACCAAGGTATTTCATTTTTTTAGGGGCTATAGTAAATGGGATTGTTTCTCTCAAGGCTTTTTCACTTCTTTCATTCTGGGCATATAAGAAGGCCTCTGATTTTTGCACATTTATTTTGTATCCTGCCACCCTGCTGAACTTCTCAATTAGTTCCAGGAGCTTCCTGGTGGAGTTTTTGGGATCACTCAGGTATAAGATCATGTCATCTGCAAATAGGGATAGCTTGACTTCTTCCTTGCCGATTTGAATCCCTCTTATGTCCCTTTCTTGTCTTATGGCTTCAGCTAAGACTTCAAGTACAATATTGAATAGAAGTGGTGAGAGTGGACAGCCTTGTCTAGTTCCTGATCGAAGTGGGAATGCTTCCAATTGTTCCCCATTGAGCATAATCCTTGCTGTGGGCTTGTTGTATAAAGCTTTTATTACCATTCCTACTGTCTCTAGCGTTTTGATCATAAAAGGCTGTTGGATCTTGTCAAAAGCTTTTTCTACATCTATCGAGAGTATCATGTGGTCTTGGACTTTGGACTGGTTTACATGATGAATTACATTTATTGATTTGCATATGTTGAACCAACCTTGTGTGCCGGGGATGAAGCCTACTTGGTCCCCGTGAATGATCTTTTTAATATGTTTTTGAATCCAATTTGCTAAGACTTTGTTGAGAATCTTTGCGTCTGTGTTCATCAGGGAGATCGGCCTATAGTTTTCTTTTTTAAGTGAATCTTTATTAGGTTTTGGGATTAAAACGATATTAGCTTCATAGAAGGAATTTGGTAGTGTTCCTTCCTTTGCTATTTGATGGAACAGTTTAAGGAGTATTGGTGTTATTAACTCCTTAAATGTCTGGTAGAACTCTGTGCTGAATCCATCTGGTCCAGGACATTTTTTGGTGGGAAGATTTGAGATTACTTCCTCAATTTCCTTATATGTTATAGGACTATTTAAATAATTCACAACTTCCTGATTCATTTTAGGTAAGTTGTGCTTACTTAGAAATTCATCCATCTCTTTTGTGTTGTCAAACTTCACAGAGTATAAGTTTTTGAAATATGATGTTATAATTCTCTGGATTTCTTGGGTATCAGTAGTGATAACTCCATGTTCATTTCTAATTTTGTTAATTTGGGTTTTCTCTCTCTTGCTTTTGGTTAGTTTAGCTAGGGGTGTATCAGTCTTGTTGATTTTTTCAAAGAACCAGCTTTTTGACTGGTTGATTTTTTCTATCGTTTTCTTAATCTCGATTTCAGATATTTCTCCCCTTATTTTGCTAATCTCCTCTCTTCTACTACTTTTGGGATCAGATTGCTCTAGTTTCTCTAAAGCTTTAAGCTGCATTGTTAGGTTGTTTATTTCTGATGTTTCCATTTTTTTTGACATAGGCATTAAGAGCTATGAACTTACCTCTTAGAACAGCTTTCATTGTGTCCCAGAGATTTTGGTAAGTTGTATTTTCGTTATCATTCACTTTCAGGAAATCTTGAATTTCCTTTTTAATTTCTTCCTGAATCCAGTTCTCATTCAGCATCATAGTGTTAAGTTTCCAGGAGTTAGTGTATTTTCTCTTGTTTGATGTGTTGTGGATGTCCAGCTTTAGGCCATGGTGGTCTGATAGGGCACAGGTTAGAATTTCAACTTTCTTGTATATGTGTAGATTCATTTTGTGGCCCAATATATGATCTATTTTGGAGAAAGTTCCGTGTGCTGCTGAGAAAAATGTGTATTCTTTGGTGCATGGGTGAAAAGTTCAATAGAGATCTGTAATGTTCATTTCTTTCAGGGTTTGATTAAGTTCCAAAGTGTCTCTGTTAAGCTTTTGACCTGTTGATCTATCCCATGTTGAGAGGGCGGTGTTGAAGTCCCCAAGAATTATCGTTTGGGGGTTAATTTCTTGCTTTAGACACTGTAGGGTTTTCTTAATGAATGTGGAGGGGCCCGTATTGGGTGCATATATGTTCAGTATTGTGAAGTCTTCCTGGTGAATTGTACCTGTGACTAAAATGTAGTATCCATCCGTGTCTCTTATAATTTTCTTTGGTTTGAAATCCACTTTGTCTGATAGCATAATGGCTACCCCTGCCTGTTTTGTGCTTCCATTTGCTTGTAGAATTGTTGACCAGCCTTTTATTTTTAGAGAATGCCTATCTTTTGTGGTGAGATGGGTTTCCTGCAGGCAGCAGATTGATGGATTGTGATTTTTAATCCAAGTTTGTAATCTGTGTCTCTTGATCGGTGAATTAAGTCCATTAACATTTAGTGTTATAATGGAGAAACTATTAATTCCAGACATTTATTATGTTTAGTAGCTTTTATAAGTATATTGCTTCGCTTTTAACGGTGTTATATTTGCCTTCTGTTCTCCTGGATATGCCTGTTTTTTTCTTCACGCTTGAGTATCATTTCTAGCATTTTTTGAAGGCCTGGTTTGGTGGACATGTATCCTTTAAAGTTGTCTTTGTGCTGCAAAATTTTTCTTTCTCCCTCGGTCATGACAGATAGTTTTGCAGGGTAAATCAGCCTGGGTTGACATTTTTGCTCATTCAATACTTGAAGTATGTCTCTCCAAGCTCTTCTTGCTTTTACTGTTTCGACTGAGAAGTCATTTGTTATTTTAATAGGTTTACCTTTAAAAGTGACTTGTTTTTTCTCCCTTGAAGCTCTCAGCACCAGTTCTTTATCTTGAATGTGGAGTGTTTTAACTATTATTTGCCGCGGTGTGCTTCTATTTTAGTCGTATCTGTTTGGGGCGCGGAATGCCTCTTGTATATGGATGGGCCTCTCTTTTTTTAGTTGAGGAAAGTTTTCCTTGATGATCGTTTGAAAAATTTCCTCAGGGGTGGTATTTTGAGATTCTTGCTCTGGAATTCCATGAATACGCATGTTAGGCTTCTTCAGGGTGTCCCATACCTCTTGGATATTTCTCTCAAGTATCTTTTTGGCTTTAACAACCTCCTCCATTGAGCTGGTTAGTACTCCCACTTTATCTTCAAGGTCTGAAATTCTGTTTTCTGCTTCGTTAGTTCTGTTGATAAGACTCTGTGGCGTTCTGGGTTGAAGATAACTTGTCTTTTAGCTCAGTTTTAAACTCTGCTTGAGTTTGTTTTAACTGCTCTATGCCACTTTTTGTTTCTTGCACTGTTTTTCTCAACTCCTCCAGATGTCTGTTGTGTTCCTCTTCAAAGCGATTGATTCGATTATGTAATTCCTCCCTGATTTCCTCTTTCATAGTATTGAACATGGTAATGATCATATTTTGAAAGTCTTTATCCTGGGTGAGGCTTTCTTGGCCTTTTTCCGCGGGTTTGTTCTTGTTGGAGTCTAACATTATGGGATTAATTTCTTCAGTGGGAAATTTGTTTACTTGAGTGTTGCCTCTCATGGATTTGCACTTTGACTTTGGCATTATCATTTTAACTCTTAAGATCTCTCAATTTCACTAATCTGAATTATTTGGCCTGGGGTCCTGGTGGGAGGACGCGGGCGGAGACACCGAGGGCGCGGGGTCAGGCCCGGCTGGGCCACGCGCGCGCGTCCCGACCGGGGGAGCGGGGTGGGGTGTAAAGGGAGGATGGGGGCGTCGGCATGAAGCTATTTAACCCGAGGGCAGCTGGGGTGGGGCCCGGGCGCAGGGGGAGGTCCTCCTCGTCCCTCGGCCCCCACGCGCGGCTCCGGCTGGATGGTGGGAGTCGGAGCCGGGGCCGGGTCCCTGTGGGCTGACCTGGGGTCCTGGTGGGCGGGGCTCGAACGGGGACTTACCTAGGGCGCGGGGTGAGGCTTGGCTGGACCGCGTGCGCGCAGTCCCAACCAGTGCAGCGGGGTGGGGTGTAAAGGGAGCGGGAAGATTTCTTAAAATATTAACTCATAGTGCTATGAATCAAACCCAGGGCTTGGCACATGCTAGACTAAGCCACATCTCTAACTCCAGGAAAGGCTTTTATTTTTTTTTAATTATTTATTTGAGAAAAAGAGAGGATGAACAAGAGGGAGCTCTTCATGATACAAGGAGGTCAGATGACAACTTTCAGAAATCGTTTTTCTCCTTCCACCATGTGGGCTTCTGGGATCAAACTCAGGTCCTCAGGTTTGTCAAAAGGCCCCTTATCCACTGAGCTATCTCGCCCGCCCCCTTTTCATTTGCTTTTAATAAACACTGATCCCTGGGTCCCATTCCCAGAGGGTAGACTCTGGGCTGGACCTGAGCAACAGGGTTTGTTCAAGCTCCCAGGTGGTTCTAAAGTAGGAAAATGTAAACTGTTAAGTTACGGCTAAGCATAAATTGAGATGGAAAATTATTGAGGTCCCTGAAACAGGACCCCACCCCAGACCTGCACTTAACCTGGTGCTGATAACACCAGGGTCTGAGCTCTTCTCAATCAGGCTTTCTGCTGACACTTAGTAACCTTTGCTTCTGCTTCTGGAAAGTCCTGCTTTGCTTGCTCCGCCTCTGCCCTGCTTTAGTATAAAATGATACTACAAGCTAGACTAGGGGTGAAGTCCCTGGAGAGTGATCTCGGCTCCAGATTGTCATTGAATTAAACTCCTCTCTTCCTCCTTAATTCGTGTCTGAGGAATTATTTCAGAGTGATTCCCAAAGTAGTCCGGCTGTACATGTGGATGGGAGGTGGAACAGGTGGCTGGTTCAGGGCTGCAGGCTAGAAGACGAAGGTTGCCTGCTACAAGACAAAACAGCAGGGCCAGGATGGACAGCATGCTGCCTGTGCTCTTCACATAACATCCTGCTACAGGCAGAACTTGCGCTTCCCTCCACTCTGGAACGCTACCTCCCACTGCCCTGCAAGGGGGCTCACCTTCAGTCACTAGCCTGACCCCCAACACATCTGACTTCACCATGGAAACTGACTTTGGCCAGAACGAGTAGGTCTCAGTCCGTCCACGCTGCTTAGAGTTTCAGCACTGACTGAAGGTCTAGGGTGAAGGTCCTCAGCCCCCAGAGAGGGGTTGGTCACCTTAGAGAGAGTGCAGGCCGGTCCCCTAACTTGCCAGCCACCAGAATTACTGGAGAGCATACATAAAACCTTCCTGAGCTTGGCCTCACAGCCACGCCATCCCCCCACCCCCAGTTCCTATGGCACACCCTGATTCTGCTGCACAGAACGGGAGGGGTATAGATGGGGTGTCAGAGTCTTCAAAGAAAGCTCCCAAAGGATTCACATATGAAGTGCTCAAAGCCCTCGGCAAAGGGAGGGGGTGTTAGCTGCAGCTTTAGCGGGAGACACGGAGTGGGGGGTGGGGGAATAGGCGATTCAGAACGAATCCGGATTGCAGAAATGGGAAGAGAGGACATGCTGGGAGGAAGTCTCCCTGTGGCTGGAGTTCAGAACCTTGGGGAAGTCCCCTCGCCTCCCTGAGCAACGGTTCCTCTTCTGTGGAACGGGGAATCGTGACGAAACCCTCCCCAAGCATCGCCGGGTGGCTTAGACCACAGAAGGCACTGAAGGCTTCCGGCCCAGAGCATAAACGGCTCTCACAAGAAAAGCATGGAGACCCAGTCTGGGGGCTTCTGTTTACCCTCAACGTAAAGGTTACTCTCGATTGTCAGTTTGACGGCGTCAGTTCTCTGGGCATGTCTGTAAGGGGATTACCTGGGGTAGGTTGATTGAGGTGGACAGACCCACCTTAAATATGGGCAGTTCCATCCCATGGGCAGTTCCATCTGAGACAGAATAAAAAAGAGAAGGTGAGCTGAACACCACCATGCAATACTGTTTCCCTGCTGTGGATACAATGTAACTAGACAGGCACCTCATTCCTGCCAGCCTTCTCACTGCTCCAAGATGGACCGTATCCCTAGAACGTGAGCCAAATCGAAAGCATCTTCCGGAAGATGCTTCTGTCAGATGTACCACTGCAGCCACAAGAGACAAGAACCCAACCTGTCCAATGCTGGGCTAGGTTTGGGCAGAGCCTGGGTGGCCGTTACTGCTTCCTTTAAAGTTCAGAATATCTGCAGAGAAAGAAAAGGCAGGAGAACCTTCTGGTTCCCTTGAATGGTTTTCAGAAAGGCTTGGGTGACCAAGGGAGGTCAAGCACTGGCACCAGGAATTTAGAAGGATTTGAGCCAGCCCTAGGTTGGTTTTTGGCAGTAGGAATACCTTTCTCATGTGAGAGTATATAGATGTATAGTATGTGCTCATGTGAAAAGTTTGGGCAATGCAGAAGTATATGGGGGGGAGGATGGGGTCTTGAGACACCCTAATTTCTCAAAACCAGAGTCTCCCCATATAGTTCCACATGCAGGGGGAGAAAGGGTTCCGTGGGAAGCCCCTCCCTGCCCACACGTGCCCATCGCTCAGGACAAAACAGTCATTTCCATGACCTCATCTCATTGCTTTGAGACTGTCCAGCAGGGACAAAAGCAGGACGTGGCCTTTCAGTTTAGCAACTTGACATCAGCCGGTCAGAGAGGAGTTGGCCCAGAGCCGTGGCAGTATGCCCAGGGGAGAAGCCATGACGCTGGGGGTTCAGAGCCTGTCTCTAGAGTGACGGGTCATAACCACATTGCCTGGACCCTCCCTGTTCACCGCACATCACTCTGAAGGGGCGCTAGCTTGCTGAGTCCTGTGGGATGCTGAGAGACACCCCCCAAAAGCGCCTGTGTTGAAGGCTTGCTTCTCTCAAGCAGCACTATTGGAGATGGTGAGACATCCCAGGGGGTCTTAGGGTGGGTGCGTGTCCTGGAAGGAGGTAGTGGGACCACTCGCCCAGGCTTGGAAGGAGAGCCCACACCAACACCGTGGGCTGAGGGAACTGGCCACTCTACATCCACACAATGGCCAAGAGGGGGACAATCCTTGTTTGCCAGTCCTTTGTCAACTACGCCATGTAACCTGCCTTACAGACCAGCGTGTCTGGCCAAGTAAACAGAAGGATGTCAGTTTCCTTCCCCAGTTCCCTCCATTTTATCCAGCTTCTGGGGACTAGCCACACCCACCGAGGCCTGGGCCTCCCCAGTCAGATAATCTCCTGCAGACTTGCTTGGGGCTTAACAAACACTGGTTCTTAAAAAACACAAATGTGGCCAGAGTCCAAACCTTTAACCGTCAAGTTGACACCTGTATTATAACAGGCCGTTTGTGCACACCCTAGTCAATGGGAACTGGGAGGAGATGTGACTTCAACGTGACTTTCCCTCCCTGTCCGCATGTGTCCTGTGGGATGGGTCCGCAGAGCCAGCGCTTGTCTGCTTGGCCTCTGCCCTAGAGTCACATGTGCTGCAGACACACAGGCTGGGGAGATAAACAGGAAATCCCTCCCGATCCAGGAAAACAGGGCAGGCCTCTGCTCTCTGCAGAACCCTGATTCAGAAGAGCTAAGTGTCCAACCCGGAGGGGTCCCAGGAATCCCAGGCTAAAGCCCTGGTCTGCAAGCAGGACCCCCACAAACAGGATGGGGGAAGATCTGGGAGGAGCCATGAAATTTTTCTTTCTTAATGATTCATGAGGACTAATTCCACTTTGAAGTTCATCTCTGACATCTCGGTGCCTTTTTTAAAAAAAAATTTTATTATTTATTCAATTGTGTGTGTGTGTGTGTAGAACCACAGACAAATTCGAAAACCACCATGGACCGCCTCCACCTCCCCGTTGGTTACTCTGTCAAGGGTTTCACAGGCTCCGCCCACCAGGACCAGAAACCCAGACTGCCCCTGCTTCTGCCGGGCAGCTATATGTAGGGTCTAGGATCTGAACTCGGGACCTTCCGCTTGCAAGGCAGAGGCTTAACCCCTGAGCCACCTTTCCAGCCCCCATCTCGGTGCCTTTTTATCTAAAACTCAACTTCAAGTATGCTTCAACTTTTAAATGGTGGCTTCATGACATGCATTGAGTCTCTTTGTGTCATTGATTTTTCTTTCTTGTTCCTTCCTTTTTTGTGTGTGTTTGTGTGTGTGGTGTATACATGAGTATGCATGTACATTTGTATGTGTCTGGGCACACTGTGTGCAGGTGCACATGCGTATGTGTGTATGTCTTTGTGGAGACCACAGGTTAATGTGGGTATGCTCCTGGGTCACAATGCACTTTGTTTTATTTATTTCTCTCACTGAACCCAGCTTGCCCCAGGGATTGCTAACTCCACCTCCTGAATACCAGGATCATGGGCAGGCACCATGTTGCCAGCTTTCTTACATGGGTTTGGGAATCCGTGTGTAAAGCACAGCAAGTGCTTTTTCCATGGTTCATCTCCCTAGTCTGTGTCACGGATTTTTCAAGCAGATGGATCAACAGTCTCTTGCAAGGAAAGTCCATGTGTTACTAGAACAGTAGAATCAATGGAATTGAAATTTTAAAAATACAGAGCTGGGCTAGGAAGATGCCTCAATAGTTAAAGACTTTGCCTTGCAAGCCAAAGGCAAAGTTGAATCCCCACATACAAACGTCAGCAGGGGCCTGCAATTCCCTGGAAGGCAAAGCTCGCTAAAGCCCCTAGTAAATCAACAAGGAGGTAGAACAATCCAGGATGATTCCCATGTCACCCTTGGGGCTCTGCAGGCGCACACATTCCTGTGCACTATCACATGCACACACCTTATGAGCCTTCCTCCAGACCACTCAGAAGAGTAGAATCCAGGTCTTCTGGCACCAGCTTCAGAGATTATTCTGCTGGTCCGGCCGCAGGCCAGCAGTCAATAAAACTAAGCCCGGAAATAGTTAAGAGCCAAGCTGGGGAAAACATTCTGAATTGGCCAACGGGGAATTGAGAAGCAGCACATATCAAAGCCCTGCCGTTTCTCCTGACGTGGTGGGTTATCCTTGGCCTCTGGATCCTGTGCCTGCATCTTGCCCAGAAGAAAAGCAGCAAAGTCATTCATTCATTCATTCATTCATTCATTCATTCACCTACTCCTGGACCCTCCTCTTGAACACGCTACCTGCTAACCGGAACCCCATATGCTTGTTTATTGCTGCGTGTGTTGCCCTATCCCTCCGCTGGCACACACACAGGAGCAGGGCTCCCTGTTCGCCACTCTATCTGCAGGGCTGGGTGAGGGCCTTGGCATTCACAGCAGGTGCCCCACTGTGTACCTGGATGGAAAGGACCACACACCGGGCATCCAGCCAGCTAGCAGTAGTTGAGCTAAGGTAGTGCCAGGAGGCACTACACAGTGACTGATGCTCATTCTCTGCGGCTGAGTGGGGGTTAACTGTCAAGAGATGTGGAATCCCCTAGGGGACAGGCCTCTGGGTACCCCGTATCCCGACTGTGGATGTGATGTGGACCAGCTGCTTCAAGCTCTCACCACCACGGCATCCCTGCCATGAGTTAGAAAAACCCTGTTATAGGTCTGATCCTTATAATTTTTTTCTCTCTCAGAATTTGGGGACGCACGTTCCTTACTGGTCTGTTCACTTGTTGATGTCTTTCTTCTCTACCTCCCTCCTTCCATTCCCCTCCTTCATTTTCTCCCTTCCTTCTTTTTTCTAGGAGCTCCCTTCCCCCTCCTACTCATTCCTACAATGACACATAACCATGAGAATGTAAGACATGAGAGGTATGGGGCAATGAGATGGCTCAATGGGTGAGGCAGCTGTGCACAAACCTGGGGACCTGGGTTCGATCCCCAGAGGCCCATATGGTAGAAAGTGAGAACTGACTTATAAAAGTTGATCTCTGACCTCTACCTGTGCACCATGCATGCATGCATGCCTGCTCTCTCTGTCCCCCATAAATAAATAAATAAATATTCTCAAAAAGACAAGTGCATTGTGGGAGATGCTTTTCATGTTGGTTACAATGTGTTCAAAGCTACAGTTATCCCATATATTTAATAATCACAAAATGGTCCCAGTAAGATGACTCAGCAAGAAAGGTACTTGCCGCCAAATCTGGCATCCTGAGTTCGATCCCCAGAGATCCTCTGTTCTCTCTTTCTCTCTCTTTCATAAATAAACAGTTAAAATGTCAAACATTGTACATAGACAAATACTCACACACATACACAGATGAAATACCTAGAACATTTAAATTTCAGATAAAAAATTTTTGTGTGAGTATATCCCAAACGTTGGGGATCAACTTAATAAATAATTGTTTTGAGAAATTCAGTCTCAAGTCTTCTTTTTTTTTTTTAATTTTTTTTATTATTATTATTTATTCAACTGTGCACATGTGCGTGTGTGCGTCTGTGTGTGTGTGTGTGTCTGTGTGTCTGTGTATGTGTAGAACCACGGACGAATTCGCGAACCACCATGGACGCCTCCACCTCCTTCTGCCCGGGATTCACAGGCTCCGCCCCCTACCAGGACCAGAAGCGCAGGCTGCCCCCGCTTCCGCCTGGCGTCTATACGTGGGATCTGGGATCCGAACTCAGGATCTTCTGCCGCAAGGCAGAGGCTTAACCCCTGAGCCACCTCTCCAGCCCAGTCTCAAGTCTACTGCCTGTGTTTTTTTTCTTTTTCTGGCAACCCCACACAGGCTCGCCTCACTATATACCTATGGGAGACATTAATAGTTACGTATGTGCATGTGTGTATGTGTGTATGTGCATGTGCACACATGAGCATGCCCATGCGTGCGAGTGTGTGTGTGTGTGCGCGCGCGCGCGCACGCGCGCGCGCACGCATGTGCACTCCTAGCAATCGGACCCAGGAGTGCGTGCTGAGCAAATACTATAACCCTAGGCTACGTATACCCCAACAGTGATTCTAAACAGCTTTGTGTTTGTAATACCAGGGTTCCTATACACCAGGATGCCAGTGTTTTGCCAGTGAGATGCCAAAGTTCAGAAGTCTACACTGCAGACTTACATGGACTTCGAATCCCAGTATTCTACCGCGACCCTTTTTCTGATCCATAATCAGACATCCCACTCATATTTAATGATTTGATTTTCTTGTACATATATATGGTTTTGCTGTGCAGCCCAAGCTGGTTCTTGAACTCCCCTATGTAGCAGAGAATGACTTTGAACTTTTGCCTCCCGAGTTCTGGGACCACAGGCGCACACCACCATGCCTAGTGGTGCTGGGCATGGAAGCCAGGGCCTCACATACCCAGGCCAGCACTCTCTCCACCAGCAAGCTACAGCCTCAGCCCAGACTTTCTCTGAAAGATCGATATTTTGGGGATTAGAGTTTGGACACTATCTGTTTCCATTTCCTTACAAGAAGGCTCCTGGTTGAGGCTCATGAAATGACTGCTTTACGTTTCCACAGGCCCGTGTCACATCATGAAAGCACAGCAAAAGGAAGAGCCAGGCTTTGGTTCCTCCTAGACTGTGGTTTGTGTGGCTTTGTACCTGTCTTTCTCCTGGTATGGACGGAACAATTGTCAGCATTGTGCTGTTACAATACTGGATTGTGCTGTCCGTGAGGGCTGATTACACAGGGGCTTGTAACACTAACACAGTGACTGACGGTCATTCTCTGCT
Source organism: Typhlomys cinereus (assembly GCA_023101885.1). Taxonomy (NCBI): domain Eukaryota; kingdom Metazoa; phylum Chordata; class Mammalia; order Rodentia; family Platacanthomyidae; genus Typhlomys; species Typhlomys cinereus. The sequence continues at coordinate 31,509 of JALPQD010000480.1, read as the reverse complement.
CTGCAAACATTTGACACATAAATGAGGCATACAGTTGTTCTCTTTATTGGCCTCTACTGGTGGAACTGGCTTGAAGGTCAAGGTTGTATGTATGTATGTATGCATGCATGTATGCATGTATTATTTGAAGTAGTCTTGCTATGCAAGCCAGGTTGGAATTCATGATTCTCCTGCTTCTACCACTTCAGCACCGGGATTAAAGACATGTGCCACCAAGCCTGGTTGAGAGATAAAGCTTTGGGGTCGACGAGATGGCTTAGTGAATAGGTTGCTGATGACCTGAGTTCAACCCCCACCACCAGAAGCCCACATGGGCTCCACCTATGTGCCATACATGCCTTCTCTCTCTTTCCCTCTCTTTCCTCCCTTTTTGATAACTAAGTAAATAAAATTTACAAAAAATAAAGTTAAGATTGAAATTAGTCAGGCGAGGCTGAGTTATGCCACAATAACCCAGGAGTCCCTCAATCTCTGTGGTTGAGGTCAACAAAGGTATGCCGTTTAATATTCTGCATGTCTGAGGTTAGCGAGGGCTGGATTGGAGGGGATTCTCTGTGGGACCACTCACAGACCTAGTCCATATACTCCAACCTGTGCATTCTGGATGCTCTGAGAGACAGAGGGTAAGAGAGCTGAGTATGTGCTTTTGGGAAACAGAGGCAGGAAGGTTGAGCATTTGAGGCCAGCCCCGAACTGCATACATTGGTTACTCCTGTACATCTTTGGTTAGAAGTAGCTACATGGCCTCACCAAACCCAAGGGACCTGGGACATATAGTATTCCTTGGACCCCCCCAAAAGAGGGCCAAGGAGGAGGGCACAGAAGACACAGTGCTGTGTCTCGCGCCTTTGGTGACCTTTTTTCAAGCAGAGTCTTGTGTGTTCAGTGCATCTGAATTCTCTGAGGCACAGGGGCACTTATGTTTCTGCCCACTTGCCTCAGCTCCAGCGTGGGCTGGCACAAGGACATGTGGTCAGGGCTTGCAGGCACAATCAATGAATGCATAAATCCAGGGACGGTCACTCTGCTTTTCGCCTGGCTTTGGGCGGCACGCTTCTGAGTCATATCTGGTTTCCCTAGCTCCTGGCAGACCTCTTGAGGAGAGCCTAATTAGATTCTTAGAAGAAATAAAGCCTGTCACACAAGCACATGACAAGAGGCTGCCCGGGCAGCTCAAATCCAGACTGGGAAAATGTAATAAAAAGGCTTATCCCTCCAGGATCAGACAGATATGCAAAAAGAGAGAGAGAGAGACAGGGACGAAATAAAGGTCATACCAACTCACAGCGGGCCCCGGCTCCCTGGTCCTTCAAGGATCAGACAACAATCAGCTGTATTTGCCCAGGAGAACATTGAAAAGCGGTCAGGTTAAACTTAGCATGAATTAATATCTGACTGAGCAGCTTATGAATTATGCAGTTCTGAAGGCAACATATTAGTATATGAATACAAATATTATATTGTCATGGTTTGAATGGAAGTTACCATCCTTTCACAGACTCATATATTTGAATCTTTGGCTGCCGTTAATGCTTGGGAAGTCTGTGCACCTTTAAGAGATAGACCCTTGCTGGAGGAAGGCAGGTCACAAGGACAAGTCCAGATTCCTCTGGCTCTAGTTCTCTGTCTTCCTGATGGCTGTGGTGACCTAGGCCAGCAGCCTCCTGCTTCTGCCCCCAGCCATGCATGCTTCTGTTGCGTGATTTCCACCATAATGAGGTATCTCCCCTCTGGAAGCATAAGCCAATAAAATCTCCCTTTCTCCCTTAGCTTGCTTGAGTCTGAGTACTTTCTCATAGCAATTTTAAAAAAAGTAATGGTAATAGAAATTGGTACCGAGAAGTGGGGTGTTGCTCTGAGACTAAAAAATAAATGTTATGTGCTACATACTGTCACACACACACACACACATACACACACACACTTTTAATCACTTTGATATACCTCTAGACAGAGCTCAAAAGAGAGAAAAGTTGATTTTAGCTCATAGTTTTGGAGACCTCAGTTCCCAGTCTCAGCTCTGTTGATTCTGGAGCACTCAGAGAAAGGATATCACAGAAGTGCGAGGATGAAATGGATGAGATCTTCACATCATGGCAGAAAAGAAGGAGGGGGGTGCGAATCAGAGTCTTCCTTCCATGGTCACATTCTAGGAACCTCTTTCCTCTGAACAGGCCCCACCCCCACAGTACCCCACCTTCCTGTAGTCTACTCAAAACTGAACCCATCAACAGACTAAACCATTGATTGACAGGTAAGAGTCTTCGGGATCTAGCCATTTCTGTGCTGCACCAATATCCTAGGCGGTCCCTCAGGTCAGTCAAGGTGCCGACCAAGAACGACCATCATGCAGTCCTACGCGTGTCTGCGTTAACAAAGAACAATTCCACACGTGACCTCAAAGCAACATCCTCCCAGTGCTTGGAAGGAAGATAGATATAAATGTCAGTGACTCAACAGGAGGATTTAGAAAACACGAGGAAAAACTTTCAAGCATTGTTCCCAAGTTCTTTCCTGGTTTCCTGGTGCAATGGATCAAACCCAGGGTCTTGTGCTTGTTGGCAAACATGCTACCACTGAGCTACCTCTCTGGTCCACCCTCAAATTTGTGGAAAGTTCCAGATTTTTGGTTTTTCCCTGGGGGCCAGTATTTCATTACAACTGAAAGCTCAGACTCTGAAATGAGATACTAATGTGATGAATTAGCTGTGACCCTAGACAGACCACTTAGCCTGCAACAGCCGCTGTTTGTTACTAATATGAACCCAATATTATTGTTGGATTGGGTTATGGTACCTGCAAATTCCTCATCTCCTTTTTTTTTATGTGTATGTGCATGCTTGTTTTGGTGCATGCAGGCATGTGTACAAAAGGGCATTTGAGTGTGTGTGTACCAAGAGTGACATCAGGAATCATCCTGAATTGCTCTAACTCCTTATTGCTTTGCTCCGGGGTTCCCTGCCTTACAGAGCTGGACCTGCAGGCTGCCACCATTTCTGCCCAGTATTTTTAATTCATTTTTTCCACTCATACAAACTTGATAGGCTCCCCATTCCCCTCCCTCCCTCAACCCCTCCTTGGATTCCCTCCCCCCTTTTCCTCTCCCTTTCCCCCCTTCCTCCCTTTCTCCCATTGTCTCCCCCCCCCCATCCCTGGAGCATCCTTTAGTGTGCATATCAAACTTCCCTCTGGGTCCTCTCTCTGATGAGGTATAAGGACTCAGTAGTATTACCCAGAGCTCTTTTTTGTGTTCCCCTTTAGTATAGGAACACTATTGTGGCTGTTAATCCCTTGCTTCTAAGGATCCTAATGCCTATGACTCATGCTAGACTTTGAGGGATCAATGGTATGTTGGTCATTGCACAGGTCATGCAAAGTTCTATTATGATTATTTCGGCCCTAACTTGTGTGGAGTATCTTGCATATCTTTGCTCCTCCCCATATTTAGGCTCTTACAATCTTACTGCCCCCTCTTCTGCAAATTTCCTTGAGCTTTAGGATGGGGAGAAATTAGGCTGGCCTGGTTCCAAGTGGTTGATATAGAGTCTCTGATCTGAATTAGAGTTTGTTAATTTTTTTTTTTCAGTTTTGCAGTTCCTGCACCACCCTTAGCTCCATTCTGATGAGTATTGGATGTAAGCCCCTGGTCAGAGAGAAAAGGCTGTTAAAATAGAGTCTTCTTATAAGAGTAGATTCAAAGGTCGATGGAATAAGAGTAGGAGACCGAGGTAAGGGGGGGGATCAGTCTCCCATTTGCAAAATGGTTACCTTCTATCTGCCAGACTCTATGCTCTCCCTTTCTGGTGAGATCATATCCCATCACTTGCAAGTGATCAGGAAAGTCTGTGAGTGTAACCAGATGTCTCATTACTTGCAGTCCTTGATGGTGGCTTATTTTCTCTGCTGTAGCATGATCTCCTCTCTCCTTGTTGCTGGCGGGGCCCTCCTTCCCCTTCTCTCCTGTTTGTAATCTTTGCAATTACTGTAGGTGTTACAGAGATTTATTTTTGAGTGTGTCTCTAAATGGGTTTGTTACTAGGATCCACCTATTAGGGAGTATATACGGCGCTTACTTTTCTGTGTCTGGGATACTTCACTCAATATATATTTTTCTAATTCCATCCATTTCCCGGCAAATTTTATTAATTCATCATTTTTGATAGCTGAGTAGTATTCCATTGTATAAATGTACCACATTTTCCTTATCCACTCGTCAACTGTTGGACATTTGGGTTGATTCCATGACTTTGAGATTGTAAACAATGCTGCTATGAACATGGTCGTGCTTGTGCTATCGAGGTGAATTTTTGCTGTATGGGGGATTATTCCCAAAAGTGGAATAGCTGGTTCATATGGCATTTCAATCTTTAACTTTTTAAAGAATCGCCAGGGGCAATCTAGCCCCTCATGGCCCTCTAGTGCCGTGAGTCCCTTTCCAGCTGCCTACTTCTCTTGGAGGCTCCCTAGCCCCTCATGGCACTCCAGTGCCATGAGTCTGTTTCTTGTTCCTTGCTCCTCATGAATTCCATGCCTAGGCACTGTGAGTTCTCATGGGCTCCCTAGCCCCTCATGGCACTCTATTGCCATGAGCTCTGTTTTATTTCTGCTTCTCATGGAGGCGCCCTAGCTCCTCATGGCACTCCACGTCTGGAGCCTGTGAGTTCCAACCTTTCTCTTTACTAACAAACTCTACCTTAATTCTCAAAAAAAAAAAAAAAAAAAAAAAAAAAACACAAAAAACAAAAAACAAAAACAAAAACAAACAAAAAAAAGAATCACCAAGACAGCTGGCCAGAGTGGGTTGTATGAGCCTGCATTCCCACCAGCAATGTAGGAGAGTTCCCCTCTCTCCACATCCTCTCCAGCATTTGGTGTTGTTTGTACTGTGGATTTTTGCCATCCTGACCGGGGTGAGAGGATATCTCAGGGAGATTTTGATTTGCTCTGCCCAGTATTTTTAAGTGAGATCTGGGGATCCTCACTTGCTTGTGAGGCAAAGGCTTTAAGCCCTGGGCCATCTCTACAGTCCTTCCTTCTAGAACCTTCTCCTTCCTTCCTTCCTTCCTTCTAGAACCTTCTCCTTCCTTCCTTCCTCCTTCCTTCTAGAACCTTCTCCTTCCTTCCTTCCTTCCTTCCTTCCTTCCTTCCTCCTTCCTTCCTTCCTTCCTTCCTTCCTTCCTTCCTTCCTTCTTCCCTTCCTCCCTCCCTCCTTCCCTCCTTCCCTCCTTCTTTCCTTCTTCCCTTCCTCCCTCCCTCCTTCCCTCCTTCCCTCCTTCCTTCCCTCCTTCCTTCCTTCTTCCCTTCCTCCCTCCCTCTGTCCCTCCCTCCTTCTTCCCTTCCTTCCTTCCTTCCTTCCTTCCTTCCTTCCTTCCTTCCTTCCTTCTTCCTCCTTCTTTCCTTCCTTCTTTCCTTCCTTCCTTCCTTTCTTTCTTTTTTTCTTTCCTTTCATTCCTTCTTGCTTACTTTTCAGTACTGGACATGTCCAGCCTGAGAAGCGTGAGTTACATACACCCCAGTCAGCTATGAACTCAACCAAACATAGGGTTACAAGATTACTTAAAATATTACTATCCCCTTTTTTGTGGTTCTTGAGCATGTAATTTGTAGATAATGCCTCTGTATCACAATGTCATGAGATATGGCTCAGGAGTTAAAACTCTTCCTAAAAAACAGAAAGAACTGAGTTTGGATTCCAGGACCCATCTAAAAATGCCAGGCAGAAATGGTGGCAGTCTGCACTTCTGAAAGGCAGAGCCTGGGAAATCTCAAAGTAAAGCAAAAAGAGAGGTAGAAGCAATCCAGGATAATTCCTAAAGTCGCCTTTGGGCCTCCATGGTGCACACCCCTCTGATATACACGCAGACATATGCACACATGAAAAAAAAAAAGGGCATTCTTGTTAGAATCTGGATCACAGTCAATCAGGCTGCCAATCAATAGCATGATTCCATCCCCTCCTTTCCCAGACTCCTTTGCAGCTAGGCATTCAGATAATCCTGTGCTGACCAATGAGAGCAGTACTCTCATGTGTTAGACTCCATTGTGCTTGAGTTTATCTCATTCTTTCATGGAGTTGGCTATGTCTGGAAGGCAGTGCCCTAGGGGGACAGAATCCATCTACCAAGTTCAGAATCCAAAATCACAGCCTGGATTTCATGCCAGCTATAGAGATGGTCTGGTGGTCATGGTATGTGACTGGACTGGACAGTCTCCTGTGGGGGGACTCATTTTTCTCATATATGAGATAAAGAGACTTGGGGAAAAGTTATGTGCATTTATATGGGCAGGGAACCTGACGGTCCCAAGTTCAAATCCTGACTTTTTCACTCAGGGAAGCCCTTTAATTTCTATCGGTCTCTACACTGTGGGGGTCAGTCATTCCTCCCTCACGGTGTTGTACGTGAGGCATCAATTGCTTGGCAAAGGGCTAGGCTATTAAGAACTGTTAGAAAAGTCTGGTTAGTGCTGTGGGCATTCGAGGAAGATTTCATAGAGGAGGTGACACATGACCCCAAGTCAAGCAGACCAGAACCAACAGACGGCATGAACCCACGCTTACAAGGGGCAGCATGGTGGGGTGGTTGTTCTCTGGTCATTGGTATCATATGGGGCGGGGCTGGCAGAAAAACTCAAGTCTTCTTGCTCCTTCTGTCTCCCATTTACTCTTGCAAATGTAAGTGTGAGAATCTGTGCGTAGCTGCTCTTCCCGTATGGTCGCTGCAGGTGGCTTGCTAGCTCCAACAGCGTGCTTACTATCTGTGTGTCGAACTGACAATATTCTGGATATACTGGATTAAAGAAAACATCTCAAAATATGCAATAAGATATAGGATCACAATTCCATGCTCCATTTTACCCTTAAAAATGTAGCTATGGGAAAATCGAGTGCACGACTTACGCTTTGCTTCAGTTTGCTTAGTAGTGGTTTGGCGCTCCTGTCTGGTCCTCCTGCCTGATTTCCTCAGGGAAGCCTAGGACTGGATCAATGGAAAATTCCCACCTGGGGCTTATGCCGAGGTAGGCGATATATGAATCAGAGGTCCGCAGAGGAGCAGAACCGATAGGGTGGGTATATGTGTAAAAAGGGAATTTGTTAGATTGACTTACAAGGTGAATCATCCAACAGTAGCTGCCCGTGGCTGCTCAGTTCAGGAGCCTATTAGCTCAGCTGTCCGCATCTAGTGGTGAAAACCGGCAGTTCTGTAACGTCTCCAGCAGTCCCAGGCAGCTAAGGCTGGAGGATTCCCAAAGAATTCTGGAAACTCAGTCATGGTGAAGGGTCAAAGAGATCACACCAAGTACTGACCCTAGAACATGCAGAATGCGCCGGCATCCGCAGAGAATGGGAACAGGGGGAAGAGTAGCCCACCAGCGAAGGGGAAGGAAGAACCTTGGCAAGGAACAAGGAGTCACCAGCTCAGGGCAAGAGAAGGAGGGTCCCACTCTCCTCTCCTGCCCTCCCTTTACTTGGTCCCCTCCTAGAAGGACACCCGCTATGGGCGGGGTCTTCCGCATCAATCAGACAATCTCCTGCAGTCTTGCCCAACTATCAATTCTTCACATCTGAGCTCAGAATTAGGCTTGCAATCATGCAGTTGACACTTGTATCTATCACAGGCGCCCTGTGGCTATTACAGCCATGGAAGTGAAAGGGACAGACCCCAGGGCTGAGCCTGAGGAAATAAGGAGATCAATTACTATACCGCCAGAAAGCCAGCAGAAGTGGCCCATCAGTAGCATGACGAGGGACCCCCGCCCCTAAGTTTAGCGACCACTCCATCGTTATCACCATAGGGCAGCCAGACAGGTCTGTGGGTTTTTGCTGTGGCCCTGCTGGTTTTGACTGGCTGCTTTCTTGTTGGACCTCTGGTTTAATTAGTTTATGGTGGGCCTTAAAAAAATCTGTAATTTAGGCAGGTGAGATAGCTCAGCTGGTAAGCGGTCTGCTCACCTGAATTCAACCCCATGAAATCCGTGTGGTGGAAGAAGAAAACTGACTTTGCAAATTTAGAGAGAGGTTTCAGGGAATCTCAGAGAATTTCAAAGACGTGACCTAGGGAGACGTGTGGTTTTGCAGGGTCTAGAATGTGGTCTGTGGTTGGTTCGTTCATTAACAAGACCAAGGAGGTTCTGGAGGGGAGGTGACCTTGAAGGCAGGTTTCCTGGATTGAAACAGAACAAAACAGAACCGGTTCACAACACCTGTCCCTAATTCCCCATCCCCCCCCTCCCCCAGCCAGTGTAGACCAGCGCAGACTGGTAACTCCTAAGTGGAGGGAAATCAGCAAGACCAACGATGTCAGTAGAGAAGGCTCAGGGGCAAGCAAAGCGCCTCAGGTGCACAACCAGGGGGCAGTTCAAGCACAAGGTCAGCCGAAGCCCTGTCCCAACACGAAGACAGGAGGGATGAGAGCCTCTTAAACTGAGGTCCTTCCCAGAATGCCACTGGGTTCTTCTGGGTCCCTTGTGTCCATCTGGGGAAGGAGTCAAACTCTGAGCTGAAGGAAAGCATCTGTCAGCTTTGTCCCCTGGGAAGAGTTAGACTAAAGTCAAAAGTGACTGAGTTTTCACAGGCAATTTTCCTAGCCAGAGAGGCAGCCTCGTCATGAATCAGAACTTCCCTCGGGTGGTGTCCCTGGATCAGAGCACAGTCTTCCTCTGCCACACCCTCTGGTTCGGCATTCATGGGTTCAGCCAACCACGGATCAAAGATCTTTACACTGGGCCAGCAAAATGGCTCAGGAGGTAAAGGTGACTATGTACAAACCAGGCGACCTGAGTTCGATCCCTGAAGCCCACATGGTGAGAGGAGAGAATCAACTATCAAAAATTGTTTTCTGGAACACTTGGCACGCAGCCTAGAAGTCGTCTTCCACATCAGAGGTAGAGGATCTCAATGCCTGACAGGATGCAGCCTAGGGCAGTAGAAGAGCAGTGATGTGGACAACAATGGCCACCATAATGCAGGGTACCGGGACCCAGCAGGGTTTGTACCGGGACCCAGCAGGGTTCATCCGGAATCACGCCAACGTAATCTCTCTCCATCCTAAGGCTTTGGGAAAAGGGGATCGTGAGATTGTAAGAGCCTAAAGATGGGAAAGCCCACTGTTGGACGAGACATTCCATTCAAGGGAGGTCTGTTGCATTTAGGTTACATGCCAACATGCGGCCATAGCCTATCAAGGAACTCAAGAGAGATGGAAACATGCAGTAGAGTCCTTGAGGACTAAAGCTGGATGAGTGAAGGGAAATGCTCCTATCAGTGGGGTGGCCTGAAGAGAGGCAACTTGGTATGCCACAAGAGACCTAAACCCCCACAGGAGTAGACAAGCCAGAGGGAACCCTGAGGTCCCTAGAGGCAGACAGGCAGGAGGGTGGAGGGAGTAGGATGAATTGATGAAATCAGGGGAGGGGGGTTGGAGGGAGGGAGTATGGAAAAGGCAGGGATAAATACTCCATATGTTTGTAAAACTAGAAAAACAAAATAATTTAGAAAATAAATTTAAAGATAAACAATAAAAAAGTTGCTTTCTGACTTCCATATGATACATGATTGCTGTGGTACATGCATACCTGCTCTCTCTCTCTCTGTGTCTCATAAATTTTTAAAAATATTTACACAAAATATCACATCTATATTGGACACATGCAGACTTTTTTCTTGTCATTCTTCCCTAAACAATGGACTATGACAATTCACACAGCATTCGCTTTGCAGTAGGCATAATCACTGTAGAGACGACATAATGTGCGTGGCAGAAAAGAGAAAAAGAAAAGCAAGCTTGTGGGAGGATGCATAGTTTAATGCATTAATGCATTAATGTGGGCATTCAGCATGGAGACGCTAAGCACCCCTGTGGTTCAGTGTGTACAAGCCCCAGAAACAAGGGATAGCTCTGTATAAATGTTAGTGGGTCTGTAATACCAGCACTGGGGAGGTAGAGGCAGAAGGATTGTGAACCCCAGTTTACCCTGGGGACCTGGTGAGATCCTGGGGCAAATCATATACATATAAAAGGAAAAGTATGTTTCTGTTATTGGACAGTGGATATGATATGATTTACATCACAAGGTTTCGACAGAGACAATCTTTCTGAACGGGAAAATGTCTGAGCTTTTTTAAGGCTTAGGTGGGTGGTTTGGCAGGAGAGTCAGATGAACGACAGTGTCTAAGACAGGGTGGGCTGTGGTCAGGGTCTCTGAGAAGCCGGCTAGACCTGTGGTGGGGTCATGCATCTGGGCTCCAAAGGCAGCCCAGTGGGTAATTACATGGTTATTGGCTGAAGCATTTTCTTAGGAAAGAGGGTGGGGAGAGGGAGGGCAGGAACTGTCTGTCTTTGGGTCATGCTGCATCCAGGAGAAAGGTCTAGAATTATTGGCTAAACTTAACCCATGTTGCATGATCATTCCCAGGGAGACATGAGCAAACGTCTACTTCTCCCACCCGCATAGGGCACCGATGATAGACTAACTGATGTAAGGATCCCATCCAAGACTAGTTTGGTAAACCAATGAGTTTATTGGGTCACAGAATATGAGTGAGGGGCTGCCTACAGAAATGCTATCCACTGAAAACTCCCACCCCCAAAATGGGTGATGATTTCCCCATTGTGGCGTGATAGAACCCCCCCCCATACACACACACTTCATTTGACTTCCTACCCTCTGTATCCTAGCATTTCCCAAGACCCTGGTACCTGCTGCTGGGGATATGTCTGGGAGGGGTACGGGAGGAAGAGGCTGGGAGCTCAGGCAGGGTCGGATGACCTTCCCCACCCTCTCTGTGAGGGAACATCAACAGGCCTGATCTTGGGGTGTCTTCCTCGTTTTTTATTGTTAGGGAAGAATAACACGAAAAAAAAAGTCTGCACATATTCAATATTTTGTGCAATATTTTTAAAGAGAAAGAGAGAGGAAAGAGAGGAAGGAGGGAGGGAGGGGTGAGGGGAAGAATAGCAGTATATGTACCATATGGAGTCAGGGGACAACTTTTTTTTTATTAATACATTTTTTATTATTATTTCAGCTCATACAAACTTAATAGGTACACCAGTTCCCTCCCTCCCTCCTCCTCCCCCCGTACCCCCTGCTCCCCTCCCCATCCCCCTCCCTTTCCATCCCCCAGTGGCTCCCACCCAATTCCCAGAGAGTCCTTTCTTGTTCATGCCTGATTTTCCTCTGGGCCCTCCTCTCCGATGACGTACAAGGACCCAGTGGCCTTTCCCTGAACCCTTTCCCGTGTTCCCCTTAGGTATAGGAACACTGCTGTGGCTGCCAATCCTTTGCCTCCAAGGATCTTGGTGCCTTTAGCAGATCCTAGACTTTGTGAGGTCAACAGTGTGTTGGACAATGCGCAGGGCATGCAAAGAGGGGACAACTTTTGATGGTTCTCTCCTGTCACTTAGGTGAGTTCCGGGGATCAAACTCACCTGGTTTATGCACTTTTACCTGTTGAGCCCTCTCCTGGCCCAGAGTAAAAATCTTTGCTCCATGGTTGTCTGAACTCATGGGTGTGGAAGCAGATGGCGGAGAACTGTGCTCTAATCCAGGGACGCCACCCGAGGGAAGTTCTTATTCATGACAAGGCTGCCTCCCTCGCTCAGGAAAACTGCCCTGGAAGGCAACTTGGTCCCTTTCGACTTCATACCAACTCCTCCCAGGAAATAAAGCTGACAGAAAGCTTCCCCTCAGAGTTCGACCCCTTCGCATGGGCGTTGGGCATCACTCTTTCTGGGACTACGGTGGTGGCATGGAGATTCCCCACATGAGGGGGAGGGAAATAAAATATCGTCTCCCAGGGAAGTCAACACAACCATGGAGAGATGCCATTGGCAATTCAGAGGGTGACAGTCAAAAGGCATCACCCCCCCTTCCTAACACCTGCTCTCCCATTAAAATGCCTCTCTGTCTCCATGTGCTGAATGCGTTCTCCCTCCATGCTATGACTGGAGATCAGCCAAGGCCCTGGATGCCAAGGCAAGGGGTTGACATTTGTTGCCCTTACAAGTTGAGCTCAGTCCTGGCTTGCATACCCAGGATGGTGCCCACTCTTTGTATCCATGCTGGATTGCATTTCCTCGGGGAGATGCAAACGGTCCCTTAGGAAGAGCTACTCATGTTCTCGTGATTCTAGTGTGCTCTCTTCTCTAGCCCTCTACAGTAGCCTCCAGTCCTTCCTCTCAGCAGCATGAAGTGAGCTGACTGATTCTATTTGCTGACTGGATTTGTCCAGTCAGTTCAGTGGCTCAGCCTCCTTGACTTTAACTCTGAACTCTAAGGTGTTTGGAACGATAGGTAGTTAGGCAGGATTTGACAGTGACCCCAACCTGCCCAAAACATGTTGCTGGGCTCAACATGGATTTCCTCCGCACCTCTCCCTTGTGAGGGGTGCGGAGGGAATCTCCGCTCTTAATTAATTTCAGTGAAATTTGAATATTGAGAGGCTAGGGAGATGTCTTAGGAAGCAAAGTGCTTGCTGGGAAAGCAGGAGGAACCTGAGTTCAATCCCCAGCAAGCACATGAATAAAAGCTGGGCGTGCTGACATGCATTGGGAACCCCAGCATTGGAAATGGGGACTCAGTCAGCCAATGTAGTGGGATTGGTGAATTCTAGGTTCAGTGAGAGACCTTGTCTCAAAAAATGAGGTGAAGAATAATTAAAGAAGATACTCCCATCGACCTCTGGCCTGCACATGGTACATGTGAATACTCACACATGTGCACACATGAGCACATTCATGCTCATACTCACATGCATATGCAAAGTCAGAGTGCTGAAAGAAGCACCAGGGAGGGGCGAGTTACATGCAGGTTCAGGACTAACTCTAAGAACTCCAGATATACCCCACAGGCAGTTTCCCATGAACACCTGTTGCACTGTCAGTTTATGACATGGACTACCGGTAACCACCAGACATTTGGGCTCCTTATGATTCTTCTGCATGTGGCAGTCATACAATTCACCTGATGTTTCTGTTTTTCTAGGTATCTTATTCCACCCATGGGAACTTCCCTTCTCATCTTCAATATGTTTCTAGTGGGACTGCTAATCCCAATGCACTCCCTCCTCCCAGCCACAAGCATGTGCGGGTGACTCAAGCTGGGCCAATCAGATGCCATGTTCCCTCTTGTACCTATAATTGACCCAGGGTGGCTCTGTTGGAGCTACCAAAAATTGAGTCTACTTCTGTCCTTTGATTATACTGCAGGGGAAATTGCAGATCACCAAGACACGGGCTAATCAGAGCAACCCACTCTTCCCCAGTCCCCTGGAGTCACAAGGGAAGACTTTACTCACTGCTTTCTCTGTGAATGTGTCAACTGCTGCAGTGAGCAGTGATTCCTGCATTAGCACAGTTTGCTCAGAGTCAAGGTCAGATGACCAAGGTTCTGAAACATGATCAGCTTATCATCTCCAAAGGTCAGAATAGTGCCACCCTTTTATTACCTTACTGGGGAAAAAAAAAAAAAAAAAAAAAAAAAATCAGGCCAATTTCATGCCTCAATTTATTTAAATAAACTTCTAATTTGAGGGATGCTGGTGGTGATTTTCACTCCCCTTTTAGAGAATCATATTACAAAGACAGAAAGCATAACAGTTAGAATTTGACAATTCTTTCAGACACAGAACACAATTTATTTTAAAAAACCAAAACACTATTAAGGGGCTGGAAATATGCTCAGGGGTTAAGACTATCTCACAAGCAGAAAGTCCTGAGTTTGGATCCCAAGTCCCAGGTTAAAAACGCCAGATGGAAATGGTGGCAGCTTGCACTTCTGGCACTGGTGGGCGGAGCCTGGGAAATCCCAAAGTGGAGCAAAAAGGAGATAGAAGCAATCCAAGATGATTCCCAAAGTCACCCTTGGTCCTCCACAGGGACATACAGTGCTCTCTCTCTCACACAACACCCACAGAGACACACACACAAACTATTAGAAAGAACTTATTTCTTCAAGCAACAGTTTGCCTGTAATTTACATACCAGCAACCTAGTGGTGTGCTAGTTCACTGATTCTAGTAACTCGCATTGAGCCATGACAGCTTTAGGACATTTTCGTCATCTCTGCAAAGCCTTTTGTGGCTACCTTACCTGTGCTCCCCATGCCCACCTGTGATGGTTAGTGTTTGTGGTCCCTTGCTAGGGGCACAACCGTGAGAGATTCAGCCCTCCATGAGGGACGGTGCGACTAGTTTAATGGAGGTGGGAAGACCCCCAAATAAAGGAGGAAGGGAGCTGAACACAGTGTTCCTCGCCCTGTGCTTCTTGACTGTGGATGTGACATGCTCAGCTGCCGCAGGCTCCTCCCTCGGTCTCCTGGGTGGTGTTTTCCTCCACCATGATGGGCTGTGACCTTGACTGTGAGCCAGAACAAACCCGTCCTCATTCACTTTTGCCGGGGGTATTTATCCAGCAACAGGAAGTAACCAAGGGATCGCCTTCGGCTCAGGAACCCACCAATTTACTTCCCCCTTCGCCCATAGCTTTCTTTTTGGGCATTTCATATGTGGGGAGTCATGTCATGTATGGGTTGTTTTGTTTGGCTTCTTTCTCTTGGTATAATGTCTTCAAGGGTATCCATGTTGCAACATAGAGGAGTCTATATTCCCTTTTACTTCAGAACAGATTTCTCAGGGAGGCTGGGCATATCTCATCTGTCCATTCAGCCACCCGTGGGCATTTGGATCCTTTCCACTTTCTGGTAATTGAATCATGCAGCTGTCTGTCAACATTTGCAAATAAGTCTTTCCGGAGAGGGGGGAAACTGTGGCTCTTGCGGTGGGGGTGGAAGGCCTCAGACAAGCAACCTCTTTTCTGGAAGAATGTATGGGCCTTAATGATTGTAAAGCAGGGTCAATTGGTTCTTCCTTGGATTGACTGACATATGTGGATGAGAATCTTTTTCTCACTGGGATTACTGGGCCTAGCAAATGTGAAGTTGACATCTGTTAGAGTTTCTTGTCCATGTACTGGAGACTGGCAGAATTCACTCATTCATTCGCTCACTCATTCACTCCTTCAATGTCATTGCGGACAGGATCCGCCTTCTGGTACAGTTCTAGCAACAGGGTTAGGAATACAATGGTTAAAGAAACAGACACTGCCCTGCCCATGGAATGGTTTCCAGATGAGATAAACCATCAGCAGTATGAGAAGTGTAAGAGATGCTACACAGCATGTATCAGAAACGACTTAAGGAAGTGTCATAGACACATAGTGGCACGTGTGTCAATTTGATGGTTGAGGGTTTGAGCTCTGGGCACATATGTGGAGAATTAGTGGTGGAGTTGGGCCCAGAGCAAGTCTGTAGGAGATTGTCTAGCTGATGGGGAAGGCCCAGCCTATGGTGGGTGGGATTAGGCCCTGGAATAAAAGACAGAGAGTTGGTTGAGGAAGTTGGCATCCTTGTGTACACTTGGTCAGACAAGTAAGGATCGTCCCTCTCTCAGCCATTATGTAGAGATGGTGTGGCCAGTTCCCTCAGCCCTGGTGTTGGTGCATGCTCTCCCGTCAAGCTGGACAGACTATAACCAGACTATCAGTAGAAAAATAAAAATAAACCCCTTGTTCCCTTAAGTCATTTGATCATTTATCAGCAACCATGCAGGCAGACTGCAACGAGAAGGCAGGATTTACTTTGGGTACCTGTTTCTGAGGCTTTTAGCCTATTGTGGTGGGGAAGGCATGGTTGCCTATTGAGGCTCTGTGTTACCAAGGCTTGAAACCCAATTCACTCATACTGGGGTGGATCAGGAAGCAGACAGCTTGGGTGGGAAATGGGGCAGTGGTCATCTTAAAGACCCACCCCAGACACCCTTCCACTAGATAGGCTGAAACCTTGGTTCCACAACATCCTCCAAACAGTGCCACCAACTGGAAACCCAATGTTCAAACATGCGAACCTGGGAACCACATGACAGCCAAGCCACATGATGACATGGATTAAACACGAGACAGATTAAACAAGATTAAACAAGGAAGGACAACGGGGCGAAGAAGAGAGGGTGGTTCTGGCTCGTGGTTTTGGAGGTTTTTCTTCATGACCAGTTGCTTTGGGCCTGCAGCAAGGGAACCAAACCTTCACGGTAGGAGGGCATGGTGGAACAAACCCACTTCCCCCACAGCCAGGGAGTGAGGGAAAGGAAAAAGCAGGGGCTAGAATTCAGTCTCCTGTAAGAGCACATCCTGAATGATCAGATGTCTTCATTGCTTTTCTGCTGCTGGAATAAAACACCTGACAAAAGCGACTTAAGAAAGAAAGGGTCTAATCCATCTTAGAGTTGCCGAGGGATGGAGCCCCTCATGGGGAGGATGTGGTAGGTAGGGCAGCCACGAAGCCAGATGATCACATTACATTTGTACCGAAAGCAGAGTGGGAACAGGAAGTGGGGCGAGACTGCCAAACCTCAAGGCCGGTCTCCAGGCATACACTCCCTCCCTCAAGGACCAACTTCCTGAAGGTTTCACAGTCTCCCAACTCACAAGCAAGCGAGTGAGTGATGAAGCAAGTGAGAGCCATTTGCTGATCCAGAGTCAAAGGGATGGGGTAGGGATGGGAGAGGTCAATCCACATTCAAACTATGGTACTGAAGGAGGTGAAAGACTCCACCGACCCCTCCCCACCAATGCCACCCAGGAGGTCACACCTTTAATATATGGGCCTTTTTTGGGGGTGGGCTCTCACTGTCAGAACTCTAGCACACAATATCATAAACACAAAGACCAACACAAAATCATAAAAGTACTTTAAACATTATGGATTTTTTTTTGCTGCAAATTTTTTTGATAAATTAATTGTGTGGTTCTCCAGTAAGAACCTGTATATGTTATGGGGGTGGGGAAGGGATGTGTATATAAGAGGGCACTTGAGTATGTGTGCCTGTGAAGGCCCAAGGGTGACATTGGGAATTACCTTGGATTATTCTACCTCCTTATTATAAGCTTTGCTCTGGGGTTTCCCAGACTCTGCCTTCCAGGGCCAGAAGTGTAGGTAGCCACCATGTCTGCCTGACATTTTTTTTTAAAGTTTTTATTATTATTATTATTTATTCAACTGTGCGCATGTGCGTGTGTATGTGCGCGCGCGCGCGCGCGTGTGTGGTGTGTGGGTGTGTGTGTCTGTGTGTGTGTAGAACCACGGACGAATTCGCGAACCACCATGGATGCCTCCACCGCCTTCTGCCCCGGGATTCATAGGCTCCGCCCTACCAGGACCAGAAGCACAGCCCCCCCCCCCCCCCCCGCTTCCGCCTGGCGTCTATACGTGGGATCTGGGATCCGAACTCAGGACCTTCCACCTGCAAGGCGAAGG
Organism: Typhlomys cinereus; assembly: GCA_023101885.1. NCBI lineage: Eukaryota > Metazoa > Chordata > Mammalia > Rodentia > Platacanthomyidae > Typhlomys > Typhlomys cinereus. Next base: position 14,199 of record JALPQD010000480.1, on the reverse strand, counting down.
CTTAACCCCTGAGCCACCTCTCCAGCCCATCTGCCTGACATTTTTATGTGGGCTCCTTTGCTTGTAAGTTAAGAAAGAGCTTAACCCCTGGGCCATCTCCCCAGCCCTCAAGTGTGAACTTTATAGATGAGGATGTCGGGTCACTATGTGAAAAGTTAGATACACCTTAGTGTGATGCTTAGTCGTGGGTGTCAACTTGACCACAGCTGGCATTAACTAAGATCAGCTGAGACCACCTGAAGAGATTATCTGGATCGATACATTTACAATTCAAAAACCAGCCTTAGATCTGATTGGAACCTCCCAGTAGCGGATCAGATAAAAGGAACCACAGAACCCAAAAACTGGGAAGAAGAAAGAGAGTCTCCAGGATGTCTGCAGTGACTTAGCTGCCTCCAGCTTCAGCCACCAGCCATGTCGCCGCCGCCACGAAAGACTGTTTCTTTCCTCTGGAGCTGTAAGCTGAATAAATCTCCCTAAGTTGCTTGACCTTGAGTGTTCTCTCATAGCAACTGTTAGAGTAACTGTTACACCTTGCATAGCTTGCTAGAAATTCAGAGTATCCGGTCCTGCCCCAATCTACAGACTCCACCTGAACAAGACCCCCAAATGAAGCCAGAGGCTCAGTGGGCCTCACACAGAAGCATCTTGGAAGGGTTGGAGAAGCACAATTATCACGTCCTCATACCCTGGGTGCCTGATCCAATTTATGGTGGTGGGGGGGACCTGATACTCTGCACTTTGGATGAGGCTCCAGATGTTGCTGCAGTGCTGGTCCAGAGAGCCGGGCTTGCAATCCACTGGCTACCGGAAGCAGGGGTGACTAAGATGCCGTCCGGGCTTGACCTTGCCCGTGGCCTCCGGTCTCCTCCCTGTCTGTGGCAGAGGTGACCCCCTCAGACCCAAGCCCGGCATCTTGTTATCTATCAGTTCTCACAAAGCTTCCCAGGCCACTTCTCGGAAGCACATCTGCGCTGTCATGGCCTGTGCCTACCCAGGCACGATCTTCTATTTCTGCAGTTCAGCCCCATCGCTGCTCCTCCCAGCCGCAGCCTTGAGAGAAGGAACAGGTGGTCGCTCCACTCCCTGCTGATAACCCCCGCCCTATGTGTGCACCCTGTTATTAAATCGCCCTCAGATTTTCCTTTGAAGATGAACTCATTAGCTTCCCTTTTCTGAATTGTGAGGTGGAGGGGCTCTGGCTGGGAGAAACGGGGGGGGGGGTGGTGTATAAGGGGGATGTTAAAGACTAGAGACCATCAGACGCCATCTAAGCGAGATACCAGCAAACAGCAAGCCAGATGAAGAGATGTCTGCTGGGACGGCGCGCACCAGCCGGAGGTCAAGCAGCGCGGGTGAGTCGATCATCTTCACAGCTGATGACACCCGCCAGGCCCGAGTCTCCCACCTTCACGCCATATCCCCTCTGAGCCTCTGACCCCCTGCTGCACAACCCACAGGCAACCCGACTGGTGGTGTGTGTCCTTCCAGGTGGGAAAGTGGTGGAACATCGCAGAGTTAATATCCCAGCATGCTCCACCCACCTGGGAAGCTTGGCACAAAGCACAGATTCTCCCCCAAACTGTGCCTCTAAACCTGTTGCATCCCAATCTGTGGGTGAGGGAACTGGAGACAGTGACTTTAACAGAATTATCAGTCCCTTTCTGTGCACGATCCAAACTTAAGAATGCCCGTCCTGGTCTTGTGCACGAGCTGTCTCTGCCTTCTCGGTTTTGCCTCCAACGAAGAAGCAGCTAAAAAGAGGAGTAGAGTTACTGATCTTAAGAAGGACTTAAGATGTGTGTATCATGCCTGTGGGTGCCTGCTGGGGGGATACTCTGCCCTGAGCATTTATGGAGGCCTTTCTGGGAAGCAGACCTAGTGCTGTTGAGATTCAAAATGGTCATGAGCTATGCATCAATCAAGGCGAATCCTTACCTCTGTAAAGTGGTGATGTTATTCCCTGACTCGTTGAGGAGAAGGCGGGAAATACCTCTTAGGTCATGCACTAGCGGAAGGTCACTCAGTGAGTACTGGGCAGTGTGACTCACAGGCTGGCCAGCTGACCCAGCGCCCAGGGTTTCAACCTCTGTACTGCCTACTCCTTTCCCGACATGCATCTCCTTTCCAACTGCAAACATAAATAAAAACGTAACAGACCTTTCTAAAATAAATATAATAGAAATATATATGTATATACAAATAAAAAATAAGAGGCATTTGTAGTCCCAGAATGGATGTATATGTCGAAGGTCAGGAATGGGAGATTGGTTCAGTGGTTACAACATTTGCTTCTCAAACAAAAGGACCGAGTTTGCCTGACCAGGTCTTGGTTAAAAAAAATGCTGGGCAGGTGTGATGGACTACCCGTAATTCTAGTCACGGAAGGCAAAGCCTGGAAGTCCCCAGAGCAAGCTGGTTAGCCGCACAAGCCTTAATGGCACGCTCTGGGTTTAATTAGAGACTGAGGTTCACAACAATAAGGTGGGAAGATCGATCAAGGATGATTTCTAAATCACCCTTGGGCCTCCACGGGCACACGCACTCAAGTACACTCATGGACATTCACTTACACACACATGCAAACACACACACCCCTCCCATAAAATAGAGGCAAGAAAGGAAATTACTCTGGTGACTATGTAACTGCATTCAAATGCCAGGTCCCAGTTGCTCCGCCTCCCTCCTATAGCCACAGCAAGAGAGGGCATCTTAGCCGTTCTGCAGATGGGGAAACCGAAGCCAGCAGAGATGTGCACTTTTTTCCAGGCGAGACGGAACTAGAAGCCAGATCTTTTGCTCTCAGGCCACACTGCCCCTGGCAGGGATGGAGATGAAGATATCTGTAGACCACGCAACATAGTTGGCACGCTTGGATGTCGTGTCACAGGAGGCTGCCTTTCATACGTTAGACCCACTACTTCATTTAGCCCGGAGCTGCCTTCTTATCCTGACATTCTAGGTAGAAACACAGCCCGGGGGTATGGGACAGCAGAAGCGGAATCTAAATGGCACGTCTGGGGTGCTGCATAATTAAAGCAGATTTAAGAGATGGGTTCCATCCTCGGGGAACAGACAGCCAGCTAACTAAAATCCAAGTTGCTCAGATGGGTGGCATCAGCACTTTAGAAGGATAATAGACATACTAAGGGCTTAGATTGGATTCCCCCCTAACCACCTTCTGAAGACCATTATTACATGCAAGACTGTGCCACCCAGGGTCCATTGTTGTGAGGCAGTCGGCCCATGCTTTTTAGAAAGCAGAGATGGCAGAAGCAATACAGGAGATGACTGAAGACCAGTTTCCCCCAGTGTTTTTCTGCATTAGGAGAGATGAAATTCCAGAACCATCTATACTGCCACTGGGCATCTCTGGGTGGATGGGGAATGAAGCAGTTGTCTCTTGCATTTTGCTTCTTAAAGAGCCAGCTCCCCTGCAATCCCTATGATCCCCGCATGCCTCATGAGGTCTACCTATGTCTGGCTGCTCACCCATCGATGCTCAGGCAGACTGCTGGACACAGGGGGCAGGAGACCTAGGCAGGGCCAGAGCGTCCCATTAGGCTTGACATAAAATCTCTCTTTTTTGGGACTGCAAATGTATGAATATATGCACGGGGTCATTTTTTGACTCCAGGAAGCAAATGTACTCTAGGGTAAAAAAATCAAATACTCAGAGAGAAACTGTGAAAGGGTGACATAGAGATCCTCTCCCCTTGAATCCCCCCAGTCTGTGCTCCCACAAATTCTCTTGTGCTCGCACTGGGTCCAATTTGGTTTGTTGGGGGGAACTCTAGAAAATATGTATCTGAGGTTCAGTCTCAAAACAAAACGCTTCCCCTTCCCTCTAGCACACCAGCCCCCTCCACTTGCCTTCCTTCGAATCTCCCTCTACCTTCTGTGTTCACCTTGGTCCAGACTAGGCATCAATTCACCCACGTTATTGTAACCACCTCCCCGCTGGCCTCTCATGTACACAAACACACACACACTTCTTTGTGACACATACAGCTGCCCAAATCTTTGGGGTTATGCTGTGTTCTGTACCTTCATGGGTTACAGAGGGTTGTTTGACCCCTAGCACCTTCCATGTGTTACATCTTTCCTGGTCCCTCTGTGGCCCAGAATTTTCCGTTCCCCCTCTCCCCACTAAGCCAGTGGCGTGGGCCCGTGGGCAGTCTATGCAAGCCTACAGAGTACATCCTGGAGTTATATTCTTGTGTGTGTGTGTGTGTGTGTGTGTGTGTGGGGGGTGTCTGAGAGAGCACTGTGCATGCCTGTGGAGGCCCAAGGGTGACACTGGCAATCATCCTGGGTTGCTCTACCTCCTTATTGCTTTGCTCTGGGGTTTCGCAGGCTCTGCCTTCCAGGGCCAGAAGTCAGAAGTGCAGACCACCACTATTTCCACCTGGTTTTTTTTTTTTTTTTTTAAATGGGATCTATGGACCTGAACTTAGGTTTTTCTGTTTGTGAGGCAAAGGCTTTAACCTGAGCCATCTTCCCAACCTGTGATTTTCAAGCTATAAAGAAAACAAATGAAATTTCAGGACATTTGCAGCAAGTAAAGTACCACATGAAATATGTATTCTTCTGCTGCCAGGGGCTTAGATTGAGTTGCTCTGTTGTCCACTGAAACATTAGATTTCAAGTACAGCTTAGTGGCAGCGGTGGGGTGTGGTGTGTTTTTTCCCTTCTAAGTGCACAGACCCCAGGAACATTTATCCATAGACCCTTGAAATGAAGCTTTATTGGGCTTCAGAATGGTTTCCCCATCTTTGGGCTCTTTGGAACTTAGTTCATGTCAGTCCCTTCAGTAAGTGTTCTTTAACAGTCTGGCATTAGATTAGGCCCCTACTCTGTGCCTACAGAGTCCCTTGAGCCCCCCCCCCACCATGTCACATGTGGTTCCCTATACTTGTCCATCCCCTGGACTCCACCAGGGTCTGCAAAGGTGCCACTGACTTATCCAGATGGGCAGTCTTGTTCTGAGTACAAGTGACATCTCCAGAGTGAATGGTAGGGCCCCATGAAGGACCAGGTGAATCCTGGGATACTCCCCTAATGGACCGTCTTAAGCTGCCCTCTCGTTCAGTGTTTCACCTGAAGACGGTTATTGTCAAGTGGCCCTGCATTTGATCTGTTACTGCAGGCAACTCACTGGGCCTCCCACTTCAGCACTTCAATGCTCTGTACAAGTGGGATGTTAATGATACCCCCTTTCAGAGCTCCAACAGGGGATTGCACTACAAGAGTGGGAGTCCCCAGAATTAGTGGCCAGGGCTGCCTATTTACTCACAGGCCAGTATTCTCAAGCACCCATTGGGTTAGTCACACTACATACAGCATTTGATACCATTAGTAGATTCTGTGAGCCCCATGCAAAGTGAACTCTTCCCTACTAAGGGGGTCCAATGTTCTCAGATAATTTCAAGTATTAAAAGATTGAGGAACCAAGGGTCAGGTGTGGTGTTACTACTTGTGATCCCAGATCTTAGGAGGTAGAGGAAGAAGATGGAAGTTTAAGGTCAACCTAGATTACGTAATGAATTTGAGGTCAGCCTGGGGAACACGGAAGGACCTTAGCTCGAAGACCAAAGAGAGGAAAGAGGGAGAGGTAGAGAGAGAAGAGGATATCTCTCTCTCTCTCTCATCCATCTATCTATCTAAGGAGGTAAGAAGAGGAGGACTCCGTGCTCCTCCTTCTCTTCGCAAAGTTGGGGCTAATCCCAACATGGGGCACGGGCTGTGCAGCCAACCTTTGCTGAGAGCCTACTCTGAGGGCCCCAGGCTGTGCCATAGTGCATGGGGAACTAAAGTACTCGAGCCATGCTCTTGAAGCATTGACTTGTCTGTCCCATTAATCCGCACCCCACACACACGGTGTGTCACAAGCCAAACATTCCTATTCCCAAATGTGCAGAGAAGGCTAGATGTTTCCACCTGTGTCTATGGCATACTTCGTGACTTCCTCGTTCGTTTTCTCATTTCCTCCCCCTGGAGGAGAGGCTGGGTAGAAATCTGGACCCGTTATTTATTTATTTATTTCAGTGAGGAAAAACCAGAAAGCCAGGGGCGCTGCAAGCCTGGTGAACAGCGCCACCAGCTGCCTAGCAGCAGAAAGAAGAGGGCAACGTTCCGCCTCCCATCCCTCGCTAGGGGAGCCACGCCCAGCTCCGTGGCCTTGACCAGGAGACCGGCCGGAGGCCTCAGGGTCCAGCCGGCCCCTACCCCACTAGCAAACAGGCTGATGACCTAACCCAGGACGCCGGCTCCGGGTCGCCCTCGGACAGAGGCGCGCACGGGGCGCAACTCGACGAAGGGTGGCGCTGCGAACTCGTCCTGCTCCAGACCTGTTGCGTCCCGGGTGCAAGTAGGGCAGGTTGAGGGTACCTGCGCGCTCGGTTCTGCGTGCGTTCCTGCAACCCCCAGACACTGCATGTCCTCGGAGGGAGCTCTATGCGCACCCTAAGTTGGTGGATTCCGCTCGGCTACTCCTGCACACTTAGCGGTCACCTTGGTAGGCGCGTCGGTTGAGGCAGGAATAAAAGTTTGGACAAGCCGCTTTGGGAGAGCTAGTAGGATCGGGGGGGGGGTGGTGGTAGGGTGGGGGACCCTCGCAGCTTCAGACTCCGCGGCGGGCTGTGGTCGTCTCCTCCCTCGCAAACGCCCCGGAGGAAGCTGTGCTGTCGATCACTGCCACTCCGGTGTCTGCCGGCAGCGCTGACCCGGGCGCCGCCCCGCCCACCCCTTCCTTGGTCCCATCCGCTCCCCCGCCTCCCGCGCGCTCGGGCCCCTGCGTCGCCCGCCCCGCCTGCGCCGGGGTCGCTGCAGTCCCCGCGGCTAGCCCGGGGCTCCCTGGCCAGGCGCATCCCGGCTTTACCGCCGCGTGGGGAGCTCCCTGGGGTTGGGGGGCGGGCCCGCCCCCCTCCTAGGAGGCCCAGGCGGGGGACCACGGGCGCTGGAGCTCTTCGATCCGGAGAGGCGTACCTCAAGGCAAGGCAAGGACGGGGCGGCCGGCGGAGGGGCGGGCACCTCTGATCAGCCACGCCAGTCACGTCTGGGGCCACCCGGCTGCCTGGCTCTGCCTTTCCCGCGTGGGTTGCAGCCCCCTCCCCGGTCGGCGAGGGCAAAGTGGCCGTGGCGACGCCATGCCCGGGCCGGAGTGAGTGCGCGCTGGGCGAAGATGGCGTACATTCAGGTAGGACTGAGGTTGGGGGCGAGGGACTGGGGGCGCCGGGGACCGCGCCCCCTCCGCCGGGAGCGGGAGCGCGAGCGCGCAGAACCCGTCTTCCACAAACTTGCGGGAGAAAAAACCGGGTGCTCCGGCGCAGGCACCTGTGCGTGTCCGAGAGGACAGTTAAGGAAACCCCCCGCCCCGAACCCGTGATGGAGGGCCCTGCATGGACCAGCACGCGTGCCCTCGCCTCCGGTGAAGGAGATGGTGTTGGGAGACTTCGTATCCTTCCCCCTCCTTTGGCCCCTACCCCAGGGGAGGGGCCGCGGGAAGGCGGCCCGGGGCGAGCCTGCCACCCGGCCCGCCAGCGCCCGTTGCTGTGGTGACGGCTCGGGCTAATTGGCCGGCGGAGCCGCTGGAGGCAGCTGTTCAACCGGGGAGGGACAAGGACGTCGCTCCCGGGGCACTGAGTGGGGGGGCGGCGGGAGTGTGGTGGAGAGATAGCAGAGGCCAGAGCGCACCTGTGAGGGTGGTGGAGTCCGTAACTTTGGTCCACTGTGTTGGGGGTTTAGGGAGTTGTGGCCCCTCCCCATGCTTTGCTCCCCCAAGCTCCCCCATCTCCTTGAACGGAAAGAATTTCCAAGCACCTTCTTCAGGAGCGGCGGGGATGAACTGGACTGCTTGGATCTTTTTTCTCCACTAGGAGGGAAGCAGCGACAGGTCAGAGCCAAGGTCACAGGGCCAGACTCGCCATCAGATCCTCGGAACCGCTTGCTTCTGGGGCCCGACTGCCCTTGGCCCGGCAGCCAAAGAAGCAAATAGGCTCCTTTGCCCAAGGCTCACATCTTATCTTTGGTTTGGGGGGGGGCTGTGGGTATTCTAGTTGACTAGTGCCTCAACTCCCCCGCTGGGCTTCAAAGGGAGGGGGCAGGAGGAGGGACTGCAATTGGGCAGAAGTCCTCATCTCCTCTTCCGGCTTTGATTGTCTGGATCGGCTTCTGTTGGTGGTTCCTCCTTTCAAGTTCAATGAAGGTCACATTATTGTGCATCTACTGTGTTCTGATTGTTGTTGGCAAACTACTGAATAGTCACTCAAAAAATAGATAAAGTACACTTGGGTGACCATCAATTAGAGGACAATCCCAAACTAACACACAGTCCTTGCCCCTCTGAAGTCTCAATCTAGAGAACAGTCAACATTAGAACAGGTGTCTATGGATCTTTATTTAACTATATTTCATATTGAAATATATATGATTTCAGTATATAGCCCGGGCTAGCTTCACAATCCATGGGCTCTGACCTCTTAAATTCTGAGTTTGCAGTTGTGGGTCTGCATGTTGGACTCCCCAAACCTTGTTTGAGTTTGGAAAAGTCAAGTCACTTGCTCAAGGTCACACAGTTATGTAGCCCTCAAGGGACGATCTACCATGAAGGATGTGGTGGGTATATACATTAAACATCTCAGATATGAACAACTCAGTGAGGCTGACTGGACACAACTTTTCCCATAGCATGCAGACAGCGTGAGTGCGCATCTATATTTCCTAGTTCTTGTGGCCTCTACTACAACTTTTTTTTGATGTTATTAAATATTTTTCAAACTTTATTTTCTGTGTGTGTGTGTGTGAGAGAGAGAGAGGGAGGGAGGGAGGGTGTGTATCCTATGGAGGACCAAAAGTGACTTCAGGAAGCATCCTGGATTGCTTCTACCTACTTTCTACTTCACAGTGAGATACCCCAGTCTCTACCCACCAGGGCAGAAGTGTAGGCTGCTGCCATTTCCACCTGGCATTTTTTTATGTGGGACCTGGGATCCGAACTCAGGACCTTCTGCTTGAGAGGCAGTCGTAACCCCTGAACCATCTCTCCAGCCCGCTGCTACAATTTTTTTAAAAAACTGTATCACTAAAGGAGGCATAGGCAGAGGTCAGTGAATGGGTGGGCATGGCAGTGTACCAATAAAACTTTATTGATTTCAGGCAGTGAGTTTCATAGACTTAGAACAAAGTTCAGAAAGTCATCTTTTAATTTTTTCCCCCAATTATTAAAAATCACTCAATTCATTCTCTGCTGGAGAGCTGCAAAGAAAACAGTCTCTGGTACTGGGTTTGGCCTGTGAGCTGCAGGTAGCCAACCTTTCTGCAGGACTCTTGGGCTTTTCTTCCTCCACTGTGTTCTCCAGCTTGAATCAGTTCCATGGATATTGAAAGGTTGGTTCTAGAGAACCCAGTGTGAGGAAGTGTACAGCAACTGGGATGGGAGGGGCATGTGCAGGGTGCCTTCCCTTTTTCCCTTCCTTCCTTCCTTCTCTCCCTCTTTCCTTCCTTCCTTCTTTCGCATGCATATCTGTGTATATCAGAGGACACCGTATGTGCCTGTGGAGGCCCAAGGGTGTCTTCAGGAATCTTCCTGGGTTGTGCTGCCTCCTCTTTGCTTTGCTCTGGAGTTTCCCAGGCTCTACCTTCCAGTGCCAGAAGTACAGGTTGCTACCATTTCTGCCTGGTGTTTTTACGTGGGATCCAGGATCCAAACTCAAGACCTTCTGCTTGCAAGGCAGAGTCTTAACCTCTGAGCCATCTCTTCAGCCCCTTTCCTTCCCTTTTCATTCATCTTCCCCGGGATTCTCCTTGATCCTGGCCCTGACTCTGAGAGAGCCATGCGTGCTCAGGGAGTCTTGCCTTGGCTTTGTCTCATGGCCGTGGAAATGACCACGCATGCCCAGGGAACTTGTCCCTAGTTCCGAGAGAACCACAGGTCATTCTGGGTCGTATCACTTTATAGCACACATTTCACTTTTTTTGTGAGACCATGTTAGTCTCTAGCACACAATCTCCGTATCTCACCCTCGAAAACCAGAGATTCCCATCCTGACTTCTATCAAATATAGTCAAAACTTTCTCAGGCAAGTCCCCTGAGGGTGCAGCTTTTCCTCTTTGATCTGCTAGGACCCTTCCTGGTGCCTAGACGTAAAGAGGGCACATTATATCTTACAGTGGGGCAGCCACAGCATCTTCATAGTGAGGATCCTGGCTCATCAAAAAAAGGGGGGGGAGATGACTCAGGCTGGAGTAATGGCTCTGGGGTTAAAGTCTCTGACACACAAGCAAAAGGACCTGAATTCAAATTCCCAGATTCCATGTTAAAATGCCAGGCAGATATGACAGTGACCTGAAATTCTGTCCAAGAAGGTAGAGTCTGGGAAACCCCAGAACAAAGCAATAAGGAGGCAAAGCAATCTATATGATTCCCAAAGTCATCCTTGGATCGCCACAGCACATATACGCAAGTGCTCTCTTGAACACCACACACACACACACTCAGATTCAGAGAGGCCTTCAGACTTTCTCAGGTCACATGATCAGTGTGAGGGGGGCAAAACTGGGGGAGATCCACTCCTCTGACATGTGACCTTCAGCGTGTGTGGCTTGAATTTTAAAGGAGTTCGTGATTAATGTCTTTAACTGTACCTAAGGTGTAATTAATCCCTTAGCATATCAAAGAGTTTGAATTTTAATTAATTATGTTATTAACTGGCGTTTCCTCTGTGATTTAGTACCCTTGGGTGTGGGCAGAGGGACTGGTTGGTAGAACGCATAGAGTGCTGGGATGAGAACCTGACTTCAGACCCCCAGCACTGGTTTAAAAAGTGGGGTGGGTCTGTAAACCTCCCCTCCCTGCACTGGGGGTGAAGAGGAGGTGAAGACAGGCACATCCCTGGAGCTCATTGGCCAGTCAGCCTAGCCATCAGTGAGCTCCATGTTCAGTGAGTCGAGAGTCCCAGGCCAGGCATGATGGTCCACGTATGTAACTCCAGAATTGGGGAGGTTGAGGCAGGAGAATGGAGGAAGTTCCAGCCTGCAGAAAATCTCTCTGAAAACAGACAAGGAACAAATTGTCTGGAAAGGAAGCTTTGTATCACCTGTGGGTGAGGAAATCAGGGTCACATGACCAAACAGAAGGCTGCTGGAAAAATAAACAAGGGCCGGGGAAGAATGTCTATTAAAACCTTAGCGGGACAGGACTATCTCCCACCTCCGATCTGAGTTGGGTTTTTCTTTATTGGAAGCACAGGAAGGGAGCGAGCGAGTGTCAGGGAGATGGGACAACTGACAGTGGGACCACATGGAGAGTTGTTTCTCTTAGGAGCAGAACCGTACACAGCCATAGTGGTTCCTGTGGGTTCCAAAGTCCTGATTTAGGGACCGGATCCCGCGCCAGTTTGGGCACCTTCCCAAGCTAGTGTGGGGCTTCTTCTAACCTGCCTGGGGGGTTGTGTCGATGATAATGATAATGTGTTTGGTCTGGTTTCTAATTCAAGAAACTATCTGAACTGGGAGGAGGGAATCTGTGACTTGGGAACCTGTGAGAAGAAGATGGGCTGGGGGTGGAATGAGAGAGAGAGAGGAGAGAGAGAGGAGAGAGAGAACCAGCTATGGCTTCCTTCCAGCCCCGGCCCCCACTTGTGGGTGGTCACATCAGCCTCTCTGCCGTCAGCTTTGGAGCAGGATTGGAAGGTAGGGCCCCCAGCAGGGGCGGGGGACATCCGCCTGCCAGTTAAGCTAATCAGGCCCTTTTGGGTTGGCTTCTGGCTATTTCTATCTAGGAAGGTTTGCGAGTCCCCTGAAGTGTGGCCGTATTGGTTAGCATGACGATCCGTCCACCCGCTCTGATTCATAACAGCATACGGTGCATGTCAGATGGAGATGCGCAACTTTCCCTTTATTCGCTGTTAGTTAACCAAAGAGGCTCCCAGCAGCCACCGAAAGGAAATAGCAACACCTTGGTAGTAAGTCGGCTCACCCGCAGAATGGTGAGTGCAAAGTTGAAAGGTGTGTGTGTGGTGTGTGTGTGTGTGTTGGTGTGGTGTTTGCTTCTGAGTTGCTCCGGTATTGCTAAACTGGTCTCTCTCTCTCTTCTCTCTCTCTCTCTCATAACCTCTCCGCCCTTCCCCCATCCACCCCTGGCTTCATCGCGGCTCTCTAAAAGGACAGTTGGAACCACTGAACGAGGTGGGTTAATTCGATGGTGTGAGGTGGGTTAATTAGATGGTGTGTTTGATTAGTGTGGCCTTTCATCCTGACTCCCTTGGGGGACTGAGGGATTACTGAGTATTAACTAGATAATGAGAATTATCTGAGTACTGACCAGACAGGGTGAAAGGGACTTTAGGGGCAGCATACCTGTTCTTGATGCCCCCCTCCTGACCGGGGGGGGGGGGGGTTCCTCTGCTAGTTCAAGTCCTTGAGTCTCTTAAGTTTCTCTTCTTGCCTTGCAAGGGCAAGTCTCAGCATTGTGCTTGAGGATATATTGTTGTGTAAACCGCCCACGTGTCAAGAAAGGCTTGCATGTAAACTCCAGGGGGGGGAAATCACCTGCACATGTTTGCTTGCTGCCTGAGGCAGTCAGCCACTGCCGCTCCATCCCCGGGTGAATAGATAAATAGAGAAGGGAAATGTTATGTTCTCAGTGGTCAGCATCTCTGCTCTGGGATGCTTGTTTCTGGTGGGGGAAGACGAGGGGGAGGAAATGCATTGAGGTAGGGGACATTCCAGACTGGCTGCTTGTAATTTGGGGTGTTGTTTCTCTTCTCCTTCTCCCACTTTCCCTGCTTCTACCACCCACCCCCCACACACACACCTCCAATGGCTTCAGAGTTTTCTTTCTAGAATCTCCGATGTGCTGCTCTGTGGATGGACCTGTCGCCACTGCTGTCAGAAGTGCTACGAGTCGATGCTGCTGCCAGTCAAACGAGGATGAGGTTGAGATTCTGGGTCCTTTCCCCGCCCAGACGCCTCCATGGCTGTGAGTAATTGACTGGAGATGGAGCCTCTCTGGCCTCTTATCTGGAAGGGTGGGGGGAGCTGAGTTTTATGGGTATCTCGTTTTGCTGGGGATAGCCAACTGGCGGAATCTCACATCGCGCTTCTGAGGTGCTGTCTGAGGGGGACCCTAATCTTGGGGGCACTCTAAGTCATCTTAGGTTCCAAGTGGAAAAAGTGGTGTGACAATAGTCTTTAAAAGATGACCTGCGTAGTCTCCACCCCAGACAGTGGAATGGGATGTCCTAAGTCTCAGGCCTATACCAACTGATACACACACACACAAACACACACAACACACACAATGCCTCTTTGCTGGTCTGCACAAGGCCTGCAGAACCGGAGGCGCAGGGAAACACCCAGCTCCATGCCACCCTCCAACGCTGTTGATGTCTCTCTGGCTTCCTTGGTTTATTTCTAATCTGCTTCCTTCCCGCGCCTGCATGCAACATCTCCATCTGCCAGTCGCTCAGATATTTTGGGAACGGAGTTTTGAAACGTCTCAGCCACGTGTCTGGTCCACCACTCAGCGGGGAGAGGGATATGGAGGTTTGGGGGGGCAGAGCTAGCTGACAGAATCTGGAATAATCAGGAGCAATTGCTGGAGATTGCCAGGGAGGCTGGGAGAGACCTTGCTGCGTTGCAAATGGAGCACTGGGCTGAGAGTCCGGAAATCTCAGAGCTCCCATTTGCCCTCCCAAGTCAGGGAATCATGCCTCTAACACTTGCATTTTTTTCTTCCCTTTTTTTTTTTTTGTGCATATGTCTGTATGTATCAGAAGGCACTGTGTGTCCCTGTGGAAGCCCAAGGGTGATTTTGGGAATCCTTGTTGATTGCTTCTGTCTCATTAGTGCTTTGCCTTGGGGTTTTCCCAGACTCTGCCTTCCAGGGCCAGAAGTGCAGGCCGCTGCCATTTCCACCCCTCGTTTTTAATGTGGGATCTAGGATTCAAACTCAGGTCCTTCTGCTTTTGAGGCTGTGTCTTAACCCTTGAGCCATTTCTCCAGTTTTTTTTTTCCTTCTTGGAAGTAAATCTCAGGAGTTTCCAGAGCAAGCTCTGTGTTCAGCCTGTCGGTTTCAAATCCCATCTCTACCCCTCTTTGCTAGCTCTGTGCTCCTGGGAAAGTTGTGGTTCTCTGTGCCTCAAGTTTTTATTTGCAACATGGGATGAATAAAACGTATATTGCATACCTATGGGGTTC